>CM065121.1:2250000-3450000 GCA_033026305.1 Cirrhinus molitorella | reverse complement strand
TCATCCTCTCCTTTTCTTCTCTTCCGCTCCTCATCCCTCTCTTGCTCCAGCTGCTCATAACGTATCTTCATTTCATTTATCTTTTCTTTATATTCTCTATTCCTCTGTTCTCTCTCTCTTCTTTGTTTCTCTCTCTCCTCCTCTATCATCTGTTCTTTTTCTTCTCTCTCTCTTTCAAATGTCTTTCTCTTGTTCTCCAGTTCTTCAGTTATTTCTCTCAGCTGTTCCTCATGTTTCTCTTTTATCACTCTTTCCTCTTCCTCTCGTTCTCTCATCTGTCGTTTCTTCTCTTCCTCCCATTCTCTCTGCTGTTGTTTAATTTCCTCTTGAGTCTCTTTGTCATTTTCAGCCTCTTTTATTTTTCTCTTCCATTCTTCTCTCTCTTCCTCTTCCTGTTCCTTTCTCATTTGTTCCTCTGAATCTCTCTTTTTTATTTCCTCTTCCTGTTCTTTTCTTAACTCTGTCATGATGTGTTCATGATCATTTTTCATCTTTTCTTGATCTTGTTTATATTCTTCTTCTCTCTTTCTATCTTCTTCTTCTCTTTCTTTTTGCTGTTTTTTATATTGTATTATCCGATCTTCAATCTCTCTCTTCATCTCCTCTATTCTTTGATCATATTTAGCTCTTTGCCGTTTCTTCTCTTCTGATTGTTTCTGATCCTCTATCTCTTGTTTCTCCAGCTCTGATTTTTCTTTCTCCTCGAACTCTCTCCTGAGGGTTTCCTCTTGTTCTCTGAACTTGTTCTTCAGTCTCTCTCTTTCCTCATCTATCTTTTCTTTCTTCTCCTCCAGTCTCTTTCTCATGATTTTGTCCTCCATGTCATTTTTGGCTTTTAATTTTTCAACTTGAGCCCGATTTTTTCTTTCTTTCTTTTTTATAATTTTCATTCTTTCTTTAATGAAGGTCGCTGCCTCCTCAAACATCTTATTAGTAAAATACTGGCCCTGATTAGAGTTCTTCATCTTTTCTATCATATTCAACAGCTGAGTAACTTGTGTCTGATCTTGTGTTCCTGTGTTGTTAAAAGCCAGGAATCTGTTTCCACAATCTTTGATCAGTGTCTTGAGTTCATCATGTTTCTCTACATGTTCTTCTATTGTTTCTTCTCTCAGATCATCTCCTCTAGTGAAGAGAACGATGCAGAAATCTGCTGCTTTTGAACCAAAGATCATCGTGATCATGTCTAAAGTGTCTTTCTCCTCTGGAGTGAATCTTCCCACACTCAGCACAATGATGATCGCATATGGTCCAGGTGCTGACAGTGAAATACAGTTCATTATTTCTTCCTGTGCTTGTTCTTTAGTCAATGTTGTGTCAAAGAGTCCTGGAGTATCAATAACAGCTAATGATCGACCATCAACTTCACCAACTCTCTTCTGACAAACAGTGGTCACCAACTGTGAACTGGCTTCACTGTGAAACTCTTTTTTTCCAAGGATAGTGTTTCCTGTGGCAGACTTTCCACTTCCTTTCTTCCCAAACAGCAAGATTCTCAAACATCCTGAATCTGATGGAGAATCTTCATCATCTGAAAATGACAATAATACAGTTTACATATTAACAACAATTGATTACATTTGGTACCCTGAGCAACAAGTGTTCATCTATATACTTGCGAAACAACTTGACGAAAAGAGATCTCATGCCAAACTTTTAATTATTGATTCTCTGCTTTTCAACCTTGAAAAAATGTAATTGAGTAACAACCTTGTGGGCTGAATTATTGACTTTTTAATTAACAGTAGACAGAGAGTGAAGGTTAATGAAACTGTGTCTGCCCTCCACTGGCTCTCCGCAAGGATGTGTGCTTTATTAATAATATTTTTTATACAAATATCTAATGGTCCAGTTATTGATGATTTTGTTACATGGAGTGAGGAATCCTATCTTCACTTTTTTAAATCTTCAAAGTTACTTAAGACATGCACCATTCATGTGAAGCCACGTCCATAAAGGGACAGACATCATTCAGTCCAAGAGATATGGAGATCCCAATGATGTTAAATATCCAGATTGTTGAATAATACAGATTTGCAGTGCTTGAAAATGATGTGATATGTTGAACACTTTGTATACAGCTAATGCTTATTGTATTTAAAGGGGTGTGTTGAAACTAGAAATGTAGTCTGTAATTACAGAAGTATTAAAAATATTTCAATATAATTTTAAATTCTGGTCCTTAATAAACTTTGCATTTGTAATCTTCATTTTAAGGCCCTATATTGTTCAATCCCAATATAGGCTTTGATTAGGTATACAATAAACATTCAATTATTATTAATTCGAGAATTCAAAACTAACTTTGTAGTCATAAGTGTACAATACCACCTCTGCAACATGATTTTTTGTATTAGTAAATCAGTATGTGTATTTAATGCCGCCTATGCTTTGCTACTTTGCTTAATATAATTTTTTGACTTGCAAATTGATTGTACTTGCTAGTCTTGACTTGGGACTTGAACACAAAGACTTACAAATATTATATTTTTTTGCACATTCATTTAAAAATTAGCTGGACATTGTTTTGACTTACCGATTGTATGCAGAGCCTCAAGAGTTTCCATATAAATGTCAAAAAATCGGTGTGTTTCTTTCTCCTCTTCTTCTCTTTGTCTTTCCTGTTGTTTCTCCCATTCCTCTCGTTCTCTCTTCAGCTCCTCTCGTATCTTTCTCTCTTGTTCCTCTATGTCTTTAATGTCTCGCTTATATTGTTCTTCTATATATTCTTCTTCTCGTCTCCTTCTGTCTTTGTCACGCTTCTGTCTTTCTTCCTCCATCTTCATCTTCATTCTTTCTCTCTCTTCTTCATGCTTGATCTGAAGGTCTTCTTTCTCTCGCTGTCTTCTTTCTCTCTCTCGTTTAAGTTTCTCATAATATTCACCCCATGTTTCCGTTTTCATATTTCTCTTTCTGTCCTCCTCTTCATCTCTTCTTCGTCTTTCCTGATGTTTCTGTGTTTCCCATTCTCTTTTCATTTCTGCTTTATATAGTTTTTCTCTCTCCCTAAATTCATCTTCTCTTCTTTTTCTCTCTTGATCATGATTCTGTCTTTCTTCCTCCATCATCACCTTCATTCTCTCTCTCTCTTGTTTAAGTCTCTGAATATATTCATCCCGCATTTCCTGTTCTTTCTTTCTCCATTTCTCCTCCTCTTCTTCTCTTCTTTGTCTTTCCTGTTGTTTCTGTTTCTCCCATTCCTCTCGTTCTCTCTTCAGCTCTTCTCGGATTGTTCTCTCTTGTTCCTCTCTTTCTTTAATGTCTCTTTTATATTGTTCTTCTCTCTCTCTAAATTCTTCTTCTCTTCTCTTTCTCTCTTTCTCATGATTCTGTTCTTCTTCCTCCATCTTCATCTTCATTATCTCTTTCTCTTCTTTATGTTTCATCATCATTTCTTCTTTTTCTCTGTTCAGTTGCTCCACTTTCTCCATCAGTATCTTCATCTGTAGTTCTTGTTTTTCTCTCTCCATCTCTCTGAACATCTTACATGAGTAGTAACTGTCTCCGTTTGCTTTCACCATGTTGTCTATCTTCTGCAGTAGATCAGTCACCTGTGTTCGGTCTCCAGTCTCTTTATTATTGAACACATGGAGTCTGTTTCCACATGATTCAATCAGCTGATTCAAAGCACATTCAGGTTCTCCCAGAAACTGTTCAATGGTTTTGTTCTCCAGAAAGTCTCCTCTGGTGAAGAGCACTATGGTGAACATTAATGACTTTTCACCAAATGTCTCCTGGATGATCTTCACTGATTTTGCTTCTTCTTCAGTGAATCGTCCCAGTGGAATCACTAAGAGAAACACATGTGGTCCAGGCAGGATCATGGAGATGCAGTTGCTGATTTCTCTCTGGATCTCCTCATTAGTCAGATCAGTATCAAACAGTCCTGGAGTGTCGATCACAGTAATGTGTCTGCCATTGATCTCATCTGTCTCTTTCTGACACTCTTTAGTAACAGATGTTTGAGAAATGTCTGAAATAAACTCTTTTCTTCCCAAGATGGTGTTTGCAGTTGAACTCTTCCCAACTCCAGTTTTTCCCAGCAGCACAATCCTCAGACCATCTTGTTTTTCTCTTGAATCTAAAGACAGATCAAAAAAATATTAAATACAATATATGTCAGGTTTTGGGACTCTTTTGTTGTGTTTTTTGATTTGGTTTAGTCCCTTTTGTCTTTGGTTTGTTCCATTTTCCTTTTTGCCCTTATTTGGTTTTGTTCCTGTCCCTCCCCTCATTAAGTCATTATTAGTTAATCACATCACCTGTCTGTGTCTCATTTACCACCCTACTTAAGTTGGATTCTGTTCATTGTTTGGTTGTCCGTTCTCGTCTTTGTGTGCGTGTCTCCTTGCCTGCCTCTTTTGGATTTTCTGTTGTGGATTTGTTTATTAAAGACTTGTTTTGCACCCGATCTTGACTTTGCACTCCTTGTTCATCCCCTCCTACACGACACGTGACAGAAGAACGGACCTAAACAGTTTTACGGCGTGTTTTTGTCTTCGTTTATTTTCTCGTTTTTTCAGCGTTTTCTTTTAGTTTTTTTTGTTCCCCCTCCACGTTAGGAATAATCCTGCTGTCCTCATCCTCCTGTTGGCGCAGGGGGATCGGTCTCTCGAGGACCACACAAGAGACTTTATAGAACTTGCGAATCTAATGAACTATCCGGATGACTGCCTCTATGTTTTCTATCATCACGGACTGAACACCACCACCAGAGTGCAGTTGTCCGAAGAGGGTCCTCGAGAGAACCTCGCCGCCTTTATTGAGTGGGTGCTGGTGTCCTGCAATTCGGCAGTGACTGTTGACATCTCGGACGACACCAGCCCCACTCCAGACCCTGAGCCCAGCCAATCACCACCATGCTGTGCGGAGCTGCCCGAGCCCACCGCGGACGGAGAGCCTGAGCCTGCCGCAGTCAACGAGCCATCGCCATCAGGAGCGACCGAGTGGACGACTGCCCCGGAGCCTGAGCCCGAGATGTCTGACCAGGTGCGAGAGCCGGCAGCTGTGGAGATTGCGGGGGCTATGGAAAGGCTGAGCTACCTCTGGACTCAAGGGAATTATCTGACTTTGAACTATTCAACGAACAAGAAATCCCACCCACCCTCCCTCTCTCGCCACCTCTCAGTGACTGTCTGCACATCTCCGGCTCCATTGGCGTTGAGTCCGGAGGATCCCTCATCTCCGCCTCCAGCCTCCGATCCTCGGACTCCGCCTCGGCCCTCCGACCCTGCGGCTGCACCGTGCCACCTAGCTCCCTCATCTCCACCGTTGTCTGTCGGCCCACTATCTCTGCCGGGCTCCTTCTTCTTCTTCTTCTTCTTCTTCTTCTTCTTCCTTCCGTACAAATTTCGGCGCGTAACTAGTCCCGCAGTTTTTGTCACAGACCCACGAAACAGGCGTCAAATCGTGCGGCCTATATGGGAATGGTGTGCTATGACTTTTATAAGCGATCGGGCGTACGATGATCGTACACAGGGTGAAAATTCGGCCGAAAAATCCAATAGACTTAACATTGCGGCCCACTTTGACGGATTGTAGCGCCGAGCAATAATTTTGTAGAAACACGTGAATCACCACATTTGGAGACGCTGGCAAGCTTTGCGGGAACATACCTCGCAATGGGGTATAAGTTGTACCCCTGGGGTGCTAGAGCACCCCAAAGTTGCCCCATTGAGATACTATGGTGAGGGAAGCCCCATGTAAATTTTCTTCTTCTTCCGTACAAATTTCGGCACGTAACTAGTCCCGCAGCTTTTGTCACAGACCCACGAAACAGGCGTCAAAACGTGCGGCCTATACGGGAATGGTGTGCTATGACTTTTATAAGCGATCAGGCGTACGATGATCATACACAGGGCGAAAAATCGGCCCAAAAATCCCATAGACAACGCATTACGGCCGACTTTGACGGATTGTAGCGCCGAGCGAGAATTTCGTAGAAACATGTAAATCACCACATTTGGAGAGGCTAGCACGCTTTGTGAGAACATACCTCGCAATGGGGTATAAGTTGTACCCCTGGGGCGCTAGAGCCCCCCAGATTTGCCCCATAGAAATAGTATGGTGATGGAAGCCCCATGAAATTTTTTTTTTTTCCTACTATGGTAGTTTACATAGGGATTTTGCATTGAACATAACTCTGCATTACAATGACATAGAGACTTGGGGGCGGGTTCATTTTACTCAGACAACCAATCAGACTCTCAGGATCTCTCTGTGAAGCTGTCAAGCCACGCCCTAGCAACCATTTAGGGCACCCTAGCAACCCATAGACCTCCATTATAAAACTCCCAGATGGATATCTTCAGATCACACTATCATAGAGACTTGGGGGTGGGGTCGTTTGAATCGGGGCAGCAAACAGCCAATCATGAATCACCATGAAACGTTCTAGCCATGCCCTAGCAACCACTGTCAAGCACCCTAGCAACCCAAACCCACACAGGCATATCTTCAGATCTGAATGTCATAGAGACATGTGGGTTGGTTTATATCATTCATACTGACAAGCAGCCTTTGGAGCATCATCATTGGCCACTCCCTAGCAACCAAATAGAGTACCCTAGCAACCATTCAGCAAGACCTATATCTTTGCATCAGAATATCGTAGAGACATGGGAGTTTCTTCTTTTGACTCATGCTAGCAAATAGGACTCCCAACATCCTACACATGCTAGCCATGACTACCTACATGCTAATAGTGATTAGCTACGTGCTAAATCAGGCTAAGAACTCTACATAACTCCATTAAAACGATCTGTGACAATTAGTAACTGCCTAGGAACACCCAAGCAACCACCCCAAGTACCCTAGCAACCACCCCAGGTAACCTAGCAACCACATAACAACACCTTAGCAACCACCCCAGTTACCCTAGCAACCACATAGCAACATCTTAGTAACCACACTGGGTACCTTAGAAACCGCCCTAGCAACCACCCCGTTTACCCTAGCAACAGCCCTAGCAACCACCCCAGGTACCCTAGCAACCGCCCTAGCAACCACCCCAAGCACCCTAGCAACCACCCCGGGTACCCTAGCAACCGTCCTAGCAACCACCCCAAGCACCCTAGCAACCACCCCGGTTACCCTAGCAACCGCATAGCAACCACCCCAGGTACCCTAGCAACCACCCCAAGCACCCTAGCAACCACCCTAGCAACAACCACCCCAGGTACCCCATCAACCACCCTAGTAACCACCCCAAGCTGATATAAATACTACCTAATTGTTCAAATATGACCAGATAAAGGGTTTTTTTGCCACTGCAAGCCCCACTTACATTTTCTTCAGGAAATGTACATTCTAGTTTATACTAATATTGTGTGCATGTAATGTTATTTTTATATCTCACAAATCTGTGTAGACTTCAACTATCAAGTGTTTAATCAATACAGGTTACATCATTACCTGGTGACTGAATCCTTGTCTCTAATAAATTGATTTTCTTCTTCCTTTCTTTAAATTCCTTCACTTTCTCCATCTGTGTCTCCATCAATGTCTCTGTGGAGAAACACACTCCACTATTTTCCTCAACCATCTGCTCCAGTTTCTCCATCAACACAGACACTTGTGTGTTCAGGTCAATGAACTGATGTCTTCCTCCAAATCTCTCAATGACAGACTGTGTTTCTTCATTTAGTTCTGCTGTCTGATGCTCTGAATTCTGCTTTATGAGGATCATGATGTGTTTGTTGATTCTTGAGCTGAATATCCTCTGGATCTTCTCCATTTCTGCTTTGTCTTCATTATTCAGTGGAGCATCAGGAATGATGATGATGAAAACATGAACTCCAGGATGACAGAGAGACACACAGCGGTGAGTCTGACACATCACTTCCTCCTCTGAGAGCTGAGTGTTGAACAGAGCTGGAAGCTCTATGACACTGATCTGCCGTCCATGAATCGTTACCTCTTTCTTCTGACACACTTCACTCATTTCTTTCTGAGATTTACTTGTAAACCCCTGAAATATTCTAGACACTGCGTTCTTGAGTGTTGGATTATTTCCACACAGCACAATGTTCAGCTTTGGTTTCCCAGCAATCGTCACTGAAAACATGAATTAGAAACAGTGGATTTAGTTCAGCTTTGCTATCTTCATTAAACAACAACAACATTATTATATTGTGAAGTATCATTAGATATTAGCAGTATTTAAGTTTTATCAACTGACTTTTTGGTGAATCCACTCTATATGTATGGATCTATAATAAATACAAACTGTCTGTCTGCACTCACACCACATCCTTTAGGGTTCACTTCAAAAAGTGGAGATATATATATATTTATTTTTATTTATTATTTTTTTATTTTTTTTGATCATGAAACAGTTTGAAGAACCACTGATTTACAGCAGGTTCTGTCTCTTTCACACACAATGAGACATTTAAGCGTAAGTGACTTTATCAATTAAACCGTAATGGAAAGCTACACATATCAGAGTAATTAACAATGTCAGATGTTGTTTTGCGTGAACAACACTGTAAGTGTTAAAACACAATATTACAAAACATAAATGTTTGACACATCTTAATATCACTGCCAGTGATTTAATTTACTTACTTTCAGGACGTTCAAGATCTGGACTATGTCTACCTGCCGCTGCTAGAGAAGAAAAACCACACATACAAAGGGAGAATTATTTTAACAGGCACATGTGCAAAAAGCTGTGACTTTCACAATGTTTGGAATTACTAAGTGAACTAATTGAGCAAAGAACATTACAAAGATAAACACTAACTTGACTGGTGAAATTATGATTTTTCTAATCTTCAAAGCAATCTACATTTTGTCAAAATTACACCTCAACTCATGCATACTGCAAAGATCTATAGCCTACATAAAATATTAATAAACAGGCTATTGCCACTAATCAACAAATATAAGTGGGAAAAAATCGCAGATTAAAAAAAAAAACTCGCTTAAGTTTAGTTTCTTCCGGTGTTCAGTGCCGCGATTAAAGATAAGTGTAAGACGCGGTGAAATATCATTCAATTAGTAAACTGCTATTTAGTTCAATTAGTGAACTAAAATTAGTAAACTGCTATCTAATGTCTGCTAACATTTAATAAATCATTATAAATCATTGAGTTAATTTATATTTGTATCCAATTTGATTCTTACCTGTCGCCATTTTGAACCCCTACACAAACATCGTAAACGAAAAAAAACATTGATAGAGGAGAGCTGACCTTCGCTCTTCCTGGAGAGACTGGACTAAGAGGAAAGTTCTGGGTCGTACCTGAAGACGCACTTTGGACGAGGTTTTGTGTTTTTGCGTAATTCAGCCCGAGGGTGGCGCTATTGAACTGTATTATTATATTGTGTCTTGTTTTTGTTTTGTTTTGTTTTTTATTGAGGACATTAAAACAACATTATTTCAGAAATACAGGCAACAAAAACAGAGCTCCAAAGTTGGTAAAAATACAGATTCGTAGTATCTTACATCTAATAGAAGTAGCTTTGACATTTTTCACAATTTTAAGAGACTTCATTATAAAAGTGAATTCATTAAAGAAAACCTTGTATAAAGGAGGAGATTTTGATAATCAACATTTATGATTGAAAAATCTACCATTCCGCATGATAAAATGTACAAAAGCTTGAGTATTTTTATCATCATTTTCAAAGTAACAAATAATTTATTTCACATTCAAAGTTACCGTTAGGTTAATTTTAACAGAAAAAAATGAAAAAAACAATGATTTGAGAAAATGATTGTACACTCTGGCCATTAACAAACAAATGACATAAAGACTCCTCATAACTGTTATGAGAAGAACATTCTTTCCCAATATCCATAAATTTAGAGAGTCACTTATTAGTTGGATATATTTTGTGCAAAATCTTCAGATGAATTTCTCTTGCTTTATTTAAAATACAAAATTTGTAAGGTAGCATCCATGCTTTTCTCCAGTTAACATCTCTTAGAATGGAATTCCAATAAAATTTCTCTCTTGGAATAACTCTCTTTTTTTCATTAAAGACTTGTCTAATATCTTTATTAGTGCATTTTTTTATCAAATACATTTTTACCATTTATAAGGAAACTACAATCTTTATTGTCAACTTTATAACGGCTGCACATTAAATTAACAAGGCCAAAGGGAATAGCTTTGGACACTACAGAAAATTCTTCACATTTTATAGGAAAGTTGAACATAGACAAAAAAGAATCATATGAGTAAATTCTTAAAGATGAATCAAAGTACACTAACCCATGATCCAAAAATTTCTCCAAAAATAAACTCTTGCCTTTAACTGTAATCAATTCATTATTCCAAATTTTAATTGTGTTTTAATAAACAATTAAATTTAATTGTGAGGAGAAAAATTATGCGCAAAGCACAATTTCCATGCCAAGAGTGCTTGCTCATGGAATTTAGACGATATTGTGTCTTGTCTAGTCTGTGAAGAAGCATTCAAGAACGTTTTTCATTATATTTTGTACATGATACTTCTATACTTGACAATTCATGACTTGAACCTGATGCTTGAAGAAGTTGGGCAAAAATAAACATAGCCTACCTTTTCAATTTAATCTATTAGTTTGCACAAAATTACATTTATAAACTCTTTCAACAATTACTTATGCTCAAGTTGTTCCAAATTAACCCTTTAAGACTAGCGTTCATCTTCAAAAAAAAGGTATTTTAATGAAACCTGAGAGATTTGTGTCCATCAGAACAGGCTCACACGTTTCAAAGCGTTACAACATAAAAAACATGGCAAAAAAATCATCCATATTAATCAAGAAATGTCATCCAAGTTCCCTAAGGAGAAAATATCGCTCTATGAGATTTAACCTTTTTAATTTAGATTTTTTATGTAAAAAATGAACCCACACACACTGAGCACATCAGCACTACTGAAGCTTAGACGTGAACCAATCAGATTTAGTCACGCGTGTGAAAAAAATAAAAATGTCAATTCACAATGACAGTCCTTCTTGCTTTCTTATTTTCTGACAACGAAATTGTTTAGATAGTTTTTAAATTCTTTCACAAAAAAAAAACAATAAACTGTGGTTTGATACATTTGAATATGAAATTTACAAAGAAAAAACATTAAGTTTATAACAAAACAAGCATTACTTTTAATAGAGTCAGAATCATAATGTCCAAACATAATGCCTTAAAAACTAATGGAAACATCTTGCTGGATATTATTATTAACAAATGAACCAATATTTTCACAGAATTATTCAGTATAGTGACACGTCCGAAATAAATGAAAAACTGTTTCAGTATGAAATTGACAAAATTTGCATTTTGTATCAATATTAGCCTTATACTTAAATCATAAATTGTTTAACTGGGTAAAGTGTATTAATTAACTTGAAAGATACTTCTTTTACTTTGTTAGTGAGAAAATTCTTTTGCAAAGACCATATTTTTTTCCAATTCAAATTTCTAAATAAACTATTCCAGTAAGATATTACAGGTGACAAAGTAGTAACTTTTTCAATAAAAATTGATCTAACTTTATAAATTCTATCTTTTTTAACAGAAAAACGTATTTTACCTATAGTTTGTCTCTATAGGTTCAAGAAAACAAGCTTTTTTAAGTGGGGAGTGACTGCTATTTTTGAAGAGCATACTAATTATTGCTCCCATGACAATGGCGAATTCTTTTGGACTGACTGGTATGTTATATTGTGAAATAAATTCTAAATAAGTCATTAATAAACCTCTGTTGTTAAATAACCGACTTACTAAAAGCAATTAAAACACTTATTAAAACACTGACTAAAAAAAAAAAACACAGATCTATTTTTATATCAAACATTTTGATTATTCCAAATAAATATGCTGATGAAAATTTGAACGCTTAACAGGTATTTTAGATATGTTGTAATTGCACATCAACAGAAATTTAATACCTCCAACAGATGAAAATGCTTGCTGTCGAGACACTTTTCAAATACTGATTAAGCCAATTTATTTTAAAAGTATAATTGGAATTGGAATCCATAAAATATAGGCCACCTTTGTTATACGAATTTACTTTTTCATATAATGACATTTGTTTTTCCAAACAAAGTCTGTTAAAGTTCTACCAGTCAGTTTACATGTGGACTTATAAATCCACAAGAGATAAATCTCTTTGTAGCCAGCCATTTAATTTTTTCTTTGTTTTTGCTATGACTGGATTAAAATTTGCATCACATCTGTTTTTATTCGTAGTTATTTTTATGCCAAGGTATGTTAGCATGTTTTTAACAGCTACACCACAAATTGAAGAAACACAACAGTTTTAAATGCAGTAAACCAGAAGCTTTGGAAGAAGCTTGGAGAGTATTTAACGCTACTGAAACTAGGGTCGTTCCGATTCCGATACTAGTATCGGAAATGCCGCCGATACCACAAAAAATTCTAGCATCGGTATCGGCGAGTACTTGAGCCCACGCACCGATCCGATACCATTTTCTTAAATAAGACCTAGGCTGCGTCCGCAAGCTCTAAAATGCTGCCTTCAGAGGCAGAATTTCAAGGCAGGAAAGCATCAAGGCGAATACTGCTTCTAGAATTAGATCTCGCAGCAACCTTATTCAGTGTGCCGCGAATTTAAACGCTTGGATCTCGCAGCAGTAACAGTGTCATGAAGTCAACTTTGGCTTCCGAATAAAGCTGGGCTCCTGCAAGTTTGCGTTGCGGTCCAAGCTGATAAACAGTCAGCGATGCGCGGCTCAAACGTAGCTCGGTTTAGTTTCGCTTTTGTTTCATTTGCCGTTTGATGTTTCTCATATGCAACAGAAATTAAAGCGCTTATGAGTTGAACAACGCGGTGGCCGGAGGTACCTTCTTATCAAATGTTGTATGTCTGACTGGACCAATCTGCCAGTAAAACGGCGACATATCTCATATGTAGCAGGGTCCTATGATTTCTGCGATGCGGAAAACGCGGAATCCAGTCACACAAACGGAATGGACCGTTTAACTCGGAATGTCATGGAATTTGTCAAAGTTTGGATTAGTTAATCATAAGTAGCATTACACTTAAATTAAATCACCATATGGACTAATATTTATAAATATTAAGCCGAAAAACGACTATTTAAATATGAATTCTGCGTGTCTCTGTGTTAATAAATGGCGCAGATGCGCTTTTTTGTTTACTGCTCCATATTACAGGGATCCTGAGTCCAGACTGACGTATTTTATTCTGCCAGTGCGACTAATTTTTGTGCGTTGTTTAACTCATAAGCGCTTTCATTTCTGTTGCATATGAGAAACATAAAACGGCAAACGAAACAAAAGCGAAACTAAACCGAGCTACGTTTGAGCTGCGCAGCGCTGACCGTTTATCAGCTTGGACCGCAACGCAAACTTGCACGAGCCCAGATATATTCGGGAGCCAAAGTTGATTCACGACACTGTTACTGCTGCGAGATCCAGTGAGAAGCGTGTGAATTCGCCGCACGATGAAGGTTGCTGCGAGATCTAGTGAGAATCTTTCAAATTCTGCCCAGAATTCTGTTATAAACAACGCTGATGTACGTCAGAAAATTAGTAGTAATGCTAACTATATAAAAATAATACTGTCAAATGTATGTCAGATAATAAAAATAATCTAGTTCACTGTATATATTTGTTCATGTTTTATTAAGGGATAACTCTGAAGCACAACATTAAATAATAATGTCATTTCATACTAGTAGTATCTACAGCTGTATATAGCCTACAGAAACACACCCAGGTATCGGATCAGTACTTGGTATCGGCCGATACCCTGAGCCCAGGTATATGCCTTTTATATTACTCTTTTTAATATACATATTAAGAAATTGCACTGCAATTAAAAACAAATAAGGAGACACAGGGCATCCCTGAATAACCCAGCAGTTTAAAACAAAAAAACTTGGAGAAATACCACTGCTTAACTTAATTGAGTGCGTTTTCATATAGCATTTTAACCATATTACAGAAGACAGCACCAAAGCCGATTTCTTTAAGGGCTTGGAACAAGAAACCATGTTCTAAAGTGTCAAAGGCTTTATAATAGTCAAAAAAAAAGATGAAACTGTCTTCATTAATTAAGTCTGAATAATCCAAAATGTCTAATATTAATCCTATGTTATTAGATATGTGTCTATTTTGCATAAAGCCTGATTGTGTTTCATCAATGATGGAATGTAATTTACCTTTTAATCTTTTGGCTTATACTAGAGCAATTATTTTATAATCATTGTTTAACAGTGCTATTGGACTGTAATTATCTAAAAAAAAGTAGGATTTTTATTTGGCTTGGGAATTAAAGTAGTCAAACCTTGGCATAAAGTAGGTAGGAGAAAAGTTTTAGCAACATTTAGCAAGAAGGGAGCTTCTGATGTGAGACTGTCTGTGCCAGGAGATTTATTTAAATTTAATAATTTAATTGCTTCTCCAACTTCTTTTAAAGTAATGGGAGCCTCACAAAAAGCTTGAACAGTATTACTCAACTTATTTATTTTAGATAAAGATTGAAAAAAAAAAAAAATCAAGAGCATGTTGTTTATTAAATTTAGATGTATATAAATCATTATAAAATTTGGCACAATAATTGGCAATGATTTTTTGGTCTTCACAAAAAGTTTCATCCATCATAAGTTTTCCAATCATATATATATATATATATATATATATATTATTTGTTGCTTTTCAAATCTAAAAAAATAAGAAGAATTTTGCTCACCTTCTTCTATCCATCTTTTCCTTGATCTAACAAATGCCCCCCCATCTTTTTTATTTGTTTTTATAGTACTCATCTAATTTATTTTGATAATGAGCAAGTTCAACCTTTTCAGCATCAGATAACACAGATTTAGATATTTAATATAATTTTGTATATTATATTTTCATCATTTCTTTTTTCTTTTTACTGCCAAATGTTTGTAAAATTTACCAATTTCATATTTTGCTAACTACCAATTACTACTAAAATTATTTTCTGTATTTGCTTTTTTCCCAGTAACTGCAAATTATAAAATCTAGTTTTTCCTTTACTTCTTTATAACTAAGCAATGAACAAATATATCTCGGGTGCTACTTACGACTGTTTTTGTGCTCCAGGGTCACATATGAGTCAGATCCCCGAAATCACAGAAAAAAACTTGTCTGCCTGAATCCTCTTGATGAACCAGAGACAGCTCACCTAAACACACAAACACACAATTACAAATTGATGTCAATTCCTTTAGGCCATAAGGTGAAAAAAAACGCCTAGAAAGTGATTTTTGTTCCCACACCTGGACACTACTTTTTAAATGCATTCATTGACTTTAGGTTAAAAGTTCTCTGCGAAATATCCTGCAGTATCTTTGTCACGATACATGAACGTGCAGCGTCAATGCTAGTGTCTTCCTTCATCTCAGCGGCTTTCTTTAAAAAACAATGAATAATAATGAGATTTGTAAATGAAAACTTCAATGAAAAACTGTGTTAAAAGTTGAGCATTCTGGCTCTGAACGCAAAATGCAAAACAATGCAAATCTAACTCTGACTGTAGAATAAACATTAAATTAATGATGTAATTGTAACTGAAAGTTAGCCAAGGTACCTTCATAAAACTTCAAAGTTCAAATGTGTGAGTGTGTGCTTTGTTTTTACCTCCCTGCTGACAACAGTTCTGCCTGTGAAAGATGGTCCTTTGACTGACATGTACTTTTTTCTTACAATTTTTGCACAAGGCAGGAAGCACAGGATCTGCACAAGCTTTCTTCGTCAGACATTCAGTTGTTGAGATATCTCTTACTACTACCTGATGACACAGACTGACATTTGTGAGCGTCTTGAGCTTCAGGATGCTGCGTCACCTGTTTCTCGGCCGGATCCAAGTGCTTTTTGTCAATGAAATGCATGTAGCAAGTGGAATGAAACCAAGCATCTTGAGGAAGTGTCAGACTTGATTTGTATGTTTCGGCTATTATCTGATTCTCACCCTGCAAGCCACTGTTTGACACAGTTACTGAAATCCTGTGCATCTTCTTTCCTTATGGACGTGAAATTCAAATAGCATTGTTTATAATCTTTTCAGAGTTTTGAAGGAGGTCCTTAAGATTAAATCAACTTCTCTGAAGTGTTTTAAAGTTTGACTCCGCTTTGAAAGTATTATGTAAAGAAAAAAAAAACCTCTATCAAAATATAAAATAAAAATTATTTGTAATACATTTCAATAAATAAAATGATAAATATATATAATTTTTAAAATCTCATTTCAAATCTCAAAGAAAGATTTGTATTTTAAAATGATAAAAAAAAAATATTTAAATTGTATTTTTTTATATTCATTTATATTATAATTATTTTATATTATAATTATATTCCTGTTAATATTATTTTATTTTCTCTTATGTTAAAACAAAAAGTAAATCAAACTAAAATATGAATAAAGCTATTAAATATTATTTATTTATTTTTAAGTATTTCTATATTTGTAAATAAAAGTATTTCTTTGAGACCAACAATGAACTGATTTTGCATTTTTGAATAATGGCTGTTTACTATTGTCTTCAATTATTTCTCTGTGATAGTTACCACACTTGAAATCTGAATTAATAAATGAATAAAAAAATCCTTCAATAAATATAAAATAATTACTAAGAAAAACTTGTTAATCAATAATATATATATATATATATATATAACTACATTATTATTATTGTTGACTGAAAGCAGCATTGCAAATAAATTTGTAACTATTGCCATGGAAAATATGTGTTGCAAAATCATTGCTTTTGCTCTGATTTATTTGTATTTGGTGATTATTTATATTTGTAAAAAATATATTTTTTTTTTTATCACAATCCTTCATTTTCCTTTTGCAGTTATTTATTTTTGCTTGCAAAAAGTACATTATATGTGGCATTGCATTGACTCTATACCAAAACACTGGATAGGGTTTTGAGGTCTGTGTAACAAAACCAGCCCAAATAATAAAAAAAAGCCCAAAACAAGCCTAATGAATGACTCTATCCAAATCTAAAAACTGAACATACACACACATTACAGTCATTGTCATACATTATACACAATTTCAACCTATGATAAAAAAAAAGTCTGATTTCATCAACTCAAATCAAATGAGTTTAAATGTAGGCAATACTGTATGTATGTTAAACTATAACATATGTTTTATTAAAAACTGTACTCATCTAAAAATAAAGGAAAACACCATGTGAACTAGTGTTCGTACCATTTATTTTATAAGGATTTAGAGCATCAAGTTAATACTAAATCATGTATATGAGAAACATAATAATAATAAAAAAGCTGGTATTATTGTAGAAATGAATTTAAATAAACAACCCAACTGATCCACACTAGTAGATTTGTTTCTTGAAACCACTATAAAGTGTGAAAATTTAACACTATTACGTTGTTTTGAACTCCACTATAGAGTCAACATTACAATAATATTTGAAGTATAAAAAGAGCAATATTTTGTGAAAGGTGTGGATTGCCTTCCAGCTTTAGTAAAGGAGTATTATCAGTATTTATTTATAACAGCTCCAGAATACACAAAACTATTTACAGTTGTTTTAACAGAGTGCTGCAGTCGTGATTTGTAAAAACTACAAGATTAATTTGCCACTAAAGAGAGAAGGAGGAATATAGAAAAACCTTTCATGTGTACTACAATAAACTAGTGCCAGTTATTTGGCTCATTAGAATATTTGGAAATGTTTCACATCACATGACATTTACCTTCTAGTTCCTTTCTTAACCTTTTCACTTCATTCAGTTGTTTCTGAAACTCATTTAGTCTCTCTTTGAGCTCCTCAATGTGCTGCTCTTTTCTCTTTCTGAAATCATTCAATTCTTCTCTTTGTTTTCTGGTTTCATCTTCATGTTTCTTCTTCATCTTCTTTATTTCCTCTTCAAGTTTCTGTTTCATTTCCTCACACTCTTTTTCTTCTCTGTCTATTCTCTCTCTCTCCTCTCTTTCTCTTCTCCTGATCTCCTCGTCTTGCTCTCGTTTCAGATCTTCCATCATTTTCTCCCATCTCTTTCTCTTCTCCACTCGTCTCTCTTCATCCTCTCGTTTTCTTCTCTTCCGCTCCTCTTTTCTCTCTTGCTCCAGCTGCTCAAAACATTTTTCCATTTCATTTATCTTTTCTTCATATTCTCTCTCTCCCCGTTCTCTATCTCCTTTCTGTTTCTCTCTCTTCTCTTCTATCATCTGTTCTTTTTCTTCTCTCTCTCTTTCATGTTTCTTTCTCTTGTTCTCCAGTTCTTTTTGTTTGTTTCTCAGTTGTTCCTTGTGTCTCTGTCTTCTCTCTCTTTCCTCTTCCTCTCTTTCTCTCATCTTTCGTTTCTTCTCTTCCTCCCATTCTCTCTGCTGTCGTTTAATTTTCTCTTGAGTCTCTTTGTCATTTTCCGCCTCTTTTATTTTTCTCTTCCATTCTTCTCTCTCTTTCTCTATTTGTTCCTTCCTCGGGAGTTCCTCTGAATCTCGCTTTTTTATTTCCTCTTCCTGTTCTTTTCTTAACTCTGTCATGATGTGTTCATGATCATTTTTCATCTTTTCTTGATCTTGTTTATATTCTTCTTCTCGCTTTCTATCTTTTTCTTCTCTTTCTTTTTGCTGTTTTTCATACTGTATTCTCTGATCTTCATTCTCTCTCTTCATCTTCTCTATTCTTTGATCATATTCAGCTTTTTGCTCTTTTTCTTCCTCTTCTGATCGTTTCTGATCCTCTGTCTCTTGTTTCTCCTGCTCTGATTTTTCTTTCTCCTCAAACTCTCTCCTGAGTGTTTCCTCTTGTTCTCTGAACATGTTCCTCAATCTCTCTCTTTCCTCATCTGTCTTTTGTTTCTTCTCTTCCAGTCTTTTTCTTATTTTGTCTTCCATGTCATATTTGGCTTTTAATTCTTCCACTTGAATTTGATTTTGTGTGTCATTCTCTTCTATCATTTTCTGTTCAATGGAGATCACTGCTTCTTCAAACATTTCATTAGTGAAATATCGGCCCTCATTCATCTTTTCTATCATTTTTAATAGATTAGTAACTTGTGTCTGATCTTGTGTTTCTGTGTTGTTAAAAGTCAGGAATCTCTTTCCACATTCACTGGTCAGTTTCTTGAGATCATCATGTCTCTCTACATATTGTTCTATTGTTTGTCTTCTCAGTTTATATCCTCTAGTGAAGAGAACAATGCAGAAATCTGCTGCTTTTGAACCAAAGATCATCTTGATCATGTCTAAAGTGTCTTTCTCCTCTTTGGTGATTTTTCCTATATTAATCACAATGATGATTGCATGTGGTCCAGGTGCTGACAGTGAAATACAGTTCATTATTTCTTGCTGCACTTGTTCATTTGTCAAAGAGGGGTCAAAGAGTCCTGGAGTATCAATAACAGCTACTGATTTACCATCAACTTCACCAACTCTCTTCTGACAAACAGTGGTCACCAACTGTGAACTGGCTTCACTGTGAAACTCTTTTCTTCCAAGGATAGTGTTTCCTGTTGCAGACTTTCCACTTCCTTTCTTCCCAAACAGCAAGATTCTTAAACATCCTGAATCTGATGGTAAATCTTCATCATCTGGAAATTACAATAATAAAGTTTACAGATTAACAACAATTAATTACATTTAAACGCAAACGTTTTATGCAATTATTATTATTATACTTTTTTTATCCCCTTCTTTTTTCCTCCTTTCCCTCCTTTTTTTTCTATATAGGCTGTGGTAAATGTTTGTAACACACATTCTATGTTCATGTATCCGTGTTTGGTTTTGATATATCCCTTTTTGTTGTTGTTGTAGTAGTATTTGTATGTTAATTTTTCTGTAAGTTATGTCATGTCTACTCTCATTTCTCAATCTGTCACATTTTCAAATTGAATTAATTTTAAAAAAGTTTTATCTTTAGAGTCATTCTGTCAGGAACGAGACAGATTCAGAAGCGGGTGAGCGTTGCAATGCAGTTTATTTGAGTCAAACACAAAGAGAGAGGTCCGAAAAAGTCAAAAACAAAACAATCCACAACGCAGACGAGGCCTCAACCAGAGAATATCCACAAGGAAGGTGCTTCACAGTAATGGTCCACAAAGGCAGTAGAAAGTGGGAGGAGAAGACAGTGAAACCCCCTCAGCAGATGATTCAGAGAGTGAGCTGGAAGAGAGCAGCGCACCGCAGAGTCCAGTACCAGAGCCAGGAGGAGATGGCAGCTCGGCCCTAATCGAACAGGTAAGCAAAACGCTCTTAAAGCAGGGAAATACTGACTAGACAAGGCAGAACCGAAAAACACGGACTAACACAAAACAACAGACACAAGGGCGATATAAAGGGAAGGAAATGAGACTGAACGAGGTGCAGGTGAGGATTTAACAAGGTAACTAGATAACAAGAGGGAGGGACACACAGTGACAGTAAAGCATGTGGCGAGCTGTCAAAACAAGGCCACGTGCTTCAAAAACAATCACACCACCCACAGATCTCACCAGATTGTGAGAAACGAGAAATGAACTGGGGACCCCTATCAGAGATTATGTCAACCGGAAGACCATGAATCCGGAAGACATGGTCAATGACCAGTTGGGCAGTTTCCTTGGCACAGGGGAGCTTGGGTAAGGGAATAAAATGAACCGCTTTGGAGAAGCGATCCACCACCGTAAGAACAACGGTGTCCTCTCGAGGGGGGCAAGCCAGAGACTAAATCCAAGGCTACATGTGACCAGGGACGAGAGGGGATGGGTAAAGTTTGAAGCAGCCCAACAGGAGAACGATTAGAAGACTTGTTCTGGGCGCAAATGGAGCAAGCCAATACGAACTGCCTGACGTCCTGACCCATGGAGGGCCACCAGAATCGCTGACGGATGGATGCCAGCGACCTCCTGATTCCTGGATGGCAGGCAACTTTGGACTCATGACCCCACTGAAGGACTTCAGGACGTAATGCCTCCGGCACAGACAGACAGCTCGCAGGACACCCCTCAGGCACTTTAACCCCCCGTCTGGCCTCCTGTACCCACCGCTTGATGCCCCAGGAGAGAGCTCCGACCACACCCCTAGAGAGGATGGGATCGTCGGACCTCCCATCGCCTGAGCCCCTGAACTGACGGGACAAGGCATCAGGTTTAGTGTTTTTAGACCCAGGCCGGTACGAGAGGACAAAGTTAAAGCGGTCAAAGAAGAGTGCCCAGCAAACATGCCGCGAATTGAGCCTCTTAGCTGAACGGATATATTCCAAATTTTTGTGGTCTGTCCAGACCAAGAAGGGCTGTGCCGGTCCTTCTAACCAGTGGCGCCACTCACCCAAGGCTAACCTGACCGCCAGCAGCTCTCGGTTACCAATGTCATAATTGCGCTCAGCTGGGTTGAGGCGATGAGAAAAAATGCACAAGGGTGCACCTTCCCATCCAGGGACGATCGCTGAGACAAGACTGCGCCTACCCCGACATGCGAGGCATCCACCTCAACAATGAATTGTCTTTCCGGGTCTGGAATGGAGAGAACAGGGGCAGAGATAAACCGGGACTTTAAAATATCAAAGGCCTCCTGAGCCTGAGCATTCCAGAAGAACGGTACCTTGATGGAGGTGAGTGCCGTTAAGGGTGCAGCCACCTGGCCAAGTTCCTGATGAATCACCGGTAGAAGTTGGCAAACCCCAAGAACCGCTGCAGAGTCCTACTAGAGTCAGGAACGGGCCACTCGGCGACAGCCTTGACCTTAGCTGGATCGGGCCTTATTTGCCCCTCAGCAATGATAAAACCCAGGAACGACACTGACTTGACATGGAACTCGCACTTCTCCGCCTTGACAAAAAGCTGATTCTCCAGCAGCCGTTGGAGGACTTGGCGCACGTGCTGAGTGTGCACCTGGAGAGAGGGGGAGAAGATAAGAATATCATCCAGGTACACAAAGACAAACCTGTTAATCATGTCTCCCAACACGCTATTGACCATGCCCTGGAAGACAGCTGGGGCGTTAGTGAGCCCAAACGGAAGGACCAGGTATTCAAAGTGTCCCGTGGGGGTGTTGAAGGCTGTCTTCCATTCATCGCCCTCGTGAATACGGATGAGGTGATAGGCATTGCGAAGGTCTAATTTAGTGAAGACCTTGGCTCCCTGCAACAATTCAAAGGCAGATGACATGAGAGGTAAGGGGTACCTGTTCTTAACAGTAATGTCATTTAATGCCCTGTAATCGATGCAGGGGCGCAGTGAGCCATCCTTCTTCTTGACAAAGAAGCACCCAGCACCCGCAGGGGAAGAGGAGTGGCGAATGAGACCGGCTTTGAGGGACTTCTGGATGTAGCCGTCCATAGCCTCTTGTTCTGGACCAGACAGGGAGAAAAGACAACCCCTGGACAGAGAAGTGCCTGGGAGGAGGTCGATGGCACAATCAAATGGCCGGTGAGGAGGAAGGGAGGTTGCCCGCGACTTACTGAAAACCAGCCGAAGATCATGGTACCCCTCCGGGACGCCGGATGCGGCCTCGACCTGCAACACAGGAGACAGAGACAGAAGACGCAGAACCCAAACAACTAACATGACAGGCCTGACCCCAAGACAAAATCTGATTCCGACCTCAATCTACGTGAGGGCCATGCTGAACTAACCAAGGATGCCCCCCAAGACGATAAGCGCAGAAGGGGAATCTAACAGACACAGCCTGATTAGTTCATGGTGATTACCTGACACAACTAGACTTACGTGGGGGGTAGTGTGGGTGACGGTGGCGATGGACTGACCAGAAAGGCCTCAGACAGTGACAGGTGTGGAAAGGGGAACGGCAGGAATGCCCCAGCTTCGTGCAGTAGTGTAATCGAGGAAGCTGGCTTCAGCTCCAGAATCAATAAGAGCTTTACAAGGGTGGCTGGAGCCCTGGTAGGAAATAACAGCAGAGAACTGTGTGCGAGACAGAGAGGAGAAAAGAGGAGAAACGCCCACTAGGACTCCCCGACTACCTAGTAGGCTTTGGCTTTAACTGGACAGGAAAGAGCAAAGTGTCCTGCCTGGCCGCAATAAAGACACAGTTCCTGAACCAGCCTTTGCTGTTTCTCATGAGCTGACAAACGCAGCCGGCCAAGATGCATTGCTTCAACATCTGCAGGAGGTGAAGGAGATGCTTGGGTTTTGGAAGGATGAGTCTCCTCCAATCTCCAGGAGGAACGGGAGGTAGGACGGCGTTTACGCAAACGAATACGGCTCTCAACCCGGACAGCCATCTTGATGAGCCCTTTGAGATCCTGAGGCAGATCGTGAGTGGCTAATTCGTCTTGAATTTCATAGCTCAATCCCTCCCTGAAAAGAGCTCGCAGCGCACCATCATCCCAGCCACAAGAGGCCGCTAAAGTATTGAACAGGATGGCAAACTCCGTAACAGAACGAGCCCCTTGCCGAAGCCGCGCCAGCTTAGAAGCTGCCTTGTCTCCTCTGAGAGAACGATCAAACAGCCTGATCATCTCGCAACGAAAAGCCTCAAAATCCAAGCAGAAAGCAGACTCCGCCTCCCACACGGCAGTACCCCACTCCCGAGCTTTCCCGGTGAGGACGGTGATGACGTAGGCAATCTTAATTCTCTCCGTACCGACGAGGCTGCAAGGCGAACACCAGCGAACACTGTGACAGGAACACTCTGCATGAGTCCGGGTCCCAGTCGTAAGGGGGTGGGTTATTAGCGTGAGGTTCGGCTTCACGTGGGAAGTGTGTGAAGGGAGCTGCAGTGGCAGAAGCCAAAGCCTCTTGCTGGAGATCTCGGAACGGGCTACTTAATTCGGCCATTTGGAGCGAGAGCGCGTCCACCTCTTACACGGTGGAAGACAGCTGGCTGGCTTGTTGTCCGAGTAAAACGCCTTGGTGTGCGATAGCGGAGCGCACAAACTCCTCACCCGCTGAATCCATGCGGTTAGTCCGTGCTGTCAGGAACGAGACGGTTTCAGAAGCAGGTGAGCGTTGCAATGCAGTTTATTTGAGTCAAACACAAAGAGAGAGGTCCGAAAAAGTCAAAAACAAAACAATCCACAACGCAGACGAGGCCTCAACCAGAGAATATCCACAAGGAAGGTGCTTCACAGTAATGGTCCACAATGGCGGTAGAAAGCGGGAGGAGGAGACAGTGAAACCCCCTCAGCAGATGATCCAGAGAGTGGGCTGGAAAAGAGCAGCGCACCACAGAGCCCAGTACCAGAGCCGGGAGGAGATGGCAGCTCGGCCCTAATCGAACAGGTAAGCAAAACGCTCTTAAAGCAGGGAAATACTGAATAGACAAGGCAGAACTGAGAAACACGGAGTTAGCACGACCGAAAAACACGGACTAACACAAAACAACAGACACGAGGGCGATATAAAGGGAAGGAAATGAGACTGAACGAGGTGCAGGTGAGGATTTAACAAGGTAACTAGATAACAAGAGGGAGGGACACACAGTGACAGTGAAGCATGTGGCGAGCTGTCAAAACAAGGCCACGTGCTTCAAAAACAAACACACCACCAACAGATCTCACCAGATCGTGACACATTCTGTCTCACATCAACCACATTTTGGATTAAAAAATATAAATATCAATTTTGGATAAATATTTTTCCTAAAGAAAGACAAACATGTATCACTATACATGAAAGCCAAAATATTAAATGTCATGGATGTATATTTCCTTAAAACATATTGACAAAAAAAAACTGAGCCAGGGACCTCTGGTTGAGTTGAAATAGAATGACCCTTTAGTCTTTTTTGTCTCTGTATGCTAGACGCTAAGTTCACGGCAAGTTCAGTTTTGAGTCACTTTGTATTGTATTGCTTTTTTTTTATATAGATTTTGTATTTTTGCTTTTACAAACACTCCACTAAATCCTGCTTGTGTGACTGATGATTATAAACCTGTGAAATGTTAACTCAATAATATATCAATTACATAAACTATTGAAAAGCAAATTACTGTTCAATAAAAGCTTTATTCACACTCAAATATATATATATATATGCACATTATTTAAAAATTTGAATTTTTATTTTGACTTACTCCTTGTGCGTTGAACCTCAGGAGTTCTTTTATAAAGTTCAAATCTACGTCTTTCATTTTCCTCTTCTTGTCTTTGTCTTTCCTGTTGTTTCTGTTTCTCCCATTCCTCTCGTTCTCTCTTCATCTCCTCTTTTATCTTTCTCTCTTGTTCCTCTTGTTCTTTAATATCTCTTTTATATCGTTCTTCTCTCTCTCTAAATTCTTCTTCTCTTCTCTTCCTCTCTTTCTTGTTATTCTGTCTTTCATCTTCCATCATCATCTGCATTCTCTTTTTCTCTTCTTCATGTTTGTTCATCAGTTCTTCTTTTTCTCTGATCACTTTCTCCATTTTCTCCATCAGTATCTTCATCTGTTGTTCTTGTTTTTCTCTCTCCATCTCTCTGAACATCTTACATGAGTAGTAACTGTCTCCGTTTGCTTTCACCATGTTGTCTATCTTCTGCAGTAGATCAGTCACCTGTGTTCGGTCTCCAGTCTCTTCATTATTGAACACATGGTATCTATTTCCACATGATTCAATCAGCTTATTTAAAGCAGATTCAGATTTTCCCAAATATTGTTCAATGGTTTTGTTCTTCAGTTTGTCTCCATTGGTAAATAGCACTATGGTGTACATTAAAGAGTTTTCACCAAATGTCTCTTGGATGATCTTCACTGATTTTGCTTCTTCTTCAGTGAATCGTCCCACAGGAATCAGTAAGAGAAACACATGTGGTCCAGGCAGGATCATGGAGATGCAGTTGCTAATTTCTCTCTGTATTTCTTCATTACTGAGTTCAGTATCAAACGGTCCTGGAGTGTCGATCACAGTAATGTGTCTGCCGTTGATTTCAGCTGTCTCTTTCTGACACACTTTAGTAACAGATGTTTGAGAAATGTCTGAAACAAACTCTTTTCTTCCTAAGATGGTGTTTCCAGTTGAACTCTTCCCAACTCCAGTTTTTCCCAGCACCACAATCCTCAGTTCATCTTCTCTTTCTCTTAAATCTAAAGATCAAAAAAATAAAAAAAAAACAATATATTGAAATTCAAGTAAATACAGTGAATTATGAATATTATCAGAAAATACTGTGTATAATTCATCATGTGCTAATCATATTGTTGTTATTTTTTCTTCTGAGTAAACTTTAGCAATCCTGAAATGTGTTTTTATCGGTGCAGATTTTCTGATCATTACCCTGTTTTTCCATCTGTGCTTCAAACAATGTCTCTGTGGAGAAACAAACTCCACTATTTTCCTCAACCATCTGCTCCAGTTTCTCCATCAACTCAGACACTTGTGTGTTCAGGTCAATGAACTGATGTCTTCCTCCAAATCTCTCAATGACAGACTGTATTTCTTCATTTAGTTCTGCTGTCTGATGCTCTGAATTCTGCTTGATGAGGATCATGATGTGTTTGTTGATTCTTGAGCTGAATATCCTCTGGATCTCCTCTATTTCTGCTTTGTCTTCATCGGTCAGTGGAGCATCAGGAATGATGATGATGAAAACATGAACTCCAGGATGACAGAGAGACACACAGCGGTGAGTCTGACGCATCACTTCCTCCTCTGAGAGCTGAGTGAGAGCTGGAAGCTCTATTACACTGATCTGCCGTCCATGAATCGTTACCTCTTTCTTCTGACACACTTTACTCATTTCTTTCTGAGATTTACTTGTAAACCCCTGAAATATTCTAGACACTGCGTTCTTGAGTGTTGGATTATTTCCACACAGAACAATGTTCAGCTCTGGTTTCCCAGTAATCGTCACTGAAAACATGAATTAGAAACAGTGGATTTAGTTCAGCTTTGCTATCTTCATTAAACAACAACAACATTATTATATTGTGAAGTATCATTAGATTGCAGTATTTAAGTTTTATCAACTGACTTTTTGGTGAATCCACTCTATATGTATGGATCTATAATAAATACAAGCTGTCTGTTTGCACTCACACCACATCCTTTAGGGTTCACTTCAAAAGTGGAATCATGATTTTACCATCAAGTTCCAAAATAAAGAAAAAAACGCTTCTCCTACAAGGAGATTACTATTATTTATTTATTTATTTATTTATTTATTTTTTAGTCAACAGTTTGAAGAACCACTGATTTACAGCAGGTTCTGTCTCTTTCACACACAACGAGACATTTAAGCGTGAGTGAATTTATCAATTAAACCATAAGGGAAAGCTACACATGAGAGCAAATAACAGTGTCAGATGTTGTTTTGTGTGAACTATACTTTAAGTGTTAAAACACAATATTACAAAACATAAATGTTTGACACATCTTAATATCACTGCCAGTGATTTAATTTGCTTACTGTCAGGACGTTCACGATCTGGGCTATGTCTCCCTGCTGCTGCTAGAGAAGAAAAACCACACATACAAATGGAGAATTATACAGGCATACGTGCAAAAAGCTGTGACTTTCACAATGTTTGGAATTGCTAATTGCGCAAAGAACATTACAAAGATAAACACTAATTTGACTGGTGAAATCTTCAAAGCAATCTACAGTGTCAAAATGACACCTCAACTCATGCATACTGCAAAGATCTATAGCCTACATTAAATATTAATAAACAGGCTTGCCACTAATCAACAAATATAAGTGGGAAAAAATCGCAGATTAAAAAAAAACTCGCTTAAGTTTAGTTTCTTCCGGTGTTCAATGTCGCGATTAAACATAAGTGTAAGAACGCGGTGAAATATCATTCAATGAACTAAAATTAGTAAACCGCTATCTAATGTCTGATAACATTTAATAAACCATTATAAATCATTGAGTATATTTGGCTACATATATTTGTATCCAATTTGTTTCTTACCTGTCGCCATTTTGAACACCTAAACAAACGTCGTAATCGAGAAAAAAAAAAAAAAAAAACATTGATAGAGGACAGCAGACCTTCGCTCTTCCCGAAGAGACTGGACAGAGGCAAATTTTGGGTCGTGCCTGAAGACGCACTTTGGACGAGGTTTTGTGATTCAGCCCGAGGGTGGCGCTATTGAACGGTATTATTATATTGTGTCTAGTCTGTGGAGAAGCATTCAAGATCGTTTTTCATTATGTTTTGTACATGAAACTTCTATACTTGAAAATGAATGACTTGAACTTGATGCTTGAAGAAGTTGGGTAAAAATAAACACAGCCTATCACTACCTTTTCAATTTAATCTCAAAATTGCATAAACTCTTTCAACAATTACTTACGCTCAAGTTGTTCCAAATTAACCCTTTTAGACTAGCGTTCATCTTCAAAACAAAACCTGAGGTATTTTAATGAAACCTGGGAGATTTGTGTCCATCCGAACAGGCTCACACGTTTCAAAAAGTTCATAAAAACATGGCAAAAAGTCATCCATAAGAATGAAGATATTTCATCCAAGTTCCATAAGGAGAAAATATCACTCTATGTGATGAACCTTTTTAATTTAGATTTTTTATTTTAAAAAATTATCCCACACACACTTGGCACATCAGCTCTAGTAAACGGAAGCTCAGACGTGAACCAATCAGGTTTAGTCACGCGTGTGACGCAAGCACGCCTGAGTCTTTTATTTTCGCGATTTTGCACTTTTAAGTATGCATTTTAAAAACTGATTGATGTTCTGTTTCTAACACAACCCATATAACATAAATCAATCAATAACTCAATGGTGAAATTCTTGTGGGTTTCACCGGTGTTTTTCCTCTGCAACAGTTAAGTGCGCGCAGGTAATCCTTCAATAGATCATGTCAAAATAGATATGGAGGTTGAATATAGTTATTATTCAGTATACAAAGAAGACATTACATGTTTTATTTTAAAATGGGGAAAGTGTAAATGTACAGTGACATTACAAATGCACACTACAATGCTTTACATCTACAATACAAATACTGAGTAATATCAAGATTGAGTTCTTGCCAAACACACATCATAGGGCTAAAGAAACGTTGCGTTTTACAGGTTTTCCTCAAACCTGAGGTTTTAATTTCATAAATAAAAACCTACGTAAGTGCACTTGAATAAAGCATTTGCTCTAGTCTGTTATTCTGTGTGATTACAGGAAATAATCTGGCCGCTGTAATGCAGACGAACACTATTAACACTGTGAGGGTTTAAAGCTCTTCGGTCACTGCTGAATCAACAGCTTTAGAGTTCAGAAACGCTCATCATCTTCCTCCCGTTTGGCACCCTGATCTTGAGCTGGCCTGGGGTTAGTTGAACTGCTGCTCAGAGCCGATGTCTGAGTAGATATTACTGACAATATGAGTCAGATCCAGACTCTGGGTCAGCATCACCGACAAAACCTCGTCCGCCTGGATTCCCTCAATGAACTCATCCAGAGACAGCTCACCTAAACACACACAGTCACATCTGTAAATCACCAGTGTTGGGGAAAGTTACTCTTTAAAGTAATGCATTACAATATTGCGTTTCTCCCTTAAAAAAGTAACTAATTACGTTACTTAGTTACTTTCCGTGGAAAGTAATGTGCTACATTACTTTTACATTACTTTCGAATCTGGGCAGGGCTTGCTCGTTGTTTTTAGTATAAAAACGTTTGATTCTTAGCAAAAGTAAAAGCCCTTTCACACCAAAATGAACTTAAGTGAATAAGCCTAAGGCTGAAGGGAAATTAAATTCAGGTCTGTACAGTAGAACTGTAGGAAAAGGAAGTTCAACACTCTTCAGCAATGAGAAAAAAAAGCACAAATGTTAGTTAATCTAAAGTAAGTTTTGCTTATTAGTACACTGCAAAAAATACTTTTCTTACTTAGATTTGTGCCAAAATATCTAAAAACTCTTAAATCAAGAAGGATTTTCTAGACAAATAAAATTATTGTCTTTTTTTCTGAAAACAAGTCCAAATTTAAGAGTTTTTGCTTGAAACAGGGTAATAATCTGCCAATGGGGTAAGCAAAATAATCTTGTTTTCTGTTTGAAAATATGATTTTTTTTGTTTTTCCTTACCCCATTGGCAGATTATTTTGCTTGTTCTAAGCAAAAACTCACTTAATTTTGACTTGGGTTTTTTTCTGAAAACAAGAAAATAATTATTTACTTGTCTAGAAAATCTTGATATTTTGGCTGAAACAAGACAAAAAATGTAAGTAAGAAAAGTGTTTTTGCAGTGTACAGTCAGCAGGTCAGCAGCAAAATCATTGGTTAATAAAATGGGATTAAATACGTAAAGGAAACACAGTAACTGGCGTTACTTTTTTGAAAAAGCAACATATTTCCTTGGAAATGAAAAGGTAATGCGTTACTTTAGTAGTAACTTGAAAAAAGTAATACTTGCGTTACTTGTAATCAACGCTGTAAATCACATTGATTCATTTGCATATTTAAATAGCAAGGATAGATTAGACAGACAGATTACCGTCTCCATTAACGTCAATCTTGTTAAACACCATGTCGGTCAGCTCCTCAGCGGTAAACTCCTGCTCTACTCCGTTAATGGCTTGAATCGCCTGGAAAAACAACAGATGAAAGTCGGTTGATTGTGTTTGTTTAGGCTGTTAATGGCTTAAAGTCACCAGAAGATGGCGCTGAAGGCAAACACAGAAAGCACTGAATTCATCAGGATATACCTTGAAGATGAGCAGCAGCTCCTCGCGGTCGATGCAGCCGCTGCCGTCCACATCAAACAGTTTGAAATACCAGCGCAGTTTCTGCTGAACGCCACCCTTCAGGACCAAACTCAGAGCAGCCACATACTCCATGAAATCAATAACGCCGTCCTGAAGATGACATAATACATAACAAATTATGATACTGGCAACAGTTATGATTCGTTTGCAGTGTCCACATCAAATTAAACGAGCAAAAGTGATTTTGAAAACATTAAACGCTAGTGAAATGTCTGCTTTCATGTTTCAAATACCTTTTGTGAAAAAAATAAAAATAAAAAATAAATAATAAATAAAAAAAAATATTATATATATATATATATATATATATATATATATTGGTGACATTAATGTCTTTTAAATGTCTAACGATTCTTGTTCTTCCTTCCTTTTTTGAAATATAAACTATTGTATTTCTCCTTTTAAAACAAGACAATCATCAGATTAAAAAGCATTTAAAATCATCAAAATGTAGAAAGGTATCTATATCTATCTCTCTATCATCTATCTATCAGTCTATCTATCTATTTATCTATCTGTCTGTCTATCCATCCATCCATCCATATTTCTCTTTTTAAACATGCAATTTTTTTTTTTAAAATAAGTATTTTTCAAAATAGTTTGAAATCTAAAAGAGCTGTAAAATCAAAGCTGCATGTCCAATTAAGTTATGTTCCCAATTTGAAGTTGATATCCTAAAAAATGTTTTTAATTTCGCTATAAAAATTGTTTCCCTGTCACAAATCTATACATTTGTCACCAAATATGGAAACTTCAGGCTCAGACCTTTCAAACAATGATTGTTTTGTCAAGATTAGAAAACATTATAACATTATAAAATATAATAAACATTATCAAATAGTGTAGTAAATTTTGTAATTTGATACTTGACACCTGCTCAAAGGATATAAAGTGACTTTCTAATGATTTCAAAACACATGCTTTTGAATGATTATTTACCGTATCTATTATAATGTTAATGGAAAGGACAATTTTTTAAAAAGTAGGAATTCTGGCAGTTAATGGGTTAAGATTTCTAAACAAATAATAGGCAACAAATTGCCTATGTATTGTATTGTATTTATTTATTTAGCTTTTGTAATGGTCTGACTTAATTTTCCATTAAAAACCAAAATGCACTTGAGCTTGTCTGTCCATCTATCCATTCATCCATTTTAAATAATCAATGTGTAAAAAGGTTATAGAAGTTGAAGTTGATGATGTACTAAAAATATTATTTAATATAAAATAAGCATTTTACAAAATATTTTAGAATCTAAAATTGCTATAAAATCAAAGCCGCATGTCTAATTAAGTTATGTTCCAAATATGAAGTTGATATCACAAAAATTAAGGTTCCTGTAAGATTTTGTTTATAATTTCACTATAAAATTGTTTTCCTCTCACAAATTCATACATTTCTGTCTCCAAATATGGAAACTTCAGACTCAGACTTTTCAAACAAGTGTTTTGTCAAGACTAGAAAACGTTTAAAGGATTTAAAGCAACATTTCAGTGGTAAAGCAATGTCTGATTTCAAAACGGTTTCCACAGTATAGATTATGAGTCTTTAAGCTTTCAATTGATATCTAATTTAGATATCAGTATCAATAGATATTGATAGATATCAATTTAGATATTTAAAAAATATGTGAGGAAAGGGCAATAAAAAAAGAGCGCCAAATGCCCTGTTAATGGATGCTGATAGTTAATGGGTCAAGATTTATAAGCAAATAATAGTTTGCCTACTTATTGTATTATTTAGCTTATTTCATTTAAAATTTCATTTACAAAATCAAAACGCACTTGAGTAATACTCTGTCTATCCATCTATCTATCGATCCATCCATCCATTTCAAATCATCAATGTGTAAAAAGTTGAAGTTTACTTTAAAGAAAATGTACTGTACTCAAAAAGGATTTTACAAACTATTTTAGTATCTAAAATTGCTATAAAAGCCGCAATTAAGTTATGTTCCAAAGTTGAAGTTGATATCTTTGAAAAAGTTGAAAAATTTAGGTTCCTGTAAGGTTTTGTTTATAATTTCGCTATAAAACAAATTCATACATTTCTGTCAGAACATCTGTCACCAAACAGAGAAACTTTAGGCTTTTTCAAACAAGTGTTTTGTCAAGACTAGAAAACATTTTGATTTTAAAACAGCTTCCACAGATTAGATTTTGAGTCTTTAAGATTGATTCGATTGATATCTAATTTAGGATGATTACTAAAATATGTGAGGAAAGGGCAATAAAAAAGAGCGCCAAACGTCCTGTTAATGGGCTGCTGATAGTTAATGGGTCAAGATTTATAAGCAAATAATAGTTTGCCTACTTATTGTATTTATTTAGCTTATATAGCTTAATTTTTCACTTAAAAATCAAATGCGCTTGAGTGAATCACACACGTTGGTTTAAGATGCATTTCAGTGTCACCACGAGGAATAACGCTGATAATCTAGATGCTCTCGTATTTTTCATGGAAAGTGTGGTGACGTGAATGGAAGCCAACCCGCTCAGAAATAAAGTAGAGCAGTCACTATAAACTCCCGAGTTAACCAGATTACAGGATCTGCTGGGTCTTAGTGAAGATCTCTGACCTTCTGCAGCGCTGCGCTTTGGCCTGAGTTTACTATATTAACACAGATCTCGTTACCCACAATCCTCAGCTGAACCCAAGCAGAAGGGACGTGAGGCGAACGCTGGCCAACGAGTCCATGTGTTCAGCCCTCACATCTCAAGTTTACTTGAATAGCGTTTTTCACCTTACAAATAACTTATCTGTTATGTTTTGTTCGGGGTGCTTGAAGAACAAGGTTTATATTTAATAAAACATCCTAATTCACAACTGTAACCTAATGCACATCCTACTAAATTATTTTTTTTCCTAACAACAACCTCTCTACAACAAAAGACGGTGTTTTGAAGAACGTCGGTCACCAAACAATTGACGGTACCCATTGACTTCCACTGATTTTTTTTTTTCACACCAATAGCTACCGTCAATTATTTGATCATCAGCATTTTTCAACAAATCTTCCACTGTGTTGGCAACCAAGCAGATAACGGTAGTCGTTGATTTTTGTAGTATTGAGAAAAATACAATGGAGGTCAATGGGTGCCGTCACCATGAGGGCGAGTAAATGACAGAAAAATCGCTGGCCAACCAGTCCATGTGTTCAGCCCTCACATCTCAAGTTTACTTGAATAGCGTTTTTCACCTTACAAATAACTGATCTGTTATGTTTTGTTCGGGGTGCATTGAAGAACGAGGTTTATATTTAATAAAACGTCCTAATTCACAACTTTAACCTAATGCACATCCAACGAAATTATTTTTTTTCCTAACAACAACCCCATCTACAACAAAAGACGGTGTTTTGAAGAACGTCGGTAACCAAACAATTGACGGTACCCATTGACTTCCACTGATTTTTTTTTTTCACACCAATAGCTACCGTCAACCATTTGATTATCAGCATTTTTCAACAAATCTTCCATTGTGTTGGCAACCAAGCAGATAATGGTAGCCGTTGGTTTTTATAGTATTTAGAAAAATACAATGGAAGTCAATGGGTGCCGTCACCATGAGGGCGAGTAAATGACAGAAAAAACGCTGGCCAACCAGTCCATGTGTTCAGCCCTCACATCTCAAGTTTACTTGTATAGCGTTTTTCACGTTATAAATAATTAATCTGTTTTGTTCTGGGTGCTTGAAGAACGAGGTTTATATTTAATAAAACATCCTAATTCACAACTTTAACCTAATGCACATCCAACTAAATTAAAATTTTTCCTAACAACAACCTCTCTACAACAAAAGACGGTGTTTTGAAGAACGTCGGTCACCAAACAATTGACGGTACCCATTGACTTCCATTGATTTTTTTTTCACACCAATAGCTACTGTCAACCATTTGATTATCAGTATTTTTCAACAAACCTTCCATTGTGTTGGCAACCAAGCAGTTAACGGTAGCCGTTGATTTTTATAGTATTGAGAAAAATACAATGGAAGTGAATGGGTGCCGTCACCATGAGGGCGAGTAAATGACAGAAAATCTCTTTTAATGCGGATATAAATATGCACAAGAAACAGTAAATGCTAAGTAGAGTAATAACGCATTGTCTTACGTCGTTTATGTCGAACGTCTTGAACATGGTGTTGACGTACTCGTTTGACTTTTCCGTCAGATTCTTCAGGCCGAAGAACTTCTTGAACTCGTAGAAGGTGAGCTGACCGGACGGACACTCGGTCATGAACTTGCGGTACCACTGATGGGACTGACACGCACTCAGGTCCTTCACTGACATGCTGGACGAGTTTCCCATGATGGAGCTTCAGGAGGGAACCGCTTCCTCATGCGCCGACACACACTGACACTCGGCTCAGCTCAGCGAGCGGGACAGAGAGCGAGGATGAGGGTGTCCCGTCCAATTACCGCTGACGTCATTCCCTGCTGTTCTTTTCCGCTGTGGAAAATACAGCGAATTACCTGCTGCTTACAGGGAATCCTAAATAGAGTGCGTCAGCACAACCTACTGACCTGACCTCACGACCTCTGTCTGTCAAACACCACATCAGCCTGATGTTTGTGTACGCTCAACATTTGGTTTGTTTTGGGATAGACACATACTGTATCTATGTGGCAACTATAAACTCACATTCTCTATCTACCTAATACCTGTCCATCTGTGTGTCTACTTATCTGTCTGTCAGTCTATCTATCTATCTATCTATCTATCTGCCTATCCATCTGTCTATCCATGTCTATCTATCTATCTCTCTCTCATATCTATTTATCCATCTATCATCTATCTGTCGTCTAGCTACCCATTTATCTACCTGTCTAACTATCTATCCATCTGCTTATTCATCCGTCCGTCCGTCCGTCCATCCGTCTATCTATCTATCTATCTATCTATCTATCTGTCTGTCTGTGTGTGTCTGTCTGTCTGTCTGTCTGCCTATCTATCCATCTGTCTATCCATGTCTATCTATCTCTCTCTCTCATGTCTATTTATCCATCATCTATCTGTCGTCTTTCATCTAGCTACCCATTTATCTACCTGTCTTACTATCTATCCATCTGCTTATTCGTCCGTCCATCCATCTATCTATCTGTCTGTCTGTCTGTCTGTCTGTCCATCTGTCTATCCATGTCTATCTATCTATCTCTCTCTCATGTCTATTTATCCATCATCTATCTGTCGTCTATCGTCTAGCTACCCATTTATCTACCTGTCTTACTATCTATCCATCTGCTTATTCGTCCGTCCATCCATCTATCTATCTGTCTGTCTGTCTGTCTGTCCATCTGTCTATCCATGTCTATCTATCTATCTCTCTCTCATGTCTATTTATCCATCATCTATCTGTCGTCTATCGTCTAGCTACCCATTTATCTACCTGTCTTACTATCTATCCATCTGCTTATCCATCCGTCCATCCATCCATCCATCCATCCTATCTATCTATCTATCTATCTATCTATCTATCTATCTATCTATCTATCTATCTATCTATCTATCTATCTATCTATCTATCTATCTGTCTGTCTATCTAACTATCTATCTGTCCATCCATCCATCCATCGTCTATCGTTCACCTAACTATCTATCCGTCTATCATCTATCTATCTATCTCTCTGTCTATCCATCCATCTGTCTATTCATCTATCTGTTGTCTATCCATCCATCCATCCATCTATTCATCTATCTATCATCTATCTAACTATCTATCGTCTGTCTATCTATCTATTTTTAAAGAAGTCTTTTATGCTCGTCAAGGCTGCATTTACTTGATTAAAAATAGAGAAAAAAACTGTAATATTGCTAAATGTTATTACAATATAAAATAATGGTTTCCATTTTAATATAATTTAAAATATATTTGTTTCCTGTAATGCAAAGCTGAATTTTCATCAGCTGTTACTCCAGTCTTAAGTGTCACATGATCCTTCAGAAATCATTCTAATATACTGATTCATTATTAGAATTATCAATGTTGACAACAGTTGTGCTACAAAATATTTTTTTTTTTTTTTTTTTTGGGAACCTGTGATTCTTTTTTCAGGATTCTTTGATGAATAAAATGTTAACAAGAACAGCATTTATTTAAAATATGAATATTTTCTAACAGTATAAGCCGTTGTGAACCGTTTTTAAACAATTCAACACATCCTGCTGAATAAAGGTTTTAATTTCTTTCCAAAAAGAAATAATTAAACTTACTTTTAAACAGTAGTGTATATTGTTAGAAAAGATTTCTATTTTAAATAAATGATCTTGTTTTACTGATGCGGACAAATTCAGCTTTGATTACAGGAATACGTTAAATTTTAACGTATACTTAATTAGAAAAGGCGTTGTTTTACATCATATTCATTTTTCACAATATTAAATTCTTTTCTGTATTTTTGATCAAATACATGCTGCCTTGAGCATAACAAACATATTTAAGAAACATTTAAAAACTTACTGATTGCAAAATCTATCTATCTATCTGTCTGTTCCTCCAAACTTTGCAGGGAAGTGTTTATGTGACAACCTAATAAAACATTAACAGATCTATAAATAACCCCATAAAGCTGAGTGAAGTGACACAGATGGTGTGCAGTGAGTGAGAGCAGGTTTATTGTGGTTTGGACACACACGGTTTCCTCCACATCGCAGGGTTGCAGGCCTGCAGGTCGTTGTGTTTGCGCCTGTGGTCCGTGTGCCAGGAGAAGTTGAAGCCACACGCGGGTTTCTGAGCCGTGTAGAAGGGCCTCAGAGAGTTCCCGCTGGTGTCCGGAGAAGTTCGGAGACGCTCAGCAGGAGCATTAGGAGGCAAATCCGGAGATCTGATGGAGTCTCGCATCTCCGCCAAACTCTGGTTAATGTGTGAACACATGAGGAGTTACTAACTCAAACTAATGTCAGAATTATTGAATGTAAAAGAGGTTCTTACCTGAATCTGCTGGGTTTCTGTTCCCGTCTGCGTCTCCATTGCATCAGCAGCAGTGCTCATCTTCTGTCTGTCCATCAGCGTCTGATCCGATTCTGTTCTGAGTTCAGTGTCTGCGATGACATCATAGAGATGTCGCCATGACGACACATTCATTCTAGAATCTCCATGCGTTCTCAGGTAAACAAATGAACACAAATGGATTTCTCATCGTTAATACGTTACATACATTAGTAATGTATTAATATTTAATTAGTTAACTTATAATGTCCAGTGGTGTACATACATGCAGCACAGTTAAATGATAAAGCTTACCCCTCTTTAACTTCTGCTGTTTTGTGTTCATCTGCTTCTCCCATTTGCTCTCTTTACATTAAATATCACTCTATATAGACTAATACAATCACATACAACAACAATTCTCAAATATTTATTACAATATACACTGATAAATGCAACATTAACTTAAATGGTATGAAATGACTGGATGCTTTCAGCTGATTTCCTATTGAACCAGCAACTGAACTGCAGCTCAAACTATTTCAAATACATCGAATTAAGCTACAAACTCCATCATAATGCATAATGTTTACATCTAACATGTATTTTGAGCTGCAGCTCGTCATATTTATGGAGTGTTTCACTAGTTAGCAGCAAACCGTTTTTCCTCACCTCCTAGATTTGTGTTGAAAATATGGATATTTTATTTGTAAACGTCATATTTTTGTTCGCTTATTTCAGTTAATTCTATAAAACTAGCGAGCTAAGCCAGTAGCAGTGCTGAGAGTGTCGTGTAAACACGCTTGAAGATGCGAAAAGCAGAGGAACAGACAAACTGATTCAATTGAGAGAGTCGTTTACGCTGCACCGATCCGCTTGATTCAAACTCGTGACTTCGATCATTCAGTTCAAGCGATTCACTGACATAAACCAGATCAAAACAGCCATTTCAAATTTCTACATCGCTTGTGTTGATTATAAAAAGCATGTAGTGGGTTGAAGAGAGCTTTTCGAAACTTCGAATCCGTTTAAACCATTGAAGCGCAAAATGATTCGCTCCAATTGAATCGCGTATCATGAGTCACATGATTCAGATAGGGAACGAATCATTTGATTTAGATCGGAACCATTTCCGGTCTCTGAAATGATGGTTCGCGATTCATATTCAGATCAGGTTCGCAAATGATTTCGCGTATTGGATGATTCGCGATTCGTATTCGTATGATTCGCGAATCACCAGACCTTCGGAGCGTGGATAGCGAATCGTTTGATTTAGATGGGGAATTCGATTTAAGTCGGAACTTTTTTCGCGAATCATTTCGCGAATTGAATGATGGTTAGCAAATCATTATTCAGATCGAGGACCAACATTTGATTCAGATCGGAACTTCTTATCGCGAATCATTTGATGCGGTTCTCTGAAATATTGGTTCGCGATTTATTATTCAAATCAGGACTTAAGAGCTTTTTTTTTTACTCTTTGAGAAAATGTATTTATGTTTTTCTGACCCTCTAAATCTAGCACTGTCTATTCTATTTCTATTGTTAAAAATAGTTTCTCTATTCTTTTTATACCTTCTATATTTTCTAGCCTATCTGTTTTCTTTTTATAAAAAATATATAAATGTATTAATAATAATAATAATAATAATAATAATAATAATAAATATACATTTGTTATGCAATTAACAAAAAGCAAAAAAAAAAAAAAACTAGCTTGCTCTAATCTTTTTCTATTCAGTTTTTTATTTATTTATTTATTTTTTATTATTATTTGTTATTTGTTAGTGTTATGTATTGAATATGAAATTATAACATTGTTTTTTCCCTATGACTCCTTGGACAATTTCAAAACAAACTTTGCTATCATTCATTCAAAACTGCTGAAAGTTATACCATTTTAAGATGAGTAATATGTAGCCTATATCTCCCCTACTGCAATACTCAACTATTTTTTTAAGATGTTTTGAGATTAAAAAAAAAAAAAAAAAGTAGTTCTTTTATGTGTGTCACACCATAGGAAATTACATAACTGACCTAGACCTGAATGTTGACATAAGGGGCAACAACTCTATAAATGCCGTTATGACCTAAAATTTGAGATACTGCTGCTGCTGCAAAAAAAAAAAAATGCCCCTGTATGTGTTTTCATATACAGTTCTCAAAACATTATTCAGTTCGGGATCGCAAATCATTTGATTCAGATCGGAACTTCGAAACACGGATCGCGAATCATTTAATTTAGATTGGAACTTTGGAGCGCAGACTGCGAATCATTTGATTCAGATCAGGACTTTATAGAGCGGGTTCATGAATCATTTTGCTAATTGAATTACTTTTTAACTTTTTTGATTAAACAGTAAAAAAAAACATGAAACCGTCAAGGCAGTTATAAAAATAAAGAAAAAATAAAGAAAGAAATAAAGAAAATACAAATACTTATGCTTTAAGAACATTAAGTAATGTTTTTATTTATTTATTTATTTTATTTTGTTTTTTTGTATAACCACAGTTTTATTATAAATGCCATGGTTAAACTACGGTTAGTGTAGTAAAACCATGGTTAATTATAAAAGGAGATGTGTTGCCAAGTTATCAAAATAATTAATAAATTTACACCTTAAGATTACACGCAGGATGAATATAGAGATCAGGATAAACAGAACTTATTCCACGTATTTGTCTAGATCAACTCTGAATAAAAAAAAGAGAGATTTTTGTGTTCATGTATGCAAAATTTAGCTAGCAGCAAACACAAATAAAGTTATATTTTCCTATATTCTATTTCTATAAACAATCCAAAGAAAACACCTTTAAAACAGAATGAAAAGCATATCTTCTTTCGTGCTCAACAGAAGAAACTATACAGGTTTGGAGCAACTTGAGGGAGAGTAAATTATGACACCATTAATGTCCCTTTCATAAAGTGTTTTGACCTGATGAAAGTGATGGCGATGGTGATGGATGAGCAGAGGCCCGTGAGGGATCATGGGAAGTCTTTGATCATAAATCATCTGAAGCATGTCAGAAACGTTCCTGGGAAACGCGCGCAGCCGAACGCAGGAACTCTGCGACGCATTCTGAACATTCTCAGATCGCCATGACAACCCGGAGGAACAGGACAAACAGGTTTGAGTTCTGTTCCCATGCCGACCGGGAATGATGGATACGCCCCACTCGCTCTCACTCTCAGCACGACTATGCTAGGATTGATTATATAGATCTATCTATATATATATATATATATATATATATATATATATATGAGGATTTGAATATGTAACCAGTATTGGGGAAGGTTATTTTTAAAAGTAATGCATTACAATATTGAGTTACTCCCTTAAAAAAGTAACTAATTACGCGATACGTTACTTTTGCGTTTGCCTTTTATGCCAAAATCCTCAGGCTTAAGGACAAGTAAAGTCACTTCTAAAAAGTAGACCACAAAAAAAGTTTAACACTCTTTATCAACAATAAAAATAGAAAAACAACTGTTAGTTTATCTCGAGCGATTTTTGCTTATTAGTATGGTTGCATTTGATCATCAAGGGTCAGCAGCAAAGATGGAATTAAATATATAAAGGATATCTGCATTATTGAACATATTATCGAAGGTTTGCGTCATATTCTAAGTTGCATTTCACCGTTTTTATCTGCTTGTTTGAGAGTGAGAAATGTCAAATTCTCCAAAACTGTTTATGATTACATTTCATATTTGAAATCAGCAATGAAATTCGACAAGAACCGCCTCATAAATATTTTTCCTTGTGCTTTAATAGCGCTATTTTTTCAGGCTAGATCAGCCAAGTGCGCATGCGCAGTACGAGCGCACGTTTTAGAGCGTTGATTGTTTCCATAGCAACCGGGACTTCTAACTGCAGCGGCAGTGAGGCGCTGACTTTACTAATCAACGATTGGCTTTTTCATTAAGAAGGCGGGGCTTCGCGGCAATAGCGAGAGTTGCATTTTGTGTATTTCTATAGTCTTTGCTAAAGTAACATCTTACTCCCGATTTATGCCAACCTCGACATGGGGACAGGAAAGATTTAATCAATAACTGGGGGGAAAAAAGTAACTGAAAAAGTAACTCAGATATTTTCTTGTAAATTAAAAAATAATGGGTTACTTTACTAGTTACTTGGGAAAAAAGTAATCCGATTACGTAAATCGCGTTACTTGTAATGTGCTATCCCCAACACTGTATGTAAAGTTTAGAGTTTAGATTACATATATGCATAAATATTATATTAAATACATTACAATCCATGGATATAACTTCTTAAATATCGACAAAATGACAAGATATATGTCGCTGGGGTATATTTGTCTCAATAGCCAGAAATACATTGTAGGGGTCAAAATTGTTTAATTTTCTTTCATGCCAAAAATCATTAGGATATTAAGTAAAGATCATGTTCAATAAATGTATTTTGTAAATGTACTGCCGTAAATGTATCAAAACTTAATTTTTGATAATATGCATTGCTACAACTTCATTTGGACAAATGTAAAGGCGATTTTCTCAATATTTTTATTGTTTTTTGCACCCTCAGAATCCAGATTTTTAAATAGTTGCATCTCGGCCAAATATTGTCCTATCATAACAAATAACCCTTAAATGGAAAGCTTATTTATTCAGCTTTCAGATGATGTATAAATGTCAATTTCCAAAAATGGACGCTTATGACTGATTTTGTGGTCCAGGGCCACATAGCTAAAATGAATAAGCTATATGTTTAAAAATTCCATTGCAGGTCATTTCACACGATGAAAAGGGAAGAAAAATCCAAACACTCTTTATTCATTACTGTAAAGATTTATGCAAATATTACCAGTCAATCTGGCCCATGATTCCTGAACGAGACTCAAGTTCACCATGACAGCAAATATTTGGGTTTCATTCATTTTGGAGAGCAGAATGAGTAACACTAAGGGTGTGGGTGTTCACCTGTCTCGAGTGGGCGGGGTCACGGGGCGGTAAAGGTGCGGGGCCATTTTCTCCTCCTCAGTTTCTCTGAATCGGTGATCGGCCTCGAGCTCACACACAGTCAGCTGCCGCTGAAACACTGAAATCATGAAATCACGCTGATCGAAATCACCGCGGATACAGTCACTCTCTCATTTGCAGCCATGAAGAAAGGACCGCTCAATTTCCTGAGTCGGAAGAATCAATCTCTATTCGTCAACAATGTGGAATACAAGGACATGGGTAAGAGACATTCACACTCCTGTGGGGTTTAAACAGATCTGAAATTAGTTTAAAGTGTTCTTGTCGCGACCTTTGCACCTGTCACGCAGCGCGCGCGCACGCGAGCGCGTCCACGCTTCAGCGCAAAACATTTTCATAAAGAATAATCTTTAAAACCCACTCTGGATTGGTTTGGTTTTGAAAACAAGTTGTTAGCAAAAGGGTGTTTGTTTTCTAAAAGAACAACCGGAAAATTGTAAACAAATGTCTCGGTTTTTGATCCAGAGGTCCGTGACCTGACATATACGTGTCCGATTACACTGACTACGAGTATGTTTTTTTTTTCGTCTTTTTGGACATATATCATGGTAATGCCATGTTTCTTTGAACATACCATGTTAGTACCATGTTTTTAGACGTGCACATTAAAAATACAGCGTTTTTGGATACGTTCAACCATATTTTTATACTTGCAAATATGGCACTACTACTGTATTTTGGACACGTACCACTGTAGTAGCATGTGTTTGGACTTATAACTTGATAGTACTATCATTTTAGACATTTACCAGTGGCTTTGGAAATGTAAAACAATGCTAAAATCATGTTTTCGTACTTACAAAAACGGTGTTATCATTGTGTACCACTGTAGTAGCATGTTTTTGGACATTTACCACAGTACTAGAGTAGTTTTGGAAATGTAAAACAATGGTAATACCATGTTTTTGTTCTTACAAATATGGTACTACCCTTGTATTTTTGTTGTCATGTAAATACTGTAGTACATAGTATATTTAAAAAGTACCTCAGACTTTCTGACTTAAGCAAGTAGCCTATGAAACACTTTCATTTTTATTTTAAGTCAGTCTCAGAGCACAGTAATACTTGCATTTTTATTCTTCATCCAACATTTGTTTGTGACGGAAGTTTAGGCACATTAACTTTCAACTGTGACATTTACTATAATAATTCAGGCCGAACTTCCTGTTTGTAATGATTGACGACAATGAGGGCAGCAGAATCTCTGGTAATTGCATCATTAACACATTTAAAGTCGTTAATGAGCAAACACAGATAACCCAACCAGATTATGAGACTGTAGATCATATACTAGAAAAACAGAAAAAAAGGTCTTTGGTGAAAATCTTGATCGGACTGTTGCACACAGACCCCTTTTTGGACCCTAAAATGATTGCAGTCACATTAGATAAGAAACATCAACTCGGAAGTGAACGTCCAGTTTTCATTTATGCTTCATAAATTACTCTTATCTTAATAATGGCAGCTTGTGTTTAGTAAAAGTTATTATTGGCTTTTCAAGAATGTGTGACATGACATGAACCAGACACTGACCTTTGACCTGCTGTAGAGCCTTTATGATGCACGTGAACCTGTTGTTTTGCCGTTTTGATGGTCACATGGCCTTGAGCAGTGATTTTGAACAACACAGGCTGCTAGTTAAACCACATTAACCTGGCTTTGTTTTTCAGATAAAGTGGAGCTGGTGCTGGACTCGGCTGCCATCCCGGAGTCTGGAACCGCCAAAGTGCGCTCACGTCCCACTGTCAAACACTTCACGGTACGTCCCAAAAACACACTTCACCCGTGAGATGGTCTCTAACTTTGTAGTAAAGTGGATAGAATAGAAAATGGGGGGGGGGGGGGGTCATTTACCACAGTATAACCATGTTTTTTGCACATGTACAATGGAAAAAATGTTTTTACTAGTGCTGTCAAACGAATAATCGCGATTAATCGCATCCAAAATAAAAGTTTGTTTATATACTGTATATTTGTGTACTGTGTGTATTTATTATGTATATATAAATACACACACATGCATGTATACATTAAGGAAAAATATTTTAGATTTATATTATTATATTATTTATAATATTTATATTTGTTTATTTATAATCTAAATTGTATATATATATATAGTTTTAATATATACATGTATGTGTGTGTATTTATATGTACATAAACATATAAAGTAAACACACATATAGTATGTAAACAAACGTTTATTTTGGATGCAATTAATTGTTTGACAGCACTAGTTTTTACTAACATAAATGTCCAAAAAACAAGGCTAAAACAATTGTACATGTCCAAAAAAAAAAGACAAAACCATGGTACGTGTATGAAAAACACGACTAAAACCATGGTACATATCCAAAAACATGATTAAAAAAAATGGCACATGTAGCAAAAACAAGGCTAAAACAATGGTATTTGTCCAAAAACAGGGTAAAACCATGTTACATGTATTACATACATGGCTAATATCATGGTAGATGTCCAAAAGACAAGTCTAAAACCATGATACATGTCCAAAAACAGGATAAAACCATGGTACATGTATGAAAAACAAGACTAATACCATGGTACATGCTCAAAGGACAAGGCTAAAACCATGGTACATATCCCAAAACAGGATGAAACCATGGTACACATCCAAAAGACAAGGCTAAAACCATGGTACATATCCCAAAACAGGATGAAACCATGGTACACATCCAAAAGACAAGGCTAAAACCATGGTACATATATAAAAACAGAATAAAACCATGGTGCATGTCTGAAAAACAAGGCTAATACCATGGTGCATGTCCAAAAGACAAGGCTAAAATCATAGTACATGTCCAAAAACAGGATAAAACCGTGGGACATGTATGAAAGACAAAGCTAAAACCATGGTACATATCCCAAAACAGGATAAAACCATGGTACATGTCCAAAAGACAAGGCTAAAATCATAGTACATGTCCAAAAACAGGATAAAACCATGGGACATGTATGAAAAACAAGGCTAATACCATGGTGCATGTGAAAAAAACAAGGCTAATACCATGGCACATATCCAAAAACAGGGTAAAACCATGGTACATATCCAAAAACAGGCTAAAACAATAATATATGTCCATAACACATGATAAAACCATGATTCACTTTTGTAAATGATAACTCTACCATAGTCCCACTATGGTGCTTTTTCTTGTAAACAATTTTTTAATGCCAGGGTCACTTGTGAAATATTTACCATTGTATTACCATGTTTTTTTGGACATGTACTATGACACTATCATGGTTCCAAGGTACTTCCAAAATACATCATTCAATAATGCTTTTACTTTAGGAAATGTCTAAAAAAAAAAACAGGCCAAAACCATTGATACATGTCCAAAATATATGATAAAACCATGTTTGTAAATGAACACTGTACCACAGCACTTTGACATGTGCCATGGTACATGTTGTTTTTGTACATGTATAGTAGTAAATGTACTATGGTAATACCATGGTATGTTTAAGTACCTTGGAGTACCATGTAAATAACGTGGTATATGAAAATTGTAATCAAATATACTGTAATTTTATATCAATTACGACACACAATCTGAATGTGTTTTGGTGCGTTGCCACTATACTATATACTATATACTATATACTATACACTATATTTCACATGCAATGGTTTCATTGATAATAGAAGTCTTGAGAGAAATGTGCTGAAATCGTCCTGCACACACTGCTAAAGACACACCTTTAGCTTCAGGACAAACACACCCTCAGCATATAAACACACTTTCACTCTGACAGAACAAAGCGCGCGCACACATCATCATCACTTTTGTGTTTATATCACCCTGGTGATCCTCACATCACAGCACACACAATTACACCGTGTGTCAGTAATTGACAGGCTGAGCGTGTTCGGACCCGAGCGAATCATTCGTTTACCTCATGAGATCAGGATCCTGATGATTCAGTGTTCCTCCGGTTTTTCCGTACTGAGGTTAGACGTTGTGTAGATGTGGGTTTGTCCCGGCCGAGTTTTCCAAACCTGCAGGTGCTGTTTTGAATACACACATTTTGTTTGTGTACATAGAGATCAGACAGACATTTGCTGAGGCGTTATTGCGGGTCATACTTAGGGTTAATATTAAACTTTTAGGGTTAAAGGGTTAGGGTTGCTTGATTTTCACCTTCTGTATGAAAAAACAAGTGGAAAAGCCCTCTATGTGGGTTCTTCTGACATTTAAGCAACCACAGCACAAGGAAACACCACTCCAGTTTTCACGCAAGTCGCTTTGGATAAAAGCATCTGGCAAACATGTAAATGTAGACTAGCTATCAGAAAAAAAAACAATCACAATGTTTAGATATGACGTCAGATCACTGTAAAGTCTTATTTCCTTGTGAGGACGTCCACATCTGAAGGTTTGGTCAGGTTGTGTTATTTTTCTGCAGAGATGATCCCATGAAGACAGTAAAACCTGAAACACAAACACACGTTTGAGGGGTGTGTCCCTTTTGCATGTCAGTGAACTGAAAGGACAAGCAATTTTATAGTAATCTGACTGAAGCTGTCTACATAGAAAGACTTTTATGAGACAGAGGTTATGCTTCATTTTGTAGAGAAATGACAGTCGGAGCATTTGGTTTAGCAACCTGAATGTTCCCCAGAACATTCCCTTGTTGTTTCATAATAATCGTTCACATTATGGGGTGTTGGCGAGGAGTGTCCAAGAATCTGCCTCACCTAACTTACAGAAACATTTATAATATTTTCTCACTCTGTTTATCCAACATACGAGTATGAAATCGGGACGTGTCCTGCAGTTTCAAACAGTTTTAGCATGTCTCTGAGAAATTAAGACAGAGCTAAATCAAGAGAAAGGATCCATATCCTTGAACGTCATAAGCTCTCTGAATAGTTCAGGGAAACTGGTTGGTTTAGTGCCTAGAAATTCAAACTCTGACTCAGTGGCCTCTACAATAAAAGGTGTGTTATTACTGTAGACTCCCTTACCTTCTAACAGTCTACTTTAATCAGAATGCTGCTGACAAATGCTTCTCTTTAAATCGCAGTCGACTGAGAGTGTGCAGGGCTTTGCCGTTCCAACTCCCAAGGTACCGGTTCTTCCACCCTTCATTGAGCCCAAGATAAACGGTACAGGTGAGATCACAACTCACAACTCAACATGCTGAGGTGTTTTAGTGAACCTGTGGTTGATCTTCACAAATGTCCTTTTTGCAGGAAGTACCACAAACCTCGCAAATGGAAGGATACTTTCGGTCCCTGACCTAATCGAGGGGCAAATATTTATTCCTCCTCCGCCTAGCTCCGCTCCTCCACCCCCTCCATCCTCTTCAGCCCCACCTCCTCCATCATTCATCCCTCCCTCACCAAACTTTGCTGAAACAAACTCTTCTTTTGACCGTGTACGCCTGCATACCCCTCCAATGGTGCCCCGAAAACCGGCATCACTTACTGGTTCCGATTACAGTGGTGATTTGGACCTGGCCTCCCTCAAACCTCCTCCGATGCCTCCTCCAAAACCTCCATCTGAAACGTCCAGCTTCAGAGGTTCCCTCTCTAGCCTGGACGTCCAAGATATTCCAGAATGCCCCAAGTTCACCCCACCACCACCACCTGTGAAGGCATCGCCTGTTCTTGCAAAAGCTCAGAAAGCAGCACCTCCAAAACCCGTCAGAATGTCCTCCATACCTAATCTGGACATCCAGTCCCAAAATCCTGTGCCGCAGGTTGCTTCTAACCCAACACCATCTAGCTTCAACCCCCAGAACACAGCCAAACTCTACAACGTGCAGAAGGGCGCACTACTTGTTGCAGAGACAGATGGGGACAAAAAAGTCCAGTCAATTCTGCTCCTAGAAGATTCTTCTGGAAATACAGTTGGTGTTGTCAATGGGAACACTGGGAAAAATCCTGGATCTTTCCAACCGGCAGAGCCACCAACCAAACCAGCTCGTCGGAACAGCTCCGCCACTAAGCTACAGGATGACCAGCCAGACGTGGCACAAACACCAAGTGAACCAGTTAAGGTAGAGCCCAAAATCAATCCTGAGCCTGTAATGCCACAAACCATCCGTACTGAGGTACCAGCACCAATCAGATTCTCACCCAAAATAGACAAAAGGATACCTGATGTTAGGCCACCAGTGGAGTCCCCTGGCAGGCCTCGCAAGTACAGCCCTATATTGAACCAGCGACGTCTCAACACACGGAATGCAGACGGCTCAGTAAAGAAGGAGTCCTCAACCTCACCTCTCGCCTTGCTAATGGCAGCAAAGGAAAGAGAAAAGCAGAGAACTGCTCTGTCCCAACAGAACAGCAATTCAGAACCAGTCTATTCTGTGATCCAACCGAGTGTAGAAAAACCAAACTCCTTCACCGACATTCCTCAGATCCCAACACCGGACAGTCCCAGTGCACAATTAAAGTCAACCACAAACACGCAACCACTCAAAGTGGACCTTCCAGGTGCGTCCTACTCAAAGCCAGAGCTAAGCTCAACCCCTCTACGAAGCCCAGTAAACCACTCTGTTAGTGGTCTGGGTGTCCCTGTTGGAGAAGACTTGGTGTTCATTCCTCCTCCTCCTGAATTTGCCAACTCGGACTCTGAGGAAGAACCTCCAGTTCCTCCACCAAGTCACCCTGCTCCTGCTTTCCCTCTGAAGAGTGCCCCTCCACCTGCTAAAACCTTTTTACCTGCTACACCAGGTCCTATTAAGAACAGCCCCCCACCAAGTCACCCGGCTCCCGCTACCCCTGCAAAACCTTCCCCTCAACTTTCTAAACCCTTACCTTTGCCGATCACTATTGGCCCACCACCAAGCCACCCTGCTCCGGTTCCTCCACCTGCCAAACCCTCTCTACCTTCTACACCTCCTCCTGTCACCAATGGCGCCCCCATTTCCCCTAAACCCAAACCACCAAGCTTTCCTCCCAAGGCCCCAGGGCCTCCCCCAAATATCCAGCCCCAATCCAAACCACCCATTCAAACTAAACCCACTCAACCTCCTGCACAAATGCCTCCATCTGTCTCCGCTAGCCAGGCGACACTTCTCAGTATCCTGCAAAAGAAGATGCTCGAGATGGACCCCAAGATCTCGGCTGTCAAGGAGGCGGAGACCAACGGAGACGACTGGAACTCTCCGCTGTCTGATGACGAGGCCACGTCGCCCCCTGCCACATACAATCCTATTACAAACCGGAGTGCCACCTTGCCGGCACAAACCCGTGGACTGGACATGAAGGAGCTGGAAAGCAAAGCAGCCAAAAAAGCTCAAGGTCTGGCCACTTCGGCTAAATCCCAGAGCAGGTAAGTGAACACCAGCATGAAATGGTTTATAAAACATTGCAAAAGTTTTGTGCAAATTTGTAATGGAAACCTATTATGAGGTATAAAGCCACAATTGGGAGTTGCATCTAAAGAAAATAAGTCTTACTTTGTGGCAGAAACAGGATTCCATAGGGGACTTGGTGACATCAGATAAATGTACAGAAAGATTACATAACATTTTTTTCTTTTGAATACGCACACAATCATACACAGTCATCGCAATCAACGCCTCCCTCATAGCACATGCACATAGCTGAGATGAATCATCTGGAAGATAAATAGACTGCCTCCGACAGTTGTTTCCATGACATTTATGATTAAGTCGATTTATTTAGAAGCTTAAACACAAAAACATCATGCAGCATAGACATACTTGCCAGGTTTCAATCCAGCAGATGCCGACAAAAATCTTTAATAATACTCAGAAATTATCAGTTCAAGTGGAATCAAATGGCAGTTACTTGAAGTCCTAATACTTTATGCTTTCATAACTTAAAAAGTGTTCACATATGAATAATGGGATTCTTCTTTATCTTTCAGTAACGGGCCATCAAACAAGCAGCAGTTTGGAATGACATTCACCGTGAGACCGGGAAGCAAACAACCGATAACACCCGTTATCAAAGATGGTTCGTCCTGATCTGGAGAACTGGAATTATTCTAAAGACATGCCTTACCTGTATATATGGACCTACCTGAAAGACACATAACATTTTGCACCTGGTCTGGAGCTTTATTACTGCTGTTGCTAAAGTATTACTCTAACTTTCTACCTGGACGCTTCTTCAGCCGTCAGTATATTCAGGGTGTGCCACACTCTTACGACCACAGCTTCATCATGGACTTTCTAAAGCTGCTAAAAATCGATCAACGGACCAACTTTGCTTGTATATGGAGCAACCTTTAATTTAATTCTCATTTGTTTATTCCAGTTTCTAATCACTTATTTAATCAGGTTAAACATTAAGAACACCAGTTCTTAATTGTGACATCTGTGTAATATTTTCGAATTTCTTTAATCACAAAATCTATAGCTCTCGATGTGAGAGCAGCTTTTTAATGGTGCTGGATTTTTTTTCCAGGTCAAAACATTATGGACTTAAGCCTTAAAATTCTGATCAAAACGCCTTGAACGCATTACTGATGGTTTTTCTTAATGAAGACAAATGCTTTTGCTGCTTTTCATAGTTATTTTTTATAGATATAATCTTAAGCAAGAATCAAAAGAAAGTTTTTGATGAATATACTGTTTAAAAGTGCCTTTGAAAAAATAAGATGGCGTCAGCTACGAAAATGTTTGTCAGTGAGATGTTTTTCTGGAAACCTCACACATCTCCACCGGTTTAATTGTGTGATATATGTCAGAGACAATCACAATAGGTCAATAACTGTGCTTTAACAATCTGCAAACGTATTTTTACGACTGTTCATAACTTGTTATTTTGGACATTTAACCCTTTGTTACCCATGAAATAATAATAATAATAAACGAATATGCGAGAGCATAAATATACACATGACAGAAACTTTATTTAAACAGTGGAACTTGTGAAATGTGCGAAATGTGTTTGTTTGCCCAAATATGAGAAGAAAACTCCATCACGCCCATTTCTGTTATTAAAAAATGGATTTGGATTCACTATGATTATGCATCATGAAACATTATTTGATGGTGAAGAAAAACAGAAATGGGGATGAACTGGAGGTTGATGTGGTTTCCCATGATGCTCTAGGGCGCAGATGTTTGGCCCACGCTGTGGTGTAGCACCTGATGGTCCCAGCCCACGGTGGTCAACACGCCCGACCCGCCCGGGACCCAACACACGCCTCGCACGAAATCCAGGTGCCGCCGGTCCCTGAAACTAAATACGGAGCATCATTTAAATTATATAACACATAATTAGTTATACAATTATATAATATATACACTATGTTTAATATTATTTTTAAATCATAACTAATTTTTTTTTAATACTACATGCTTTCAATATGATTTACTTTGACACCCGTACAATGTATTGTTGGCTATTGCTACAAATACACCCGTGCTACTTAAGGCTGGTTTTGTGCTCCAGGGTCACATATATGCATTAAAATATTTAAGCCACAGAAACTGTTTAGTGATTGTTTAGTTAGTTAGATGTACTTTGGGGTGTGTGGCTATCTTTTCCTCTCATTGGCCGATGCAGGATAGCCAATGAGTATAGTGGCCTGTGTCAATACTCACATTTCTCTGAGCTCGGCAGTAACCACGGCAACGGAGCAGTCATCGCTGATAGAGGCCAGCAGGGGTGAACTGCAGGTGACAGCCCATAATAATCACCGATCATTATCCGGCACACAGCACACTTTACAATATGCCCTACTTTACATTTCAACACACTATAAAATATGCCAAACTTTATTTTAGGGCACACTTTACAATATGTCATATTTTACGGTATCACACGGCTTCGTGGAACACTCAATTCTGATTGATATTCCCAGATAACAACCGGTAAAAAGTAACAACACAGGCTCATCTGGGTAACTGCCTGCAGTCAGACTGTTTGCTCACTGGGAATGTTTTTTTCTTTGTGAAAGCTTGGAGTTTGGTTGGCTAATAAAATATTAAAACTCAATTCAATATAATGAGTACAGTTATTTAATTATGTCATCCCAGAATCGCAGACTCCCTCTCTCGTTTTATACAAACACAGCTGCTGTCATTTAGCGACGACTGTTTTGTACACATGCTAAAATTTACATTATGTCGCACTTTACATAATGTTACATTACGGCACACTTTACAATATGCCCTACTTTAGATTACAGCATATTTTGAAATTTGTCAAATTTACATTACGGCACACTTTACAATATGCCATACTTTCATTATGGCGCTCCTTATGTTAATTTACATGTGTATTTTTTATTCTTATTTTTATTGTCTGTGTTGTTGTTGTTTCTGTGTACTGGATGTGCTAATGTCACAAAAACAAATTCCTTGTATGTGCAAGCATACTTGGCAATAAAGCTCTTTCTGATTCTGACTTTACAATATGCCATACTTTACATAACTTTACATTATGGCGCACTTTGCATAATTTCACATTATGGCCCAATTTACAATGTCATACTTTATATAAATGTACATAATGGCGCACTTTACAATATGCTAAACTTTACATTATGGCACACTTTACATAACTTTACATTATGGCCCAATTTACAATATGCCATACTTTACATAACTTTACATTATGGCGCACTTTATGTAAATTTACATACATGCATTTTTTTATTCTCTGTGTCTTGACAATAAAGCTCTTTCTGATTCTGACTTGACAATATGCCATACTTTACATAACTTTACAGTATGGCGCACTTTACAATATGTCACATTTTACAAAAATGTACATAATGGTGCACTTTACAATATGCTAAACTTTACATTATGGCACACTTTACGACATGCCATGCTTTACATAACTTTGCATTATGGCACACTTTAAATATGTCATACTTTACATAATTTTACATAATGGCACACTTTACAATATGCCATACTTTACATTACACCATATTTTCAAATATGCTAAACTTTACATTATGGTGCACCTCACAATATGCCATACTTTACATTACGGTGTATATGGCAAACTTCACACGCCGGTTTGCTCGTTTTAAAACTATCACAGTATTTTCTTTCGTACCTGTCAGAGGAGAACGTCAGTCTGGAGACCCGGCGGCTGTGAGCGTTTGTCGTCCGTACGCCGTCCGACGTCTGCAGGTCCCTCAGAGTCACTCGACCCAGTTCATCACCTGAAACCAGACACACGTCAACATCGGCAGAGCATCATGGGACAGAGAGGTGCATTGTGGGATATGAGGACGTACCGTATGCGATGGTGCTGCTCTGATGAGGGTGCCAGGCGATGGCCGTGGGGCTGCAGCTGGGAGAGACTATGTCTAGACAAGAGCAAAAGGAAGTTAGGTCTCCCCTGACAGGAAGTGACAATGGATCGGACAATGAAATCAATTAATGATTACTGTTGTGTGTGTGTACCAAGGCGAGAGGCAGGTTTGGGTTTCCTTCGGTCCCACAGCAGCAGACGTCCGTCCTGCAGGACAGTGTGAGACAGTTACACACTAAAATGTGTGTGTATGTGTGTGTGTGTGTGTGTGTGTGTGTGTGTGTGTGCGTGTGTGTGTCCACACTGACCTGAGCACATGACAGGAAGAGAGACTCGTCCACAGGAGAACATGACACACCGCTGACAGGCTGAGAGTGAGCTGACACACACACATAAATATAATAAATATTTAAAAAATAAATATATTTACATGCAATTACAACAAATTAGTTAAAATAATCATAATTTAAACGTCACAATATTACAAAAATAAAATATAATACATATTTTAATAATATATGTGACCCTGGACCACAAAACCAGTTTTAAGCAGCTTAAGCAGCACTAATATATTTGTAGCAATAGCCAACAATACACTGCATGGGTCAAAATTATTGTTTTTTTTTTTTTATGGCAAAAATCATTAGTATATTAAGATCATGCTCCATGAAGATATTTTATAAATTTCCTACTGTAAATATATCAAAACTTGATTGTAATATGCATCGCTAAGAACTTCATTTGGACAACTTTAAAGGCGATTTTCTCAATATTTTGATTTCTTTGCACCCTCAAATAGTTGTGTCTTAACAAACCACATTTGATTTTGCGGTCCAAGGTCACATTTTTATAAAACACATTTTTCTTAGTAATATATAGTTTAACTAAAATGCAAACAACCATTTTTTTCAGTGACTATTAAAATCTGGTAATACTCCAAGAATATAACTAACTAATATTACATATATTTTAGCAATTAATAGAATATACATTTAAAATAAAATCACAGGAATAAACACGGGTCAATATTATGTATTAATTATTAAAATATGAGATAATGCTCTAAAAATCAATTTACATATTTAATAATTACATACAGCTTAAATCTCATAAAATCATGGTACTTTTTAAAAATCTATGAAAATGTTCTAAGTATATATATATATATATATATATATATAATAATAATAATTTAAATCACATGTAAATATTTAATAATTATATATGAAAATCCTCTAATAAATAAATCAATATATAAACAAAATATACAGTTTAACTAAATCACAATAATATTAAATAATTAGTAAAAGAACAGATTTAAAGATTATTTATCTTTATTAGTATTTATTTAAATTTATCTAAAGATTATTTGTATTTTAGTAATTAATTTAATAATTGGTATAATAATTCAATTCTAATTCAGTGTATATATATATATATATATATATATAAAAATTGTTTTTTGATATTTTACTTGTATATAATTTAAATAAATCATATAATTAATCACAAATGCATGAACTATTGACCTGTGAAACTACTGACCTTTGATACTGATTGTAAATAACTTCTAAAGGTACGTTTTCATATTATCATTTCTTAGTAAAGCTCAACTCAGTCTTTCATCACTCTTGTTTGCGGAAGCATTTTTCATGGTGTTTCTCCAGAAGAACGCAAATAAATTCTTCAGTCGTGAGTTCACGCACCAAACCAACCTGATCCAGATGAATCACATTATCGACTCACAGCCAAAAATCAAATCAAAGACAAAGAGCGCCTCACAAATAATTACACCGCATTCATCAAAGAGTCTAGGTCAGTTCTGAGGATCGCCGAATCTGCAGTGACATCACTTCCTGTCTGCTCACCGTTATACGAGCCGATGACGGCCTCCTGGTTCAGATCCCACACTTTGATCCTGAAAAGAGAGAGACATTGAGCGCACTGAGATCATGAAGAGACTCACACAGACTCTCAGCGCCATCTACTGACCTGCAGTCCACACTGCAGCTGACTGCGTGACGCTTGTTAGCGCTCACACTCACGCCTGTCACCACGTCATCGTGCTCGTGACGACTGAAGCGGTTCAGCAGCAGACGCTCGTCCTCCGCCAGCTCCCACAGCTCCACCGAACCTGAGGGAAAGAGCTCAGAGAATCACTCTGGATCCCTCACATCCAAGCCATTCCCCTCTTTGTACTTTTGCCATCTGGCCAGCGCTACAGAGCCCCGAATATCAGGACAACCAGCACAACAACAGATTCTTCTCCCAGGCAATCCACCTTATGAACAGATAAATGTTCCCCCCATTGTGCAATAGCCTTATATTTATTTGTTACCACCTCCATCCTAATACATCCCTGCATCTCTTTCTATTCTATTCCATTCTATTTTATTCTATTCTATTCCATTCTATTTTATTCTATTCTATTCCATTCTATTCCATTCCATTCCATTCCATTCCATCATCTATAGCACAACTGTACATACCACTTATTTCTTAATTTATTTTTACTACATTTTTGTCTATTTATATTTACATGTGTATTTATTTTTATTCTCATCTTATTTTACTGTCTCTGTATACTGGAAGCTAATGTCACAAAAACAAATTCCTTGTGTGCGCAAGCATACTTGACAATAAAGCTCTTTCTGATTCTGAAATCTGTAATATAATACTATTGAACATGTCCAAAATTAATATAGTATTTCCATAGTTAATGCTTATAAACTGTGACAAAAGTTACTGTAAAAAAAACAACAACACTTTATTATGGTTGAAAACATGGTTTTACCACGGCAAATGTTCAAAAAGCACGATGCTGCTATGAAAGATTATTAACATCGAACAATATCACTAAACAGCTCCAAAAACGGATGGTAATACTATGGTACATGTCCAAAAACTAAGATAAAAATCCCAGTATGTGTTACCCTCTTTAAATCTGCTTCTTCCATTTGCTCGTTTTACATTGACTATCACTCTATAAACTAATACAATCAGATACCACAATAATTTCTCAAATATTTATTACAATACATACTTATAATTGTAAGACTGACTTCAGTGAACTTTCAGCAAATTAGCTGCAGCTCAAACTATTTCAAATCTAGTAGCTACAAACTCGATCATAATGCACAATGTTTACATCTAATATGTATTTTGAGCTGCAGCTCGTCAAATTAATAGTGTTTCAATAGTTAGCAGTAAACCGCTTACCTCACCTTAGTATCCTAGAATTGTCTTGAAAATACGGATATTTTATTTGTAAACATCATAATGTTCTCGTTTATTTCTGTTAATGTCATAAAACTAGCGAGCTAAGCCTGTAGTAGTGATGAACCGAATCAATTGAGTGAGTCATTTACGCTGGAACCGCTCTGATTAATTCAAAATTCGATCGTTCAAGCGATTCACTAGCAAAAACCAGATCAAATAAAGAGCCATTAATTTTAAAATTTTAGTTAATTTTGTAAATGTTTTAAAAAGTACGTAGTGAGGGGTTAAACTGCTTTTTGAAACTTCGTATCAGTTAAAGCCACTGCGTCGCAAAATGATTCACGGCTCCGAAGTGCATACGGATCGCGAATCATTTGATTCAGATCGGAAATTCAAATCACGTATCGCATGTTTATTTTTTTTATTATTTCATTTTTCAGATCGTCATTTCCAAGAGCGTATCGCGAATCACTTGTTTCAGATCTGAACTTTAAAACGGGTTTATGAATCTTTCGATTCAGATCGAAACTTCGAGTTCGCGAATCATTTCGGGAATTGAATGATTCGCGATTTGCGCTCCGAGTCCTGATCTGAAATGGTGGTTCCCGAATCATTATTCAGATCGCGACTTTCGGATCGCGAATCTTTAGTTTTAAATCGGAAACTCAGAGCAGGTTCGCGAATCTTTTGATTCAGTTTGGAGCGTGTTCGTGAATCCTTTTTTAACAGTAGAAAACATCAGACCATTAAGGCAGTACGTTACAGTTATAAAAACAAACACGAAAAAAGAAGGCTTTACAAATACAAATCCCCAAATTAACTGTGGTTTTACTATCGTAAACATGCAGTAACCATTGTTTCTGTATAACCACAGTTTTAGCATGAACAACATGGTTAAACTATGGTTAACAAAGCAAAAAGGTTACTTTGTGATTACCACTGTTTTAACCATATTAATCTAGATTTTTAACCACGCTTAATTTTCATAAGGGATGTGTTGCTGTTCAAAAGTTTTCACCCCCGGCTCTTAATGCATCGTTTTTTCCTTCTGGAGCATCAGTGAGTGTTTGAACCTTCTGTAATAGTTGCATATGAGTCCCTCAGTTGTCCTCAGTGTGAAAAGATGGATCTCAAAATCATACAGTCATAGTTGGAAAGGGTTCATATACACAAAAATGATGGAAAACCAAAGAATTTGTGGGAGCTGAAGGATTTTTTCTGATGAACAGCAGGCAGTTTAACTGTTCAGGACAAACAAGGGACTCATGAACAACTATCACTAAACAAAAACAACACAGCTGTGGGTCATTCAGGCAACAACACAGTATTAAGAGTCAAGGGGACGTAAACTTTTGAACAGGGTCATTTTTATAAATTCAGCTATTGTTGTCTCTTGTGGACTATGTGTAAATGTCTTTTATGTAAAACATCGTATTCAGGTCAGTACTAAATACATTTTGTATGATCCCTCTTATTTCGCTAAAAAAATTTTACATTTTGCAGATTCTGCAAGGGGTATGTAAACTTTTGAGCACAACTGTATATTACAATACCATCCATAAGTGTTTTGTGAAATTTGGATGAACTCATGAATCTGCTGTTTGATCTCTTCATATTTAAGGAGAGAACTATATAGTTTCCAAAGTCAGACATCGCTTGTTATGATTTTCAAGGGTGTCTAAAATTTAGTAGAGATGCTATGACATGTCCCTGCCAATATCAAAAGATCTCTTAAAAAAAAATATATATATATCAAATTTGATATTTGTTTAAAAACAAATATATCACCATGGTAAACATCTGAAAAATATGATAAAACCTGTACATGTTCAAAAACACACCACTATGTTATATGTGACCCTGGACCACAAAACCAGTCTTAAGTGTCAATTTTTCAAAAATTGAGATTTATACATCATCTGCAAGCTGAATAAATAAACTTTTTATTGATGTTAGGATAGGACAATATTTGGCCGAGATACAACTATTTGAAAATCTGTAATCTGAGGGTGCAAAAAAATCTAAATATTGAGAAAATCGTCTTTGAAGTTGTCCAAATGAAGTTCTTAGTAATGCATATTACTAATCAAAACTTAAGTTTTGATATATTTACAGTAGGAAATGTACAAAATATCATAATGGAACATGATCTTTACTTAATATCCTAATGATTTTTGGTTTAAAAGTAAATTCGCTAATTTTGACCCGTACAGTGTATTTATGGCTATTGCTACAAATATACCTGTGCAACTTAAGACTGGTTTTATGGTCCAGGGTCACATATGTGCATAAACACACAGTAATACTATGGTACTCTATATGTGAATAAGAGTGTATTTCATACCCGCGTCTGAGGCCAGCAGCAGCGCACGCTCTGAGATCCACCGCGCATCTGTGACTCCAGCTTCAGTCTGAACGCCCGCCTTACAGAAGCCCTCGCTGGGCGCTTGTTTGGGGTCACTGTACACCCAAACAGAGCCCTGCCAGCAGCGGCCCGACAGACTGGACGCGGCCAACAGCAACGTGCCATCTACAACACACACAAATACAATAAAAAAACTATAATAAGACAATTAAAACAAAAAGTCATTGAAACTTAAAATAAAAATAAAAAAATTATATATATATATATATATATATATATATATATATATATATATATATATATATATATATATATATATATATATTTATTTTTATTTTTATTTTTATTTTTTTAGGAATTATATGTGCTGCTAGATGAAATGTATTTGTGACATTCATTGGAGCAAAATAAAATAATCAGTGTTGTAGTTTAGTTATAATCAAAGTAAAAATAAATCAGTCAATAATTTTCTTATATTTAAGGCAAGACACTACACGGAAAGGCGTTTTTTTTCATACATTGGTCAGTTTGTGGTTATTTGGCTTTTCATTAAGTGTTTTCTTTTGAGACTAGTGGACAGAAAAACTTACAAAATACTTTTTTTAGTATTCATTTTACTTCACTTTATGTATTTGCATCTGTAGATTTCAATTACAACACATATTTATAAAGGATGTTTTCTCAAAACGAGTTTGTTTGTCCACTTCAGCAGCACTTTATCAAAACTTACTTCATCTGTTTGCATCTTTAGATTTTAAATTCATATTTTTAAAGACTGCTTTCTTAAAAAGTTTGTTTCTCCACCTCAGCAGCACTTACATACACCAAAACTTACAGTTTTATTCATATCTATATTCTGAAGGTTTTTGTAGAGGGGTTTGTTAATATCACAATCGCATGCTTATATTTTTGCACTTCACCTATTTGCATCTGTAGATTTCAAATACATATTTTTAAAGGCTGTTTACTCAAAATGAGTTTGTTTCTGAACCTACACAGCACTTACATACACCAAAACTTACAGTTTTATTCATATCTATATTATTAAGGTTTTTAGTGAAGGGTTTGTTAATACGTCATTCGCCTGATTATATTTATGCACTTTGTCTGTTTGCATCTGTAGATTTCAAATATATATTTTTAAAGGCTGTTTACTCAAAATGAGTTTGTTTCTCTACTTCATCAGCAATTAGACACACCAAAACTTACAGTTTTATTCCTATCTATATTCTGATTATTTTTACTGAAGGGTTTCTTCATAAATCATCCACCTGATTTTATCCATTTTATTCCTAAAAACTTTTTTTTTTCTGATTTATGGAGTCTGTAAAAACCTTAAATCTCTTACATGTCAAAATCCATCTCTGTTCTTGAAATGTTTGCAAATTAATGCATTTTAAATAAGAATGACCCAACACACAGTTATTACTGCGTCCAAGAAACTGAGAAACAAAAAATGTAAACTTAAAATAAAAAAATTAGAAACAATGTACACTAAATACACACTATAAATACAGAGAAATTACATATGTTGTCAGATGAAATGTGTTTGTGACATTTATTGAAGCAAAATAAAATAATTAGTGTTGTAGTTTAGTAATAATAAAAGTAAAAAATGTTTTCAAGAAATATTTAAGGCAAGACACTACAATTAAAGAATTGTTGAATTGAAGAATACATGAAATTGAAATACATATTTTTAAAGGCTGTTTACTCAAAATGAGTTTGTTTCTCCACTTCAGCAGCACCTGCATACACCAAAACTTACAGTTTTATTCCCATCTATATTCTGATGATTTTTTACTGAAGGACTTCTTCATAAATTATTCGCCTGATTTTATCCATTTTAATTCTAAAAACTTTAGTATTTTCTGATTTATGGAGTCATAAAAAAAAAATCAATTCCTTCTGTAATAACCTTAAACTCTTCTATCTCAAAATCCATTTCTGCTCTTGAAAATGTTTGCAAATTAATGCGCATTGCGCATTAAATGAGACAATGACTCAACACAGTTATTACTGCATCCAAGAAACTGACAAATAAAAAATAATACACTAAATACACATTATAAATACAGAGAAATTACATATGTTGTCAAATATAATGTATTTGTGACATTTAATGGAGCAAAATAAAATAATCAGCGTTGTAGTTTAGCAATAATAAAAGTACAAATAAATCAGTCAATAATTTTCTTATATCTAAGGCAATACATACAATAAGGTTTTTTCATTCACTGGTAAATTTAGGGTTATTTGGGTTTTCATTAAGTGTTTTTTAACTAGTGGAAAGAATTTTTTATTCTACTGCACTTTATTTGCATCTGTAGATTTCAATTACAATACATATTTTTAAAGGCGGTTTACTCAAAATTATTTTTTTTTTCTCCACTTCAGCAGCACTTTCATACACCAAAACTTACAGTTTTATTCCCATCTATATTCTGAAGGTTTTTACTGAGCGGTCCACTCATATATCGTTCACCTGATTTTATACAACATTATTCCTGATTTATGGAGTAATAAAAAGAAAAAATCCAAACGACTTCTGTTAAATCATTTAACTCTATCTCAGCAAAAACTTTAACCACTTTCGTGCTTGAAATTTTGCATTTCAGTAGGCATTTAATGAGACGTGCTTTATTTTTTACACATACCACTTCAGAAAACTTGCGATGCAAAAAACACTTGCGATTCTTAACATAATCAATCAGCTGGTTGATGTCTATCAGTACATTTGTACTGTGTTCGCCTGTGATGTTTTGCTATCAAGCTCTGGATGCACATGTGCATATAATGTTGATCAGGATGAAGAGCTGATGGTTTATTCTGACCTGCTCTGTAATCCACCGCGTCCAGGTGTCTCTCCATACACGCCGGAGCGTTCACCGGAATATTCCAGCAGTTCTCCTTAATCATTATGACTTATAATGACTTTAATAATTGATAATATCACAATGAACTCCAGCAAACTCCTGCAATGAATAAAAGAGACGCGCGCGTGTGCGGCACTTCCGCTTTCAGCGCCGAACACACTTCAAAATTACAGCCGAGAGCGCTTCAAAATAAGAGCCGCAAAAACAAATACAACGCGATATGTGATATCATAGATATACTTAATAAATGATTAAATGTAACTATTGTATTACGCTTAGGGTAAAAATACGAACACCTAGTATGCAAATACCGCGTTCGTTCGTAAATACTGAATAGTGTCAAATGTATTGATAAACACTCGCGTATTTCCCCTCTAGGTGTCACACTAACGCCAGTTTTACATTTCAATGCTTCTTTCTGACAGGAAAAAAATATATGAAAAATTATATGATTTCTCTCACGAAACGTATGCGTTTCAGCAAAAAAAAAACGTTGCGTTCGCGCGAAAACTTATGAGAAGTTACACAAAACTAACTGTGGAGAATATATTTCCCCTTACGAAAATTAACCATAGTTTTAGTGCAAATAAAACCACGGTGACTACAAATTAACCGGCTTGCTACACTAGTTTAACCATTATTTTTGAAGTAAAACTACGGTTATACAATAAAAGCGCCAAAAAAAAAAAAAAATGGTTGCTACACTTTTACTAAAACAAAACCATGTTTTCTTGGGAACGCGATAGAACGCAAACGCATTATAGTATACTTTCCATTCCATCCTACTTCCTGCATTTTTTACACAGATTTATTTCTATAGTTTGAATTTTACAACACATTAGACACTCTGTCAATAACCTCAATGATGAACAATGAGGCTCATCTGGCTTATTACAAAATAAAAATCTGATACATTACATCATGTTTTGTTATAGTGTTGTTAAATCCTTTATTGGTTAGAAAATAAATATGAAGTTAATAAAACATAATATAAAAAAGACAATAAAAGTATAAAACAGTAAGCAATTGTGCATCTCTAAAAATACAAAACGTTCAAGCTGCGTTATGTGTTCACAGTCAGTGTGATCGCAGTGATGTGTAAACATGCTGAAACCTTACTAAGACCACCTTAGACCTGGTCTTTGGTTTGATATATTCATCATCCCTGTCTTTAGAAGGCGTGTATCCGGTTAGCAGGGCTTCTGAGTGTGATTTCAGAGAGTTTGCGTTTGTCCTGTCGGGTCAACAGAGAGCTGAGGTCCGGGTCGTCAGAGGTGAAGAGCTGCAGCACCGTCTCCAGCAGCCCTAAAACTGACCCCAGGACAGCCAGGACTGACCCCACCAGATAGACTTTGAGCAAACCGCGGCTCGGCTTCTGGCTCAACACCTCTCTGATGAAGGGAACCAGTTCTCTCACTGTCTCCATGATGTCTAGAGATGATTTTGGGAAACACACTGAGTTGGTCACCAAAGCCACATGAAACATCTGATCAATACGAGTGTTTGCTCACCTGCTGAAGTCCAGTTCTGCCTCTCGGCTCTATGAGACTGTACTGCTGTTACTCAGCCTTTATACAGCCGATCCAGACCGAATCCGCCCACAGAGACGTGAGGAACATGATCAGCTGCTGGGAGAGACTCCAGCTGACCTCACACACTCTCACACACGTCCACCACGGTCACTATGTCTGGATCAGGACTGCTTTATTTGCTTTATTGAGACCACTGGGTCACATATTCAGCTCTGTTATGTTCTGTTGTATTCTGAGCTGCAGTGTTTAGAAAATAAAGGCAACATCCCATAATAATTCCCTAGCAACCTCAAATAAAACTTAGTAACAATTTAGCATCCTAGCAAATATTCATATATAATACCCTAGCAACAATAACCGGGAATAGCTTTGGAACCACTTAGAAAATTTGGCAACTCCCTGGCAACCATCCTCAGCACCCTAGCAACCACCAATAATACCCTAGCAATGCCCTGGTAACCACTCCCTGGCAAATAGATCAGAGTTCAGACGTTCAGTTATGCCGGAGTGAATATTAGCGATCGCGTGAAATTAGCGTGTAACGTGAATATGAGTTCAGATGTTCAGAACGTTCGTTATGATAGTGTGAAAATTAGCGATGATGTGAATACTAGCATATGTGATGTGAATATGAGTTCTGATATTCAGAATATTCGTTACGATGGCATGAATATTAGCGATTGTGTGAATATTAGCATGTGTGATATGAATATGAGTTCAGGCGTTTAGAAAACGTTCACTATGATCACATGAATATTAGCGATCGCGCAAATAATAGCGTGTGATGTTAATATGAGTTCAGAGTTCATAATGTTCGTTATGATGGCATGAATATTAGCGATCGTGTAAATATTAGCGTGTATTAGTTCAGACATTCAGAATGTTCGTTATGATGGCATGAATATTAGCGATTGCATGAATGTTAGCGATTGTGTGAATATTAGCGATTGCCTGAGTATTAGCGTGTGTTATGCGAATATGAGTTCAGATGTTCCGAATGTTCGTTACGATGGCATAAATATTAGCGATTATATGAATATTAGCATGTGCGATATGAATGTGTTTAGACATTCAGAAATTTCGTTAATGGTGTGAAAGTTAGCGATCACATGAATATGAGTTAAGCTATTCAGAATGTTGTTATAATAATGTCAACAAAAATATTAGCATGTGTGATATGAATGTGTTTAGACGTTCAGAAATTTCGTTATGGTGGTGTGAAAGTTAACAATTGCATGAATATGAGGTAAGCTGTTCAGAACGTTCGTTATGACAGCGTCAATGCGTGAATATTAGCTTGTATGTGATATGAATATGAGTTCAGACTTTCAGAATATTCGGTATGATGGCGTGAATATTAGTAATCACGTGAATATTAGCATGTGCGATATGTATATGAATTCAGACTTTCAGAACGTTCACTATGATTGTGTGAATATTAGCGATTGCGTGAATATTAGCATGTGTGATATGAATATGAGTTTAGACGTTTAGAATATTTGTTATGATGGTGTGAATATTAGCGATTGTGTAAATATTAGCATGTGTGATATGTATATGTGTTTAGACGTCTAGAATATTCGTTATGAAGCATTAATATTAGCGATTGTGTAAATATTAGCATGTGTGATATGAATATGAGTTTAGACGTTTAGAATATTCGTTATGATGTTGTGAATATTAGCGATCGTGTAAATATTAGCATGTGTGACATGAATATGACTTCAGACTTTCAGAATATTTGTTATGATGGCATGAATATTAGCGATCGTGTAAATATTAGCATGTGTGATATGAATATGAGTTTAGACGTTTAGAATATTCGTTATGATGGTGTGAATATTAGCGATTGTGTAAATATTAGCATGTGTGATGTGAATATGACTTCAGACGTTCAAAATATTCGTTATGATGTTGTGAATATTAGCGATGACGTAAATATTAGCATGTGTGATGTTAATATGAGTTCAGCTGTTCAGAATATTCGTTATGATGTTGTGAATATTAGCGATGACGTAAATATTAGCATGTGTGATGTTAATATGAGTTCAGACATTCAGAATATTCGTTATGATGTCGTGAATATTAGCGATGACGTAAATATTAGCATGTGTGATGTTAATATGACTTCAGATGTTCAGAATATTCGTTATGATGGCGTGAATATTAGCAACTGTGTAAATATTAGCGTGTGTGATGTGAATATGACTTCAGACGTTCAAAATATTTGTTATGATGGCGTGAATATTAGCAATCATGTAAATATTAGCACGCGTGATGTGAATATGACTTCAGACGTTCAAAATATTCGTTATGATGGCGTGAATATTAGCGATCGTGTAAATATTAGCGTGCGTGATGTGAATATGAGTTCAGACGTTCAGAATATTCGTTATGATGTCGTGAATATTAGCGATGACGTAAATATTAGCATGTGTGATGTTAATATAAGTTCAGATGTTCAGAATATTCGTTATGATGTCATGAATATTAGCGATGACGTAAATATTAGCATGTGTGATGTTAATATAAGTTCAGATGTTCAGAATATTCGTTATGATGTCATGAATATTAGCGATGACGTAAATATTAGCATGTGTGATGTTAATATAAGTTCAGATGTTCAGAATATTCGTTATGATGTCATGAATATTAGCGATGACATAAATATTAGCATGTGTGATGTTAATATGACTTCAGATGTTCAGAATATTCGTTATGATGGCATGAATATTAGCGACTGTGTAAATATTAGCGTGTGTGATGTGAATATGAGTTCAGACGTTCAGAATATTCGTTATGATGTCGTGAATATTAGCAATGACGTAAATATTAGCATGTGATGTTAATATAAGTTCAGATGTTCAGAATATTCGTTATGATGTTGTGAATATTAGCGATGACGTAAATATTAGCATGTGTGATGTGAATGAGTTCAGATGTTCAGAATATTCGTTATGATGTCATGAATATTAGTGATGACGTAAATATTAGCATGTGTGATGTTAATATAAGTTTAGATGTTCAGAATATTCGTTATGATGTTGTGAATATTAGCGATGACATAAATATTAGCATGTGTGATGTTAATATGACTTCAGACGTTCAAAATATTCGTTATGATGGCGTGAATATTAGCGATCGTGTAAATATTAGCGTGCGTGATGTGAATATGAGTTCAGACGTTCAGAATATTCGTTATGATGTTGTGAATATTAGCGATGACGTAAATATTAGCATGTGTGATGTTAATATGAGTTCAGATGTTCAGAATATTCGTTATGATGTCATGAATATTAGCGATGACGTAAATATTAGCATGTGTGATGTTAATATGAGTTCAGATGTTCAGAATATTCGTTATGATGTCATGAATATTAGCGATGACGTAAATATTAGCATGTGTGATGTTAATATAAGTTCAGATGTTCAGAATATTCGTTATGATGTCGTGAATATTAGCGATGACATAAATATTAGCATGTGTGATGTTAATATGACTTCAGATGTTCAGAATATTCGTTATGATGGCATGAATATTAGCGATTGTGTAAATATTAGCGTGTGTGATGTGAATGAGTTCAGATGTTCAGAATATTCGTTATGATGTCGTGAATATTAGTGATGACATAAATATTAGCATGTGATGTTAATATGACTTCAGATGTTCAGAATATTCGTTATGATGGCATGAATATTAGCGATTGTGTAAATATTAGCGTGTGTGATGTGAATATGAGTTCAGACGTTCAGAATATTCGTTATGATGGCGTGAATATTAGCGATCGTGTTAGCATGTGTGATATGAATATGCGTTCAGAAATTTCACTATGATGGCGTGAAAATTAGCATAATATTTTTATTGATAGTGTCAACATGTAAATATTAATGTAATAATGTGAACAGCTGACTATTAGCATGTCATATGAGTTCAGACGTTCAGAATATTCGTTATGATGTCGTGAATATTAGCGATTGTGTAAATAATAGCATGTTATGTGAATATGAGTTCAGATGTTTTAATGGGGTGAACACGATAACATTAGCGTGGCTCTGAGAGCATGTGAGAGTGAGTGGCTGGAAATTCCAGAGTTGAACGGCAACATTAATCGGATTATTTCCAGACGACCAGCAAAACAAGCCGCTGTAGTGATCGTGAGGCGGGAGTTTCCTGCGGTTCTTAAAGAGACGGCGTTGAAGTGGACATCCGATCAAACGCACATTTGTATTCTAGTCACACACTGGAGCGAATCACTGTGATGGTGATCAGTTCCAGAATGATCTAATACACCCAACACATAAAGCAGGTGAAAATAAATTCCATTAAACACATGTTGCATAAATCATGATATGATGTTTCAGACGTGTGTGAACTAGCAGCGCTAGTGGATCAGAAGAGCACAGTAGGAGCGGAAGCTCTCAATGTTCTGTCACAAACACATTCAGCAGATTCCACACAAGGAACATCTGCACACACACACTGCTTAACTTGTGCTGATGAATGTGTGTGTGTGTGTGTGTGTGTGTGTGTGTGTGTGTGTGTGTGTGTTATTTTCATTTATATATGCTTGTATTTCTGTTTATAGCTATGGTAATGTTATGAATATTTATATGTGTGTTTATTACTATTTATGAATGTATATACACTTTTGCTCAAAAGTTTGGGATAAGTAAGATTTATAATGTTTTTTTTAAGAAATATTTATCAAAAAACTAATATTATGAAATATTATTGCAATTCAAAATAAGTTTTTTTAATTAATTTTCTGCTAAACAAGGCTGCATTTATTTGATTAAAAATACAGAAAAATACTGTAATATTGTGAAATGTTAATGCAATTTAAAACGGTGTCTTTCTATATTATTATACTTTAAAATACAATTTATTTCTGTGATGTAAAGCTGAATTTTTCAGCATCATTACTTTAGTCTTCAGTGTCACACGATCCTTCAGAAATCATTCTAATATACAGATTTATTACTTTTATTATCAATGTTGGAAACAGTTGTGCTGCTGATTTTTTATTGAATTTAATTAATTTTTTTTTTTTTTTGGAGCTGTGATAGTTTTTTCAGGATTCTTTGATGAATAAAAAGTTAAAAAGAACAGCATTTACACCCCAAAAATACAAATCTTTTCTAACAATGTAAGTCTTTACTATCACTTTTTATCAACTGAACAGATCCTTTCTGAATAAACGTATTCATTTCTATTAAATTTCTGTCTTTTGGACTGACCCCAACCTTTGAACGAGGTGTTTATTGTTACAAAAGTTTTCTGATTTAAATAAATGCTGTTCTTTTTAATGATTTATTCATCGGAGAATCCTGAAAAAAGTATTACAGGTCCACAAATATTAAGTTTCCAACACTGATATTAAAATGATTTCTGAAGGATCATGTGACGCTGAAGACTGGAGTAATGATGCTGAAAATTAAGCTTTGCATCACAGGAATAAATTATATTTTAAAGCATATTAAAATAGAAAAACTCTTTTAAAATTTTAACTGTCACCGTCCCATCACCTACGTTTACTTCCCCATATTTCATATAAATCCTAATCTAATCATGACAAACTATATATCGTTGGAAAGGTCTAAGACTCCTAAATAGATATTTTACCACTGTTTACAAATTATGTAGAAAAAGTAACAGATTAATTTATGACAAGAGTGCACCTCAAAAAATGTACATCATAAGAGGGGTTCAGACCTTTTTCACAAAAAGACTTTCTTCGTTGCCTTTTTCCCAATCACGCTTTAGAAATCATAAGAAATTATATATCACCTGAAGATTAAAATCTCAAAATTCATCCTTTGAAAGCCATTTTAAAATCAGACATTGCATTATCATGGAAATTGTACATGAAAATCATATTACAAAATGTTTTCGTTCATGAAATTTTGCATTTTCACATCTGTTTTCAAAATAGGGAGTGACTTGTTAAAGGGTTAAATTACATTAACATTTCACAATATTACAATTTTGTCTGTTTCCTTAATCAAATAAACAGCCTTGGCGAGCAGAAGAGTCTCCTTTATAAAACAAAGCTTTAAAAATCTTACTGCTCCCAAAACTTTTGAGTGGCAAGTGTATGTTTGTATGCATGTTTGTTGGTGTTTTGTTTGGTATGAGACCCCCAATCTGGTTGCCATGGAGATCTGGCAGCAATGTTCAGGTGTTCGGGTGTGGCACCTCCGTCTGTGAGTGTGAGTGAGTCACTGTCTCACCTCAGACGGGACACACCCGACACACACACAGCTGAAATCAGTGCCCGCAGGCCAAGAGTTTTAAAACACACTCGCTGCTCAAGAAACACACTCAGAAAGCGCTACACTGCTTGTTTATGATTTCAAATCTCATTCACTGATTGTATCTGAACATCCCACTCGACATCCAGCACACAGAAGCTCTCAAGCTGAGCTAAAAATGCTGGTTAGTACTGGTTTGCACCACATCATTACCACAATACATGAATACAGCGTTCATCCGTCTTGTGTATCATATTAATGAATCATGATTACATTCCACCTCTGTTACTTTGAGGATGTGAGTGTGTGTGTGTGTGTGTGTGTGTGTGTGTGCGCGTGTTGATTCATGTTATGAAGGGTGTGACGCTGTGATGGGGACATAATACACACCTCCTGAAATAAAAGGCAAACACACGGCACACGCTGCATTTGAACACTTCACTTCATTCACACACTGACGGGTGAGTTCTGCATTTCACCGCTGTGAACTACTGCGATTTAACTGTCATTCAGTTGTGTTTCTAAGAAAAGTCAGCTGAAGTTGTGTTTTATTCATTTAGATCAATATATTTTCTGGATGAAGACGTGGATTTTTCTTTCACTAGCAGGTTTGTTTTAATCTCACTCTTACAAAGACAAAACGCAGAAAGCGTGCTATTGTAGTTTTTGTTCAGTTCTGAATTCAGTTTTATTTTCATGTTTTCTGCTTTGGGCGTTAATTTTAGTTGACGTTTTAGTACTTTTGTTGTTTGCTTTGTCATTTTTATTAGTTTTTTGTTTTTAAAATTTTTGATACAGTTACATTTTTATTAGTTTTGTCGTTTTAAAATTTGTTTATACAGTTTAATTTTATTAGTTTTGTCGTTTTTAAATTTATTTATACAGTTTAATTTTTATTAGTTTTGTTGTTTTAAAATTTGTTTATACGGTTAAATTTTTATTCGTTTTGTCGTTTTTAAATTTATTTATACAGTTTAATTTTTATTAGTTTTGTCGTTTTAAAATTTGTTTATACAGCTTAATTTTTATTAGTTTTGTCATTTAAAAATTTGTTTATACGGTTTAATTTTATTAGTTTTGTCATTTTAAAATTTGTTTATACGGTTACATTTTTATTAGTTTTGTCATTTTTAAATTTGTTTATATGGTTTTTATTCATTTTAATTTTAAGTATTTATGTATAGTTTTTAGATATTTGAATTTATTTGTACTTGAATGTTCAAAAAAGTTTTTTTTTTTAACCATTAGATAACGTTAGAATCTTGACAAGAAAACTGGACATTTTAACGTTCTTAGCCTTGATATATAATGTCTACATGTGACCCTGGACCACAAAACCATAAATTCATAAGGGTCATTTGTGAATAAATACGCTTTTTTTTTTTAATATAAATACGGTTTGTAAGGATAGGACCATATTTGGCTGAGATGCAACTATTTGAAAATCTGGAATCTGAGGGTGCAAAAAAATCTAAATACTAAGAAAATTGCCTTTAAAGTTAGTCACACACTTACAAAGACAAAATGCAGTAAGCATACTGTTGTAGTTTTTGTTCAATTTTGAATTCAGTTTCATTTTTTCTGCTTTGGTGTTAATTTTAGTTAAAGTTTTAGTACTTTTGTTGTTTGTTTTGTCATTCTTATTAGTTTTGCAGTTTTAAAATTTGTTTATACAGTTAAATTTTTATTTGTTTTGTCGTTTTTAAATTTGTTTGTACAGTTATTATTCATTTCAATTTTAGGTATTTATGTATTTGTATGTATTATATTATTATTGTATGTATTATATAAGTTTTTAGATATTTGTATATATTTGTACTTGAAGGTTCTAAAAAGTGTTTTTTTTTTTTTTTTTTACCATTAGATAACGTTATAACATATGTCTATATGTGACCACAAAACCAGTCATAAGGGGACATTTTTTTAAATTGAGATTTATACATCATAAATTTTCCATTAATGTATGGTTTGTTAGGATCTGACAACAGTTGGCCACAATACAACTATTAAAAATCTTGAATCTGAAAAAAATCGCCTTTAAAGTTGTCCAAATGAAGTTCTTAGCCATGTATATTACTAATCACAAATCAAGTTTTTTTTTATATATTTCTGGTAGGAAATTTACAAAGTATCTTCATGAAACATGATCTTTACTTAATATCTTAAGAAAAATTTGATCATTTTGACCCGACCAATGTATTTTTGGCTATTGCTACAAATACACCTATGCTACTTTAGACTGGTTTTGTGGTCCAGGTTCACAAATGCATTTTTGAATGTCTATATGTGTTTATGAATATTATACACATATGTACCATGGTAAAATTGTGGTTTTGGGCTTGTATCATATTAAAATGTTTTTTGGACATGTTTTGCAGTAAATCAATAGTATTCTTGAAGTCATCAGTAAATTCCATGACACATGTATATGCTAATTACCATGTTTTGTGAGGTGAATGTGATTGTGTTGTTGTGTTGATGTTCAGCTCTGTCTGCGGTGTGCGCGGGACAGCAAGACTGCTTGCGCGGGGCATGTTACCCTACGATGGGCGACCTGCTGCTGGGCAGGGAGCAGAACCTGCGCGCCTCCTCCACATGTGGACTGATGGGGTCTGAGGTGGTCTGCACTCCACATGGAGAGGTGAGATTCACCTACAGCTGGAAAAGACACGTTTTTACAGTTAGAAGCAGATCTTGGGGTTGGGTTTTCATGGAAGCTAAATTATGATTTAGTTTAGTGTCAAAAAGGGCTATTCTGTTGTTACATGCCAAAGAACCACACCCAGAAGAACATGTTCAGATGAAAGCAGAAGGAGACATAATAGGAGATCTTTCTGATTGTTCATTTGAGTGTCTCAGACGTTTCTCACTCAAAGGAGTCAATATTAAGATCTTATCAAGTCTGAGATCACTGAACTATAACTTGAGAGCTTTCATGGTTTGCTGGCAGACATTTTTGAGGCTGATTCATTTGGAGTCGAACATGTTTATTCAGGTTTTTGCTGATGGTTTTCTTTCGGTTTGCACCATCGGCGTGTAATAAAACTACATTTTCACACCGACGTGATAATTAACAAACCCAGATTCAGCAGCCTAAGGCAACTCTTATCAAGCAGAGACATTAGACTGCTGATGCAACATTTTAATGGTAATTAAACACAGCTTTAAAATTACATTTATTATTCTTATAGAAAGTCACGTGCATGGAATGAGAGAAAACATTCTGAGAACAACATTTTTGGAACGTCCTTATGATGTTATTTTTACTTGATAAACATTCTAAGAAAAGTTTTTGTAACATTTAATGTTCTATTCGCGACAAGAAAACTGTACATTTTAACGTTTTTAGAATATTAAAAATAAACAATTGAATAATGTTATCTTTTGGGGGGAAATAAAGTTAGTAGAATGGTTTTAAAACATTTTTGAGACCTTTAATGTTATAATCACTACAAGAAAACTGGACATTTAAACTTTGTTACCTTTAAATTTGTTATCTGCGCTCTTGGCTTCTCAGGCAAAGTTCGTACTTAACACATATCTGAGAACTTATTTAAATCTTATAAGCCACAAAATATCACAGTTGGTTAAATTGTTGTTTGTTTAAGCTGGTTAAATGTCTAAATCAAACTCTCCTTGTCTTAGTGGAAGATGAAATGTTGTCCGTGTGACTCTCGTAACCCAGCGGCGTATAATGCGCACAGGGTCCAGAACGTGATCTCCAGCGCCGGACCCAACCGCTGGTGGCAGTCTAAGAAAGGTAAGACAACAAAACATTATTTACATGAAACATAAATTACAACAATAGAGACCTCCATGTATGTGTCAGAATACATGGGATAGCCTACACTTGGCATGAAAAGCAGAGGAACAGACAAACTGATTCAGTTCAGTGAGTCATTCACGCTGGAACCGGTATGAGTGATTCAGACTCAGACTTTGATCATTCAGTTCAAGCTATTCACGAAAAAACGGTTCCAAAGAGCCATTTATTTTGTAATTAGAATTTTTGAATGATTTTAAAAAGCATGTAGTGATGGGTAAAACAGAGCTTTTCGAAACTCTGAATCAGTTAAACCAATGCGTCGCAAAATGATTTACTGTTTTAAAAAAAATATTTACTGATCTCCAGTCGGATTGTGTAGCACAAATCATTTGATTCAGTTCGGGACTTCAAATCTTGTATTGTGAATCATTTGTGTAGATTGGGACTTCAGAGCGTGAATCGCAAATCATTTGATAGGGATTCAGCCGGTTAGTGAATCTTTTGATTCAGATCGGGACTCTATTCACAAATTATTATTCAGATTATCTCTGGAGTGTGAATTGCGAATCATTTAATATAGATTGAAACTTCGGAGCCTGTTCGCGAATCATTTGATTCAGTTCGGCACTTCAAATCTTGTATATCACTAATCATTTGTTTAGACTGTGACTTCAGAGCATGAATCGCAAATCATTTGAGCAGAATTCAGCCCGTAAGTGAATCTTTTGATTTAGTTCGGGACTCTATTCGCAAATTATTATTCAGATTAACTCTGGAGAGCGAATCGTTAATCATTTGATTTAGATCGAAACTTTGAAGCCGGTTTGTGAATCATTTGATTCAGAACTTCAGAGCGGGTTCACGAATCATTTGATTCGGAACATCGGAGGGGGTTTGCAAATTATTTGAATCAGATTGGGACTTTTGAACAAGTTTGTGAGTTATTTGATTTAGATTGGAACTTTGGAGCTGGTTCGTGAATCATTTGATTCAGATTGGGACTTTGATAGTTTACTAAATCTAAATCTAAATCTAAATCGTTAATCTGAATTATTATTCAGATTAACTTCAGAGCGCAAATCGCGAATCATTTGATTTAGATTGAAACTTCGAAGCCGGTTCAGAAATCATTTGATTCGGAACATCGAAGTGGGTTCACAAATCATTTGAATCAGATTGGAACTGTAATAGTTCAAAATCGTTATTCAGATTAACTCCAGAGTGCAAATCGTGAATAATTTGATTTAGATTGAAAGTTCGAGTAGACAATATTCCCTGATAGCACACGTACATCTCGGAGATGTCTATTTGACATCTGCATTTACATCTGCAAGACATAGTTTGCTCATCTGCAATACATCTATTGGACGTTTCCTATCAGATGTCAAATAGACATCTATTAGATGTCTTTAAGATGTTTATGATTTAGAAAGGATGTAAAACTGACATCTTACAGATGTCTGCCAGACGTTTGTACACAGCAGATGCTTTCCAGATCAAGAGATCTTTAACAGACATCTTGCAGACATACGTGTGCTATCTGGGTACCTTAAATAAACTTTAAGTTAAACTTTAATGAAACACTTTACATCACTTTATTCATATTCAAATAATAACATGTAAACCTTTTAAGAATTATTCAAAGTGATTTTTAATGCAAAATATGTGTTTTCCATTCCAGATGAGAGTCCCGTGACACTGCAGTTGGATCTAGATCGAATGTATCACCTGGAAACGGTCTTGCTCTCTTTTAAGGTATATCTGAAATCCGTCTCGCTGTCTTTATTTTATAAAGTCCTGTTTTCTAACACCTCATTTGTCATCCGGTAGGGCCCGAGGCCAGACGCGTTGATCGTCGAGAGGTCGAGGGATTTCGGTCGCTCTTGGCAGCCCGTCCTGTACATGGCCACCGACTGCCCATCCATCTTTCCTCAGGTGGGCACATCGTTCCCTCGTACCTTTGAGGAAACATACTGCTACACACTGCCGTCCACCGCCGACGACCCCTACAGGGACCAGAAGGTATGACCGTATTTTTTGTGATGACCGTTCTGATGACATCTTAAGAAAACTTTCTTGGAGTCTAAAAAAAATAATAATCAAATAACATTGTATTTTCGGTGAAAATAATGTTCCCTGATAGCACTCATACATCTCTGAGACGTCTATTTGACATCTGCAAGACATCTGCAAGACGTAGTTTGCTCATCTGCAATAAGTCTATTGGACGTTTCCTATCAGATGTCAAATAGACGTCTATTAGATGTCTTTAAGATGTTTATGATTTAGAAAGGATGTAAAACTGATATCTTACAGATGTCTGCCAGATGTTTGTACATAGCAGATGCTTTCCAGATCAAGAGATCTTTAACAGACATCTTGCAGACGTACATGTGCTATCTGGGATAGTAGATCATTATAAGAAACGTCTTTGTAGCCCTTAAACACATTTTTCATACAACGTTTTTATAAAAATGATCTTAACATTTATTTTCTCCTCAGATTCACTTTTATCCTCTGCGTCAGTTCGCGGACATCAACCTGCCAAACGAATACAAAATCGAAAGTAAGTTATATTGTCTTTATCAGACAGTTAACTGAGTATTAACTAACTGCGTGGATGAATGACGGCTGCTTTCTCCCTCAGTGGCGTCCGGGTTCACAGGTCTGAGGGTCAACCTGACTCAGCTTGGTTCAGTTCCCAGCATGCCAGGCCGCAGGCTGAGTCAATTTTATGCCTTGAGAGAGATGCGGGTGATTGGCTCCTGCTTCTGCCACGGACACGCCAACCGCTGTCTCACCGATAGCAATGGCAACTACCTGCCCAACACACAGGTAACACACACACCTCTTTCTACTTTTGAAAGTAATGCATTACAATATTAGAAAGTACTCGTTACATACTTTTGCATTACTTTTTAAAGCTTGCTTGTTTGTTTTGAAAAAAAGTTAGATTTTCAGCAAATGTAAAAGTACTTTCACACCAGAAAGTGAAATGAATAAACCTAAAGCTGAAGGAAAAGTAAATTCACGTCTGTGCAGTAGAACTGTAGGAAAGGGAAGTTCAAAACTATTAAGCAATGAGAAAATTGAACCAAAAATGTTAGATAATCTAAGGTAAGTTTTGCTTATTAGTATGGATGAATTGGATCAACAAAGGTCAGCAGCTGGGATTAAATACATAAAGGAACCAAAAAGTCCACATGCAGCTCATATGTGTGTGTGTGTTTGTACTGTAGGTTGGTGGCGTGTGTGAGTGTCAGCATAACACAGTGGGCATGAACTGCGAGCGATGTGACAACCTCCATAATGACCTTCCCTGGAGACCCGCGGAGAACGGAAACACACACACCTGCAAACGTACGCCTGCTTACGCACACTGCACTACGTACAATGTATTATTATTAACATATATTACCATGCCAGTGTGTTATTCCATATTGTGTTGGCGGCCCCTGCAGGTTGTGAGTGTAATAATCACGCGGATCGCTGTCACTTTGACGAGCAGCGGTACGAGGCGACCGGCCGCAGGAGTGGGGGGGTGTGTGACGACTGCGCTCATCACACCGCCGGACCCAACTGTGAGCATTGTGCTCCCAACTACTACAGAAACCCTCTGAGCGACATGAGGAGCCCTGACGCCTGCCTGCGTGAGTAACACACACATTACACACACAAACATTCTAAGCTGTGATAATGAGGAAGCTGATGAAGGCGTGTGTCCCGCAGGCTGTCTGTGTAACCCCGCGGGCTCTGTGAACGGCGGTCAGTGTGACCCTCAGACGGGAGCGTGTGTGTGTAAAGACAACGTTGAAGGCAATCACTGCGACCGCTGTAAAGCTGGATACTACAACCTCAATGCCAACAACCCTCTCGGCTGCTCCAGTGAGTCTAGAGTCCTGTTGCAGTTATAATGTATTAAAACTATTTAAACAAAAAGCACGGAAATCGATTTTAAATAAATAAAAACTAGAACATTTATATTATTTTAATATTTGATCAAATATATACAAATATTTAATTACAAAATACATATTAAATGATGAATAAATATCGATAATGAATAAAAGTTACATTACTAAAAAATAAATGAAATGTAAAAAAAGAAAGCGAATGTATTTAAAGTGTTTTGTGTGTGTGTGTGTGTGTGTGTGTGTGTGTGTTTGTAGAGTGCTCATGTAGTCCAGACGGCTCTGTCAGTGGTGTGTGTGATCAGCTGACGGGTCAGTGCAAGTGTCGCCCTTATGTGGAGGGTTTGTCATGTGACCGCTGTGCTGCGGGTTACTGGAACCCGTCATCACCCTACGGCTGCCAGCCATGTGACTGTGACCCCGTCAACGCCCGCAGTGCCACCTGTGACCAGGTACTTACACGCACACATCATCACATGACCACACACACCATCGCATTACCACACACACCATCACATTATCATATGACCACACACACCATCACATGACCACACACATCACATTGCACACCATAATATTACCACATACACCATCACATTGCACATTATCACATTATCACATGACCACACACACCATCACATTGCACACCATCACATTATCACATGACCACACACACACACCATCACATTATCACATGACCACACACACCATCACATTATCATATGACCACACACACCATCACATGACCACACACATCACATTGCACACCATCATATTACCACATACACCATCACATTGCACATTATCACATGACCACACACACCATCACATTGCACACCATCACATTATCACATGACCACACACACACACACACACACACACACACACACCATCACATTATCACATGACCACACACACCATCACATTATCACATGACCACACACACCATCAGATGACCACACACCATCACATTATCACATGACCACACACACCATCACATTATCACATGACCACACACACCATCACATTATCACATGACCACACACACCATCAGATGACCACACACCATCACATGACCACACACACACCATCACATTATCACATGACCACACACACCATCACATTGCACACCATCACATTATCACATGACCACACGCACCATGAGATGACCACACACCATCACATTATCACGACCACACACACCATCACATTATCACATGACCACACACACCATCAGATGACCACACGCCATCACATTATCACATGACCACACACCATTACATCGCATACTATCACATGATCATATGACACCACACACCATCACATCACACACCATCACATGATCACACAACCACACACCATCACATGATCACATTAAGTGATTCTTGCGTGTGTTTGCTTTGGTTTAGCGCACGGGTCAGTGTCTGTGTCGCTCAGGCATCGGGGGCCGTACATGCAGTGGTTGCCCTGACAACACATATGGAGATCCGCTGATTGACTGCAGATGTGAGTATTTCCTGCCCACACAGACAAATTATTAATAAACAAATATAATTCAATTAAGCATAAAAAGTTAATAAAAAACAATAAATCAACAATACAACAATAAATAAATCAATAATACAGAATGTTCATTTGATTTATTGTCAGCATGTGACTGCGATCCATCGGGCACAGAGTTAGGCGGCTGTGACAAACGTACTGGTGCGTGTCTCTGTAAACCGGGCGTAACAGGCCCCCGCTGTGACTCCTGCAGCCGCGGCCACTGCGCCAGTTTCCCAGAATGCCCGGCATGTCCGTCCTGCTTCTTCAGCCTGAACAGCCGCCTGCAGGAGATCACACTGGTGCTGGAACGTCTCTCAAACCACCTGATCCCATCCACCGGCCGACCAACCTCCAGCGACACCAGCCGCAGGATCCAGATACTAATGGATACACTGAGACGCCTGCAGGAGTCCATGACCGTGCCGCCACCGTCCAGCCGCGCGCTGAACGACGCCCTGCAGAGACTCAACCAAATCAGGTACAAATAATGAGAATTTAAACATAAAGTCAACTTACAAAACGTAAAATTATGATAAAGCAGCATAAACTGATTTCTATAAATGACAACAGAGTTCAAACTAAAACTTTCCTCAAACTGATGCTTCGTTGCAAGTGAGTTTTGTTTGCTTAAACACTCTCGCAGGTCTCAGCTGAATGATTTGACCGATGATCTGACATCACAGCCACGCGACGGTGATATTGACCGCAGTCTGGACGACCTGCAGGCGCTTCTGTCATCTCTGCGCCTGGTATATTTCACCAAGAGAGACACTTTCAACGGCGCCGCCGGATCCAACAACGCCAGTGCGTGTCCAGCGCTCACCTTTATTAGCGTCAGATTCGTCTCTATGATCTCTAACGGAAAACTTTATTCTCATTCTCAGGCACCTTCCACGCCATCCAGAAGTCTTACGAGAAGTCAACGGATGCCGTCAAACGTGCTGACGCTGCTAAAGACACGCTGAAGAAGTCTGAGGGCCTGCGAGAAAACGCCTTGAGTGACCTGAAAGACGTGCAACCCGGGAACACTAAAGACCTGGAGCAGCTAAAGAAGGATCTGGCAACCCGGCCAAATCTGACGCCCACTGCAAACAAGGTAAGGGATTGCACGCGATTCGCTGAACGGAAGTGTTGCTTTTCCAGCAGATAAGTTAGTAATAGCATGTTTGTCAGGTGTGTGGCGGTGATCGTGTGGAGCCCTGCACTCCGGAGCGCTGCACAGGCGATCTGTGTCCTCCTGACGGAGCGCCCCCATGTGGAGAGGAGGAACCCTGCAATGGAGCACTGCCCAACGCCAACAAGGCCTTCCAGGATGCGGATGAGGTGAAGGCCAAACTACTGGATCTCAACAACAAGATCACTCAAGCAGCGGCACAGGTACGACCGCACACATTTACTATAGTTATATTAGAATTTAGCAATGATTTAAAACCAAACACACCTTCTGAAACAGATACAGGAAGCTGAAGATTCGGCCAACAGGGTGAGACTGTCCACAGACGAGCTGGCCAATCAGATCAAGCAGGTGCAAGCTGACGTGGATGAAGACCTGAAGGACACCAAAGACTTCATAAACAATCTTAGGGACTTCCTGTCAGGTGGGTTTTAACTTGATTTTGGCATACTGAACACTGCACAAGTATGTACTGTAATTGTTTTAGTCTATGTGAAGCAGTTCGGCACTGGAGTTGGTTGTTCTTTTTTGTCTCAGAGCCCCATTCAGACCCGGATGAGGTGCAGCGGGTGTGCGAAGCAGTTCTGGATGCTCAGGTTCCTCTGAGCATGGAGAAGCTAAAGCAGAAGCTGAAGGAGCTGCAGGATCTGGCATCTTCACTGCCCGACAGCAGCAAAGTTCTGGAGAACAGCAAAGAGCAGCTGGAGGACGCCAAACAACTGCTGGAGCAGGCTAACGCCACACGGTACGCAACACACACGCAAAACACCTCGTACACAACATGCTAACAATGCACTCATGACACACAATAAAAATACAGTACACAACACACGCTAACAACATGCTAACACAAACTAATGACACATATTATCGACACATAACAACACACGATACACAACACACACTACCATAACAGTACACAACACAACACACTCTAACACCACATAGTAAACAACACATGCTAACGACACAATAACACGTTAACACATGTTAGCGCCATACAATAATAATACACAATACACAACATACACTAACAACACAGTACACAACATGCTAATGACACACGATAACAACACGTTACACAACACGCTAAACAACACATGATAACAACATGCTAACAACACACGATAACGACATGAAACACACGCTAACAACACACACTAATGACACACTAAAAACTCATTAACGACACACGCTAATGGCACACAATAAAATGGTACACAACACACTAACAACACGCTAACACCACACAGTACAAAACACACTAACAACACAATACACAACATGCTAATGACACACGATAACAACACATGGTACACAACACATGGTAACAACATGCTAACACAAACTAACAACACAATAACAACACATGATAACAACATGCTACTGACACACTATGGCACATGATAACATGGTACACAACATGCTAACAAAACACAGTAAACAGCACATGCTAATGACCAATGATAACAACACACGGCACACAACACACGCTAACAGCACACAGTACATAACACAAACTAACGACACAGGCTAACAACACACAGGCACGCTAAAAGCACAACACACATGCTAACAACACATGCTAAGAGCACACAGTACACAAACACGGATGCAAACAACATACACACACACACACACACACACACACTAACAACACAAGCTAACAACACGTTAACAGCAGATAGGCACACAACACACGCTAATAACATGCTACACAACTCATTTAATATGTTCATTCAGTATTTCTCTAATGTTCTTGATCGTTGTCATCTGCAGAGACGCTGCGTTCGGTATCCAGCAGGACGCTGAGAGCATCCTGAAGACAATGGACGACAACGAGGCTATTTTTGATGAGCTGGATGACAGGATCCGCCAGAGCGTCGATATCGCAAATGACGTCAAGAACAACATCAAACAGGTCAGTTTGAGATCTGAGTGAAAAAACACAGAAACCTTGTCCAGACTTGTGCTAACGTGACCGATCACCTGTGTGTTTCAGATAGAGGATGCACTAGTGCCTGCCGAGCAGGGGATTGTGGGAGTCACAGGGTTGCTGGATGAGATGCGCCCCCTGCTGGACGGCCTGAAGAAAGACACGGAAACAGGAACGACGCTGGCAAACGACGCTCAGGATCAGGCCGATTCAGCTCAGGACGAGGCCGAACAAGCGGCAGAGGTGCGGAAAAACATGCACAACAACATGCTTTTAAACTAAATTGAATGAGTGAATCATTCAGTGACTCGTAGATTTACAGAATATATTTATATACTTCCTTTGTTTTAACTTAACTTTAACTTGGTAATTTATAAATGTACACAACTGAAAAATAATAATGATATTCAAATTTAATTATATTTTGTTTCTTTTTAAATGAATCGAGTTAATGATTCAGCGACTCATTCGTAAAGACACTTACTTGCCTCGTTTACAGGTGAATCTGAAATTTAAACAAATCAGCTGAGTGAATGATTCAATGACTCACTCACAAAAACAGTGACTTGCTGCCATCCACTGACACTTAATAGGTCTAGTGAGTAACCCATCATGTGTTTCAGGAGCTGGAAGCATTAAAGGATGAGTTGGAGCGAATGAAGCGCGCCGTGGCTGCAAACACCGAGGCGGGTGAAGACGCTGCCCGCTTACAGGAGCTACAGAGTCAGGTGGAGTCTCTCATGACAGACACCAGTGACATCATGCAGGCTCTTAAAGGTACCGCCCACTACATACCCATCCCATAATGCTCAGCGCACATCCCCATGGTAACCAATGTTGTTGTGGTTGTGTTTTCAGATAAGGAAGCGTCCGTTCGTCAGGGAGCAGCGGAGGTGCAGCAGAACGCGGCGCGACTGTCCGGTCTCGACGATCAGGTGAAGAAACTCAGAGACGACATCCGCTATAAAGTCACCAGTCTGAGCATATGCCAGGGCTGAAGAGCACCGGACACAAGATAAAGAACACTACTAATAAAGCAACTAATAAAGTGTCTGAATGAAGACTATTGAGTGTGACTGATGTTTACAGTGGAATACTAGCATACTTTGAAGTATGCACCGTGGACTGCTTACTAAAGGAATTCATTATCACTGAATCAGTTATGAATCAAATTGCTGAATCAGTCATAAACAACTTGCTGAATAAAATGAGTAAAATAGTGGACCAAGTGAGTCGGTTCACTGAATCATTTGTTGAATCGATTCACTGAATCAACAGGATCTGTTCACTAAAAGTCTATAAAGAATGCTACAATAAAACAAAAACAAATTAAAGCTAAAACGAAAAATAAAAGCTCATTGGAACAGCGCCACCATTTGTCCAAAATTTCAGTTATTTTATGCTAATAACTTTTGATCTGTAAGGTCTAGAAGGAAAATTCTTTTTTTTTTCTCTGAATCCTTGGCTCATGCTGAGTCAAATGAACACCAAAATTCAAAAATCATAGAGTTTAGTATTTTTTCTATTTTTCAAACTTGTTCTAGACAGATCATCTTCAGACCATGCTGGCACAAAGTTATGGAATTCAAGTTGATTAGTTCTCGAATAACATGCAAACGAATTCTATGAAAATAAAAGCAAAAATGGATGTGAGGCTATATCTCTGCAAAGGTTTGGCATATTGAGACCAAACTTGGTGAGTGTTATAACAAGCATGACCTGAGGCTACCCGTGTTTCGGTGCAGTGCCACCTAGTGGCCAGGAGATATAAAAAATGGCTCTTTTTGCTTATAACTTTTCAATGGTTTGGCTAAAAATCACAAAACTCTTTTGATTCAGTGCACCATGCCAAGTCAAACCACACCCAATTTTCCAATGTCAGCCATTTTGAATTTTGTTGTAAAAGGCTATATTTTATAAACGCATTGACATATCGTTGCGAAACTTGGTATGTGTCTTCAGTGTCATGCCCTGACAGTACTCTAAAAGTCTAAAGAATTTTTTTTAAAATGTTAGCTTTTAATAATAACTTTTGTTTACATTAGTCTATTGTAGAGAAACTGGTCTTGATATATTCCCTGGGTCATGCCGAGAACATCGATACCAACTATGCCATAATTGGATGAACTTCCTGTCCGCCATTTTGATTTATGTTGAAAACCTACTTTTTCGAACTCATCCTAGACCATTACTCATATTTTCACCAAATTTGACTCAGATCATCTTCAGACCATGCTGGCAAAAAATCATCGATTTTGTGTCATTGCACCTTAGGAAACGGTTTTCGTTTTGGGCATCAACCAATTTGTTGGAAATATGCCAAACTGCATCTGAGGCTGTATTTCTGCAAAGCTTTGACACCAAATTTTTTATGTGCCATTGCCACCTCACACTGACCACACCACATGAATTTGGTAATAGTGCCACCTATTGGTCAAAATTACTAAATCACTTATTAATTATGAAATTTCCCAAAATGCTAATTATTTTTGATTGCATTAGCCTATTATAATGAAACTGGCATCAAAATGTTCCTTGGGTCAGGCTGACAACATAGATGCCAATTATTCCATTGTGGGCTGAACATCATGTCCACCATTTTACTTTATGTTGAAAACCTACTTTTTCAAACTCCTCTTTGACCGTTGGTCTGATTTTCACCAAAATCGAATCAGATCATCATCAGACCATTCTGGCAAAAAATTCTGGATTTTGTGCCGATAGACAAAATCGTTTTTGTATAGCACCACTACAAATTTGAGACATGATGCGAAAATGACTCAGAAGCTATATCTCTGTTTGGGTTTTAATTACATTTCTGCAGTTGGTCTGATGCTCCATTCTATGCTTAGCTCTTCATTCTGCCTCTGTAGTGCTTGGCCCCGTAATTGCTGCTTGCAGCTATATTTTTTTATCTAATTTTGTGTAAAAGCACACTTTTGAAGGTAAAATGACATTTAAATGACATTAAAACACAGATGAATTCTCCAGGATATTCTGCTGGTGTGTGAATTATTTTATTATATGTCTTTTTTAATACAGATATACAGCAGCAAATTCATGGATTACAGCAGGGCATGTAATAAGCCCCTAAATAACAGATAAAATCATCATATATGCATATATAAAACATAAATACAGAGCTTACAACAGTGAGTATGAGTTAGAAATAAGAAAATAAGATTTAAACACTGTCCTTAGCTCAAAAACAGTCAAACCTGCAGCCGTTCGCAGTTGAACAGTGGCACATGTGATCCGCCCTTCCCATGATGCACCTCCATCGGCCCAAATACGACTACCATACGTGAATATACGGATAATAATACAATAAACCTGCCTTTTCCTGAATTCCTGAGAGAAATGATATTCTCGATCACCTCGAAATGACACTTTCGCTAGTGAGACATGAAGATTTGAGATGCAGACGTGTGCGATTGGCACTCGTGTGGATCTGACGTGCGACGGATCCGGAGCCGTTCGTGATAAAAACACACACTTGATCATCCTACGAGCGCAGGATCTGAGAGAAAGACACAGAAGACGAGGCGTCACACATCTGTACTGTCTCTCCAGAGGCTCAAAGTGACGGGCCCAAGCCCTACTCACTTCATTTGACTGACAGCTGTCAATCACACCATTACATCACAGAGCAAACCCCGGTCTGCAGGGACTCGCCCCGCCCATCTGTGCAATGCGTCACTCTGTCCGATCTGAAACACACAGGGGAAAAAAATGATTTGACAATACTGACCATGAAATGATTTTTTACTTCAGACAGTTGCATTAAAAATGTAAATGTAAATAAATATTTACATACTATAAACCTATATATAAAATACCATTATTTTCCATACAATATATTTTTGGCTGTTGCTACAAATATACCTGTGGAACAAGTGGACCAAGTGAGTTGATTCACTGAATCAAGTGAACCGATTTGTTGAACTGATTTGCTGACTCGATTCACTGAATCAATAGAATCTGTTTGCTAAAAAAATGATAAATAGTACTAAAATAAAATGAAAATAAATCAATAAAAGCACATATGAAAATGACTAAATGAAATAAAATTGAGTGTATGCATTTTATATATGAATATGAATTTTATATGAATTGACTCACTTAATTGCTCAAGAATCTATTTGCAAAATCAAATAAAGTCGAACCAATTTGGTGAATTCACTTATAAAAACACACTAAATCAATTAATTTGATTCAGTGAATCAACAGAATCTGTTTACTAAAAATTATAAATATTACTAAAAAATTTTTTTAAATAAACAAAAAAATTGCTAAATAGAAAAATAAATAAATAAAAGCACATGAAAATGACAAAATTTTACCTAAATTAAAATAAAATGGAGAATATGCATTTTATATATTTATTACATTTCAGATTTATGAATCGACTCACTGAATTAGTCATGAATCAATTCGCTTAATTGCTTAAGAATTGATTTGCAAAATCAAATAAGTCAAATAGTGGATCAAGTGAGTTGATTTACTAACTCAAGTGAACCAATTTGTTGAATTCACTTATCAAACACACTAAATCAATTCATTTGATTCACTGAATCAATTGAATCTGTTTACTAAAAAAATAAATAAAACTAAAGTAAAATGAAAAATAAATTAGAGCTAAATAGAAAAAAAATAATTAAAAGTATATAAGAAAATGACAAAATTTTACCTAAATTAAAATAAAATGGAGTATATGCATTTTATATATTTATCACATTTCAGATTTATGAATTGACTCACTGAATTAGTCATGAATAAACTTGCTTAATTGCTCAAGAATCGATTTGCAGAATCAAATAAAGTTGAATATTGGATCAATTGAGTTGATTCACTAAATTAAGTGAACCAATTTGTTGAATTCACTTATAAAAACACTAAATCAATTAATTTGATTCAGTGAATCAATAGAATCTGTTTGCTAAAAAATTATAAATATTACTAAAAAAAAAAATTAAAAAAAATTAAAAAATTGCTAAATAGAAAAAGAAATAAATAAAAGCACATGAAAATGACAAAATTTTAACTAAATTAAAATAAAATGGAGTATATGCATTTTATATATTTATTACATTTCAGATTTATGAATCGACTCACTGAATTAGTCATGAATCAATTCGCTTAATTAAGTCAAATAGTGGATCAAGTGGGTTGATTCACTGACTCAAGTGAACCAATTTGCTGAATTCACTTATTAAACACACTAAATCAATTAATTTGATTCACTGAATCGATTGAATCATTCACTGAATCAAGCGTACGAAAGATTCTTTGGCATCTGTTATTAATCGTCTAATCAAAGTTATGACTTGATTCACTAAAACGAACAGCGGAAGGAATTGAACTGAGCAACTCAAACACCATTTTTGCTACTGAAGTTTAAATTTGAACACGAATACACTATTTTATCCAGTATGTGATGCTGGCCATGTAGACATCAGATTTGCACCTTTTGGCGGCACAGGGCAGGTCCGATTCGGAGCGGTACGCGTGTTGCCCCGTCTCGCAGATGACCAGCGCGTGCATCGGCTCACTGTTGCGGGCCTTGAGCGGGCCCCGCCCCCTGCTGGCATCAGCCTGTGGCGAGAGGGTCATGTGACTGCACGAGGGGTTCCCATTGGTGTCCAGCTCTTCAGGGGGCGGGCCGGAGGAGACGTCCAGCACCTGGATGAGCGGGGCCGGGGTCGGGGGCGCAGGATCGGCGTGGGACTGCTGGAGTCGCCGCATGTGACTGACCACCACCGTTGCGTTAATGACCCGCTGAAACATACGCACACGCACCGTCATATGAACATCCAGAATCACTCAGAAACTACAGAATATATATGATCTGCTCTCCGCTCACCTTCCATTTGGATCTGGCAAAGTTCTTCTGGATCTGCTCACAGACCGAATGAATGATGTTGTCGTTGTGCGCCGTGTCTCCAATGATCCTGAACAAAAAGGCCATTTGTCCATCATTTATTGATCAACCAACATATTTATTTATAAATCAATGTTTGCCGAGATTCTCAGCAAGGAGGCTTTGTGTTTCTCACCACGGATGACTGAGCGCTTGCTCGGTGGTGAAGCGTTTACTAGGGTTTTTCTCCAGCATGTGTCTGATGAAGTCCTTCGCTGCAGAAACCAAAAGCAAAGAGAGTTTAATCACAATTATCTGAATAAACTCTATATGTGACCCTGGACCACAAAACCAGTCTTAAGTGTCAATTTTCAGAAACCTGAAAGCAGAGTAAATAAGCTTTTCATGGATGTACGGTTTCTTAGGATTGGGCAATATTTGGCTGAGATACAACGATTTGAAATTTGAAAGTTCTAGCAATGCATATTACTAATCAAAAATTAAGTTTTAATATATTTACAGTAGGAAATTTGCGAAATATCTTCATGGAACATGATCTTTACTTAATATTCTAATGATTTTTGGCATAAAAGAAAAATCGATAATTTTGACCCATACAATGTATTTTTGGCTATTGCTACAAATATACCCGTGCAACATAAGACTGGTTTTGTCGTCCAGGGTCACATATGGGTTGGTGTTGTAGTACAGCCAATGGCCTCCAGGTGGCAGTAGTGTCAATTCATGTTTATAAGGCTACCGAGTTTGTAAAGTGTTTGCAACGCACCCGACTCAGAGATGTTGTCCCAGTACGGCGAGTGGAATGCATATTCTGCCTTCATGATTTTGGAGAACAGGCGCGTTTCGTTCTCCTCGTAAAACGGCGGGTAGCCACTCAACCTAAACGAACACATTAGAGATTGAAGGAAAAACACCACTGGCTCTCAAAAAAAGTGTCTGCATGAGCCCAGACTCACAAGATGTAGGTTATGACGCCGATAGACCAGCAGTCCACTGCTTTGCTGTACGGTTTCTGAGCCAGAACCTCCGGAGCTGAGGAGAAACACCAGAACCATGAGAAGCATAAACACTACAGGCAATCTAACAGACGTTTAATGTTGATTTGCTCGTACCGACGTATCCTGGCGTTCCACAGGCTGTGGACATCACATCGTGATCGGCCATCTTGGACAAGCCGAAGTCGCTGATCATGATCTTGGCGTTCTCGTCTGGACTGTAGTACAGCAGGTTCTCAGGCTAAAGATGGACAAAAGCGACGTTAATAATGTTTCATTAGAAACTCAAGTGTTTAGTAGATCGTCTTCTCTTACCTTCAGGTCTCTGTGGACGATGCTGTTCTGATGCAGGTATGAAACGGCCTCCAGGACCTGTTTGATCACACGGCTGGCGTCTTTTTCCGTGTAAACGCCTCGGTCCAGAATACGGTCGAAGAGCTCTCCGCCCGACACCCTTTGCACAAAAAACACTTTAAAATTATGGCAAAAAGATATGTGCGATTGTGTGTATATTTCAGGCATTATCCAACACTTACAGCTCCATAACCAGGTAATAGTGCGTTCTGGTTTCGTAGAAATCTTCCAGTCCCACCACATTATCATGCTTTATCCTGAAACAGAGAGGGAGGGACTTAAAAAGAGCCATAACATGGTGTTTGGCGCTATTTTTTCAGTAGTGTTTTGTCAATAGTTTTAGGAGTTGTGGTCTGTGATGTGTAGGGTATTTAGTCTGGAGATTTTAATGGTCAATGGTGTTTGTTGTCTGTGATATTTTTCGCAGTGTTTACGTTTCAGTCTGTAGTCCATTCTGTTTGTCCCGTCTGTAGTGTGTTAGCGGTCAGAGGTGTTTATGGTCTCTAGGGCGTGTTTAAAGACTATCGTGTTTACGTTTGAGCTTTGTGGTCATCAGTGATGGTGTTTATGTCTGTCGTCTGTGATGTTGGTGGTCTGTAGTTTTGCCGATACAGGTCTATGGTGTTTATGGTCGGTCATGTCAGTTAACATGACCTGTGGTGATTGTTTCTGTGATCTTAGTGTTTAGTTTAGTCTTCTTGGATGTCAGTGTCTGTGTTGTTTTTAGTGGTGTTTTAGTGGTCTGTAGTCTGTTCTGTGGTGATGACATCTACTGTCTGTAGTGTGTTAGCGATCTGTGGTGTTTATGGTCTGTAGGGCTATTGTGTTTATGTTTGAGGTTTGTGATCATGGGTGATTTTGTTTGTTTGTAGTCTGTAATGTTATTTGTCTGTGGTGTTTATGGTTTGTCATGTCTGTTAAAATGACCTGTGATGATTGTTTCTGCAATCTTAGTGTTTAGTTTAGTGTTTTGTGATGTTAATGTCTGCAGTGTAAGTAATATTGGTCTGTGGTGTTTATGTTTATGGTCTATAGTCTTTGTAATAATGGTCTGTGATAATTCCTTATGTGTTTATTATAGTGGTCTGTGGTATTTGTGGTCTGTGATGAGAGTGGCTGTGTTGTTTTAATGGTGTTTATTTTAATCGTGTGTAGTGTGTTAGTGGTCTGTGGTGTTTATGGTCTGTAGGGTGTTTTAGGGGTTTCATGCTTATGATGGGTGGTGGTGTTTGTTTGTCATCTGTGATATTTACCACTATCACAAAGACTACAGACCATAAACAAACACCACAGACCAATAGCACCAACACTACAGACCATTAACATCAGAGAAAACTAAACTAAACACTAAGATTGCAGAAACAATCGTCACCGTCTTTGGTGTTTATATTAATAGTTGGTGTTCATGTTTATGGTTTGTAGTCTTTGTGATAATGGTCTGTAATAAATATATCTGTGATCTGTCAGTTTATCTTTGTGATCTGTGGTGTTTGTGTTTGGTCTGTGATGGTGGGAACATTGATCTGTAGTGTTTATATTCGTGGTCTATGATGTTTGTAGAGTCTGTGATATTGGTCCGTGGTCTTTATGTTCATGGTCTCTAGTGTCTGTGATGATTATATTTGTAATCTGAGTGTGATTTCAGGGATCTGTGATGTTTATAGTCTGTAGTGTTTTTGAAACTGGTCTGTAGTGTTTATGTTAATGATCTGTGATTATAGTTGTGTGTCTTTTAGTGGTCTGTGGTGTTTGTGCTAGTGGTTTGTGGTGTCTGTAGTGTTGATGATATTGGTGTGTAGTGTTTATGTTAATGGTCTGTAGTTTCTGTGATAATGATCTGTGATTATATTGGTGTTTATTTTAGTGGTCTGTGATGTCAGTGGTCTGTAGTGTTGGTGAAAGTGGTCTCTGATGTCAGTGGTCTGTAGTTTCTGTGATGATCTGTGATTATATTGGTGTGTCTTTTAGTGGTCTGTGATGTCAGTGGTCTGTAGTGTGAGTGATATTGGTGTGTAGTGTTTATGTTAATGGTCTGTAGTTTCTGTGATAATGATCTGTGATTATATTGGTGTTTCTTTCAGTGGTCTGTGGTGTTTGTGCTAGTGGTCTGTGATATCACTGGTCCATAGTGTTGGTGATATTGGTCTGTAGTGTTTATGTTAACGGTCTGTAGTTCTCTTGTGATGTTTATATTTGTGATCCGAGTGTTTATTCCATTGGTGTGTGGTGTTTGTGGGCCTGTAGTTGTGATACTGGTCTGTTGTGTTTGTGTCTTGCTCTTTCTTGTACCTCTTCAACACTTTGATCTCATTCTCGAGGTTCGAGTGGTGCAGCTGTTTCTTCTTCACACACTTCAGGGCGTAGAAATTCCCAGTCTTTCTCTCCCTCACCAGGTAGACCTCAGAGAACGAGCCACTGCAGAAACACAGTTAAAAGGATATGAACATTTGAACCACACATGTTGGACTCCCAGTGCGGGAGCTATAAGTTCAGCGCATGGAGATCAGCACTAATCTATCCGCACAAGGCCATGCTGTGTGTGTCCAGCCTGTTCCTGTAAAGACTTGAGCCCACCTTTCCCATGAATAACCGTCCTAGGAGGAGGATTACTCTGCGTTATATAAGAAACCCAGTGCCGCCCCGCACGACTGATTACCCACAATGTCTTTAATCCAGGACACCCTAGCAACCACCCAGAATGCCACTTTAACCACCTAGCAACAGGTTCTCACCCTGCCTGGCCCATTCTCAAAACATCTATGTGTGAAAGCAGAGATTATCACATTAGTCACCATTTGGCCGATGCCAATTGATGATTGGGTGATTAATTGAAGTCAGTCAGACCTTGCCAGCTCTCTAAACCTGCTGTAACCTGCTGGTGCCAATTATGGCACTCATTCAAAAAGCAAACTTAACATAATTAGCAAAGTTTCATCAGATATAGTTGCCTTCTAGAAGCAAATATGTCCCCGTTGTGCAGCTTGGTAAACCCACGTACATTCACCCCTCAGTAATCCTTTAATTGACTAGTGTCAGGATGTTCTCTGATGTCTGTGTCTCATTCACCCGCAGATGAAGATTGACAGGTGTCGAAACTCTCAGAGACAGAGAGACTCGCTAATGCTGACACGGTCAACAAACTCCTACAAACATCTCTGAATATCAACTTACAGATCATTCGAAACACTTCATGACATCTAATAATATCTGTATACGGCTGTTTAATGCCTCAAATGATTCACCTCTTAATTCTTCTCTGTTCCTCAGTGTGCCTCGCAAAGCTTTGTAACACCTTACACAGCCTTCATAATACTCCAGATTATTTAGGAGCACCTAATAGTACTGCAAAACTTCTTTTATGCATCACACAACTTCGTAATGTTTCATAACAACATAACACTCCAGAATGCCTCATAGTGGTCCAGCACCTTATAGCGCCCCATAAAACCTCGCAATGCTTCATAACTCTGTCATATGAGCTTATATTGGTGTCTTAAAGCTTCATAGAATAGCTTCATTGGACCACTTCATAAAGCTTCATAACACCTCGTAATTCATAACCTTTAATAAAGTGCTGTAAGATCTTACTTGCGCTCCTTAACGCTTTATACGATTTCGGAAGAGACTGTAATGGTTCATAAAGCGTCATAAAACTTCATAATGATTCGTCATGCCTTACAAATCCTCCTGACAATATATAAAGCTCACAATGCTTCATATTCCCTCATAAAGATCCATTTTACTTCACAATGCCTCATAATCAAAGCCTTATGACTTCTTATATTGCCCCATACTGCTTCATAACATCTCATAATGCTTCATAACTTGTAATAAAGCATCATAACACCTGATAACCCTTACTATATTTTGATTCTTATATTCTTTATAGCATTTTTCAAACACCTTATGCTTCACAACGGCTCATAACGGCTCATTTAATTGTTCATTAATGCCTTACAAAGCATCGAAACACTGTGTGGTGCTCCATAAAACTTCATTAAGTTTCATAAAGCTTCACAGTGGCTCATAACCCTTTATAACCCTTCATAGTGTTCATAAGAGATAAAAGTGCCTCTTAAAGCTTCATAACATTTCAAAGTGCTTTTTAATGCTTTAAAACATCTCACAATGCTTAATAAACGTTCAAAAAGTCCCATAAGAGATAAAAGTGCATCTTAAAGTTTCATAAAATTTGAAGTGCTTTTTAATGCTTTAAAATATCTCAGTGCTTAATAAACCTTCAAAAAGTATCATAAGAGATAAAAGTGCATCTTAAAGCTTTATAAAGTTTCGAAAGTGCTTTTTAATGCTTCATAACATCTCAGTGCTTAATAAACATTCAAAAAGTGTCATAAGAGATAAAAGTGCATCTTAAAGTTTCATAAAATTTGAAGTGCTTTTTAATGCTTTAAAATATCTCAGTGCTTAATAAACGTTCAAAAAGTATCATGAGATAAAAGTGCATCTTAAAGCTTCATCAAATTCAAAGTGTTTTTAATGCTTTAAAACATCTCAGTGCTTAATAAACATTCAAAAAGTGTCATAAGAGATAAAAGTGCACCTTAAAGCTTCATAAAATTTAAAAACACAACTCATAATGCTCATAAATCTTCATAACATTTACAACAACTCCTAACGGCTCAATAGTCTTCATAATGCTTCGCAACACCCTTTAATGCCCTTGCTTTATTACATTTATAAACCTTCATAACACCTTACAATGCTTCGTAGCCCCTCATAAACTGTCATAGGAGATAACAGTCCTTTTCAAAGCCTCATAACATTTCGAAATGCTTTGTAATATTTCATAACGCACAGCTGCTCATGAAGCTTCGTAACACTGTATAATATTATGCATCACTGAAAAGGGGTTTCTCCAGGTGTCTCTCAATAGGAGCAAGAGGATGAAGGGCTTCATTGATAAAAATGTCCCCTGGCCCTCAATCCGTTAATCCGTGTCTCAGGCTCCGATTAGCGCTGCTGTCCAACGCATGTGTCTCCTCTGAGCGATAAAGCTGCTAATCCCCTAATAGCGCTCAACCTCGCAAAAACACCTTCACGAGCACTGATTTCTGACTCAGCGCACGGGCAGAGCAATTCAACATCTGTTCACAAAAACATGCCATACTTACGATCCCAGAACCTCCTTGAAGTCGAAAATCTCCTTGATGTTGCTGGTGATCTTCTTCCAGCTGCAGTCGATCTCCTTCCGACCCATTGTGGCTCAGGTTTCACAAACTGACTCCTGTGGCAAACGCAGATCTGCCGTGTTAACTCAGGATGGCGCTTACATAAACATCACATGTGTGTTAGTTCATGCTCATAATCCGTCAGAAGTGTGGCTTCGCTCGCGGCCGCACTAATGAATGTGCGTTTTAATCTCTGACCTTTGACCTCTCTATGTAGGTTACCGCATTAACACTCACAGAGCAAAACCATTACGAAACTATTAAAACTACTCATTATATTACATCACTTCCATACCAACGTGTTCTGGCCACACAAACTGAACTAAAAACGCTTCAGTTAACATTTCACGGAAAATTCGTTTACATGAGTGCTTTTACTTAAAAAAAGCTAAAGTTCATTAAAAATGTATAAACACTTGTTAAAATCAAGCATTTTATTTGTGTGCTGAGCATTATATTTTTACTTCAGTGTCAAAAAAGTAGTAACCTGCGCTTAAAAATCATTTTTGCCATTAATTTAACACATAGACATTTTGTATTTGGCTATTAATTAATATTTTTAGCCAAATATTTTATTTTCAAAGGATGAAGGAGGGAAAAAAAGGAAACTGAACATTAAATTTTAAATTTAGCTAAACTAAAACCATATTTTCTTTAAAAATGTACTCTAATAAACTAGTTTTTACACTGTAATGAATTAAATAATGTTAACTAATGAAACCTTATTGTAAATTTTGTTATGCTTACTATTTGTTCGGCGTAACTAACTGTAAAAAAAATTAATAAATGCTTTAAAAATACAGATTTTTTTTTTTAATAAATACTGCTCATTGTCACTTACACTGAAAAAAAAGGGTATAGAAACCATTTTCACGTAAATTTATTTAAAAGTTAATGACAAAAAACGGCATGTAATTAAACTGAACATTAAATTTTGAAGTAGCAAAACCATAAAAACCATATTTTCTTTTAAAATGTACTCTAATAAACTAGTTTTTACACTGTAATGAATTAACTAATGTTAACTAATGAAACCTTATTGTAAATTTGGTTATGCGTCCTATTTTTTCGGTGCAATATAAGAAAATATGGACTTTTTTTTATAAATACTGCTCATTGTCACTTAATGTTACACTGAAAAAAAGGTTTAGAAATCATTTTCACGTAAATTTATTTAAAAGTTAATGACAAAAAAACGGCATGTAAATAAATTGAACATTAAATTTTGAAGTAGCAAAACAATAAAAACCATATTTTCCTTTAAAATGTACTCTAATAAACTAGTTTTTACACTGTAATGAATTAACTAATGTCAACTAATGAAACCTTATTGTAAATTTTGTTATGCTTACTATTTTTTCGGCGTAACTAACAGTAAGAAAAATGAATAAATGCTTTAAAAATATAGACTTTTAATAAATACTGCTCATTGTCACTTAATGTTATAGCCTGCTGAAAAAAGGTTTAGAAATCATTTTCACAAAGATTTAATTACTGCATGTAATTAAACTGAACATTAAATTTTGAAGTAGCAAGTTTTCTTTTAAAATGCACTCTAATAAACTAGTTTTTGCACTGTAATGAATTAACTAATGAAACCTGATTGTAAAATGCTACTAATTACGCAATAATAAACTAGTATAAGCATTGTTACATTATAAAACGCTGAACAGATAACTGGTTACTGCACATTTTAATAGTTTAGAATAATAATAAACTTTAACTCACGTATTTTCATATACATTCAAAGCTTAACAACCGATCTATTTAATTGCTTCATAAGGATACGTTCATCTTTCGTCTTTTAAAGTCTTTCTCTTTCGCGTTTAACATTTAAGCTCCAAATATTCACATTTACAGTTGAAAAAGGTGAGAGGTAAGTTAAAAACTAAATTGAAAACGCTGCCACAATACATCAAATAAAGAATAATAAAGAACAACATGAATGAATACGGTGTGTCTTACCCGGAGCGGACAGGAGGTGTGAGGTGAGGTACCGACGAGCATCTACCTGCTCTTTCACGCGCACACCGCCGTTTCAGGAGCGCGCCCGGGGGGCGGAGCCGAGGGGGCGTGACGTCACCGGCGGTCACCTGAGAGCCAAATCAGAATAACCTTCCCTTGCTAAGGCTACGTTACAAAGAAAGTTAGACATAATATACTTCAATAATAATACAAAATTGACAAATGCACTCTATTTCAAGCGCTGCTTCACCAGTTATAGGAAAACGAACGCTCAAACGCATCTGAAGGGTCATAAACCGCTCAAATGAAATGGAAAAAGTGTTTTATTGCATGTGTTTGTGGTTTAGAGCATAACACCATGTCTGATAATATAATACATTTTTGCAACATGCATGGGTTTATCCTGTTTATCAGTGCCACGTGTGTTATCTGTTAATATGGTTATAAATGCTGTAAAGTGGCATGTATGGACACACAGAGAGCCTTAGTGAAGCACATGAAGCCGCATGAGCCGAGTGTGTGTTTGGCAGCGGGTCTCAACACATGGTCCATCCATTAGCCTTCGTTACATCATCAGATCATTTCACAGCAGCTGCTGCACCTGTCTTACACTTTATCTCACCATAATACAGTTACATCCATTACACACAGCTCAATCATCTGCGGTAATATTACATAAGATTACAGTAATCATAATCCGTATTGCTGGATAAATGATATACACTAACACCGCTGCTCAAAAAAATGGGATCAGCAAGATTTGTAATGCTTTTTATGTTCATCAAGGCTGTTTGTTTGATTAAAAATAGAGAAAAAAAATAAATATTTTGAAATGTTAATGCAATTTATGAAATGTTAATGCAAGTTTTCTATTTTACTTTGAAATATTGTTTATTCCCGTGATGCAAAGCTGCATTTTCAGCATCATTACTCCAGTATTCAGTGTCACTTGATCCTTCAGAAATCATGCTAATATGCTGATTTATTATCAGTGTTGGAAACAATTGAATACTTTTTCAGGATTCTGTAATAAACAAGACGTTAAAAAGAACAGCATTTATTTAAAATAGAAAGGTTTTGTAACAAACACCTCTTTTAAAGTTTGGTGTCAGTCAGTTTTTTCTTTCTCTCTCTTTTCGAAAGAAATTAATACTTACTTTTATACAGCAAGGATGTGTTAAATTGATAAAAAAAAGTGATATTAAAGACTTACTGATTTCTATTTTGAATAAATGCTGTTCTTTTTATTCATCGAAAAATCCTGAAAAAAGTATCACAGGTTTAAAAAAATATTAAGCAGCACAACTGTTTCCAACACTGATAATAAAAGTAATAAATCAGCATATTAGAATGATTTCTGAAGGATCATGTGCCACTGAAATAAAAATTCAGCTTTGCATCACAGAAATAAATTATATTTTAAAGTATATTCAAATAAAAAAGATGTTATTTTGAATGACAATAATATTTCATATTACTTTTTTCAGCATTTTTGATCAAATAAATGGAATTTTTAAGAGCATAAGAGACTTAAAAAAAAAAAAATCCCAAACTTTTGAGTGGCAGTGTACATATAAATTATTTATATTTTATAATAATAATACATAAAAAATAAAATATGAAATCTTTTAATAGCCTAGCCTGTATAAACAAATAATATTATGTAGCCTATGTTACATATAATACATAATATAATATACAATTTGTATATTACAAAATATACAATTTATTGCATTCATTTTATTTTTTGCACATTAATATTATTGAATTGTTAACATAACTTCACTCTGCATTATTTTTTTCTCCTAAAATGATCTGCATGTGTCTTTGTCAAGACTATATGTTAGTTTAAGAGCCATTTCAGCACCTTTGAGTCTCTTTAATCTCACTAAAATGACCTTACCAGCAAATTAAAAGCGCTTCCTGATCTCGTTTCTCATTCTGAGCTGTGATTGGCTGCGCTGCAGGATGTGGGTGGGTTTAGTTCGCCCTAAAATTCAGAAGCGCTAATTTATTCCAAGAAGCCTGTGAAGGACCATTAGGAAACATCTGCGAGCAGAACGAGAATTAAAGTTTAATCTATTCCATGTAATCCACTTAATTATATGGACGCGTTTTTCATTCATAAACGACGTTAATTTAATATTAATATCTTTCAGTGCGTTCATTATCAGAGCACTCCAAATAAAAGCAGGGTGAAATAAGCAACACCTGCCGAATTGTGTCTCTGAATTTAATGACTTATAATTAGTGTCATTAATCTGTTGCCATGGCTTTGGACTTTCAGTTGTAATAAATCTGAATATTTAATCCCAGTCCGTTTGTACTGTGTTCAGGACAGACGTGTGCAGCCACATTCACAAAGGCTACAGCGAATTTAACACTATAATCCAGTTAAATTCTGCTGTGCTTGGTAACGAGTGAATGAATGAGTCTAGCTCACTACTGCCGTCTGTTGGAAACACACAGTCAATCAACCCATCCGAAACAAAAACGTCCGTTCATTCGTGATTTAGTTACCACAGATGTTTATTTTGAACTAAATTAGTAGTTTAAAATCAAATAAATTCAACTGAACCATCACTTATTTATACAAAGACTTATTGCTAGATATAAAACAGCTGCTGTTGGCATCATCAGACCAAATACAAGCAACATTATTCTGACGATGCATCCGTACCGAGACCTCCAGGACAACAGGGGGCGCTGTCGTGGTGCGAGACACCTGCAAACATCAGACAGGAAGTCAGTGGTATTATTTGTGCACGTTAACTAAGGAAAGCTGTGTCCCAAAAAAGTATTTCTTCATTGCAGTTTTTCCCTATCACGCTTTAGAAATCATAAGAAATTATATATCGGTAGAAAGTTAAAATCTCAAAATCCATCCTCTGAAAACCATTTTAAAATCAGACATTGCATTACCATGGAAAATGTACATCAAAGTCATATTACAGAATGTTTTCATTCATGAATTATACAAATTTAAGTTTAAATTCAAAAATGGTAGTGGCAGTTAAAGGATTAATATTATATTTGTGATCTTAAATATATGTATGGTGCTATTTTAAATCAAGCTGTAATTTTGTCAAATGATTGTCTGAAAATTACAGTCTCCAAATAATTTCTTAAATGCTTGTATTTCTGATATATAAAATGGTGGCTATGAAATTATACCCTGATAGCACACATACATCTCAGAGACGTCTATTTGACATCTGCAAGACGTAGTTTGCTCATCTTCAATACTTCTATTGAACGTTTCCTATCAGATGTCAAACAGACGTCTATTTGTTGTCTTTAAGATGTTCATGATTTAGAAAGGATGTAAAACTGACATCTTACAGATGTCTGCCAGACGTTTGTACACAGCAGATGCTTTCCAGATCAAAAGATCTTTAACAGACATCTTGCAGATGTACATGTGCTATCTGGGTATAAACTTAGCAATACAAAGCAGCTGACCATTTCGTTCCAAAGATGTCATTCCCACCCAAAATGCTATTAACCCTTTAACTGTCACTCCCTATTTAGAACATAGACGTGAAAATGCACATGCATCCAAAGTAAAAATCGTATAATTCATGAACGAAAACATTTTGCAATATGATTTTATATACAATTTCCATTGTAATGCAATGTCTGATTTAAAAATGGTTTTCAAAGGAGGAATTTTGAAATTGCAAGTTTTCAAGTGTATAATATAAATCATACATTTATCTAGTATTTTTCTGTAGTTGATTTTGTTTGTCAAAATAAATGTAGCTACTGTTATACGTGTACAGTAATTTAAATAATTTTAAAATATGTAAACATACAGCTCAGGGTTGGACTCCTCCCCCTCATATGAACTTCCTGTGGCTTTGTTTGGAGAATAACGACGGCGGCGAGACATCGGTGTGATTTGCGTTGCACTGGCGAAAACAAAGTTTGGTCACATGCACATATACAAACACATCTCAAGAGTATTGCTTGCGTTTTACCTTTGAAACACGCTGCTGTCCACATCATTGTCTTGGTTTAGACTGCTAAAAGGAGAATCTGTTGGAACTACTTCCTGTCTGAGAGACGCACACAGGAAACGATTAATCTTCCTGGCTGAATGAAGTTTTAGCTACTCTCAAACTCAAAGACGTCTGTTTTTACCTCCTGTCTGCTTGGAGCTTCTTCGCGTCCAAACTGGTTTTGCAGCTCTCCAGAAACGACGCCTCTAGGTGCTTCAGCTGAAGGTACAAACCCAATAAACACTCGTGAAAACATTCAGGCGGCAAACTTTAAAAGTGATCCGGAAACGCGTACCTCGGACTGAGATGGGAGGAAGGTGATGCTGACCCTGCGCCGTGTCGGCTACAACAGAAAAACACTTTAAAGGTTATTATTGATGGACTGAACTGTCACTCTATGAAAAAGAGTGGCCAGCTAAGTCTTTAAATAGGAGTTACTGAGGTACCTACGTGAGTCTAATAGCTAATTCATGGTCAGTTACCTGTTGTGATGAATGCCTGAACAGGTCTCTGTCATCTGTTTGAGAAAAAACTAATTATGTAAGAGTGTAGATTTATTTAAACACTAAGATGCGAATCTCAGATGTCCTCCAGGCCACTAGGGGCAGCACTGACCGGTGGAGTCGCTGTGCAGTCGGCCCTTCCTCCTGTGCAGCAGCTTCCTGACCTCCAGCATCTCCTCGCTCTCTGTAGCGTGACGCCTCTGGAGGTGCTCCATGTGCACTGACATCAGCTCTACTGCGTGTCTGAAACGTGCTTCCTGAGGTTTAGAAACATGAACCGCGCACGGTTATTGGGTTAAAGGCTCAGTGCGATGTCTGGGGTGTGGCTTGAAAGGCACCTGGTGTGCAGCTCCGAGCATCTCTGCTGTTTTGAGGACGTGGTCCATGTCACTTTCCAGCATCTGCAGGTTGTTCTCCATCTGCTGCACCTTCTTTCTGCTGTCCGCCTCTGGAAGACGTTTATACAGCTCCTGCAGGAATACACAAAGCCTTCACAGCACTCTTGTAACCCTTTGACAATGTCCCCATTAAAACAAAGACAGAGCTCCCACAGAATCTCACCATTGCTTCATAAAAACAACTTTCTCACAGTGTTCACATAATCCCCACAACACACTCACAGCCTTCTCACAATGTGACCAAAATGGCGTCACAAACCTCTATAAAGTGTACTCTGAGTGTTCCATTCAACACACTCACAAAACTCTCAAAACCACATCGCACTTTTTTGATCAGGTGTGTTCGTATAGAGGCTTTCAAGGGCCGGTGTGAATAAATATAGATTTAAACTGAAAGAGACTGTATGAAAAAGTTCTCTTCACAGAAAAACAAATGTTTGAAAACACAAAGACATTAAACACATGATTGCGACAATATAAAGTCATCTTCAGGTAAAAAATAAAGTATATAAACAATGCAGTGCTAACTGACATTGCATTCATTACAGTATAGAAAATATTCTGCCTTATGTGATAAAAATTAAAAAAATGTGTTTGTAGTATATAAATAAATCAGTGTATCTGATTTCTAAGCCAATTAATAGCTAAAAATAAGAAAAATTAAAGCTGCCTCTATATACACTACCAGTCAAAAGTTTTTGAACAGTAAGATTAAATTTTTTTAGTAGTATCTTCTGCTCACCAAGCCAGCATTTATGTGATCCAAAATACACCAAAAGCACTAATATTGTGAAATGTATTTACTATTTAAAATGTAAAGTTTTTTTCTATTTGAATATCCTATTTTAAATATTTAGCATCATTACTCCAGTCTTGAGTGTAGAAATCCTTCTAATATTCAGATTTGCTGCTCAAAAAACATCTATTATCATTATTATTATTATTATTAGGTTGAAAACAGCTGTTACCAATGTATGTATCATCACTTTTGATCAATTTAAAGCATCCTTGCTAAATAAAAAGTATTACTTTCTACAAATTTGATATACCTTGGATCAAATCAATGCAGGCTTGGTGAGCAGTAGATAATCTTTAAAAAAAAAACTGGTAGTGTATATATTACAGAAATGTTATATATATATATATATAAATTGAATGTCTGTACTCCTCACTTCTGAAATGATGGCCAAGCCCCTGGCTTACAAAAATTCCACAACACTCCCACAATGCTCTCACAACCAATTTACAATGCCTTCATAACACTCACAATGCTCTCACAACGCTCACAACCATTCCACAATGCTCACAACACTCATAACCATTCCACAACGCTCTCACAACCAATCCACAATGCCTTCACAACACTCACAATGCCTTCACAACACTCACAATGCTCTCACAACACTCATAACCATTCCACAATGCTCTCACAACCAATCCACAATGCCTTCACAACACTCACAATGCTCTCACAATGCTCACAACCATTCCACAATGCTCTCACAACATTCTCACAACCAATTTACAATGCCTTCACAACACTCACAATGCTCTCACAACACTCATAACCATTCCACAACGCTCTCACAACCAATCCACAATGCCTTCACAACACTCACAATGCTCTCACAATGCTCACAACCATTCCACAATGCTCTCACAACATTCTCACAACCAATTTACAATGCCTTCACAACACTCACAATGCTCTCACAACCAATCCACAATGCCTTCACAACACTCATAACCATTCCACAACGCTCTTACAACGCTCCCACAGCGCTCTTTATTGTCTCAGGTTTGCGGTACCTGCAGCATCTCTCTGGTCTGCCTCAGTTCTCTCTGCAGGTTCTCCTCTGCGACGCTGCGGTCGTGTCGCTCCGCCTGCAGCCGCTGGGTCAGCGTGTACTGGTTGCAGTGAAACCCCAGTGCAAACTGGGTAAACGCGCTCTGCGTGGGCGGGTTCACAAACGTCAGTGACGTCTGGAGATGTTTCGGCTCTACATATAACATACATTCGGACAGACTCACCTCCACCTCCTCCTCCGTCATCTCCACGCTGCTGCGAGTAACACTTCCTGTTAGCCATTTCCTCTTAGCATTAGCATACTGTGTGTGTGTTCATGTGTTTCATGGGGTCTTTACCTCTTTAATCCAATTCTGTCCATTATGGATAAACTGTCCCAGGAAGCCGCCAGCAGGTTCTTTGAGTTCGGATCTGTTTAGCATGAACAAAACCAACTCAAGTTAGTGTTTTAACATTATAATATAGTCTAAAACATGCTATTATGATACTATGGTGCAAAGTGTAAGTGTGGGTACTTTGTACCATCATCGCTGTCATCACTGTCTCCCAGTATTCCAGCATAGTTACTGAAGCCTGATTCACTCATCTGCTGAGAAAACACTTGACATCAGAAACTAAAATAACACTACATATATAGAGTGAATATAGAGTGAAGCTCTTCTTACCGAAGCTTCTGTGTTTGTATGCCTTCTGCTCAGAGATAAAGAGTCAACCGTAATCTACTTAACGCTTCTCATCAGGCCTGAACACTGATCTGGAATCATCTTGGTTGATGTGAAGCAGCTCAACACACACACACACACACACACAAGACCACTGATCCCAGACCAGCAGGAAATCACTACATGAAAGCAGCTCAGTGTGTCAGCTCAGACTGAAACTCTAAAAAAGTCAATTACATGGTGCATTTCCTAATCTGACCACAAGATGGTGCTACAGAACTCATTGTGTTCTGCGACCAGTGTTTGAGATTTTAGAATCAGAGCACAAGAACTTAGTACCTGGGAGCTGAATGACCCAACTGTGCAAAAATGTAAAAAACAAACTAATAAAATGAATACACAAAACACTCTTGACAACCTCGTAGAAATCTAATGAAGAGTCTTCACTGACTCCTTAAAGTGTGAAACACTGTTTGGTTCCATAACTCCTCATTCAGCGCTCCTCATGAAGGCCCCATGATTTGAGAGCTGATCCGTTTAATCTGCATTAGGCAGATTTCAGCATCTCATGTGATCAAATCCTGTTTGAAACCCTTAAACGCTTGTGTTTTGAGCTCGGACCCAGCGTGAGGTGAGCGGACAGAGAATCTGGACTGGAATCGGACCGCTTGCTGGGACGCGGAACTAGAGCAGAACACACACAATGGGGAAAGGCCGAGTTATGCCGCCCTGGGGCCACATTGTTCACACAACATCTGTGGAGCACATTCACACACACACACACACACACACACACTTAAAACAAAGATCACACACACTTACTAACACAAACAATCACGTGTATTGACAATGATAATCGGGTTCTGATGGGTGTGTTATCCTGTTCCTCACACGTTCGCTTTATAAATTATGACCTTACAGGCAGGAAAACAAATCAAACAAAACGCAAGGTCACGACCTTCGACTGAAAAGGAAATATACGCAACGGACCGGAAACCACCTGACAAAAGGACACAACTCAGAGGAAGAGCACGTACCCTTGAAAACCTTTCAGTGACCCTCAGGCCCTGTGATACAACACTGACTCACAAAACAAACAGTGAGCCTCAAAGACATCTCACTGATCTGTTAAACACCACAGTGAAGACCCAAAATGCTCCATCCACCCTGATGATCCCCTAAAACACCCAGGGATGAATTGCTCATCTCAATCAAATGATTCGCAATCCACGCTTCGCAGTACCGATCTGAATATGATGCCGATTTAAATCAAACGATTCGCGATCCACACTCCAAAGTTTCAAAATGATTCCCGATCTGAATAATGATTCAAACCATCATTTCAGATCGGGAAATGATTCGCTATTCCGCTCCGAAGTTTGAATCCAGATAGACATCTTAAAGACATCTAATAGACGTCTATTTGACATCTGGTAGGAAACGTCCAATAGACGTATTGAAGATGAGAAAACTATGTCAAATGAAGATGAGAAAAATATGCAGACGTCTTGCAGATGAAATGTAGACGTCAAATAGATGTCTCCGAGATGTACGTGTGCTATGAGGAATCTAAATCTAAATAATGATTGGCGAACTACCATTTCAGATCGGGACTTCGGAGCTCGGATCGCAAAAAATTCAATTCGCTAAATGATTCGCGAACCCGCTCCGAAGTACGGATCTAAGTAAAATGATTCACGATCCGCACTCCAAAGTTTCAAAATGATTTCTGATGTGAATAATGATTTGTGAACCATAATTTCAAATCAGGACTTCGGAGCATAAAATGCAACTGCCTGTGTCTGTTTGTTCTCCCAACTGTATGTCGCTTTGGACAAAAGCGTCTGCCAAATGCCTAAATGTAAATGTAAATGTAAATGCAAATCATCCAATTCATGAAATGATTCGTTATGCGTTATGCTGAAGTTCGGATCTGAAACAAATGATTCATGAACCCGCTCCGAAGTTCCGATCTAAATCAAATGCTTCGCAATCCGCTCAAAAGTTTCATAATGATTCCTGATCTGAATAATGATTCGCGAACCATCATTTCAGATCGGGACTTCGAAGCACGGATCACAAATCATTCAAAACACTCCAAAGTTCAGATCAAAAATCTAATGATTCGCGATCTGCACTCCATCTGCAAACCAAATCATTCAATTCGCTAAATGATTCACAAACCCGCTCTGAAGTTCCGATCTGAATCAAATGCTTTGCAATCTGCAAACCTAATGATCAAAGTCACAAGTTTGAATCTTTCTGAGTGGTTCCTGTGTAAATGACTCACTAGATTCAGTTTGCTTTTTGCGTCTTCAGCCATTTTAACTCGACACTGTCATTACTACTACTGGTTTAGCTCGCTAGTTTATTGACATCAACTGAAATACTAGTGAAGTACCCCTGACAGCACACGTACATCTCAGAGACGTCTATTTGACATCTGCGTTTACATCTGCAAGACGTAGTTTGCTCATCTGCAATACGTCAAGTTTCGAAATGCCTCCCAATCTGAATAATGATTCGCAAACCATCATTTCAGATCGGGACTTCGGACCATGGATCGCAAATCATTCAATTCGCTAAATGATTCACAAACCCGCTCCAAAGTTCCGATCTGAATCAAATGCTTCGCAATCTGCAAACCGAATGATCGAAGTCATGAGTTTGAATCTTTCTGAGTGGTTCCTGTGTAAATGACTCACTTGATTCAGTTTGTCTGCTCCTCTGCTTTTCGCGTCTTCAGCCATGTTTACAAGACACTGTCATTACTACTACTGGTTTAGCTAGCTAGTTTTATGACACTGACTGAAATGAGTGGAAAAAAAAGTATGGTGTTTACCAAAAATCTAATTTCCATTACAAGGATACCATCCACCACAAATCTACAAACATATTGAGAGGTAACTGGTTTACTGCTAACTAGTGAAACACCCCTGATAGCACACGTACATCTCAGAGACGTCTATTTGACGTCTACATTTACATCTGCAAGATGTAGTTTGCTCATCTGCTAGATGTTTCCAGATGTCAAATAGATTCCTGATCTGAATAATGATTCGCGAACCATCATTTCAGATCAGGGCTTTAGAGCATGGATCGCGAATCATTCAATTTGCACACGTACGTCTGCAAGATGTCTGTTAAAGATGTCTTGATCTGGAAAGCATCTGCTGTGTACAAACATCTGGTAGACATCTGTAAGATGTCAGTTTTACATACATTCTAAATATAAACATCTTAAAGACATCTAATAGACGTCTATTTGACATCTGATAGGAAACATCCAATAGACGTATTGCAGATGAGCAAAATACGTCTTGCAGATGTAAATGCAGACGACAAATAGTAACACTGAAGTCAATGTTACATTTATCAATATATATATGGTAATAATATCTGAGAAATTATTGTTGTATCTGATTGTATTAGTCTATATAGAGTGGGAGAAGCAGATGAACACAAAACAGCAGAACATCAAGGAGGGTAAACTTTATCATTCAACTGAACTGTGCATCAGTTTGGACCCAGGTGACACCCTAAAACACCCTTTAAACAACCACTTACCTTAAAAATAATCCAGTGACCCCTAAAATCTGTCTGTGTGAACATAAAAGATGTTGGTTTGGTTTGCACTCCACAAACATGTTGATGAAACAACCCAGGAGATCAATGTGTGAAGTTTTACCCTGTAGTTTTATTCAGATGTTCTTCAGGTGTTTTACAAAAGCCTGTAGAAAACATCAACAGCCGCTCTTCCTGCATTTCAGATGGAGGAACGCATTCCCCTTATTCACATTACCAGGAAACTGCGACAGGAAGACATGGATTTCACCCGGCACTCGTCTCCGTTCAAAACACACAGATTCACAGCGTGTCATGTCCACAAGAACCAGTTAGCAGCACAACCATGACACACACGCACACACAGGGGAAACAACATGGGGGGGGAAGTCAAAGGTCACAGCTGATACAGGAGCAGCTTTACATAATGATATGCTTGATTGCGACCATAGCACTCTGATGTTTCATAGCCTCAGGAAACTAACTAATAAAGCGTTATTAAATAATATTAATATAAACTCTGGAGTCAGATATTTAATTACGGATCTGAACTCTGATATAAATGCGATCACAGTGTCATTTCTTAGGAACACAAACAAAAACGATTAAAAAACGGAAAGTTTGAGGTTTGCAAGTTGTAACGGCGTTCTGTAATTTGTTCAGGTGTTGCGAAGGCGATAGTCGAAGGTCCCTGCTAGAAAAACCAGCCTAAGCTGGTTTCATCTAGTCTCCTCGCTAGTTTTAAAGAGGTTTCAGGCTGGTAAGACCAGCGCAAACCTGGTAAGACCAGCAAACCATCATAGGCTGGTTTAAGCGTTAAGTTTGAATGTCTCGAAGCTTAAAAGATTATTAAAATGAGTTGTTTTATTATGAAATCGTTTCGATCCACGACAAAAACAATGAAAAGCTTGATGCATTCTCAATGCCGCCACAAGGGGCGCCACAGAGAACGTTAGCCTGTTAATCCTGTTGAGCACGTTAGTTAAAGTTAGTTAAACCGCTGACGCGTTTCTATGTAGCTAGTAGAAAAGTAACACATACAATGTGCTTGTACGTTGCATTAGCATACTTGTGTAGTGTGTTTTTGGCCTTTTCAGCAAAATAGCACAAGGAAATACCAGTAAAGCTCGACGTTTGCGATTTCACTAATAGCAGCAAACTTTGGTATTTAACTTTTGTCGCATTAGTGCTGCAGAATTTCGGCAGGTGTTTTATCTTATTGGTCAATGAGTGTTTGTCACAACTTAAAAAAACATTGCATTGTCAAAGACATTTTCGTCCCCATCATGAATAGGAATGCACTACTGTGATTCGAAGATGGCGAAAATTTACGACGGAAAAGAAATACATTCCGTTGATGTCTCTTTGACCCGTACAACTTCATCGTCCCGCCGCGGCTGAACCGGTCCGGTTTCCGCTGATTTCATCAGTAACAAATCCGCCCGTTTTATAACAATAATAACTCCGTCCAAAAGCTGAAGGTCACAGTGATTGGTCAGCGTGCCTGGAATGGTTTGTCTCAGTACATGTCCCTGTAGATCTCCTGCAGCAGCGGGTGGAGCGACGTCTCCGACTCCGTCTTCTTAATCTTCTGCACCAGCTGTGCATTCTCCGTCACCAGCTGCCGCAGGTCTGCGAGCTTCTGCAGGAGTTTGGGGAAGATGAAGCTGGCGTCGGGATGATTGAGCTGCAGGTGCTGGTTGAGGGCCTGGAGGATGTTGTCCTGGATCTCCTCCACCTGATGGACGTTCATGAGACCTGGACGATCTACAAGCAAGTAAACACCAATTTTATTACAATCTTGCTGCAGTTCCATCTTGAACCACTAGGGGTGGACGAATTCGTAACACTCACCTCCACACAGGATTATAGCGGCCACGAACAGAGCGAGGTCGCTGTCGTCCAGCTCGAGAGCGTTGAACTTCACCGCAAACTCAAATTTGGGCTCCATGATCTCGTTGAAGGGTTTGCGCAGACTGCGCAGGAACTCTCTCGTCACAAAGCCCCGCCCATTCGCCACCAGCAGGCCGTCCTTATTCATGAGCGACGGCAGCATGGCGAAGATCGACTCGTGGACCCCGTATTTCAGAAGTGTCACCTGCAGGAGCAGAGGGGAGCTAGTAAAGCAGATTTGCTTGCGTAAACGTTTTGGGTTTTGCGAAAAAAAAGCTTTTGTGAAAATATTTACTAAAGAATGGTTTTCGGAACTATTCGGAACGTAGAAAAATATACGTTCTGCTTATGTGTAATGAGACACATTTGTAAGCTAGAACGACTTCAAGATTGGTTCACATGAAGATTTGTTTTGCTTGTATTAACACATTTCATTAAATGAAACGATTTATGGAAAACATGTTTTTACGAAAAGTTGTCCTGCATATGTTTCATTAAAAAACGAATTAAAACGTCACAATATACTTCAGAATTATTTTAGGATTGATATACACATAAATACATTTATAAATGATTAAATGTGACAGTTTACTTGAGAACTGTTTTATGAACGTTTTACACAGAAATTTATTTATTGTGTATCTGTTGCCGTTCTTTCTTTTTTTCGTTTCTTCCGCTTTAGCTCTGTCACCCCATAGAACTGCTTGCAGGAAAGTTATGAAATTTGTCACACTGATAGAGGACAGTCTCAGCATTAACCATAGCAAGTTTGAAGTCTCTAACTCAAACTCTGTAGCGCCACCATTTGTCCAAAGTGTCACTCATGGTTATGTTAACAATTTTTGAATCGTAAGGTCTAGAAAGAAAATTTTCCTCTGAATCCTTGGCTCATGCTGAGTCGAATAAACAAAGACGTTTAAAATATAAACATTTAAAAATTGCAACGTTTTAGTTTTTTTTAGTTTTAGTAGAAAAACCTACTTTTCTAACTTGTCCTAGACGGTTTTATTGATTTTTTTACCTAAAGTGTCTCAGATCATCTTCAAACCATGTTGGCAAAAAAGTTATTCAAGAATTTAAAGAATTCAAGTTGATTAGTCAAACCGTTCTCGAATAACAGAAAGACCACACAAAAATGGACGTGAGGCTGTATCTCCGCAACAGTTTGGCGTATTGAGACAAAAACTTGGCGTGTGTTTTAACAATCATGGCTACCTGCACAGTTTTGGTGCAGCGCCACCTAGTGGTCAGGATGTATGATATATGAAAATTATTGCTTATAAATTTCTGAATGCTTTGGCAAAAATCACAAAACTGGTTTCTTTAGATTCGGTGCAGCTGAGTCGAACCATACCCAATTTTCCCATGTCGGCCATTTAGAATTTTGTCATATATTGCTATATTTTATTAATGCATTGATGTATTGTTACGAATCTCGGTATGTGTCTTCGGCACCATGCTCTGACAGTACTCAAAAAGCGTGGGGGCAATGCACCTTGTGGTCAAGTTTGAAAGAAATAATAACATTTTATTTTATTTGTATTTATTTTATGTTATTACATTTGGCCTATTGTAATGAAACTGATCTTAATACATTCCTTGGGTCATGCCGAGAACATAGATACTAATTTTGCCATAGGCTGTCAACCATTTTGATATATATTGAAAACCTACTTTTTCGAACTCCTCCTAGACCAATGGTCCGATTTCCACCAAATTTGGGTCAGATCATCTTCAGACCATGCTGACAAAAAGTTATGGATTTTGTCTTAATATACAAAATGGTTTTGGTTTAACGCATCAACAAATTTGCTGGAATGATGCCAAACTGAGTCTAAGCTTGTAAAGCTTCGACATATTGACATCAGTTGTAACCTCACACTGACCACACCACACCAATTTGGTAACAGTGCAACCTATTGGTCCAAAAAGTGATAAGCCATTAAATCATATTTCTAGTAGTTGTATATGATTTTCTAACCAACGTTTGATTCTGTTTTGGAATAAAGTGCAAAGTATCCATTGGAAATCCTGCACTCTTTATGCAATACCGTTACCTGGTCATTCAGAAAAAGGTCAACGAATCCCGGGATGCTTTTGGAGAACTCTGTAAGTTCTCGTACAGTTTCCACGGTCGTGCACTGACAGCGGTAGAACACATGAACGCCAATCTCCTTATTGGGCGGAGCTCCGTTAATCACCTGATTCCAGACCAGGCCGTTTTCCGCCTGCCACAGCGAGTCCATGTCATGAATGACAAACGGCTGAAGAAAACATAAGAAAAAACATTTAGTTTTTGCAAGTATGTTTATTTGCAAGGGTGTTTTACTTTAGACATGTCGTTACCGGGCTTGCGTTGGTCTTTCCCGTCAGGATATTGCGTGCTTTCTTCTTGGTCATGTTCAGATTCTTCAGGTAGGCGTTGTTGACCCGTTTGGCGAGAGATTTTAGATCTGACCCGCTGGAGTTCTGAGAGCTCTTTTCCCCCGCTAACAGACCTGCGACTAGCTTACGCTTTTCTGCCTCCGGCATCCGCCCGTATCTGATCGCTACAAACAAAATCACATTCAGTACACTAGAAAGTCAAGTTTGTTTAATTGTTTGCTAATGTCTGTCAGCGTTTCGCTCACCGTCATGGGACATCCCGAGCATCAGGCACTTTTGAAAACGACAGAACTGACATTTATTCCGACTTTTCTTTTGGATCTTACAGCTGCGCTCGCATTTCTCATATTCCAGCTTCATACGAATGGTTCTCCGGAAAAATCCCTGAGAGAAATAAATACATGATATACTTATGCATTAAACATTTTACAATTCATTTACACGGAATTAAATGCAATCTGGCTTGAATGATTTTCCAAACAATTTTGAATGTTACAATTTATGCAAGATATATGTGTTCTGCTAGTGCTTCATGTGTTGCATTACATGCAACAATTTACACAAAAATGGTTTATGTTTTGTGAATCAAATTCAATGAAACAACTTGCACATTAAAACGCACAGAAATGCATTCTGCATGCATTAAATGAATTGCATGAAATGCAACAAAACTTGTATTGTATTTTGTGGGTTTATCATATTGCATTAAATGCAACTATCTGACTTGAACGACTTTTTATGAACAATTTCACAAGAAGCTGTTCTGCCCACATTTCATTCATGTGTTTTGTTTGTTTTGTGAATCAAATTCAATACAGCAATTTGTGCATAAACTTTTTACGACTGTTTTATACAAAAATACAACATTATAATTTATGAATTACTTTTTTTTTACGAACAATTTCACAAAAGTTGTTTTGCCCCATTTCAAAATGATTCAATGTTACAATTTACGCAAATTCATAACTTATTCAAACGTATTCATAAAACAGGTTTTGAGTAATTTACACAAAAATGCATTCTGCATGTGCTAAATTAATTGTATTAAATGCAACAATCTGACTCAAATTACCTTTTTTTTGGGAACAATTTTAGAAAAGAAGTTGCTCTGCCCACATTTCATCAAACAAATTTAATGTTAGAATTTATGCAAAATAAATGCATTCTAATGCATTGAATGCAACATTTTGCTCAAGTTTAACTCAAGCTTACACAAAAAAAAGACTGATTTGCACAGAAATCCATGCTGCATGCATTAACTGAACTGCATTAAATGCAAGAATCTAACCTGAATGACTGTATGAATGATTACATCAAACTTCAAATGTTACAAATTAGGCAAGAAGGATTCAATGATTGATATGTGTTTAATGCATTGCATTAAGTGTAACAATTAACTCAGGTTAATAGTTTTATACAAAAACTATGTGAGCGTGACCTCTGACCTTGCAGCCCTCGCAGGCATGAACGCCGTAGTGGAATCCCGACGCTCTGTCGCCACAGATGCGACACTCCATATTTAGCCCCGCCCCCTCCTCACGGCCCTGCAGGAGCTGCTGCGACAGAGGCGACGCTTTGGAGAGATCTACACACAAACACACAGCTTCATGAAAGTGCACAAAAGCGCATCAGAGTGTGCGAAACGAATCATCCGTTATCATCCAATCACCTGTGGAGGCTGACGTCGGTTCAGGGCTGGCTGTACTGCGGCTCGTGTTGCTCTGCTCTTCCGCTTCGTTAGCCTCCCGTCTACTCGTCTCCCAACTAAGCTCCTCCCCTTCCAGACCCATGCCGTCCTCTAAGTTAAGCTCCGCCCCCGCTCCCAGCTCACACAGCACGTCCTCCAGGTGTTTGTCGTCTGGTCCCTCCCCCTGGCTACTGCAGGGGGAGGAGTCTTCGTTACCCATGCAGACTCCGCCCACCACGCCGGGAACTCTGGGTGAACGTCTCCTCACAGCTAGAACGGCCGAGTCTCTGCCATCCATCTCCAGAAATTCAAACACGCTCATGAGTAGCGGCGACCATAACAGCACCTGAAAGACGTGAATAAATATTATAATAACTATATTACTATATTAAATAATATAGTTAACTAAAAGTGGTACCATCGAAAAAAAATTTTTTACTTGATAATGTTAAATTGAATAAAACAGCAAAAACTTAAACCTATTTTATTTCAAAGCACATTTCTCATTTTCATGTAACTTATGATGTACATAAATAACTAAAACTAAACTAAAAATTGCTTTGCGAACTTTTATGTAAGGTTCGCTTTCGTTTCTCGTTGACGTCACACCAGTTTGTTTCTTATTTTTGCTAGTATATCGGGGGCCACAAAGGAGATCGACCAATTGAGGAAGTTGCAAAAACTAAAAAAATTGTTACTTGATAATGTTACATTAAATAAAATAGCGATTTTATTTTATTTCCAAAGCTCATTTCCCATTTTCATGTAATTTGATGTACAAAAATAACTGAAACAAAACTAAAAATTTCTAAAACCTTTTTTTTTATTGAGAATTAACGCAAAAGTAGAAAATATAACAGTGTAATTCAAAATATGAATAAAAACTAATAGTATCTCAGTAGTACTAAAAATAACTTATTTAATTTTTAAATATAAACTAATAAAATAATAAATATTTAATAATAACAACAGAAACACATACACTAATAAAACATACATTTACATCTCTATATACAGACTCGTCTACGAGTGTGATATTGCGCTTATACAACAGTTTGACGGCACAAGTGTGTAAATACATAAAATAACAATGGAATGTCTTTAAAAGCCCTCTTTTGTGCAGAACTTCTACCACAAATTCAAATCTAAAGTTGACAGTTTAGCAGCTGAGCACAAGCCTCAGTTAATAATTCCAAAACGTTGCTTTAAAAGTAGTAACAAACAAAGTTGAGTTCATTGAAAGCTTATGGTATTACTGCAGTAAAAGCTCATTGTATTGTGTTATGAGAGAGAGATGCACATGTGATTACCTGCATCTGATCCAGAATTTATCGTTCAGATCGGTCTCGTCTTCAAAATAAACATTAGTTTGAATTTCGGCTGAGGAAAGCGCTATCTTTGTCGTAACATCAATATCTGTTAATATCTGCTCAGTGCATTTGCTTACTGTGTCAAGCTTTTGTTGAAACTAAAAAACACTTTCCGTTTAAGTTATAGCGTTAACTTTTCAGCATAAAAGTCTTTACTGCCGACTCATAAAAGCAGCCTCTTGTCACCATCTAATGGTGGAACAATGTAGCTAAAATCACCATCACAAATACTACTTTTATTTAAAAATAAAATATTATTTATTAAATAATAATTATTTAATAAACAACAACAACAACAGCAGCCATCATAAAAGTTGCTAGGCAATTCATTATATAATTATATATGCATAATAAACTCTTTTCATCAGTTTTTCACCAGCTTCATAAAGTCCCATCTTAAAAGCATCTGTTCTGATGTATGTGTGTGTATTCGAGGAACAGTTGCGATAACACAACACTGATTTGACAGCTGTACGTTGTTCAGAAGACACCGGAGCCCCACGGTACGCCCACCCCCGACCGACCAGCGCACGGCATTCTGGGAACTAACACTATCCAGCTGTAGAGACATGAGACGTCTGCGGACCAACCGAAGCAAAGCCACATGTTCCCAGACTGACAGAAACGCTGCTGTCTTTAGACCTCTGACACATACGTACACACACACACACACACACACACACACACACACACAGACAGATGAAACCACTGTGAGTGAATTTCTCAGTATCATTTCCCAGAAACACCCAGTGAAACTCTGAGAATGAGGAGCAGAGGTCAGCGAGGCCCGTCGCTGGAGCGGCCTGCAGGCTGCGGGATCTGCCTCTCGCTGGAGCTTCAAACTCTTTCACACTGAACTGTGACACACAAGGCCTGCCCCACATACAAGTTCTGCAAAAACATGATTCAGCGTCCAAATATATATCTTTTAATCAAGTGTATTCATGATCACAAGCTAGCTTTGATGCTAGGGTTAGTCACTTGTTTCTTACAGGGTTTGTACAGATACTGTAAACTTAATTCCAGGACTATCAAGGACTTTTCAAGCACTGCATTTTTGATTTTTTAAGGACTTCAATCAGAGATCTCACTTAGATCAGAATCAGGTGACTTACAATTTGAAGTCCTGATCTGAATCAAATGCTTTACAATTTGAAGTCCTTATTTGGATCAGATGATTCGCAATTTGGAGTTCCGATCTGAATCAAATGATTCGCAATTTGAAGTTCTGATCTCAGTCAAATGCTTTACAATTTGAAGTCCTGATGTGAATCAAATGATTTGCAATTTGAAGTCCCAATCTGAATCAAATGATTTGCAATTTGAAGTCCAGATCTGAATCAAACGCTTTGCGATTTGAAGCCTGATCTGAATCAAATGATTTGCAATTTGAAGTCCCAATCTGAATCAAATGATTCACAATTTGAAGTCCCAATCTGAATTAAATGATTCATAATTTGAAGTCCCAATCTGAATCAAATGATTTGCAATTTGAAGTCCCAATCTGAATCAAATGTTTTACAACTTGAAGTCCAGATCTGAATCAAACGCTTTGCGATTTGAAGCCTGATCTGAATCAAATAATTCACAATTTGAAGTCCCAATCTGAATCAAATGTTTTACAATTTGAAGTCTTGATTTGAATCAAATGATTCACAATTTGAAGTCCCGATCTGAATCAAATGCAAATGATTTGTGATACGCAATTTGATTGGAGCGCTTAGAAACAGTGAATCATTTTGCGACGCAATGGTTACTGATTCTGAGTTTCGAAAAGCTCTGGCTATCACTTTACGTGTTTTCTAAAATCATTACAAGCAAAGTCGAAATTAGAAAACGTAAGTCTCTTTTAATTTAATCTGGTTTTTGCCAGAAATGAATGATCAAAGTCACGAGTTTGAATCAATCGGAGCGGTTCTAGTGTAAATGACTCACTTAATTAATTCATCTGTTCCTATCTTCCTTTAGCTCAATAGTTTTATGACGTTAACTGAAATAGGCAAAAAATAGTATGATTTGTTTTTTATTGCGAGAAAGATATGAGCTTAGATGCATTGTATTTTAATAATCCAACCACTTTTCAAGTACCTCTTCAGGAATATTGCTATTTTCAAAGGTTTTTCAAGCCTTTCATTTCAAAAAGTCAAGTTCAAGTACTTCAAACACTTTAAGCACCTTGTACGAACCCTTTCTCTACAAAAACAAAAGCAGCAGTGCGTCCGTTTAGATCAAACAAGAGCACAGATCGTCCTGAAATCACAAAATCTCTCCTACAAACAAACCAATCACAGCATCTCTGTCTCTCCGACTGGAGGTTCAGCAGGGGTGCTGCGCTGTGATTGGTCGGCTGAGTGTAATGTGGGTCAGTGTGCGGATCAATGAGTGTGTTCAAACACAGCAGATCTCCTGCCATCAAGGAACTAAAGACCTTCACCACTACAGCAGATTAGCAGGTTTAATCTGCCGCAGAATTTACATACGGCAGCGGCAGGCCTTTCTGTGCGGGGTCAAAGGTCACCACTACACTACACATACTCATTACTATGCACACTTATTACTTTGCATTAATTTTTTAATGCAAAATACCATTTTATGTACCTGTAGTATGTAGTATGCAGTGTGCAACTTCTTTACAGTTGTGAGGTTAATGAGGTCATTAGCGAGGATACCTCAGACAGACAGCTGCTAGTTAGCAGCAACATTCATAAAGAATGATCTAATCTTCAAACCACTAACTGACAACACTAACTGACTATTAACCAACCCACACTGACCCTAGACGACCCCATGTTGACAGTCCTCCTTGTCTCTAAGCCAATTAGCACTCATTAGTAGTATACATTAGCTGCTCATTAGATGCCTTTGTAGGACAGACGCCAATAAACCTGTTTATCAAGGTTTCGGTATCATAACATTTGCACATTTGCAACTTTTTTTTTCCCTCACATTTATTTTCTTTGTGAGAAGTTGTGAATCAAGTCAACCAGCTCAACGGTGAATCTTTAAAAAATTGTAAACTTCACTCCAAAATTCGCTAAAAAGTATTTAAAAACTCCTAAAATCCAGAACTTTTGGCCACGAAAGTGTCGATTTAGCTGTTTCCATGTAAACAAGAATTGTAACAAATTTTTCTGTTATGAATTTGGCGATTAAACATATTTTAAAAGTCTCAAATGTAAAAATTTTGATATTCTACCTAATATCTTCATCATCGCTAAACCTCACAGTTTGCGGTGCATTGGTCGGGAAAAGTTTACACATTATCACTAAAAATCTCTATAACGAAAACTATTTTTATGACCAGAATTGACTGATTTCCAAAAGCCTAAAATTGTCTTGACTGTCACTCTCATTGGTCAACAAATGCCGACATCATGAACGTGTTATTTGTGTCAACTCCCGAGCAAATGACGTAGCATTGCTTTTCGCTGTTTCCATGGCAACGAGATTCGCGACAAAAACATTCGACGCTACCAATTTGGCTATTTAAGAATTTTTAAAATCACATAAATCTCAAGTCTTGTGATTTCTACCAAATGTCATCACTGTCGTCACTGAACCTCACAGTTTGCGGTGCATCAGTCTGGAAAGATTTAAATGCAAAAAAAAAACATTTCTTTACAACAAAAGCGTTCTGTGTGTGTGTGTGTGTGTGTGTGTGTGTTTTGTTTGTTTTTTATGTTCACAACTGACCTTAAATGCAAAAACTTGGAACTGTCTGACATAGGTCAAGAGTGTGTTGTTGTTTTTTTGTTTTTTTTAAACATGACAGTGTCGACGTTATTGCTAAAAAAATCTCCTTAACAAAACCTATTTTTTAATGACCAGAATTTACCTGATTTGACTGTCACTCTCAAAGTTCAACAAATGACTACATCATGAATGTGTTAGGCCCCGATCAGACAGAACGTGTTTCGTGCAGTGACAGTCGCCTTTTTTGAACTGTTTTCAGTTGGCAGTGAGCGTTCTGCGCGCTGTTTATGCGCCCCTTGTGCCTCGGGTTTTGCCGGAGCGCTCTGGACGCCTAAAGTCAAAAAAGCAATTTGACTTCATCGCGTTTTTTTTCCATTGTCCAATCGAATGTTTTGATGGTTTCCTAGCAACATAAAAAAAAACACTGCGCACTACTCTTTTCTTAAAAGTCACCAAAAAAGGCAGTGCTGTGCGCCTCGCGTTTTTGGACATAAAAACCGCGTTCGGTGTGATCGGGGCCTTAGGCGTTTTTGCCGGAGCGCTTTGAGCGCCTGAAGTTGAAAAAAGTTTTTTCGATTGTCCAATCGATGGTTTGAGGGTTTCCTAGCAACATAAAAACCCGCTGCGAGAAGACTCATGACAGAAACGATTTTTGCGATTTTTACATCCAGATCTGTCAAATTTGGCTACATGACGGAGAATCATTTTCGCAAAAAGTGTTGACATTGCGAAGTATTTCTCCCACTTGTTTTCTCCAGGAGGACGTCAAAACATCCTAAAATTCTCAAATGCTAACAAACGTGAGTTTCGCTTTCAGTTCACCATCTCAAATACTTTTATACAGCCATCAGGACTAGACAAAAGACAGACAGCCCGGGACAATCACGCGAACTGACATTTATACAGACCACAGCGAGGAAGGAAGGACCCTCCCTCAAACCTGCCGCCAGACGGACGGAAAGACAGACGCTGCTGCCTGAAATCAAAAACCAAGGGGGGAAAAGAGAAGCAGAGTATGTGTGTTAAGAAACAACACTCAAAACCACATGAAGCTGACGGAGCAGATCTACGACTGTCCCTAGTACTCATTACACATCACTAGAGGCTCATGAGATACTGATGTGTTAATAATAAGCGGCGGGTCGTGATCTTCTCGGGGTCGATGAACGGGTACCACCACAAATATCTCAAAGTTCACATCAACATATTTTTTCGGGTGTTGAGAGTGGGCGACTCTGGCCTTGACGGCTTGTTTCGTGTTTGTATCTTGGCATGAAGTTGAACTTGTGATGAGTGAAAAATACCTCAGACGGCTTTCCAGTGATTTTACAGCTCGCTCAGTAACTGTTTGTTCAGTTAGTAAACACTCACTGTGTGCCAATATGTTGCAAGAGGACGGACCGTCCCAAAATCACCCCAAAACAACTTTCACCTACAAACAAGCCTGGTTATCTATCCATCTTTCTATACATACATACATACGTTTTTATAACTTATTGCGTGATCTGTCAACACTCTTTGAAACTTTATAGGAGCGCAAACTTCACGCTCTCAGTAAATAAACCATCAGAGTTTCATATGACAAACGAAGTAAAAAAATAAACAAACTTACGAGTCAGAACGAACGATCCCGACGGTTTATTCAGCTATCGTCCAATCGGATCAGCGAGCATCCGCGAAATGCTTCATGTTTACCGGGACGCGCTCCGTTACGCTACGCTTCATCACACGGGAGTCCCGACGGCGAGAGCGCTCCGGATCACACGCGTCACAGCCCCGCTCCGATGTGACGTCATAGCGGCTCATTTCACTTAACCCTATAAGAACCTCGTGTGTATTATAATAGCCTAACGTTATATACATGTTCCACTCATGTGATGTGTTATGAAAGTGTGATTTTAATATTTGCTCTTGCGGCACAAACTCTATATATGTTTAATTTTACTTTAATCAATTCGGGTTTTCACTCACGTCCGGTCACCGCCAGCAGATGTCGCTGTTCTCCGTGTAAAACGGATGAAACAGCCGCCGATCGAATCTATGTAAACTTCAGGGGATTTTAAATGTTAAATGTTTGTTTTAGCATTTAGACAATGTAGAAAACTTATCACTAGTCATTTTCTCACTTTAAGACGTTTGACAACAAATGCTTCCCTTCGCGGTATTTAGCAAGATAGATTAAATTGTGTAAAACACTCCAGGGTAGCACTTGTTTTGTTTTCTGCTCGTTTATTTTATTTTTTTTTTTATGACAGCGAGTGAGAGATAAAGAGCACTTCATCTACACAGCATCTTCTGCTCACACAGGAAACAGGAAGTCAAACCACAGCCGCTTCAACAACAACAAAAAAAATCAGCTTGGGTCTGTCATACAGCAGCAACAACAACAACGAAACACACTTCAGTTTCACTTATGATTTCAGTTATGGTTCATTCACAGTTAGTTTCTTAAAGAAATAGCTCAAGATGAAGATGTACATCACTTGCTCACAAACGGATCCTCTGCATCAAATCACAACAAAATCCAGCCACATATTTGTTTAGAGCTGTTTTGGCTTGTAATCTGTGCATATTTTTCTCCTGATTCAGACTAGACAACTTTTTTCACTGGAGGAAGCGTTATTATGGATTATCCCTGCTGAAAAAATATGAAACAAATCCATCATTAAGACATTTTTTAACTAAAATACAACTCCATCCCTGCTGAAAAAAACAGCATATGTTGGTTAGGTAGGTTTTGATGCTGGTATGCTGTTTTTTGCTGGTTTATGCTGGTGTAGGACCAGCACATGACCAGCAAAGGATGAGCTTAAACCAGCAAAGGACCAGCAAAAACCAGCAAAGGACCAGCTTAAACCAGCAAAGGTCCATCATTAAGATGTTTTTTTAACTGAAATACAACTCCATCCCTGCATACATCCCTGCAAAAACAGCATATGCTGGTTAGGTAGGTTTTTTGATGGTATGCTGTTTTTTTGCTGGTTTAAGATGGTCCTTTGCTGGTTAATGCTGGTGTAGGACCAAAGGACAAGACAAGATTAAACCAGCAAAGGACCAGCTTAAACCAGCAAAAGAACCAGCTAAGGACCAGATTAAACCAGCAAAGGACCATCATTAAGATGTTTTTTAACTGAAAAACACCTCCATCCCTGCTGAAAAACTAGCATATGCTGGTTAGGTAGGTTTTTTGCTGGTTTAAGATGGTCCTTTGCTGGTTTATGCTGGTCCTTTGCTGGTTTAAGATGGTGCAGGACCAGCACATGACCAGCTAAGGACCAGCATAAACCAGCAAGGGACCATCTTAAACCAGCATACCAGCATCAAAACCTGCCTAACCAGCATATGCTGTTTTTTTTTCAGATTTTGTCTTCTCAAGATGTTAAGTGATGGACTGGAGTGATTGTGGTGTCTTTATCAGCTATTTGGACTCTCATTCTGACGGCACCCATTCACACCCATTGGTAAGCAAGTAATGTACAAATGAAACGAACTCATCCTGATCTCGGATGGTCTGAGGGTGAACACATTTTCAGCAAATATTCATTGTGAGCTGAGCTATTTCTTTAAGTTGTATGTCAGTTTCGGTCAGGTTTATTCAGCGCCAGTCATAACGTTGCTGCAGTCCATGTTCTCGCCGCCGATGTTTTCATAGTCGATGCTGTTCTGTTTCTCTCGCTCTGGTTTTTGTGGAGGTCTGGATTCGGTCTCGCTGACCGAGGGGTTGCGGACCGGAGGAGCGAGAAGATTACTGGAGGACGCTCTCCTTTCTTTAAGGGAACAAACAGAAGAGTAGAAATTAATTTGGATTTTGTACATTTTTAATGTTACAAGAGGATCACAAACCTCCAGGGCCGATGGGGTGCATCAGGCGGTTCATCTGGACGTTCCAGTGTTTGACGCTCGTGCTGGCCTGCCGGAGTTTGCGCTGAGCGGCCTGTGGACGACACACGTTCATGAGTGTGGAGGAACATGTGAGGAACGCTAGTCAAGTGCGCAGCTGAGCTCACCGCGATGTCCTGGTCCACTCTGCGACGGCTGGCCCGCACTCGGTCCAGTTGGTGCTGGGCGTCGCCCAGGGCCTGAGACTTCCTCTCCATCTCCTGCATGAGCTCCTGCTTCTCGCGCTGGGTCTGCTGGAGCTGCTCCTCCTGCTCCTCCTGCAGCGCCAGCAGAGACTTCACCTTCTCCTCCTCCTCGGCCAGGAGCCTGCAAACACCAGACGAAACGATAGCGCTTAGCACAAAACGAAACGTTAAACTAAACCTAAAATCAAGAAACATCAACGTTAACACAGCTACACGCTAGACACATAGATGCTAGCACAGCAGACATGTCAATGCTAACACTGCTAAACACCATTAATACAAATGTTATTAGACATCATAAATATTAATGTTAACACAGCTAAACACCAGAAATGTCAATGCTAACATTGCTAAACACCAGAAATATCAATGCTAAAGTTGCTAAACACCAGAAATATCCATGTCAACTCATCTAAACAGAAATATCAATATAATATATCGTTAAACACCATAAATTTCAATGTTAACATTGCTAAACACTATTAATATTAACGTTAACTCAACTAGAAATATCAATGCTAACATCACTAAACACCATAAATATTCATGCTAACTCAGCTAAACACCAGAAATAGCAATACTAATATACTAAAACACCATAAATATTAATGCTAACATTGCTAAACACCATAAATATTCATGTCAACTCAGCTAAACACCAGAAACATCAAAGCTAACACTGCTAAACACCATACATATTCATGTCAACTCAGCTAAACACCAGAAATATCAAAGCTAACACTGCTAAACACAAATGTTAAGGTCAAACACTAGAAATATCACTGTTAGCTGATGTGTTTAGCTGTATTAGCAGAGACAAACACTAGAAATATCAATGTTGTTAAACACTAGAAATATTAATGTTAACACAGCTAAACACAATAAATATTAAAGCTAACACTGCTAAACAATATCTTAATGCTAAATACCAGAAATATCACTGTTAGCTGATGTGTTTAGCTGTATTAGCAGAGACGAACACTAGAAATACCAATGCTAATGCCTGTTAAACAATATAAATATTCATATTTACACATCTAAACACCAAGAATATTAATGTTAACACAGCTAAACACAATAAATATTAAAGCTAACACTGCTAAACACATAATTATTAATGCTAAATACCAGAAATAACACTGTTAGCTGATGTGCTTAGCTGTATTAGCAGAGACAAACACTAGAAATGCCAATAAACACTGGAAAAATCTATATTAACACAGCGAGACACCTGAAATATGAATGCTAACATGATTAAACACTAAAAAGATCAACGCTAACACAGCTAAATCACATAAATACTATTGTTAACACTACTAAACACTAAAACGTAGATGTGTATGCAGACACATTAATGCTAACTCAGTTAAACACCTGCAATTGATCTTTAAAAAAAGCTCTTAAACGTTAACGCGTGTCGCTAAAACAAAACATCAGTGCTAATACTGAACACTAAAGTGAATATACGGCTCTTTAAACCAGCAAACGGAAAACTAGCAATAAAAACTCAACCACAAAGCTAATAAACTTTGTTAAGCTGTGTTATGTTAGCCAGGTGTTATGAGGAGCGACTAAACACCAGCTGAGTAGCGTTAAATGCTAGCACTCCCTGTTTCAAAAAAACAGCATATGCTAGTTAGGTAGGTTCTGAAGCATGGATGCTGGTTTGAGCTTATGACCTTCCTAACCAGCATATGCTGTTTTTTTTTTCAACAGGGCTTCTTCTGGAATTGTGTTGTGCTGTGGCAGCACTCCTGTAATAAAGCGTGTCTGATGACAATTATTATGCAACATCTAATGAGACGCCAAACCACAACACAGATGACAGGAAGTGTCACGAGTATGGTGTTTTTCAGCAACACTGTGTAGAGACGGAGGCTGGGCATCAGGCCTGTTTTAGGCTTCTCCATATTTTTTATATTTTAAACATCCATCAATTGTGATGGGGAAAAGCTGCCATGCTGATGGAGACAACAAGAGAATTTCTCTTTCACTTTCATGTTAGCCTCATTAGCATGCTGTTGGCATGACTAACAAGTCACTAGCATGTTTGAACATGATTAGCATTTTGTTTGCATGTTTCTAGCATTATTAGCATTTTGTTTGCATGTTTCTAACATTATTAGCATTTTGCTAGCATGTTTTTAGCATGATTAGCATTTTGTTAACATTTTTCTAGCACAATTAGCCTACTGTTAGCATGATTAGCATATTGTTAGCATGTTTTTAACATTAGCATTTTGTTAGCATGTTTCCAGCATTATTAGCATTTTGCCAGCATGTTTTACCATTATTAGCATTTTGTTTGCATGTCTTTAGCATGATTAGCATTTTGTTAGCATGTTTTTAACATGATTAGCATTTTGTTAGCATGTTTCTAGCATTATTAGCATATTGCCAGCATGTTTTACCATTATTAGCATTTTGTTTGCATGTTTTTAGCATGATTAGCATTTTGTTAGCATGTTTCTAGCACGATTAGCCTATTGTTAGCATGTTGTAGCATGATTAGCATTTTGTTAGCATGTTTCTAACATGATTAGCATTTTGTTAGCATGTTTCTAGCATTATTAGCATATTGTTAGCATGTTTTAAGCATGATTAGCATGTCTCTAACATGTTGTTAGCCTCATTAGCATGTTGTTAGCATGACTAACATGTTACTAGTGTGTTAGACTTATTAGCATGTTGTTAGCATGTTACTAGCATGATTAACATGTTACTAACATGATTAATAAGTCACTAGCATTTGCTAGCACGATTAGCATGTTGTTAGCATGTTAGTATGATTTGCATAATACTAGCATGTTTTTAACAAGATTAACATGTCACTAGCATGATGCTAGCATGATTAACATGTTACTAACATTTTACTAACATGATTAATAAGTCACTAGCATTTGCTAGCACGATTAGCATGTTGTTAGCATGTTAGTATGATTTGCATAATACTAGCATGTTTTTAACAAGATTAACATGTCACTAGCATGATGCTAGCATGATTAACATGTTGTTAGCACGTTAGTATGATTTGCAAATTACTAGCATGTTTTTAACAAGATTAGCATGTCACTAGCGTGATGCTAGCATGATTAGCATGTTACTAACATATTGGTAAGACAACATGTTTTAACAAGTCACTAGCATTTTTTTGCATATAAATAAATAAACAAAAATATATTAAAATAAAAATGATAGAGGTCTACGCCTATATGCTTATCTTTGCCTCTTTTATATAACTAATTAAATATCTTAATACAGGGTTCGTACAGAAAATGATAAATGAAAGCAAGGTTTTTTCTCAATTTCTGTCATTGATGGCACTTAATTGCCACTTAATTTCCAGCAATATCATTGACTTGATTGCACAGATATTATTTGAACTGAACTTGCTAGTAACATGCTAATCATGTTAGAAACATGCTAGCAACTTGTTAATCATGTTAGAAACATGCTAGCAACTTGCTAGTAACATGCTAATCATGCAAAAATCATTCTAGAAAGATTCTAGCAACATGCTAATCATGCTAGAAACATGCTAGCAACTTGTTAATCATGCTAGAAATATGCTAGTAACATGTCATTCATGCTAAAATCATGCTAGCAACATGCTAGTAACTTGCTAATCATGTTAGCAACATCCTAGTAACTCGTTAACCATGTTATCGACACGTTAGTGACATGCTAATCATGCTAGAAATCATCTGTCTGTCTGTCTATCCATCTATTTATCTATCTAAGCTTTTAAAACCACTTTAAACTTCAAAAACTTAACACTTAAACTTTTTACACTTTGTAAACTTCTTTAATTGTTCTGGTCCGGCTTTCTCAGGCCAGCTTAAAGTTTTTCTTGACAAACTTTTTTTTATTTATCTAGTTTCATATAAACTGCCTTATAAAATTCAAGTACTTTTTAAGCACCTTCTCCAAAATAGGGCTGTTTTCACGGGTTTTCCAGGACTTCAATTTCAAAATGTCAAATCCGAGTACTTCAAGCACCTCGTATGAACCCTGTTAATGTATCAAATAAATATGTGCGTGTGAGATGCGTTCATGAGTTTTTAAGGTTTTCAGGGTGGAGCTTTTGAGTGTTACTGACAACCTTTCTGTCTCTCTCTCTCTGTATGTCTCTCTGGTGTGTGAGTGTGAGTGTGTGTGAGTGTGAGTGAGTGTGTGTGTGTGTGTGTGTGTGTGTGTGTGTGTGTGTGTGTGTGTGTGCGCACCTTGTCTGCGTGTATCTATACGTCTCTTCCTCCTGTCGTGCTCTGATCTGTTGCTCTAGAGCTTCCTGCAGTCTGTGATGAAGATCTTCCAGCTCTCTAATTCTCCGCTGCTGGTGTTCGGCCTCCAGATCACGCACTGCCACCTCCGCACGGAGATTCGCCCGCGCCTGACACACACACACACACACACACACACACACACACTCAAGCATGTTACAGTCTGCACTTTCTGTCTGGGCTTCCTATTCAAGTCATAGTTCACACTTACATAGCATTTGTTTTTACTTACAGTGTTAAGTTTAGAAAAGAAGAAATGCTTTAAAAATACAGTTTAACAGTTATTCTAAACCTTCAGAAGTTTTTTAAATGATTATTCCAAACTATTCCGGTCAGTTTCTGCGCATCCCGTTCACCTCCTGCGCCTCCTGCAACTGTCTCTGCAGGGCTTTCTGCAGCTCCTCGTGCTGGCTGCGCCTCCTCTGCTCCTCCTGCTGTAAGGAGACCCGAGCCTGTCTCTGCGCCTCCTTCAGGAGCTCCAGCTCGGCCAGCTGCTCCTCGCGCTCCCCCTGCAGCTCCCGCAGCCTGCGCGTCTCCTCCGCCCGCAGCGCGCGCCTCCGCTCCCTCTCCTCGCGCAGCTCCCGCCGCCGCGCCTTCAGCTCCTCGTGCAGCGAGACACGGCCGTCGGCGGACAGGCGCAGACCCGTCTGGATCGCTGTTATTGTCATATGTTCAAGCAGTTCATTATTACACCATTTTGTGAGGCTTATGCTTGCAGTTACTAAAAAAAAACATTTTCTCAAAGCTAATAGTTACATATATAAAGATAGGTTGTTTTGCTTGTTAATATTTATAAATTGTAATCGAAAACTAGATAAAAAAGTTTGGCAAGATAAAGTTTGACAAGTTTTAAAAGTTTGACGGCTTTCAGTCTAAAATATTTTGAAATATTTTAAATTAGTTTTAAATTAAAGCTTAAATGTTTTGAAGGCAATACAGTCTGTCAGATAGTCAGCAGACAGCATGTTTTTAGCATGTTATTAGCATGATTAACATGCTACTTACATGTTGCTATCATTTTTCTAACATGATTAGCACGTTGCTAATATTTTTCTAACATGATTAGCATGTTGCTAACATGTTTTAACATGACTAGCATGTCATTTGCATGTTGCTAGCATGTTTCAACATGACTAGCATGTCATTTGCATGTTGCTAGCATGATTATCATGCTCCTAGCATCATTAGCATGCGGCTAACATGTTTCTAACATGATTAATATATTGCTAGGATGTTTTTAACATGATTACCATGTCACTAGCGTGTTGCTAGCAGGATTAGCATGCTACTAGCATGTGTTAGCCTCATTAGCATGTTAACATGTTACTAGCATGATTAACGTGTTACTAACATGTCACTAGCATGATTAACATGTTACTAACATGTCACTAGCGTGTTCCTAGCACGATTGACGTGTTGTTAACATGTTTTAACATGACTAGCATTTCATTAATGTGTTGTTAGCATGATTAGCATTTTCTTATCATCATTAGCATGCTGCTAGCATGTTTCTAACATGATTAACATATTGCTTGCATGTTTTTAACATGATTAGCATGTCACTAGTGTGTTTTGCTGACATGATTAGCATGCTATTAGCATGTGTTAGCCTCATTGGCATGTTGTTATGTTCCTAGCATCACTACCATGCTGCTAGCATGTTTCTAGCGTGATTAGCATATTGTTTGCATGTTTTTAACATGATTAGCATGTCATTAACGTGTTGCTGTCATGAATAACATACTACTAGCATTTGTGTTAACCTCATTAGCATGTTGTTATCATGTTCTTAGCATCATTGGCATGCTGCTAGCATGTTTCTAGTGTGATTAGCATATTGCTTGCATGTTTTAACATGATTAGCATGTCACTAGTGTGTTGCTAGCATGATTAGCATGCTACTAGCATGTGTTGGCCTCATTAGCATGTTGTTCGCATGTTCATTTATTTGTCCTCAAAGAGGAAATTCATCTTCACAGCATGATTAACAGGTCACTAGTGTGTTGCCAGCATGATTAGCATATTACTAACATGTTTTTAACATGATTAGCATGTCACTAGCATGTTTTAGCATGTCTCTACTATGATTAAATGTACGCCGTTTTACTAGAAAACAAAAAATCCTTAAGTTTTAGTAATAATCAAGTAAATAATATTAAAATAATTATTCTAATAAATTGAAACCAGATAAAAGCATATGTTTTATAATAAAAATACTTTAGAAAATATTTTGCATACTGCAAAATATTTTTACTCAAAACCAAAACAAAAATACTTTTGTAGCTGTATTTTTCTATTTTACTTGTTAATTACTATCAATTCCATAATTTATAATTGTATCGTAATAAATTTACACAATTAAATGAATACATTTCAGTGAGCTAAAAGAGTCATTTTATAATTTATAAATAATTCTGATAAATTTAAATAAAATATGTAACACAATTCTGTATAAAATAAAATCAAAATAAAGAAATACATAAATAAACAATGTGAATTATAAATAATATATAAATTATTTGTACATTTTATAATAAAAGTTTTGTAAAATCATGAAAATTTAATTCAATTCACAATATCTTATATTTATAAAATGTATAAATATTATTTTAAAAAAATATGTATTTTTTTTTTAGAATTTCTGAAGTGATATTGGTAGAAATGAGGACCTGTGATCCACTCCTGTCTCTGTCTGGAGTCAGGCGCGCTGATCTCAAAGGTTTTGTTGAGCGTCTTGACGCAGAACATGCATCTCTTCCCATCTCTGTCAGACAGCACCTGTCAATCACAGTCAGACACATTAACATGTTATACACAGAAACGCTCCAGATGCAACGCAGCACTGCAGCAGCATACCTCCACGCAGCAGTTCTGGTCCATCTCGATGACACCCTTACAGTCTTTGCAGTCCTCGCCGACGTAGTACGAGAGCGACCCGGGCTTCAGGCAGAACCAGCGCTCCGTCCAGTTCCTGCGCAGATGACCCTTCTTCCACAGATAACCCTGAAACACACAAACACGGGTCACACGGACGGCCGTCTGACATCGGACCGAGTGAGAGAATGAGATGAACGCACCTCCTTCAGCACGTTCCCAACCATCTCCCTGTAGACCTTCTCCACGGCCACCCCGATGCTCTCGCCATCCAATCCTCGACTCACGGCGGCCGAGTTCACCACCTCCAGGAAGCTCCAGACGTTCAGGCCGTCCTTCTGCACAACGTCATTAGACAGGAACTCCTCCAGCTCCACGCAGGTCAGCTCCACCGGCATCACGCTGCTGATCTTCCTCAGCAGATACTCCGCCTGCAGGACAAACACAACAACAAGCTTGACCGAGATGGTCTAACCAGGTCTACCAATGACCGTCTAGACCAGTCTGGACCATCTAATGTTCATAAATGACGAAGTGCTTCCAGCTGGAGAAGCAGAATCTGGGTTTAGTTGGAGTTCAGGGGCCGGATTCACAAACATCTTCTTAAGAAGTAAATTAAAGACATGTCTTTAAGTTCGTAAGAATGTTCTTAAGTGCAATTCTTGAAAATTTTTAAAGAAGTTCTCAAATATGTTCTTAAGAACATCTTTCTTCTTTCTTCATTCTTTCTTAAGGAGAAAATGACACATCTTTATTTGTGTGAATACATGGCTGAAGACGCATCGATAAACTCATACACCACCGATTGTCTTTTTGCGGTTTTGGCAAATTATCCTAATAATCATAATAAGCACGCACAAGCCTGTTTTCGTCACGACCCTGATTGTCGCTCGGCTACACATTTTTAAATAGAGTTTTTGACTCTATGCGGGTACCCAGGGTGGTTGCTAGGGTGTTGCTATACGGTTGTTAGGGTATTCGGGGTGGTTGCTAGGGTGTTACTATACGGTTGTTAGGGTATTCGGGGTGGTTGCTAGGGTGTTGCTATGTGGTTGCTAGGGTATTCGGGGTGGTTGCTAGGGTGTTGCTATATGGTTGCTAGGGTATTCGGGGTGGTTGCTATGTGGTTGCTAGGGTACTTGGGGTGGTTGCTAGGGTGTTGCTAGGAGCTGCATAGAGTCCCTTTAAAGGTAACTGTTTTTGAACAGTTACCTTTAAAGAGTCTGTTTTAAGGTTCGGCGATCTGTTTTATTCATTTTCGTGTTGTGTTTTTGCGCCCTCAGACGGCCCAAGATTATGTCGTATTTATAGGCTAAATAAAATAACAAATGTTCAACCAAACCTCACTATCTGACTCATCTTTGTAATGCTTAAATATAACAATTAATTTGAAATAACCCAATAAATCCATTAAATACTTCAAACTTTTTGGGATTTAGGACAGGTCTGGGGCTATCCTAACTTTAAGAAGTTATTTACGATGGTTTCTAAGAAGATTCTTTTCAAGAATTTGAATTCTTCTTAAATGTTGTCTTAAGAACGATCTTAGGTAAACAGATAAGAATATTCTTAAGAAGAATTTTCGGGAATACAAAATATTCTTAACTTTTTACTTAACTTGGAAAATAAGAAGAAAATGGCAGTTAAGAACAAATTTCTTCTTAAGAATGTTTCATGAATCTGGCCCCAGATCTTTAGATTTAGAGCTCACCTCCTCAGGAACGAGTGTGAGAGGATATCTGTCGTCCGCCAGGAAGTTGAAGAGACACCAGAGCCGCATAGAGTCCCGGTTGGACAGAACCCGGTGCGCAACGGGACGGTAGTTTTTCTTGGAGCAGAGAGTCCAGCACAGCTCATCAACCTCCTCTTTAACAAATGTGCCCTCTGTCACCTGATGACATTACAAACGTGACAAAATCTCTATTATTTCTCCAAGAAGCCAATGAGATTCAATGGAGACTTGATGTTTATTTTCCCCAGTAATCTCACAGAAGTCAAGACAAACTTTAAGTTGGCTTGAGAAAGCCGGACCAGAAACTTTAAAAGTATATAAAGTGTCAAAGCTTTAAAAAGTTTAAAAGCTTTAAGAAGATTAAAAGGTTAAGAGATTAAAAGTTTAAGTTTAAAAGTTTATACATTTGAAAAAGTTTAGGAAGTTTAAAAAAGTTTTAAGTTTTTTTAAGTGTAAAGTAGTTTTAATAGCTTAATTTATGATCATGACTAGCATGTTACTAGTGCATTTCTAGCATGACTTTAGCATGTTTAGCATGTTACTAGCATGTTTCTAGTATGGCTAGCATTATTCTAGCATGATTAGCATGTTATTAGCATATTCCTATGGTGTTGCTATGTGGTTGCTAGGGCACCCGGGGCGGTTGCTAGAGTGTTGCCATGTGGTTGCTAGGGTACTCAGGGTGGTTGCTAGGGTGTTGCTAGGGTACTCGGGGTGGTTGCTAGGGTGTTACTATGTGGTTGCTAGGGTACCCGGGGTGGTTGCTATGGTGTTGCTATGCAGTTGCTAGGGTATTTGTGGTGGTTGCTAAGGTGTTGCTATGTGATTGCAAGGGTAACTGGGGTGGTTGCTAGGGTGTATGATTAGCAAGTTACTAGCATGATTTTAGCATGATTCGCAAGTTACTAGCATGATTCTAGTATGATTAGTAAGTTACTAGCATGATGTTTTAGGAGAAACATCTGAGACTAAATTGATCCTGAAGTCCATGAGTGACGAAAGAGCAAACTTTTAGCAAAACACTTTTCCCAGATAAAATCTCTTTATTATCTCAATTACTTCTCCAAAGAAACCAATGAGATTCACATGGAGTTACATGATCTGAGCTGCTTCACATTTATTTGGAGAAACATCTGAGACAAAATTGGTCCTGAGAACTTAATTAAATCTCTTGAGCTCTGAAAGAGCAATTTCTGAGCAATAATTGTCTAGGATTGCAACTCTGAGCAATACATTAAATCTTTTCCCAAATGAAATAATTTCTCAAAAGACAGCACAGATATTAAACAGAGGCTTTTGCTGAAGTTTCGTCTAAGAAAAAAAAAAAAAACGATCTTAGATATTGATCTAAGTTATCTCTTGTTTCTCAGCAGTTTCTCAAACGGTGCGCAAACATTTCTCACTGGATTATCTCAGATGCTCTCCACATCCATTTTTCTTTTATATTTTTGGGGAAATGTCTGAGACAAAATTGATCCTGAAAACTCAAAGTCTATGAGCTATGAAAGAGCAATACTTTTTACATCTGGGGTTGCAACTTGGAGTAAAACACTTCTCTAACAAAATAACATTTGTCTCAGTTATTTCTCCAAGAAACCTGAACAATGTCTCAATATGTGCTTATGTTTGACTCATTCATTTGAATTGTCCTTTTGTCAGAAACATCTGAGACAAAATTGAACGTAGAGTGTATGAGCGATGAAAGGGCAAACTTTGATCAAAACACTTTTACACGTCTCTTCCCAGATCAAATCTTTTTATTATCTCATTTATTTCTCTAAGAAACCAAAAAGATTCAAACAGAGTCTTCTGTTTCTTCTGAGAAAAAGAGCCCAGTAATCTCACGTGTCTCCTACAGAGTTTCAGATCAAATCTCAACAATGTCTCAAACTGTGCTCACATTTGACTCTTGCATTTCTCATTCATTTGTGTTTTCCTTTTTTAGGAGAAACATCTGAGACAATTTCCTGATATTCCTGAGACCTCAAAAAAGGCTATGAGCTATGAAAAAGCAACTGCTGAGCAATAACGCAACAAAATCTCAGTTATATCTCCAATAAAGCAATGAGATTCAATGGAGACTTTGGTTTTCTTTCCCAGTATCCTCACATGTGTCCTCTCTAGAGTTTCAGATCAGATCTCAACAAAAGCAAAAGAGCAATCTCTGAGCAAGAACTTTTATCTGGGATTTGGATCTTGGAGAAATTGTTGAGATCTCAGTCACTCAAGTACAGCATTACTATTATATGGAGGCTTTTGCTTAAGTTTCTTCTGAGAAACATCCCAGTAACCTCAAACAGCACTCAGATTTGTCAAGATACCAAAGTCTGCAATGAAAAGTCAGAGATCTCAATCTGAACTCAAATATGTCTCATCAAGTGATCTGAACTACACTCCACATTATTTTATAGCTGTAAACTCTTGGGTTATTTTCACCAAATTTCAGAAGAAACATTTGATACTTCAACGAAACATAACCGAGAGTCTCGTGAGCATTAGTTGAGCATTTTTAGAGAGTCTGCTTGTGTTGCGGTACCTTGTCTAGAATGAACTGGTTCAGGTAGGGCATGTATCCCTGACTGGATACGGGACCGTCATCATCATCGCTGAAGTGCCTTTCAAGGGCCGCAGGATCGTGAGGAATCCGCAAAACACTGTGAAGGTTATGAGACAAAACCTGCACGCACACACACACACACACACACACACACACACACACACACACACACACACAGTGTTGACTGCAGCTTTTGTTTGATGCTGATCCGTCTAAAGCCACAGAGTGTGAGTCAGATTATCTAGAACAGCAGTTTCACAAACTCGGATATCTAAAATAAGGACATAGTGCACACTCCTGTTGTGTTATATAAAGACACTTAGGATGGCTGCAGATGAACACAAACCATGAGAGAAACCTCCTTCAATCAAACCAGACCACTTTACAGTCAAATATAGTACACTGATGTAATGATTGGTCAAAACAGTAGGTGCACGTCTAAAAACACTACAACTTGACAGATAATGTCCACAGTATGCAACATTTACACATAATACTCATAAACAAGACAGATGTTATTAGAATTAAGGTATGCATTAAGGTAAGTACTGCATAAAGTAAAAAAACGGTTTACTTCATCAATCACTTTTAACTTTGTAGACGCCCCTAAAGTGAGCTTTTGAGATTTACACACATATCCACACAAACACCTGTCTGAGTCTCACGGGCCTCACCTTGAGCTGCGATTTGGACACTTTGCCGCTGTCTTCGGTGTCCAGGGATGTGAAAGCGTACCAGATACTCTTCAGCAGAGCGGCTCTCAGCGCCATGTCTCACACCTGATGATTTGAATCTTATTTTTCCTCTCCTTCATTCTCTCTGTAAATCTGCCCACATCCTGCAGGTGTCTGCTGAACACTGGCGCCCCCTGTCTGCGGTCCTTAAATCAGTTCACACTGACACATTACTATACTAGTAGTTTCTGCAGCATGCAGTATGCATACTTGGACTGCTCAATAATGACAAAAATCACAATCATTACTTTGATCATAATTGATTTTAATGAAATTATTAATTGACTTTGGAAACATCATGACTTTTTAACAAGAATAATTTCCTTAAACTTTAAACAATAGAACTGAAAAGATAGATAGATAGATAGATAGACTGACAGAAGGATAAAGAGATGGATGGATGGAGGGACAGACTGATAAATGGATGGATGGATAGATGGATGGACAGAGAGACAGACAGATAGATAGATAGATAGATAGATAGATAGATAGATAGATAGATAGATGGATGGATGATGGATGCACAGCAGACTGAAAGATAGAAAGAAAGACGGACAGACAAATGGATGGATGGACAGAGAGACAGATAGATAGATAGATGGATGGATGGACAGACAGACAGATGGAAGGACAAAGGAACGGACAGACTGACAGATAGATAGACAGACGGACATAAGGATAGAGAGATGGATGGAGGGACGGACGGACAGGCAGACAGAGGGACGGACGGGCGGAAGTCTGTCTATCTATCTGTCTGTCTCTCTGTCAATCCATCCATTTGTCCATCTATCCGCCCATCTGTCTGTCTATCCATCTATCTGTGTCTGTCTGTCCCTTTGTCCGTCCATCTGTCCATCTTTCTATCTTTCAGTCTGTTGGACGGACGGACGGACGGACGGACAGATAGATAGACAGGCGGACAGAAGGATAGAGAGATGGATGGAGGGATGTACAAGCAGACAGTTGGATGGACAGACAGATAGATGGATGGACAGAGACAGACACACAGACAGACAGATGGATAGACAGATAGATAGGTGGGTGGGTGGATGGAGGGATGGACAGGCAGACAGTTAGACGGATGGACTGACAGATAGATGGATGGACAGAGAGACAGATAGATAGATAGATAGATAGATAGATAGATAGATAGATAGATAGATAGACAGAGAGACAGACAGGTAGCAGAATGACAGACGGATGGACGGACAGACAGATAATGGACAAACAGATGGATGGATGGATGGACAGACATATAGATAGATGGATAGACAGATAGATGGGCAAACAGACACAATAGCAATGCACTCAACTCAACCTTCCACTTGCAGTGTGATGAATGGATTATTCACTTCTTTAAAGTCATTATTTGATCAAGCAGCCATTAGAGATTTTTACACAAAATGTGCACATTAATTCTAGAATAAATATGCAACGTGAGGTCACAGGACAACGGAGCATATCACAGTATAAACTGCACACTATGCAGTACACTAGTGTTTCACACATAGCTGTACAGCCATACAGTAAACACTGGAGAGTGCTGACAGACACACACAGTCATCGGGTCGATCTGAGCGCACACCTGGATCCACTCACACCTGTGGAAATGAGGTGATGTTATGATACGATCACGTCAGATGATTTCTGACAGACGCAGAAGAGCGCCAGTGTGAGAGACGTGTTAATTGTGGCGGAGTGCTTAGCTCAGGGCTGTGTGTGTGTGTTCATATCCGCCGCTGCTGAGAGACGTTTAAACGTGATCCTCCTTCAAAGATTCACAAACTCATTGTGAGTGTGAGTGTGTGTGTGTGGCTGTGCTTTATTAAATAATCAGGCTGTGTCAGTGGATACGATTTGTTTCCCGTCACACAGGCGTGTTTTGGGAGTGCGATCGGGAACGGGACGTCCAGGCGTTGATGACAGCGGTTTGGATGCAGGTCTTTTACCTCAGCGACGTTACGACGACTGAAGAGCTCCACATCCCACCGCTGACGTCAACATGGTGAATGAGTCCTGAGTGTGTTTGGTCAGGACGAATAGAGACAGACAGACGGAACAAGATAGAGAGAGAGAGAGAGAGAGAGAGAGAGAGATGATAGATATGACAGACAGACAGACAGACAGATAGATAGATAGATAGACAGATAGATAGACAGATAGATAGATAGATAGATAGATAGATAGACAGACAGACAGATAGATAGATAGATAGATAAATAGATAGATAGACAGATAGATAGATGGACAGATAGATAGACGGACAGATAGATAGATAGATAGATAGATAGATAGATAGATAGACAGACAGACAGATAGATAGATAGATAGATAAATAGATAGATAGACAGATAGATAGATGGACAGATAGATAGACGGACAGATAGATAGATAGATAGATAGATAGATAGACAGACAGACAGACAGACAGACAGACAGACAGATAGATAGATAGATAGATAGATAGATAGATATGCAGACAGACAGATGGATTGAGAGACAGATGGATAGAGAGCCAGACAGATTTATAGACAGATGGATAGATAGATAGGCAGAGAGAGAAGAACAGACAGACAAACAAATGGATGGACAGAGATAGACAGACAGATAGATAGACAGACAGACATAGATATACAAACAGATATCTTTTTTGTTTTGTAGGAGATGTCTACTGTTCATTCTGATATCAGATGGTAATAAAAGCATGTGATTAAACTCAGTTATTATGTCAAATGAATGTTTTGCGTGGCTGCTGATCTGACCGTTTATCATCATAACAACAAAAAGACAAAAGGCAATATGAAGGATATGAAACACTCTTCATCATCATCATCATCATCTCTGAATCGGAAGGTCACCGTGAAGCGAAGCTCCAGTCGGCGTCCAGAGCAAACAACATTATTTCTGAATGCATTTTAGCGGCTGGATGACAGATCTGAGATCAGTAAACAGCCGTTTGCAGCTTTCTGCACCCCGCTGTAATTTCAGACTCCAACACAAAACAAAAATCCATCTCTGCTGACTTCCTGAGGCTCATCCTGCCTTTGAAATGCTCATGTCAGAGTGTAAACACACACACACACACACAGAGGGGCGGGACGCGGGCCGACGGCAGGTAAAGCGCTGAGAGCTCACCTGTAACATCACTCAGGTGTGTGTGGAGATAGCAGACAGGAGAAGCGGCTCCCCTTCCTCTCGGGTAAGACACGTCCAGTTTCCTCAACACCAGCTGCTTTTGTTTTATTGTGCCGGTGATATTACAGTAACCATTAAATTTAAACTCGTTCAAGCTGATCAGGTTTAAACTTACTTAAAAAATATTTCAAACTATTTAACAGATGCTTTACTTGCATGTAATACACTTACAAGCAGAGCAGCAGGATTGTTTTTCTTTGTAGCTGTAGGAGAGTCATAATTTCTCCACCGCTTCCATTTTTTCTCCTTAATACGTCCAATTTGACACCACTTCACAGCTGAGGGGATTTCCACTGAAAGACAGATTAGACATCATTTAGCATTTCGCCTCGAGCTCCAAGTACGCACGAGACAAGCGCAGATATGTCTTTAAATTGAAAACACAGTGAGGGATTAGATCAGCAGTTTATTTGTCTTTCAGAGCACATTCTGCTTTCCTCCTGTAACTCTTGTGTAGTACACAATGTCGTGAATTAGAGACGGATTACTGACACAATGCTGCACGCTTTTAATCGAATAGTGCATACTTCACCTCATAGTACATACTTCACCTGTGTCAGTATCAAACCTCACTTAGATTCAGAATTCTGTCACCGAATCAGATAGCGTTATTATTTGGATACCGTGTCAATGCTAACTAAAGACGTTTGCATACACAGACTATGTTTTGGGTCTTTTCGTCTGCATTTCATGTCAAAGCCGTGTTAATTGCAAGGACTGTCCGCGGGTTTATCCCGCGCATTTGAACCTCAGACTGAGCGGTTATTAAGTTAATCTGGAGTGCGTTTGAAGTCTTCTGGTCTAAACTCTCGTCTGTCTCTCTGGCAAATCCTTCACAGGGCTTTCAAAGTGCAGCAGAAGCCATTTTCCAAACGTCTGGGATTTAAAAGCGAGGAAGAAGATGATGCTTCCTCACCTCAGGAAACGCACGTTAATCTGCTAGTCTTAGAGACACTTCCTGGGGCGTGGCTCTTGTCTACGAACAAACGGAACCGACTTTGATAGAAGCTTCATCTCAACATGGACGCGTCTCTCCAGGACTCTCATTGTCATCTGTCCAGGAGCAGCAGGTATGGTGCGCCCTCTGATGGTTATAGAGGGAATGACCTGCATGCCAATCGTGCGCTGCCGCTGTTCTTATACCCAAGCCACGTTGATCAGCGAGTCTACGATAGATCCTACTGCAGCGGCGCATCGCTGCTTTCATACCTGCCGCCGTTCCACGGCAGCTTCGGCGTTTACGAATGTCCGTACGAGCCGGCCTTCATCCAGAAACGCAACGAGCGGGAACGCCAGCGTGTAAAGTGTGTAAACCAGGGGTACGCCAAACTCCGCGACCACCTGCCCAACGGGACCACGGACAAACGGCTGAGCAAAGTGGAGACGCTGCGTGCGGCCATACGCTACATCAAGTACTTGCAGGATTTGGTGGACAACACGGGAAGGGCAGAGGACAACGGAGAAGCGTCGCCTCTATCCGTTTCGGAATCGTCTTCTGAGGAGTCTGTTGGGAGTTAAAGATGTTCGGAAAACACCATTCAAGCGACTATTATCCTGCGCCACCAAAGCAATGCTCAAACCGTGAGCAATTCTCAGATATTAGCATGTGCTAATAAGCACAATTTCAAATAATTACACAAGTTTTTTAGTTCAGTCTTTGACAAAGTTATGAATTCCGCTGAAATGAGTTGAATGTAGCACTAGAGTGGCATTTCGGTGACGTAGTGTGTTTTCAGACTGGGACATGAGGGCACAGGGGTCATGACGCCCAAAAAAGCCTTGAAATCAACACGGGAACCTGTTTCTGCTCTTGAATTCTCATGTGGTCATGTGAACTGTGATTTTTTACACTTTTTTTATTCAAATAAATCTTAAATTATACTTGGAATGAGACTTTTTTTATGTAGTTTGTTGGTTGTTGTCTGGTTTCTTCTTTTTTAAATGACTGCATTCAACATGTTCACTAGCACAGTACTGCAAAAAATTGCAATTGATTACACTTCGATGAGTTTAGGCACTGAAAAATATATTTTGCCATGACTTTTACAGTGCATTTCAGACACTCAGACATTTGTGTAGTTGATAAGAGACTCAAAAATAATTGGGACAACCAGGAAAAGCTCATAAATCATGTGAAACCACAGGGATCAGTGACTTATCTGTGAGCTGACTGGTTCGGCAGCTCAGTGATGTCACAAAGCCTAAACAGAACCAGCCAATGACAACATTCCAAAGTTATGACTACGTTAGCGCCCTGCCTCTTTATCAATGTCTCTGTGACCATGACTGTGTCAAGCTCTGCCGTCCCCTAACACACATACACTTAAACTGAGTGACACGCATTGTCTATATTTATTTTTTAAGTCAGACAGCTGCAGTACAAACCAAACAAGAGTAGAGCGGGGCAGTGAGTGGAATAGATTGAACAGAGACAGACAGATGGAAGTGCGGATGGTGGGGACACATTCTTTTTTCAGCCACAGGACGATCCTGAACTACTGAGCCGAGTACCTGATCTCCAGCATTCCTGCGCCTCCTGCTCTGGTTCTGGTAGGATCATGGAGGGCGGCGGCGAACAGCCCATGAGCTCCTTCATCATGGATGAGGAGACGCTCAAGAGGAAGCAGAGGGAGAAACTCAAGAAGCTCCAGGCCACAGGTGGAAACCCGCGGCCGGCGCGATCCCTCCTCTTCCTCACGCTGAAGAACCCCTTCCGCAAGGCTTGCATCAACATCGTAGAGTGGAAGTATCCTTTAACGAAACAGAATGTTTTTACTGTTTTCTGTGTTTAAATAAACACTAAATCGGTCAGCAAATTAGGTGGAATTTAATGCACATTATTAAAATATGTAAAGGTCACTCTGCACGATAATGTATTTGCAGCTCAGGAAACATTTCTGGTAATTATCAAAGTTAAAATCATTTGTGGTGCTTTATATTTTTTGTGGAAACTGATGATAAAAATCAGGATTTTTTATTGAATAGGAAGTTCAAAAGAACAGCATTTATTTAAGATAGAAATCTTTTGTAACATTATAAATTTCTTTACTGTCACTTTTGATCAGATGAATGCATCCCTGATGAATAAAAGTATTAAATTATTTAAAATCATACCCAAACTTGAAAGGCATCGTGGTTTTGACAAAAATATAATATAAAACCCTTAACCTTACTTAAAAAAACATCTTAATTCACTGCCTTTACCATTTAAAGTCATTTATTATAAGAGGTGACAAATATTCAGTCATCAAAGTGTTCAGAAAAAGCAACTACGAGATGATAGGCAGTTAATGAGCTCATTCACTCTTGAGCATGTGTGTAGAGGTGTGTGAATGTCAGTGTTTCAGCACGGCGCTCTGATATTCTGAGAGAACAGCTGCTCTGTCCTCCAGCTCACTAAATACAGACATGCTAAGCTCAGAGAATGCTAGCGCACACACAACAACACACTGAGACTGTGGTCATCAACACACGCAGACATATTGTTCATTTCTGCAGTGATATATGAAGAGTTCAGATGCAAAACCTCCTAAAAGCCATCTTGGTCAAAAAGATAATGATACTGAGCAAATGCTCTTGACACATATTATACATTCATCAAATACTTTTACTCAGAACGCTAAAATAGAAGTGTCTGTACTTAGGTAGAAACCTATACATCAGAGCCTGATAAAAATGCTTTTTTTAAAGAAAGATGTTAGATGGATTTAGAGGCTTTTGCTTCTGAACTCTTCATATATACATATATAATTGTTTTATAATTGAATTTAACACTCAGAAATAACCAATGACTTGATGTTGGTTGATTATTGCAGATGTTTGTTTTAATTTTCCTGAACGTGTTTCTCAGACCGTTTGAAATCATCATCCTCCTCACCATCTTTGCAAACTGTGTAGCTCTGGCCGTTTTCATGCCTATGCCTGAGGAAGACACAAATAACACCAACAGCAACCTAGTGAGTCTCCCTTACACACAAATACATTTGACTTCATCTTAAGACACACCCCCAATCTATAGACCACACCTCATATACTCCCTCAACATATAAACCCTTCCCTAATACCTATAGACTCCGGCTTAAGACACACCCAACCTATAGGCCACACCCCCATACACTCCCACAACATAAAAACCTTTCCCTAATAACTGTAGTCTCCGCCTTCATACTCCGACACCCTCATATGCTCTCTCAGCATACGCTTTAAGTCACACCCCAATCTATAGACCACACCCTCATACACAACATATAAAACCCTCTCCAATAGCTGTATACTCCACCTTAAAACACACCCCTCAACCTATAGGCCACACCCTCATATAACTCCCACAACATAAAAAACCCTTCCCCGAGAACTGTAGTCTGTCTTAAGACACACCCCCAACCTATAGGCCACATCCTCATACATGCCCACAACATGAAAACCCTTCCCCAATAACTGTAGTCTCTGCCTTAAGACACACCCCCAACCTATAGGCCACATCCTCATACACAATATATAAAACCCTCTCCAATACCTGTAGGCTCCACCTTAAGACACCCCCCCCCAACCTTGAGACCACTCCCTCAACACATAGACCTTTCCCCAATACCTGTAGACTCCGCCTTACGACACACGCCACCCTACAGACCACACCCTCATACACTCCCTCAACATATGAACCCCTCCCCGATCGCTCAAGACTCCACATACACCTATAGACTCCGCCCCCAAACACACTGTTATTATACAGACCTCACCTGCTGTGGATAGTTTACATACCCAAACTTAAATACGGTTTATTTGTATCCATATGTGTATAAAGTATTCTGTTATTATAAAATATTGACATTGAACTATATCCTAAAAGAACCAGTGATCAGTCACAATCAGCGTTAAGTTAGTCTTTTGGCTGAATAACTGACACCTAATGCCCGAGATTCATCCCACTAAACCCTTGTAAGCGTCCGTGACCTTGGCCCAGGTGACTGAAAGAAGCAGGTGCTTCGACCACATGCCGATGGGACGCCTGCATGTGTGGACGCTTTAAAATTAGCCACAAACGCAAACTATATGCTCTCACACACTCGCAGCACTCATCATTGCAGTGTTATCCAAGGATGATGTGGTCTGTAATACGATATGTCAAATTGTTGGTTTTGTAATCAGGTTGACTTCAAAGCATTTGGATGTAATGAGGTAGAGTGGTTAGTTTTGTTTTGTGTTGTCTATCTACCCGTTCATCTATCATCTATCTTTAAACAATAATCTAATTATCAATACATCAGATCAATACATTTATTTAAATGTCCATAGAAACAAATAGTGTTTGCTTCATGCTAACAGTTAATACCATGTTGGCTGTAAAATTCACAGTGTCTGTGCCAGGTCGTTTTCAAAATGCCTCAGCTGAAACCGGAGGAAAGTGTCAGACTCTAGCATCTCTTCATCACGTTTCCACCAAATTCAACATGTGTCAGTTGCCAGAATGTAAAAAGACATGTTGGGACAGATATTCAAAGTCAAAAGTGTTCTGAAGTAGAAAAGCCACAACCGACACCAAATACCTCGAGATGGTTGGTTGTGCTTTAGTGTGCTGACAGCTCCATTCATCTCTATGTTTTGTGTGTGTACATTCACAGGAGAGTCTCGAGTACATTTTTCTCATCATTTTCACTATGGAATGCTTCCTGAAGATCGTGGCATATGGATTACTCTTTCATGCCGATGCTTATTTACGGAATTGCTGGAATATATTAGATTTTGTGATTGTGACAATGGGGTAAGACACACACACACACACACACACACACACACAAATATAGCCTAAACATGGCTAGAAACACAAGTGCACAAGTGCACAAACACTGACTGTGACGTCTCTCAGGTTGTTCACTGTCGTGGTGGACTTCATCAATAACATCAGTGGCGTGGAGGCACCGGTGGAACAGAAAGGCGGGTTTGACATGAAAGCCCTCCGAGCATTCAGAGTCCTACGGCCCCTGAGGCTCGTCTCTGGGGTCCCCAGTAAGTGCCCTCATCACCTTCCTCTGCTCTCCTGTCTTATTTCTTGAGTTGGCTGGTTAAAGTGTAATGTCTCCTCCAGGCCTGCAAGTGGTTATGAGCTCGATTCTCAAATCCATGCTCCCCCTGTTCCACATCTCTCTGTTGGTCTTCTTCATGGTCACCATCTATGCCATCATAGGCCTGGAGCTTTTCAAATGCAAAATGCATAAAACATGTTACCATGTCGGCACAGGTGAGAAATAATGCAAGATTTGAGAAACTGTGTAGTTACAAAGAACTTAAAATATTTCCTATTGCCATTGTCAGTAAATAAAAATGTAGATTCATGATATCACATTTCACAGATATCATCGCCACAGGGGATGATGAGCAGGCAGCTCCATGCGCTCAGGCCGGTAATGGTAGGCGCTGCACTCTGAATGGAACCGAGTGCCGTGGCGGTTGGCCTGGGCCGAATAACGGCATCACCCATTTTGACAATCTGGGTTTCTCCATGCTCACTGTATACCAGTGCATCACCACTCAGGGCTGGACAGATGTTCTGTACTGGGTCAGTGACACTTACTTTAACGGTAACACAAAGAGCAATGGTTCCCAACCCTGGTCGTACAGTTCCCCCAACTCTTCACACTTTGCATTTCTCCCAAAACCACACTTGATTTAACTTATCAGCTTGTCAGTAGAGACTCCAGGACTTAAGATGGGTGTGTCAGATAAAGAAGACATAAAATATATTGGGAACCACTGAGATAGAGGTCTATTATAGTAATCCAAAGGCTAACGCTTCACCTCCTATAGGTAAATGACGCAATCGGAATGGAGTGGCCCTGGCTGTATTTTGTGACTCTGATTCTCTTGGGCTCGTTCTTCATCTTGAATCTGGTTCTGGGGGTTCTGTGTGGGTAAGTCCAAACATTTGTGGTCTACAAATCAGTATCGCTTTACTGATAATACAGAAAAAAAGAGTAGGTGTGTCCCAACACCAACACTAGCAATTTTCCTGCAAATTATGCCATACTTGTCCTTCTCTATGTTGTCAGCGAGTTCACTAAGGAGAGAGAGAAGAGTTCTCGAAGCGGAGAGTATCAGAAACTGAGGGAGCGTCAGCAGTTGGACGAGGATCTGAAGGGATACATGGAGTGGATCACACAGGCAGAGGTCATGGACAATGACCAGGAGGGGCAAGGTGCTCAAACACACTCATAAAAACACTATAAAAGACCACAGTTTTTGTAAATTAAGTCTGGTTAAATGTGGCACAGTCATGTCTGGGATTGGTCTCCACAGGTCTGTTACCACTACAGGATGGATCTGATACAGAAACCCTCTATGAGCTAGAAGCACTGAACAAACTCATGTATTATGTGTGAGTTGAGTGATCAATTGCTAGGAACGGTTGACTTCATATCCAGAATGATTTTCTTTCATGCTTTGAATTTCTCTGGGTGTGCATTTTACAGTCGACATGCTCGTCGCTGGAACCGTTTTTTTAGGAGGAAGTGTCGTGCATGGGTGAAGTCCAGGTTGTTCCACTGGCTGGTGATTCTTCTAGTGTTCTTCAACACTCTGGCAATTGCAACCGAGCACCATGGTCAGACCGAGTCTCTCACCAACTTCCAAGGTTCTGTTCTGCACCCACTAACATCATTGCTCATTTATGTCTCAAAACAAGACTATATTTTAATATTTGCAAACTACTGCCATGTGTTATTTGCAGACAATACAAATAAGGTGCTGCTGTCTCTGTTTGCGGTGGAGATGTTTATGAAGATGTATGCAATGGGGCTGCCATCATACTTCATGTCCATTTTTAATCGTTTTGACTGCTTTGTGGTGTCTGTGGGAATCATTGAGCTCATCCTCGTTCGCATGGATGTTATGTCCGTCATGGGGATCTCCATACTGCGTTGTATTCGGCTGCTGCGTCTCTTCAAAGTAACCCGGTTTGTGATTCTTGACACTACCACCATAAAAAAAACTAAGCATGCACATCTCCACCAGAATTTACTGGAATTGTGCATGATTTTCAGGTACTGGACATCACTCAACAATCTTGTGGCATCGCTCTTGAACTCTGTGCGTTCCATTGCCTCCCTGCTGCTGCTCCTCTTCCTCTTTATCGTCATCTTCGCTCTGCTTGGTATGCAGGTTTTTGGAGGAAAGTTTAATTTTCCAGATGAGAACGTGAGGCGAAGCAACTTTGACAATTTTCCTCAGGCTCTGATTACAGTTTTCCAGGTGAATTTTTCATTCATATGATGAGCAAGATGTTGTTAACTTACAGTGCCTCTCCAGTGTCTTGTTTTTTTTTCTGTTTTAGATCCTGACAGGTGAAGGCTGGAACTACGTCATGTATGACGGCATCATGGCTCACGGAGGTCCTGCCATGCCTGGAATCCTGGTCAGCATTTACTTCATCATCCTGTTTATCTGTGGAAACTGTATCCTTCTTGCAACCCAAATGTGTGTGTAGGCCCGTGATATGGTTGAAGACTATGATTTTCCTGAGCAATTAACTGCAGACATCCTCTTAAATGTCTTCCTGGCAATTGCGGTGGATAACCTGGCTGAGGCGGAGAGCCTGACCTCTGCCCAGAAAGAGAAGGCAGAGGAGAAGAAGCGGAAAAGACTTCTTAGGTTAGTGCAAAAGGTCAAAAAGCAGGAAAAAAGTTACATTTTGCAGACATTTCTGATGGTTAGTTTGTTGTTGGTGTAGAGAAAACCTACCTGATAAGGCAGAGGAAGAAAAGGCCATGCTGGCAAAGAAACTAGCTGAGCAGAGAGCCAAGATTGATGGAATTCCCACCACAGCCAAGGTCAAAACCACTTATAACTGACAGAACTTACATTACTATATGTAATAGTCTTAAAAGACTATGTTGCTATTTTATTACAATACACATTTGACGGCTAATCTGATTTTTGAGTTTCTTTATATTATGTGCAGCTCAAAGTGGACGAATTTGAATCAAATGTGAATGAGATTAAAGATCCATTTCCTCCAGCTGATTTTCCAGGTAAAACAAAGGGTAATTTAGCTTACCGGTGGCTTACCCTGAGAACAGTCTGAAGTTTTAATTGACCTGTTTTCTAGGCGATGATGAGGAGGAGGAGCCAGAGATTCCCCTCAGCCCACGGCCTCGACCAATGGCAGACCTGCAGCTGAAGGAGACCGTGGTTCCCATGCCAGAGGCCAGTTCCTTCTTCATCTTCGGCCCACAGAACAAGTAAAAAACTCACCTGCTTATTCGTCACCTTCATGCATATTGGGGGTTTAATTGATCATTAGGGTTTCTTTTTATTTTTCTGTTTAGGTTCCGCAAACTCTGCCATCGCATCATCAATGCTACAACGTTCACCAACATCATCCTCCTCTTCATCCTGCTTAGCAGTATCTCTTTGGCTGCAGAGGACCCCATCGATCCAATGTCCTTCAGGAACCAGGTACACAATCTCCAGACTTGCCTCTATCTACTTGTTTCTACCATTGCCTTCAACAGCTACCTTTCTTACTGTGCTCCAGGTCCTGGCCTATGCTGATTATGTCTTCACTTCAGTTTTTACCGCAGAGATTGTGCTGAAGGTAAGACGAGAGTTTGGTTTGTATTCTAAGAAGCTTTTTACGTTTCAATTCTGTGAATATTTCTTTGTCCACTGCAGATGACCACGTATGGTGCCTTCTTACACAAGGGGTCTTTCTGCCGTAATTCTTTCAACATCCTGGACCTGATTGTTGTCGGTGTCTCCTTGCTGTCCATGGGAATGGAGTGAGATTTCAAAGCAATCCTGCCTTGTAGCTTTACATGCATGTTTGGCATTTTTCCACAAATATGGTGTATTAGAAAATGACAAATGCTCTTTTACAGTCCTCATGTCTCTCCGCAGATCAAGTGCCATCTCTGTGGTAAAAATCCTCAGGGTCCTGAGAGTGCTGAGACCTTTAAGAGCCATAAATCGAGCTAAAGGTCTCAAAGTGAGTCGTCTCAGAGAGTCTTGTTTTGGGATTATTACATGACAGTTGTCTCCCTGTTCCTCAGTCTGTCCATCTTTGCTGCCTTTTAGCATGTGGTCCAGTGTGTGTTTGTGGCCATCAAGACCATTGGCAACATCGTTTTAGTCACGATGCTCTTGGACTTCATGTTCGCCTGCATTGGTGTTCAGCTTTTCAAGGTCAGAGTGTTCACATACACATCAGTTCTTCAACATTAATACATGTCTATTAATACAGAGAATTTAATGTGTTTTTTTCTGTTAACCCGGCAGGGGAAATTTTTTTTCTGCACAGACCCGCTCAAAATGACGGCAGAACAATGCCAGTATGGTTGAACTTTCATTCTTTTTCCATCACTCTGACATCTTAAACTCTCCAAATCTAAATAATTTTCTCTCTCTGTGATGCTCTCAGGGGAAGGTTTATTCAACACCAGGAACATGCTCTTCATGACATGGTGATCCGTCAACGTTTGTGGATGAACAACGACTTAAACTTTGACAATGTTCTAAATGGCATGTTGGCTCTCTTCACCGTGTCAACCTTCGAGGGCTGGCCAGAGTGGGTATTTAATGAACAACTTCCTTTCATATTTCCATTTGTATCTGAAATTTTCCCAATTGTACCTGTATGCGCAGCTTGCTGTATAAAGCCATCGACTCGAATTTGGAAAACGTCGGCCCAATTTACAACAACCGCATTGAGATTTCCATCTTCTTCATCGTGTACCTCATCCTCATCGCCTTCTTCATGATGAACATCTTTGTGGGCTTCGTAATTGTCACCTTCCAGGAACAGGGTGAGCAGGAGTACAAAAACTGCGAGCTGGACAAAAACCAGGTACCAAGCGTCACACACCTGATCGCATGATGTCACATGATTCCAGATTATAATACATCTTTGCTTGCACATTGGCAGCGTCAGTGTGTCCAGTATGCCCTGAAGGCCCGACCTCTGAGATGCTATATCCCTAAAAACCCGCATCAGTACCAGGTGTGGTACATCGTCACTTCCTGTTACTTCGAGTACCTGATGTTTCTCCTCATCATGCTCAACACCATGTGTCTGGGGATGCAGGTGAGAACACAGTGTTACAATCCCAGAAACATTGGAAACAGATTATTTGAATATCACTGAGCCTAATCTTTATATCCTTCAGCACTGTAATCAGTCAGATCACATCACCCATCTTTCAGACATGCTAAACGTCATCTTCACCGTACTGTTTACAGTGGAAATGATTCTCAAACTCGGTGCCTTCAAAGCAAAGGTGAGCCCCACATTTAGACTACTGCCGGAAAACTACTAATTCATACTTTTTAAAATATTAAGTTTAGCATAGTGCTTCTAATATAAGTTTCTCTCTTATAGGGTTACTTCGGAGACCCCTGGAACGTCTTTGATTTCATAATCGTGGTGGGCAGTATTGTGGACGTCATACTAAGTGAAATTGATGTAAGTTTCCCAGTGTGCTGACTTTACCTGTTGTATTTGTGCTGAATTTGGCTCATCTGTTCTGTCTCTCTCTCCAGGCGGCTCTGGCTGCTCAGGGTGGACTGTATTGTCTCACTGGCTGTTCTGTAAATATCCACAAACATTTCTGTTATTTTACATCGACACATCACTGCATGATTCAAAGTTTAATTAATATCATACATTTTAACTCTTTTTAGGAGGTGAATCCAATGCAAGCCATAGCAGTAAGTAAAGATTTAATGTGCTCTTACCAAGACAATCTATGCTGGTGTTGTCCACAGATTCCCAAGTGTTTTCTTTGTTCCTCAGGACTCTGAGAATATGAGTGTGTCAATCACTCTCTTCCGGCTTTTCCGTGTCATGCGTCTGGTCAAACTGCTTAATCGTTTTGAGGGCATTCGCAATCTGCTGTGGACCTTCATCAAATCATTCCAGGTCTTATGCTCCACTTAGCCACGATGATGTTCTAACAAAGATGTGTTTACTGGTATTAATGGCATTGGTGTGTATTTTTCAGGCTTTGCCATATGTGGCTCTCCTCATCGTTATGCTGTTCTTCATCTACGCCGTCATTGGCATGCAGGTAAAACACACAATGAGTGTGATATATTAAATGCAACGTCTAATCCTGCTCTTTGAAGGTCAACTTTCTGCAGAATATAGCTCCAACATGCTTGCTAGTAAACTTCTAGTGCAGGGGTCCCCAAACTTGGTCCTGGAGGGCTGGTGTCCTGCAGAGTTTAGCTCCAACCCTAATTAAACACACCTGAACCAGCTAGTTATGGTCTTACTAGGCATACTAAAAACTTCCAGGTAGGTGTGCCTGGGCAAGTTGGAGCTAAACTTTTCCAGGACTCTGACCCTCCAGGACCAAGTTTGGAGACCCCTGTTCTAGTGAGTCTGAAGACCTTGATTTGCTGGTTGAGGTGTGTTTAATAAGGGTTAGTGTTACAGGATAGTGGTCCTCCAGGAACAGGTTGGACACCCCTGCATTAAATGATAACCTAACTGTCCTCTGTCAGGTGTTTGGCAAAATCGCACTAATAGATGGTACCGTGATCAACCGTAACAACAACTTCCAGACGTTTCCTCAAGCTGTTCTACTTCTGTTCAGGTAGGATGTGTGAACGCTTTGCTGTACAAGTTTCTGAGCATTTTTGTAAAGACATATACCTGTTCTCAGGTGTGCCACAGGCGAGGGGTGGCAGGAGATCATGTTGGGCTGTTTGTACGGTCAACGTTGTGACCCCAAGTCAGAATACCTACCTGGAGAGGAGTACACATGTGGTTCTGGATTCGCTATTCTCTACTTCATGAGTTTTTACATGCTCTGTGCTTTTCTTGTGAGTACTCGCTGTTCAACACTATGGTATTTTGCATATGGAACTTTATTTTATTTTAAATGGAAATATGTATGCTCTTTTGCAGATCATTAACTTGTTTGTGGCCGTGATCATGGACAACTTCGACTATTTGACCCGTGATTGGTCGATACTGGGGCCGCATCATTTAGATGAGTTTAAGAAGATCTGGGCTGAATATGACCCTGAGGCAACGTAAGCCAAATAATACCACTGTAAATCAACATGCAATGGCATTTGCAAAACATTTCATTCTAATTTTACCCATTAGTAATCTACGGCTCTGTGTATTAACTGGCGCTCCATTTGAAAACAGGTGATGGAGATTTACCGCTAATCAAAGAACCGGCTTTACTGATGAGATGCTAATAATATCGATATAAATATATTGCCCAGCCCTAGTTCCAATTTGATTTCAGGTTGATTTTAAATGAGATGCAACTGATTATCTGTTATTCTGGCGTTGCTCTGTAGGGGGCGCATTAAACACCTGGATGTTGTGACACTGCTGAGGAGAATCCAGCCACCGCTTGGGTTTGGAAAGTTCTGTCCCCATCGTGTTGCCTGCAAGGTGAGACACATCTATGATAAACAGACACAAACACATTCATACATGCATAACAGTATAACCGTTCATTCTCTGCGTTACCGTGTTTGTTTCCAGAGACTGATTTCCATGAACATGCCTCTAAACAGCGATGGAACCGTAACATTTAATGCCACGCTGTTCGCTCTGGTCAGAACGGCACTGAAAATTAAAACCGAAGGTTTGAGGCGTTTTAAAACACTGTAAAAATATCTTATCAAAAAAAATAAATAATTATCTATATATTATCTGTAATGAGTACATTTTACAAGAAAATTTCTGAGTGAAAATTGTAAGCTGGTGTAGGTTTGAAATAAGGTTATGAAGATAATGCTCATACTCACCTATTAAAGCCTAAATTCTCTGAATGTTCATTCATCAGGTAATTTTGAGCAGGCCAATGAAGAGTTGCGTGCAATTATTAAGAAGATCTGGAAACGCACCAGTATGAAACTGCTTGACCAGGTCATTCCACCGATTGGAGGTAATGCTGTACCATCAATAAAACTGATTTATACTGAATAATAAACCGCAATAATATTACATTATTAAAACTTTCTTAAACCACAGATGATGAGGTAACGGTGGGGAAGTTTTACGCCACTTTCCTGATCCAGGACCACTTCAGGAAGTTTATGAAGCAACAGGAGGAGTATTATGGATACCGGCCCAACAAGAAAAACAAGAACACGACTGAGATACAGGTCACACGTCTCTTCACCTCCACATGAATTTCCTGCCATGATCAGATGGTGTTAATTTCATTCAGTCTCTTTTTCTCTCAGGCGGGTCTGAGGAGCATCGAGGAGGAAGCCGCGCCTGAGCTTCAGCGGGCCATTTCTGGAGATCTTCTGAACGACGAGGAGATGGACCGAGCCATGGACGAGGCCGGAGAGGAGGGAATCTACAGGGTGAGAAGAGAAATAAACAGATCAGAGATGATAAAATTACGTAGAGAAAGATATACGTCAGCAGCTGTATCTCACCTCCTCCTGCTTCTGTTCAAAAGCGAGCAGGTGGCCTGTTTGGAAACCATGTGGATCCATTCACGATGGAGAGAGGAACCCCGATGCCTACCCAGGTGACCAGCCAGCGCCCCCTACAGATCGCAGACAGCAGAGCAGAGGAGATGGAGGCCTCGGCCGCATACGTTCATTACCACGCCAACACCAATAACAATAACACCAACACCAACAATAACACCAGACAGAGGTGAGAGTGATTTTTCGCCCTTAAATACGGTTTTCAACTGGACATTAAATGACAAAAAACATGAAGAGTGCGACCTGATGATATCCAGAAGAAAGACTTGATCGTGCAGGCATGTGATCAGACAAAAAAAGAAGGAAAATCTGACCACGCCCAAGAGACGCCCATAAGCCACACCCCCAGTACTATATAAATATATATTAGCACAATAAATTATATATTTTGTTATAATACATACTATTGTCCTGTTAAAATATAAAAAGCAGCATTTATTAATCATGATAACAATATAATATAATACATTATAATAAAGTTCTATTAAATACATATATATATATATATATATATATATATATATATATATATATATATATATACTATATTATATATAGTAAAGTATATATAATTGCTAATATTATTAAAGTACCTGCCAAAAGGAAACATTACAATTACCAATGATTTTGAAATAAATATTTTCTATATCTATACATATCTGCTCATCAAGGCTGTAGAATATTACAAATTAAAAATAAAAATAAAAACCAATTTTAATACATTATAAAATGTAATGTAAGTCCTGTGATGCAAAGCATATTTTCATCATATCTCTAGTTTCATAGCTACATAGCTTCATCATTACTCTAGTTTTCAGTGTCCCATGATCTTTTAGAAATCATTACAATTTGTTTGACTCTCAAGAAACATTTCTGATTACTGTCAACGTTGAAAATAATTTTGCTGCATCATATTTCGTGTGGAAATGGTGATACACTGTATTTTTCGGGACTTTTTGATAAATATAAAGTCAATGATAATGAACATTTATCAAATATATTGATTAAATGTGATAATGCATTTATTAAATAGAAATGATTTTAAATGTCTTCTCATTTTCATGCATGGTGTTTTTCTTTTATTCTTTTCTCTCTTTTTTAAATCTTATACAAATGTTTAAGCGGTAGCCATCATAGTTTTCACAAAAAAATTAGGATTATATAAAGATTATGTGACACTGAAACTTCTCTCTGTAAACAACAGATTTATAAACATTTCTAATGACGAATGCTGCGTTCCCAAATGCAAATTAAAGCAGCTCGGACCAGTGATAGACCAGTGAATCGAAACTAAACACAGTACTGTAACAGCAGACATGTAGCGCATCAGACTACAGTCTTTTATGTAATTACATCACAACCGTTGCGATTTTAATGACAGCACTACGCAATCTCAAATTCTTACGCCATTCATTAAAAGTTACCGCGTTTCAGCCCGGATTCTACTTGCATTTGGCACTTTGAATCATTGAACGCTTTTAACATCAACTGTCCTGCAGATGGCGCCGCGAGCTTGTGCAGTGCTCTCAGGACCACGCCATCCATGATGTTTTAGAAAACAATCTTTTCGTAGTTTAATTAAATGCCCTGATGGTGAAAAGTTAAAATGTGTTTTCTTTTAACCTCCAGCAGATGTGAACTCCATTTCCCATCATGCATCAGTGCATCCAGACAGTATGGTCCAGTGAGTGCAGCTGAGTTCCTCATCCAGGAGGTGAGCTGAAACCTTCACAGATAAAAAAAACAGCGAATATCTTGATTTTCATATATTTTCCTGGTTTTGTCCCTCAGACTTTGACCGCTGGAGGTCTGGAGAGTCTGGCCAGCGACTGGCGTTTTATGTCCGTGACGAAGGCAGAGATGGCCGAGGCCCTTCACGTGGACCTCGCCACGCTGGAGAGGAAATCAGCAGCCATTCTTAATAAACGTAAAGGACAGTGCGTGCTCAGGACGAGGAAAACGCCAACGTCTCAGCCAGACATTGGGCACTGCCAGGTTTAACGATCATCAAAAGGCGTCTGGTAGAGCAGAATTAAGGCTAAGCCAAAGAGAAGACGTTAATGGGTCATCATCAGGACTCTGATATAACTGTGAAGATGTGCCAGAAATGCAGAACTGTTCAAACATATCCATAAATACATACATACATAAATAAATAAATAAACCTAATACATAAATAAATAAAATAATTATGAAGATATACATATACACTAATTTTAAAACACATTTACTAACTAAAATCTTCTGAAAAGTGACTTTTCTAAGGTTATTGTATTTTGTGGCGGCATTAAAAACTGTGAGTAAACTTGTCTGTGAATATAACCGTTTTTCCCATTTATGACATAGCGAAGAATGAACATTGTTTAACACAAAACGCTCAACTTACCTGTTTTTCATCGTGTATTTGCTTATCATTAAAGATTAAGTTATTTTAACAGTTTGTGTAGTCTTAATATGATCTTTTCCTTTTATGTGAAGCACTATAAATTACCATTATGTATGAAATGTGCTATATAAATAAACTTGCCTTGCCTAATATCATCCACCTGCGGCAAAGTAATAGTTCGCGTCACGAAAGGACAAATATATAAAGCGTAAACAACACGAGCACAAAAAGACTAGCACTTGCTTTTATCTTAAGCCTTTATACGTGTTCGCGAACAACTTTTAAACGAACCTGTCAACTTTGACTCGTTTTAACCGCTGCTCTAAATTAGCCCTTAGAGATCAGCTCCGAGCTCGCTTCCCGCCTTGCGCCTCACGTGAGCGCGCCGCGCGTTTATTGGATTAACGTCGGTTAATCCGCGCGCACCGTATGGAGCTGCTGTCTCGCGCGTCTCCGGGATCTTCGTGCTGGAAGATTCTCAATGCTTTGAACGCACAGTCTCCGGTAAGTAACAAATATTCTATAGCTTAATGAAAATAGTGTTCGTTTCCTGAGCTCTGTGCAGCACTAGTTTGTTAGAAATTTGCCATTTATCACATGTTTATTTGCATGTTTGTTAGGAATACATTAAATTCGGTTAATTCCCTTGCACCACCACAACAACAACAAAAAGTACAATGGTAAAGTATTTTAGCCAATGTAGCACATTAATTTAGTGAAATACTCTTTAATTTCGTGTGCAATGTATATGAATATGATTGTATAAATGTGACCCTGGATCATATGGGTATTTTTTTTTTTCAACTGAGATTTCAACAATACATTTTCCAAATGAAGTTCTTAGCAATGCATCTTACTAATCAGAAATTAAGGTTTTGTATATTTGCGGTAGCAAGTTTTACAAAATATCTCCATGGATCTTTACTCAATATCCTAATGATATTTGGCATAAAACAAAAACTGGTCATTTGGACCCATACAGTGTATTGTTGGCTAATGCTACTTAAAGACTGGTTTTGTGGCCCAGGGTCACAAATGGTAATCAATATGCCAAAATAAACATGGTTACTACATTTTACTATAACTAAACCACGATGGTTTTAGAGGACCACAAAAACAGTCATAAGTGTCAATTTTTCAAAACTGAGATTTATACATCATCTGAAAGTTTAATAAATAAGCTTTCCAATGTATTCCAATGGATGTATGGATTGTTAGGATCGGGCAATATTTGGCTGAGATACAACTATTTGAAAATCTGGAATCTGAGGGTGCCAAAAAATAAAAATATTGAGAAAATTGCCTTTTAAAGTTGTCCAAATGAAGTTCTTAGCAATGCATATTACTTATCAAAAATTAAGTTTTGATATGTTTACGGTAGGAAATTTACAAAATATATTCATGGAACATGATCTTTACTTAATATCCTAATGATTTTTGGCATAAAAGAAAAATCAATAATTTTGACTCAGACAATGTATTTTTGGCTATTGCTACAAATATATCTGTGCAACTTATGACTGTTTTTGTGGTCCAGGGTCACATATATGAACCATAAAATGGGTCACATTTGCTCTGCACAAACTTGTTTGTTGCGAGTTTAGAGCGGGTTACTAGGTGTCTGTGGGGTTAAGCTGGACCCACGAGTCAGTGTGCGCCAGTCAGACGAGTGTAAGGAGTTTATAATATTATGTTCACCATATGGACCATCTAACTGGGTCTGCAGGTGTCCAGAAGATCATGACGGAGGAGCACGCAACAGGTGGTACAATCCTCTCCCAATCAGGTAAAGCTAAAAGCACCATTTCCAAAAGAGAAAAATACAGATATATAATCTTGAAAAGTGATTTAATGTCTCGATTAGCAGATCGCAGGATGACTGTAGGAGCGGAGTGTGGGGCCGATGTCACCAAGACACAACCACGGCTTTTATCACATGACCGGGTCACATTAGTAGTTGACGGGACTCATTTTGTGGTGGATCCCGCGGTATTTACAGCTTACCCGGATACGGTGCTTGGGAGGTACTGAACACGATCATTTAAAGGAATAGTTTAGCCAAAAATGAACATTTAAAGGATTAGTTCACTTTCAGAACAAAAATGTACAGATAATGTAAGATACAAGATATTCATGTCTTTTCTTTCTTCAGTCATGAAGAAATTATGTTTTTTGAGGAAAACCTTTCAGGATTTCTCTCCATCTAATGGACTTCTATGGTGCCCCCAAATTTGAACTTCCAAAATGCAGTTTAAATGCAGCTTCAAAGGGCTCTAAACGATCCCAGACAATGAAAAAGGGTCTTATCTAACGGAACGATCCGTTGTTTTCTAAACAAACTGACCATTTATATACTTTTCAATGTCAAATGCTCATCTTGTCTCATCTCTGTGATGGAAAACGAGATGGGAGTTTTTGGACATACCCTAACTGTATTGACCCGGATCACACAGACTACGCATGTGCATTGCAGAGACGAGACAAGACGAGTATTTGAGGTTAAAAAGTATATAAATTGTCAGTTTATTTTGAAAATAACTAGATAAGGCCCTTCTTCCTCGGCTGGGATTGTTTAGAGCTCTTTGAATCTGCACTGAAACTGCATTTTAGGAGTTCAAACTCGGGGGCACCATAGAAATCCATTATATGGACAGAAATCCGGAAATGTTTTCCTCAAAAAACTATTTCTTTTCAACGTGAGCATCTTGGATGACGAGGGGTGAGTACATCATCTGTACATTTTTGTTCTGAAAGTGAACTAATCCTTTAAGCTGTAGATGAGTTTGTTTCTTCATCAGATTTGAAGAAATGTAGCATTGCGTCACTTGCTCACCGATTCATCTTCTGCAGTGAATGGGTGCCGTCAGAATGAGAGTACGAACAGCTGATAAAAACATCACAATAATCCACAAGTAATCCAATTGATCAGTCCATCAATAAATGTCTTGAGAAGACAAAATCGGAAACAAATCAATCATTAAAGAGTTAACTGATTATTAACTTCCTCAGATGAAAACGTCCATCACCAGTCTTCTCTTTTACATCCAAAAAAATCCAGCCACATATTTGTTTAGAGCTGTTTTGGACTGTTTTGACTTAAATTAAACGGTGTTTAATTTGTGTAGATTTCTCTCCTGATTCAGACCAGACCACTTTTTCCTGGAGAAAGCGTCATTATGGATTATAGACTCGTATTTTAGATAAAAGAGTCTTGATGGATTTGTTTCAGCTTTTGTCTTCTCAAGATGTTAACTGATAGACTGCAGTGGTGTGGATTATTGTGATGTTTTTATCAGCTGTTTGGGCTCCAATTCTGACGGCACCCATTCACTGCAGCGGATCTGTTGATGAGGCAATGAAGGAATGACACATTTCTCCAAATCTGATGAAGAAACAAACTCCTCTACATCTTGGATGGCCTGAGGGCAGTGTTCATTTTGTTGACGAATCATTTCCGTCATAATTTGTGTCAACAACATTTTTTTCACAGACGAAAGCGAAACTATAATTAACTAAAAGTATTTTTGAATGACAAAAACTATAACAAAAATCTACTGGCATTTTCATCAACGAATAAAAACAAGATGAAAAAGTTAGGGAGGGACGATTTGGAAAGAGATTCATTCAGAAAAATCTGTTGCTTAGTAGGAGGCTAGATGTGTACAAACCGGCGGGACACAAGCTAAAATACACTTGCTGCCCGTCTTATAAAATGTTCAGAAATGTCAATATGTGGGAGAAGTGCAGCCATATGGATAAATTTGACGACGCAAGAGAGAACTCAATTCAGTCTTGTTTTCTGAGCGCAGACACTGAGGCAAACACTGAGAAATACACACAAAATGATCTGGAATTGTCCGTTTTGACGAGTATTCACATAAACACAGCCGATTACGTCTTAAATGAATGTAAACAGTAGAGAGAAATTGTGTATCAGTACATTACAGGGATAGCAGCCGGCTTTAGATCTATTATTGTCCAAGTCACTGATGTTAATCAAAAACCAGAAAACCACTCACTGCTCTTGACTGAATCACTTACGTAGCCCCAAAGATGATCTAAATTAATTTATCGAAATAAACATGTCTGTTTGAAAGAATGAAGAATATGGTTAACAAGTTACTATAAAGAATGCATCATTAGCTGATAAAAATGTAATTCATTGAAGAGAAGACCATGTTCTTTATGAGAAGTGGTTTTATTTAATTTTAATATTAAGGCATGTTGTGTATCACAGCACTTAAATTGTGTGTTTATCATGATAAAACCTTAATATCAAACCTGTGTAATGAGTTTGGAAATTTTAGAGAAATGCTTAATAAATGCATTGCACTGTAACTAAACCCATTACATTTTAGCAGACTGAATTTACTGTAGATTTAGTCGACTAAAATCTTATGATATTTCGTCGACTAAAACTAAAAACAATTCAGAGGACTAAAATATGACTAAAACTAAATGGCATTTTAGTCAAAAGACTATGACTCAAACTAAATCAAAATTTGCTTTCAAAATGAACACTGCCTGAGGGTGACTACATTTTTAGCGATTTTTAAATCTGTGTGTGAATTATTCTTAAATCTTACCTAACGAGTTGTTTTCTCTCAGAATGTTCGGTCGAGCGCGTCAGCACAGTTTCACGCGACCGAACACTAAAGGAGAATATGAAATCGCTGAGGGCATCGGTGCCAACATCTTCAGAGTCATACTGGTACGTACAATCACAAACTCCCTTTAGAGCCGCTGGATTGATTCTACGCAATTTTAACGCGGCACAATCCTTCGCTTAGGATTATTACCGTGTCGGCATGCTGCATTGTCCAGAGGGCGTGTCTTTGGCGGAACTGCGCGAGGCGTGCGATTACCTGTGTATTAACTTCGACTACAACACGGTCAGATGCCGAGACCTCAGTGAGTCAAAAACACACAAACATACTATACGTCAACAAAAAAAAATTGACACACGCTCAAACTCATTACCTATTCCGTCCAATCAGGTGCTCTCCTGCACGAGCTGTCCAATGACGGCGCTCGGCGGCAGTTCGAGGCGTTCCTGGAGGAGCTGCTGCTTCCGGCGATGGTGGCGAGCGCTCAGGAAGGAGAACGGGAATGCCGCATCGTGGTCCTCACGGACGACGACACCGTAGATTGGGATCACGACAACCCTCCGCCGATGGGAGAGGAAAACTCACAAAGTGAGCAATTTTTGTTGAAACTTGAAAAAACTAGACACAAGCTGCATCTGAAATGATCTAAGTACTACATATGGTTTGAAACTTACTTCACAGCTGTTAAAAGAAGTATAGTATGAAAATTTGGACTTCAAGCATTAGTTGCGTCATTTCACCTCCATTCACAATTCTGTAGTCGGTCATCCTGTTTTTCGAATACCATGAATTTCGATGGACTACTCTTCTGGCATACCATTTTCCGCAAATTATATAGTAACATAGTAGATATATCCAGATGCAGTGTAATGTCAGGACAGCTAAATATCAACAATAAAATGTGCTTTCCTCTTCCTCAAGTCCTCTACAGTACCAAACTCTTCCGTTTCTTCAAGTTCATCGAGAACAGAGACGTCGCGAAAGCTCTGCTAAAGGAGCGAGGCCTGAAAAACATACGGATCGGGATTGAGGGTAAACACACACACAGATTCAAACCTTATGTTATGATACATTTAAATCACAAAACTTTATAGAGTGCATTATTGACACCCACTTTTTCACTACCAATTGACTTTTTTCCCAAGGTCTTCATTAAAATATTATAAGACAACTGAATTAAAAATGATGGTTGATGGTTTTATACATTTATACAAATATTTGAGAATTTTGAGTAGGGTTTCATTTTCGGAAACTTTGCAGGATTTTGTATTTTTTTTTTAACTTGAAAAATTTTCTGGAAATGTTCTGCCTTGAGAGCGCCGGGTGATTCACTGTGCTTAATGAGAGTGGGCGGAGCTTAAGAGCTTTTGACACAACTCTAATTGGTGGAATTTTCCGCACAGCATCATGGGTAATGTAGTTTTCCACCACCAAATAAAAAAAAAAAAAACATTAAACATGATTATTTTAGAAAATATAGCTGCAAGCAGCGATTACTGCGAGCGCTTTAAGGCATTGAAGCACATATGAAAAAAGACATTACATATTATGTAGCAAACCTTTAACCAACTAAATCAAAAAAGTATTTTTGACCATAAAAATATTATTTATTTTTACATTTATGACTGTTACAGCGGCAGCTGTGGTTAGATCTCGCTAAAACGTTGCAGGCTTGTTTAGAATTACCTCTTGTATGTTCTCACCAGGTTTCATGAAGTTTTGAGTCTTCCTTTAGGCTTTATATTGAGTATATTTGGACAGGCCATGTTTCTAAACACCCCTGTAATCGCTTCCCAAAGGGCAAATTTAATAATATATAATAATTTAATAACTTATAATATTTTATATAATAATTATTGACCTAGAGAGTCCAGAGAAATGTACTGCAGAGTTTTTTTTTGTTTGTTTGTTTTGTTTTTTCAGATTGAGCAAAAAACCTAGATTTAGTTCGCAAAAGTAGGTTTTTAAAATCTTCTCAAGCATTTAACTAACAGTTTGATGGTTCTAGAGGCAAAGTTATTGGGAAAGAGGAGGTCTGTCGTATAATATGAGTATCGTGCTCATGTGTGAAAAATGCAGTATACAATCACAATATCGCCCCCCAGTGCCTGATTTCTTTCAAATGTCTTAAAGGCCTCAAGTCAAACAGGCCCACCAAATTTCGTTCCGATCTGCCTTCGTTAACCTTGTCTAATAGGTGCTCAAAGCTCATCAGCCAATGGTGGCCATGTTTTTTGACGTATGCAAATGACTTTATAGACGCTTGAGGCACTTTGGACAAAGACCATGCATATAAATCTTTGTCGACAGGACAAATGGTTGCGTAGTTATGGCTGTTTGTATGTTTTTTCCTCTCTTATAGTGCCACCAAGTGGCCAAGCTCTGCAGCATGTGACCTCAGATTCAGCTCTTACTTGCACGCCATGAGTTTGGCGAAGATATCTCATTCTGTTGAAAAGTTACAGCCATTTTAGCTCTTTCAAATGTTTTGGTGTCCCTTTGCAACGGAGTGTTCGACTTCAACTTTTTTGATAATTACTGATAACTTAGGACTAGTAAAAGTAGGTCTCTCACATATATTTGATTGATAGCATTGGTTGTAGTGGTCTTATCGTACGATACAAATATCGTGCGTATGTATGAAAAACGTGTGACCTTGAAAAATGTAGCCGATTTCTTTCAAATTTCTCAAAACCTTTAGGGCTGTGAGTCAGACAGGACCACTGAGTTTTGTTCCGATCGGCCTCAGTTTACCACGTCTAATAGGTTCTTAAAGTTCATCAGTCAGTGGCCGCTATGTTTTTTGAGATACGCAAATGTCCTTATAGTCTCTTGTGGCACTTTGGACCAAGACTGTGTGTACCAATTTTCATATCGATAGGATAAACGATTGCATAGTTATGGCCATTTGTATGTTTTTTCCCTTCTTACAGCGCCACCAAGTGGCCAAGCCACAACCGCAACTTTTTTCATGTGACCTCAGATTCTGCTCTTACATATGCATCATGAGTTTGACAAAGATATCTCGTTTTTTTACATCACTTTGCGACAGAGAGTCGAAAGTTCAACTTTTTTTGGATAATTATTTATATTCACTCTCTAGAGAATCTTCCTGCACTGGTTTGGTTCAGATCAGGTGAAAAATCTAGGACTAGTTTGCAAAAGTATGTTTTTCAAAAAAATGCAAAATACCTGAACATTTGACATTTGACGGATGAATCCGAGGTGCGCTGTAGCGCCCCCGTCAGGCCGATTGGGATGAGAATTGGTGACGTTGTAGACGGTGTGAGTACTACCTTCCCTCAAAGTTTCAACTCTCTACGATTTACGGTTTGGTCTGAACGATCAGTTTTAATTGGAGATCGCTGATCCTTGGCCTTGGGGTTTCGGTGCTATGCGCTTGAACTCTAATAAGTTGAAATACCGCAAACTGATGGCTTCAGCAAAAGCATATAACACAGATTAACCTCAACAAACAACTTTTTAAAGGTTCATTATTAGAATGGACAAAATGATGGATATTTTACTTCCACACTCTGACTCTTGTGCGTCTCAGGATACCCCACCTGTAAGGAAAAGGTGAAGCGGCGTCCAGGCGGCAAATCCGAAGTCATCTACAGCTACGTCCAGCGTCCGTTCATCCAGCTCTCCTGGGAGAAAGAGGAAGGGAAGAGCAGACACGTGGATTTCCAGTGCGTCCGCAGCAGGAGCGTCCCGAACCTCATTGCCGCCATGGGGGAGGGGCCTACGCGGGCCGGAGCCACGCCCACTCCACAAGTCGACGAGTTAGATCGGCTGAACGGCCCCGCCCCTTCTGATCTCAACCAATGACGGATGGATTGAGCTGGAAACACTGGACAATGACACATCTCATTCATATTCATGAGGATGCTCATTAATATTCAGCCACTCATTTCATATTCATGCACACATTTCATATCGACTCATTTTGTCTGGATCACCTTTGAACTTAAAAGTACTTGAGATCATTTCACCACTGTGTCCTTGAGCAAGATCTTGCCATTATTATTATTTGCTCAATCAGTAACCAATTAATCAAGTTTTAAAAGGGCTTTAGATTATTAAAGATGTCATGCATTATTTTAGAATTCATTATTATTTTAGAATTGGCGCCATCTAGCGTCAAGGAGCAAGAAGATACAGTAGAAAATACAGTAAAACAGCATAAATGTTATTTATAAAACACTTTTTAAGGATTTTATATCACGTGTAGGTGGTTTTGAATAAAAGCATTTGCAAAAGTTTGGTATAATTGTAGTTTTTTGTTCTTCTGCTCACCAAGATTTCATTTATTTGATTAAAAAGTACAATAAAACCATTAAAATAGTGAAATATTATTAGAATTTAAAACGTCTGTTTTCTATGTGAATATCTGCTAACATGCTATTTATTTCTGCACTCAAAGCTGCATTTTCAGCATCATTACTTGTCTTCAGTGTCGCATTTTCTTGGTTTTATATCATGTGTAAGTGGTTTTAAATAAAAGCATTTGCAAAAGTTTGGAATAATTATAGTTTTTTGTTCTTTTGCTCACCAAGGCTTCATTTAAAAAAAAAAAAAAAATTACAATAAAACCAGTAAAATTGTAAAATATTATTAAAATTTAAATGGCTCTTTTCCATCTGCTAAACTGTAATTTATTTCTGTGATCAAAGCTGCATTTTTAGCATCATTTGCTTCTGAAATTCGCTGAAATCTTAATTATTCCAAACTTTTGACCGTTAACTGACTCTAAAAAAGTATTAAAATTGAATCAAGTGAATTTAAAAAGCATATAACATTTTTATTGCATATATTTATAAACCTTAAATGCACTTCTGGACTTGAAGAGAAGATAACGAAGATATAAACACTCACACATCACAAAAACAGCGTTGCGGATACACTTAAAGAGGGTTAAATATCAATATAAAAATATTTAATGATGCACTGCATGCTAAAAATGAGAAAAAGAGTCCCACGGTTTATAAACTGAATCAATCGTACCGACATCAATAAGTCCATTCGCTCATGATGACCGTGAGATTTTCCAAACGTACCTTTGGCAGTCAAATCAGCAGCAGTCAAATCTAAAGGCGCGAGCGTCCATATACAAATGCGGCGAGTCAGAAGCTGCACACAAATACTAAACACTAAAAACTGTGTCTATGGGGCAAACCCCATAACTTGTCATTACAATAGAAAATAGAGGTGATTGTCTCCGCTGAGGGACAAACGTAAAGCTTTCTAGCCTGAATATGATGTTATAAGGCACAAAATATATATATATAAAAAGTTTCAAACATCCTCAGCACTTCAGAAGAGCTTCGAATGAGAGCGTTTTTTGGTATTAGGTCTGCTGAGACTCGCCCATTAAAGCTTTTCAGAAGATTTCCAGCATAAAGACGTGATTTGGATGATCCTCAAGCGTGAATATAAAGTGAAAACGAGGCAAGTGTTTGGAAGACTTGAGATGGAGATCATTCGTTTGGTAGTGTTTTTTGGAGACGTGTTTGACCTGCTGAAGTCTATCGTTCATCGTTTGCCGGTCTTCATGTAGGCTGGAATGGCTCCTCTGGCTGTCAGGCCCTCGAAGCGTTTGTAGGTGTAGTTGACGAAGACCCAGTCCTTGTTCTTGTAGTCCGACTCCGGGTGATGGTTGCTCGCCACCGCTGGACCTACAGAGCAACAAAACACTGTTCAAATCACAAGCTTTAAGATTCGCACGATTCGCATTAGATTCACGTTATTCAATTTGCAAGATTTGATTTGCACAAATTGACTCGCATTTGTTTTGCACGATTCGATTCTCATTCGCTTTGCATTATTCGATTCGCATTCGATTCTAATTATTAGATTTGCATAATTTGTTTCGCATTATTCGATTCACATTCAATTCGATTTACATTAGATTCACATTATTCAATTTGCATAAGATTGGCATTATTACATTGCCATTATTCGTTCCGCATTATTTGATTTCCATTATTCATTTCGCATTAGATTTGCATTATGCGATTCGCCTTATTCGTTTCGCATTGTTCGTTTTGCGTTGTTCATTTCACATTATTCGATTTGCATTATTCGTCTTGCATTAGATTTTAATCATTAGATTTTAATTATTAGATTCACATTAGATTTACATTTTTTGATTTGCATGATTTAATTCTATTAATGTGATTAATAGATGCGCATTGTTCGTTTCACATTATTTGATTCCCATTATTCGTTTCACATTGTTCGATTCGCATTATTCGATTCGCATTAGATTTGCATTTTTTGATTCGCATTATTCGATTCACATTATTCATTTCACATTGTTCGAGTCGCATTATTCGATTCACGTTATCCGATTCACATTATTCGTTTTGGGTTATTCATTTCCCATTATTTGTTTCACATTAGATTTGCATTTTTCGATTCACATTATTTGATTCACGTTATTCGATTCCCATTATTCGTTTCGCATTAGATTTGCATTTTTTGATTCGCATTATTCGATTCACATGTGATGTGATTCTCGATTCATTCATCAACTTCTAAAGGAAATAAATTCTCTCTCAACAAGTTCTGTAAATTATACGGGGAAACCTGTCAATTATGTTACTGTAATATTAAATGCAAACATTTGAATTGCACATAAAGCAGTTTTTAAAATAATAACATTATAGTTATAACTTTTAATGATATAATTATGCTTCTACTTAAGTTTGTTTTTTTAAATCAAGTATTTTACATTATGTAATTTGTGCTCCTTCATGCAATTTATTTTGAGGCATTAATTTAATTTACTTAAATTATATTAAGAAGGAAAATGTAATTTAATTTAATATAAAAAAGTACAAATATAATTTACTATTAACTTCTCAATATATAAATGTAAATATATCAAATTAACTAAATTTAATCATTAATTAAAAATTACTTTGTGATAAATTTAACTTTGAAGCATTAAATTAATTAATTTGACTTAAAATGTTCCTTCTTGACGTAATTTATTTTGAAGCATTAATTTGCTGTTCTTCAAGATGAAATTTCATAAATTATTAACTTCGCAATATACTAAAACAATTTATTGTCTAATGACGTTTCTACTCAAATTCATTTTTTTAATTCTGATGTAACATTTTAAAGCATTAACGTAATTTATTTGAATACTAAAAATGGTCCTTCTTTGAATAATAATTTTATTTAATAATTTACTTTAATAATTAATACTTTTATTTTGAAGAATTAGTTTAATTAACTTTTTTTTAATTAAGTCAATTTTTGATGTAATTTACTTTGAAGCATTGTTTTTTTTTTTTTTTGAAGATTTAATTTAATTTAATTTCTGATTTAACCATTTTATTTATTTTCCTTCATGGTATAATTTAGTCAATGATTCAACATTAGATAATTAAAACGATTAAAATGAAATAAGAAATTGTTCGTTTCTTGCCCTTTTGCGTCGTACTTGTGGGCTGCAGGATGTCGGACTCGGGAAACTCGTCGAAGTTGGACGTGTCATCGATGCTCTTGATCTCGATGGAGATCGCCGCAGGTCTTTCTCTGTAAACGATTGGAGAATCTTCGTTAGCTCAGAACGTTTACGCAACCGCTTACGATTAAACACGCGTCAAGCACAATCAAACCTGATGTGATCGTAATCCACGCCCTCGAAGAAGCCGTTCCTCTTGATCTCGTCCACTCCGACGGCTCCGATGCGATGATCGGCTTCGCAGCAGAAACGTAGGATCAGCGCTTTCGCTCGCTCCGATATCGGCACCTCCGGAGGAAACACCAGCGTCTCCTTCCAGCTCATCACCTTCTTATACGTCTCCTGAGGAGTTTCTGAGCAGAACGGAGGGTAGCCTACGACAAAACACACATGTGCACTCATCAGCTACAACAATTTTCAGAACTAAAATTTCACTTAAGCATTCACTTATTTTATAAACTTAAAAAGTATATATTAATTTTATTTATTTTGAAGCGTTAATTTAATTATTATTTTTGTATTTATTTTTTCTCTTGATATAATTTATTTTGAAGCATTCATGTAATTATTTTAATAAAGCTTGATTTTCCGGCTCTTTTCTGATTAGCTAGATAGTTCTGGTTTCTCTCCTGAGGCCACAAGAGGGCGCATCAAGCAAAACATTACTAACCATGTTTATTCAAAGCAATAAATAATGTGACTAACAGTCGTAAATGCGTAATGTTAAAATAATGTTTGTAAACCAATTATAGCTAGATACAACTTTGAAGGCTTGAGAAAGCTAAACCAGGAAGTTAGAAAAAAAAAATTCAAAGCTAGAATGTTTTGAAGGTTTTCAGTTTGAAGTAGAAATGTTTAAAGTTTTAATTGCTTGAAGTTTCTAACAAGTTTCCTGCATGATTTGCAAGTTACTGCCATGTTGCTAACATGTTTTTAACATGATTAGCATGTTGTTAGCATGTTACTAGAAAGTCATTAGCATGTTGTTAAAATGTTTCTAACATGTTTACCATGTCATTAGCATGTTTTAACATAATTAGCATGTTGCTAACAAGTTTCCTGCATGATTTGCAAGTTACTGCAATGATGCTAACATGTTTCTAACATATTAGCATTTTGCTAGCAAGTTACAAGCATGTTGTTAACATTTCTATGATTAACATGTCATTAGCATTTTATAACATAATTAACATGTTGCTAGCATGTTTTAACATGATTAGCAAGTTATTAGCATGTTTCTAGCCTGTTTCCAACATGATTAGCATGCTTTAACATAATTAGCATGTTTCTAACAAGTTTCTAACATGATTTGCAAGTTACTGCCATGATGCTAACATATTTTAACATCATTAGCATGTTAGCTAATTAGCAAGTTACTAACATGTTTCTATGATTTACATGTTATTAACATTTTATAACATAATTAACGTGTTGCTAGCAAGTTTCTTGCATGATTTGCAAGTAACTAACATGTTTCTAGCATGTTTTAACATGATTAGCAAGTTACTAGCATGTTGCTAGCATGTTTCTAACATGATTAACATGTTGCTAACATGATTAGTATGGTGCTAGCATGTTTCTAGCATGCTTAGCAAGTTACTAGCATGTTGCTAGCATGTTTGTAACATCATTAGCATGTTAGCTAATTAGCAAGTTACTAACATGTTTCTATGATTTACATGTTATTAACATTTTATAACATAATTAACGTGTTGCTAGCAAGTTTCTTGCATGATTTGCAAGTAACTAACATGTTTCTAGCATGTTTTAACATGATTAGCAAGTTACTAGCATGTTGCTAGCATGTTTCTAACATGATTAACATGTTGCTAACATGATTAGTATGGTGCTAGCATGTTTCTAGCATGCTTAGCAAGTTACTAGCATGTTGCTAGCATGTTTCTAGCATGCTTAGCAAGCTATTAGCATGTTTCTAGTTGATAGGCTTAGATAGTGATAGATATAGTTTTTTAATGACTGAGTTTTACTGGATTAGAAATGCAGTACATTGAAGGAAAGGCGACGTTTTTTCCGCAAATGTGTGTTATCATGCAAGTTGAAAAAATTAAACTCTAGTGGAATATTTGCATGATGCGTTGTTGCGCAAGCCAGTCAGTGAAGAAGAGTCCAGTTTGACACGTCCGGCTGTATCAGAAAATGGAGGAAAGCATTACGCAATGTTTTTTTTTTTTTTTTTTTTCACGAGTGACACGAAAAACATCCCGCTAGTAATCTAGAGCAATAACGCAATGATAATATTCGCTTTGCATTCGATGTGCACACAGCATTATGAATGAACACCGAAATGTACGAAAAGTATGATGCTGAAATAACACTGCAATATTACCATTGTTCTGATTCGCTAATATTTTAAATAGTTTTTCAATAAAAACGAAGTGAATCTGGCGATTTCTCTTCTTACCGATCAGCATCTCGTACATGATGACGCCCAGACTCCACCAATCGCAGAGCTTGTTGTATCCGGTCTGCATGAAGACCTCCGGCGCGATGTAGTCCGGCGTTCCCACCGTGGAGAAGGCCTGAAAGAGGCGGAGCAACATAACGCATCACTTCCTGTTTGGTTTGAACGGGCTAATGAAGGCGTCGTGAACACTCACCAACTGCCTCCGGTTCCTCTTCCACGTCTCCGCCTTCCTCTTGGAGTTCATGTGCTGGAACGCTACAAGAAACGCGCAAATTACTCATATAATACTGAACATTCAAAAATGAAAATGAATATTAACTAGCTAGCTTGAGTGTTAGCTTCACAAAGCCACATCTGAATGTTTAAAATAACTAAGATCGTCAGAGAAAGTCTATAAAATGTTACTAACATGATTTAACAGATTGTTAACACCTTTAGGCATGTTGCTAGCACGAATTAGCACATTGCTAACATGTTTATCACGTTGATAGCATGAATTAACATGTTAACAGGTTTCTAATATGTTTTACCACATGGATAACATGAATTAGCATGAGGCTAACATATTTCTATCATGTTTAACATATTGCTAACATGTCTCTCGTTTGTTTGGCTAACAAGAATTACCATGATGTTAACATGTTAAATATGTTAACATGGTTTAACACTATGTTAGCATGAACAAGTATGTTTTAACACTGTTAGCATGAATTAACATAATGTTAACATGTTTTACCACATGGCTAACATGAATTAGCATGTTGCTAACACATTTCTGTCAAGTTTAACATGTTGCTAGCATGAATTAGCATTACGTTAACACTATGTTGGTATGAACTAGCACGTTGCGAACATGTCTCTAGCATGTTTAACATGGTGCTAGTCTGTTTTAACACTATATTAACATCAATTTAAATGTTAATATATTTATCGTTTTTAAACGTTGCTAGCATGAATTAGCATTACGTTAACAGGTTTTAACATGAAATATTATGTAGCTAACATGTTTTAATGCTTGACACGTTTGCTAGCTTGACATATACTGCTAACATGTTTTAATACTGTTTAAATGAACATGTTGCTAACATGTCTTTAGCATGTTTAATGTGTTGCAGCATGTTTTAACACTATGCTAACATGAATTAAAATGTGCTATCATGTTTTAACACGTTTCTAACATGTTGCTAGCTTAAACTAACATGCGGCTACCATGTTTTAACACCAAGCTAGCATGAATTAGCATGAGGTTAACACAATAGCGCACGGCTAACATGAATTATGTTGTTTGGACAATGCTTGCATGATTAGCTTGTTGCTAAGATGTTTTATCACATGGCTAACATTGTCTAGCATGTTTTAACATGAGTTAGCATGTTTCTGGCATGATTTAACATGTTTTAGCATTTTTTTAGCTTTGCTCTATAGGAGTTGTTGTGTAAAAGTTTTCACCCCCTGAATGAAAAACTATGGGAGTTTGGGCTGTTCGGAAGTCCGACACAGGAATTCTATACATCGGATCATTGCGAAAAGAGAATCCTGATTAGCCTGAAGCTTTGTTCACTCACTGAGGTCGTTTGATTGGCTGTGGTTCAGGTTACGGTAAAACTCGGTCCGATGCGCCTTTTTGAGTCCCGTACACAAGCCGAAATCAGACAGTTTGACGTGACCCTACAATAAAAAACACACAAACATGAAAGATGTTGAAGAAACACAGCTCTCAGCCAATCAGAGCAGGTTGCTAGCATGTTTGTAGCATGATTAGCATTTTATTAGCATGCTTCTAGCATGATTTGCAAGTTACTAGCATGTTACTAACATGATTATCAAGTTGCTAGCATGTTTCTAGCATGATTAGCATGATGTTAGCATGCTTCTAACATGATTAGCATGTTACTAGCATGTTGATAACATGCTTCTAACTCGATTAGCAAGTTACTGGCATAGTAACATGTTTCTAACATGAATAGCATGCTGCTAGCATGATCAGTATGTTGCTAACATGTTTGTAACATGATTAGCATGTGGTTAACATGCTTCTATCATGATTAGCAAGTTATTAGCATGTTGCTAGCAAGTTTCTAACATGATTAGCATGTCGTTAGCATGTTTTAACAATTAACATGCTGCTAACAAGTTTCTAGCATGATTAAGTTACTAGAATGTTGTTAACATGTTTCTAACACGATTAGCATGTTTTAACTTAATTAACATGCTGCTAACACGTTTCTAACATGATTTGCAAGTTACTAACATGGTAACATGTTTCTAACATGAATAGCATGTTGCTAGCATGCTTCTAGCATGATTAGCAAATTACTAGCATGTTGCTAGCACGTTTCTAACATGATTAGCATGTCGTTAGCACGTTTTAACAATTAACATGTAGCAAGTTTCCAGCACGATTTGCGAGTTACTAACATGGTAACATGTTTCTAACATGAATAGCATGTTACTAGCATGTTTCTAACCTGATTCGCATGTTTTAACTTAATTAACATGCTGCTAACACGTTTCTAACATGATTTGCAAGTTACTAGCATTTTGCTATCATGTTTCTAACAGGAATAGCCTGTTGCTAGCATGATTAGTATGTTGCTAACATGTTTCTAACATGATTTACAAGTAGCATGTTCCTAGCATGCTTTTAACATGATTATCAAGTTGCTAGCATGTTTCTAGCTACTAGCATGATTAGCAAGTTATTAGCACGTTGCTAGCAAGTTTCTAACATTATTTGCAAGTTACTGGCATGTTACTAGCATGTTCTAACATGATTATCAAGCTCTTAGCATGTTTTTAACATGATTATCAAGTTGCTAGCATGTTCCTAACACAAAAAGCATGTTGCTAGCATGATTAGTATGTTGCTAACATGTTTCTAACATGATTAGCAAGTTACTAGTATGTTTTTAAGTTTGAACAAGTGTGGCCTCGCTGACAGAGAAGTGCCATGAAAGCAGAAGAGGGCACAGGAAGTGTGCTACGAGTCACGTCCTGTTCCTGTCAGGGTGTTTGACCTTGGAGTCCAGCAGCAGGTTATCTGGTTTGATGTCTCTGTGAATGAAGCCCAGCTGATGGATGAAGTCGATGGCCAGAACCGTCTCGGCCACGTAGAACTGCGTCTCCTCCTCCGTCAGCGTGTCCTTCTTCATCAGCAGCGTCATCATGTCGCCTGGAGAACACAAGAGTTAGATCAGACTTTAATATTTCATGTGAATCAAAAGCACACAAGATGATTTGGAATCTTGATTCACTGATTCAATGAAAAGAGTCAAATGGAATTGTTCAGCGAGTCAGTTCTTGTTCAATGAGTCGCTGGAAAGGTTCTGAAGAACGTTCTCAGAACAAAAGCATGAAAACACATCTGAACTCTACAAAATGAAGAAGTTCATTACACGAATGCTCTCACCTCCAGGCAGGAACTCCATGAGTAAGTAAAGATTCAGCTTGTCCTGAAAACTGTAGAACATTTTCACCACCCACAGACTGTCTGCCTGAACCAAGATGTCCCGCTCCGCCCGGATATGACCCACCTGAGACAGGAAAAGTACTATTAAAATATAATACTTGAAACATAAGTGATATTAAACGATAAAAAAACTATTACAAAATAAAATAAAAACATCTGTCAGGCGCCACCTGCTCTTTCTGCAGCATGTCGGCTTTGCGAAGGATCTTCATGGCGTAAACGTGCCCCGTGTCTTTCTTCTGGACCAGACGCACCTGCAGACAGCAGAAACACATTTATATACTGTATCCCACACACACACAGATTCATTAGTGTGTCATCAGTGCTCATTATCATAATCACCTCCCCAAATGCTCCTCGTCCAATCACCTTCAGCGACTCAAAGTCGTCCAGACCCAGTCTGGTTCTCTTCAGCCGCAGGAACTCTGTCTCTTTCCGCGCGTGTTGGGAACGACGCACACGCTTCTGGAATGCAACAAATACATTAATTTACATATCTGTGCAACAGCCCATTCACACCAAGGACGATAACTATAACGATAACAATAAAACAAGCCGATAAAGAAAACTGCAAAATCCACACTACAAATATAAATGTTCAGAACAAATTTTTTTTTTACAGCTGATGAGCGATAAAAACGTTGAGAATCAGAATCCATCCGACGACAAAACTGCAGCACGCGCTAAGAATAAATAGAATGTTATCGTACGCTGACATGGATGCCAATATAGTTAACGTTAGAGTTATCAATTATGTTATCCTAATTGTTATTGCTATCATTTACATTATAATGACAGTAATAATTATAGTTATGATTACAGTTATCGTTACTGATGTTCTGATTATAGTTATCGATATAGATATCGTTATGATTATAGTTACCATTTAATTTATTGTTAATATTACAGTTGTCATTGTGGTTATGGTTGTCATTATAGTTATCGGTACAGATACTGTTATGATTACAGCTTTCGTTGTGATGCAAGTTATCATTACAGTTATGATTATAGTTATTACAATTAAAGAAATAATTATCGTTTAAGTTAGTGTTATAGTCATAAACAGTTAATATTATAGCTATTGTTATCATTATAGTTATGGGTACAGATAGTGATATGCTAACTGTTATCGTTATAGCTACTGTGATCATTATAGGTATTGTTATAGATTTATCGTTATGATTTAAGTTATAGTTATGATTACAGATACCATTATAGATATTATGATTATAGTTGTTATAGATATCATGAATAATTTATTTATTGCTATAGATTAGAGTTGTCATTTTAGTTACGGTTATCATTATAGTTATTAATACAGATATCGTTATGATTACAGTTATTATGATTTAAGTTATTGTTACAGTTATGATTACAGTTATCGTTACAATTAAATTCATCATAATCATTTAAGTTAATGTTATAGCTACTGTTATTATAGTTATCGGTACAGATATATTTATGATAACTGTTATCGTTATAGTTACCATTATCATTATATTTATCAGTACTGATATTGTTATGATTACGTTGTGATTACAGTTAGTCTCGTTATGATTATAATTATCATTATAATTTATCGTTCTGATTAGTTAACGTTTTTATTTATCAATTGTAGTTATGACTACAGTATCATCATACTTAATGCTATACATTTTGTTATAATTATAGTTTTCATTAACATTTATCATTATAGTTACGATTACGGTTATCGTTATAGTTACCATTATCATTAAAGTTATCGTTATGATTCCATTGTGATTAGTTATAGATTTTATGATTATAATTAGTATCTTTTAAGTTATCGTTATAGTTATCATTATGATTATAGTTATCGTTACAATTTATAATTACAGTTATGATTGTGGTTATCGTTATAGTTAATTTGATCCATATCATTACTACTACAGTTAACATTATCATTTATCTTTATAGTTACGATTACACAGTTAGTTATAGCTACTGTTATCATTATAGTTAATGTTATAGATATTATGATGATTAATTATGATTTAAGTTACTATTTTAGTTATGATTACAGTTATTGTTATTGATAACATTATTAATCTAGTTATTGTTATAAATGTTGTTATGATTACAATCAAAGTTATGATTGTTACAGTTATGATATCGGTTGCTGTTACAGTTAATGTTATTACAAATAGTTATGATTATAGTTATAGTTGTAATGGTTACAGTTACAGTAACAGTTATTGTTACAGTTAATGTTATTATTATAAGAAGTTATGATTACAGTTTTGTTATGATTGTTACAGTTATATATTGTTACAGTTAATGTTATTATTATAAATGGTTATGATTACAGTTATAGTTATGATTGTTACAGTTATGATAACAGTTATTTATACAGTTAATATTATCATTATAAAAAGTTATTACAGTAATATCTATGATGTTACAGTTATGATAACAGTTATTGTTACAGTTAATGTTATTATTATAAATAGTTATGATTACAGTTATAGTTATGATTTTTACACTTATGATAACAGTTACTGTTACAGTTAATGCTACCATTATAAATAGTTATGATTACAGTTATATTTATGCTGGTTACAGTTATGGTAAGTTATTGTTACAGTTAATGTTATGAAATGTTATGATTACAATTATATTTATGATGTTACAGTTATGATAACAGTTATTGTTACAGTTAATGCTATTATTATAAATAGTTATGATTACAGTTATATTTATGATGGTTACAGTTATGATAATAGTTATTGTTACAGTTATTGTTATTAGAATTATTGTTATAAATATGGTTATGATTACAGTTCTAGTTATCGTTCTTGTTATGGTTGCTGCTGTTGGTGTGAAGTGTGCATTTGTTACCTCTTCATCAGGCAGTCCTTCCTCATCCATCACCTTCTCCAGTTTTTGCTGCCTGTCAACAGACCACCCCAGATTACAAGACGCAAAAACCAAACTGCAACATTTCTCATCACATTTCTGCAGACGAGTCAAAATGTACTGACTTTAAACAAATAGTAAGTAGCATACAGTAAACACTGATGAAGTACACAAACACGTGACATTATTGAAGCAAACAGGTTGGAAAGTTAATTTGGCATTTGACTTGAGCACAGAACTCTCAAAGTTGTAAACACCGAGTAAATGAGCAACACAGGAAGAGAGTGTTTCACCACAGAGGAATGATGTTACGCTCCACTGACAGAGCACAGCACTTCAGATCACTGATTCAGTGTTTTGCCTCTTTAATATCACACATTAGGAGTGACTTGAGCATGCTTTGGGCGGCTGTGGAGAATAAAGAGCTCTTTGTGAAGCCGTATTATTATTGTGTCTCTACCTCATTTCCCTCTCCTCGTGTTGAGTTATGAGGTTGCTGTAGAAGTTCTCCAGAGTGACCTTGGCCATGGTCACTCGCTCTTTGGTGTGGTTGCTCATTAACGAGCTGGAGGCGTGGCCTCGGGTCGCCATGGTTACCGGAAACCGCCCCGGACTGCCGCTCTGGAACCGGTTTGGATGCAGATCTGCAGGAGTTTACAAACACAACACCATTTACATGTGCACTAGGGTCACGTTACACTCCTGTAGCATACTGCACTCACTCAAGAACGCAAAAAAACGTATGAGTCCACTCCGACGAAATGCTGCAAGATGAGTGTTTATTATACTGCATCTAACACACCCAGGCTGAGCTATATTTGCAGTTCAGTCACAAAACAGCCTGTCTGAGACATATTATGGAAAAGAACAAATGTGACCATAAAAACATTTGGCAGAAGTTGTTCAGACGGTCTGTTCAGAATCTGCGGTCTGACGCGCAAATATAGAGACGGTTAAGAGAGGAAACTTTAGACTCACTTTCAGGAACAATGGTGCTGCTATATTACTTGACCAAATATTAACCGACACGCTGACAATAAAACAGAATATATGAGGGATAGATAGATAGATAGATAGATAGATAGATAGATAGATAGATAGACAGATAGATGGATAGATAGATAGATAGATAGATACTTTGACATAATTTAAATTGGCAAATAAATTGAATAGAGCTATTAATACACTTACAAAACAAGTATATTGATTCCAAACAGTTAGAAATTAAACTTTTACAATCTAAACAGTGTCTATCACATACAATACTTGCGAAAAAAGGTAAAATATGAAGCATATGTATGTTTTATAATGACACGCTTACAGATTACAGAACATATAATTATGGAATGAGGGGATAAGGGGGCGGGGCCACGCCCGTGACGTCAGCGGATAGCGTTCCACCAAACAACGCCAAACTTAACGTTTTAAAACGAAATAAAACACCGAAAAGCCAACCAACCTGACGCAAAGTTACTCAGAGCTTCTGTCTGGCTCTTGAAGAACGGTGTTTTCCTCGACACGTTTTCTTCTGGCAAACAGACATGAAGCGAGTCCCCCCCAAAAAAAGAAAGAAAAGGAAAAGGAAAAGAAATTGGAGATTTTTTTCCCCCCCAAGTTTCTTTTAGGACGCGCTGAAAGGAAAACGCAACGGAGAAACGCGTGCGCGTTTAACGGAGCGACACGCGACTTTATCCAGCAACAATGAGGCTTTATGTGGAACTTCTGCGTTTGTCAGACTGATGTGATGACGATTCGCGCAGAGACATGAGAAATGAAGCGACATGGGACGCTCCGCCTCTAAAGAGAGAGAGACACACAGAGAGAGAGAGAGAGAGAGAGGAGATATTTCCACACAATTCTTTTTTCGCTTTATATATATATATATATATATATATATATAAATAATATTTTTTGTTTTTATATATATATATTATATATATTTAAAAACTTTTTTAGACATGTAATAAAAATCTGCTATGTAGAACAAATGAAAATGTATTTAAAAATAGTACATATAAGTGATAATAATTTATTATATGTATGGTGTTTATTTATTTTTTGTAGTTAAAAGTGATTAAAATTGTACTAAAACCGTTTGACAGAGGAGATCTTTCCATAATTCTTTATATATATATATATATATATATATATATATATTTATACAGAGCTGGGTAGAGTACATAGGAATAGTAATCAGTTACTGATTCCAGATTCCAAGACAAAAATTGTAGTCAGTAATGTAATCAGTTACATTACATATTTTAGGTAATCTAATCAGATTACTTTTGGATTACTTTTAGATTACTTTTAATTTAACTTGTTTATCAAATTGATTTAAATGGGATTATCTTGAAGCACAATGATGTAAAAAAAAATGCAAAGAGTAAAAAAATATGTCCCATTCTTTGTCATTTACAACTTGACGTGCATGGAAAGTCATGGAAAAGTTCATTTATTTCAGTAATTTGTTAAATGTAAGCCAAAATCATCACAATATGAGTTGAATTACTGAAATAAATGAACTTTTCCATGATATTCTAATGTATGCACCTGTATATTTGGCATATATGGTTTAGACGACAAACAGTTCTGGATTGCCTGCATGACATGTGAATAAGAAATAATGTGAATGTGTGTTTTAATGAGTTGGAAAGACAAAAGCCTTCCAAAGACAAAATAATACATGGTTAAAAAACCTGTTAAAAATGAATGTGTTCACCAGTATTGCTGCCCTTCTTAAACCTGAAAAGATTTTTGTGAATGTCCACAAAACTGGACTTTCTGAATGTATATAATTGGTAGGCTGTTTTGGAAATGAAAATTGAAAAGATAAAAAAGAGAAATTAGGGGGAATCAATAAATTATGAATACTACCCAGCTCTGTGTGTGTGTGTGTATATATATATAATTTTTGTTTATATATATATATATATATATATATATATATATATAAAGTTAATTTATTTTTTGTTATTAAAAGTGATTAAAAATAGAGGAGATATTTCGACACAAATCTTTATTATATATATATATATATATATATATATATATGTATATTTATATACATATGTATATATATATACACACATATATACATATATATATATATATATATATATATATATATATATATACACATATATATATATACATATATATATATACACACATGTATATATATATGGTGGTGTTTATTTATTTTTTTGTTATTAAAAGTGATTAAACTTATACTAAAACCGTTCGCCTTCCCAAAAGGAGTTTGTTCAGTTTGTCAAACTATTTGTTTATTTGCGCGACTCTTTTCCTGCGCAGCGCCTCTACGACGCTCTCGAATCACCTTTGCGCCTGCGTGCGCAGTCCCGCGCATCTGCGACGCTCTTGACGCGTCCGCGTTGAGCTGCGCCGGAAGTGACCGGCGGCGTCGCGCTAGCAGTTCGCGCTAACCGGACCGGGACCGGCGGAACCGACAGCAGAGCCAGAAACGTCAGGGAGTCCACCGGGCCGAGCGGACAGAGCGCGCATCTTCTCCGAATCGGGAGTTTATCTGCGGTTGGCGGGTGAGTTACGCGGCTGGAAGGTTAAACGATCGAGTAAACAGCAAACCGGATCGGGACTCGAACCCTTAACCGTATACACCGGCCCGGAGACCACTGACAGACCACCGGAGACAGACACCTGGGGTTTACCAGTCATCTGACTCATTAAACACGAAATCACTGATAGATTAAACATTTACTGTTACATAATAATGATCGTAGTCAACAGTAATATCAATATTCATTGTTAATATTCAGGTTTTGTTACAGTGACATCTCTTTAAAAAGTATCAGATCGCAACATCATAGTGCTAAATAATAAAAGCAACCAAATACCAAGGCATTTACAAGACGCTTCAAATAGTACCATGGTATTACCATGGTATTTACGTGTTGTTTATGTTGTGTAATCCAGTGGAGTCTGATCTTGAATGTAGTATTACTCTGACTTTTATAAATAAGTACACCGGTAATTATATTTAGATATCACGTGTTCTGAATTAAGTGTCCTGAGTGTTTAATAATAATTTAATAATATTTTGCCGCAGCTGTGAGGAACCAGGAAGTGCAGCGCGGTCGGCCGGCGTGACGTGTGCACCCTGGGCTTTTGTTTGGGGGCGTGGCCTGTAGGCGTCTTCTAACTCGCGATTGGTGAACAGGTAAAATGATTTACGTTTTATGACCTTGATGATTTTTTAATCATGCCAACAACATGCTAATCATGCTAGTAACTTGCTAATGCTAACAAACGTTAACTTGCTAATCATGTTACAATCATGTTAATAACTTGCTAATCATGCTAACAACATGCTAATCATGCTAGTAACTTGCTAATCGTGTTCAAAACATGCTAAAATCATGTTAGCAACTTGTTAATCTTGCTAGCAACATGCTAATCACCCTAGTAACTTGCTAATCATGTTAGAATCATGCTAGTAACTTGCTAATGCTAACAACATATTAACTTGTTAATCATGTTAGTAACTTGCTAATCATGCTAACAACCTGCTAGTAACTCATTAATCAGGTAAGAAACGTTAGAATCATGCTAGCAACTTGCTTATCATGTTAACACAATACTAGTGACTTGTTAGTCATGTTAACAACATGCTAATCATGCTAGTAACTTGCTAATAATATGTTAGTAACTTGCTAATCATGCTAACAACATGGTAATCATGTTAATAACTTGTTAATCACGTTCAAAATATGCTAAAATCATGTTAGCAACTTGCTAATCATGCTAACAACCTGCTAGTAACTCATTAATCAGGTAAGAAACGTTAGAATCATGCTAGCAACTTGCTTATCATGTTAACACAATACTAGTGACTTGTTAACCTTGCTAACAACATACAAATCATGCTAGTAATTTGCTAATAATATGTTAGTAACTTGCTAATCGTAGTGTTGTAAAAAAAACTGTAAATTTGTACAACAAACTCATTTATTTTCACGTTTACTAACTTTCTAATCATTTTAGAATCATGCTAGTAACTTATTAATCTTGCTAACAACTTGCTAATCAGCTAATCATGCCAGTAACTTGTTAATCATGTTCAAAACATGTTAAAATCATGTTAGCAACTTGTTGTTAGCAAGATTAACATGCTAACCATGCTGGCAACTTGCTAATCATGTTAACAACATGCTGGTGATTTGTTAATCATGCTAACAACATGCTAATCATGCTAACAACATGCTAATCATGCTCCCGGGGCTTTTGTTTGGGGGCGCGGCCTGTAGGCATCTTCTAACTCGCGATTGGTGAACAGGTATGATTTGCATTTTGATTTGACGTTGAGCGGCCAAGTGAAGTATTTTAGATGATAAGCCATATTTGAGGTTGACGAACGATAGGCGAGTGTTTGGATGTCCGGCTGTTAACGATCAGGGAACTGCGTGACTTTGCTACTTAATGTGAATTTGTAAATTAAAAGAAAAAGAAAAAAAAAAAGCAACTAATGCAAGTTTGGTCGGCCAAGCCTGTTCTTGTCACAGCCCTGCATTCTTCACGAATTCTTTTAGTTGTAAATGAACTTTTTACTCGTTCGCAGGTGTCCAGCCATCCTGCTGTGGCTGTGCGGGCGCGCAGTGGGCGGAGTCAGGCTCAGACTCGGGCTGTGATTGGCTGAGAGCGATGAGTGGGCTGGCGGGGCCTCACGGCCGGCGGGGGGGCGGGTCTGTGGTCCGCGAGCGGAAGCGCGGCGTGGACTCGTCCTGCTGGTTCGCCCCCGGCGCCCTGCGGCGTCTGTTTGAGCTGCCGGCGCCGGTCCTGTCCCGCCACCAGCTGAAGCGTCTGGAGGAGCACCGCTACAGCAGCTCGGGACGCTCGCTGCTCGAACCCGTCATGCAGCGCTACTGGGAGTGGCTGGTGCACAGGATGCCGCCCTGGATCGCGCCCAACCTCATCACCATCGTCGGCTTGGCGACGAACATCTTCACCACACTAGTGCTGGTGTATTACTGCCCCACCGCCACCGAACAGGTAACGCATGATCGCAGTGATGGAAAACAATATCCGTACAACCAACTTGTTGTTTCGCACATTTAGTAACTTGCTAATCATGTTAGAAACATGCTAGAATCATGCTAATAACTTGCTAATCATTTTAGAATCATGCTAACTTGCATGATTCTAGCTAATCGTGCTAACAACTTGCTAATCATGCTAGTAACTTTTTAATCATGTTAGAAACATGCTAGAATCATGCTAGCAACTTGTTTATGCTAACAACATGCTAGTGACTTGTTAATCAGGCTAACAACATGCAAATCACGCTAGAAACTTGTTAATCATGTTAGAATCATGCGATTAACTTGCTAATCATGTTCACGGCATGCTAATCATGTTAGAATCATGCTAATAACTTGTTAATCATGCTCGTAATTTGGTAAATATGCTAACATGTTATTAACTTGTTAATCGTAGTGTTGTACAAAAAACTGTAAATTCGTACAACAAACTCATTTATTTGCACATTTAGTAACATGCTAATCATTTTAGAATCATGCTGGTTACTTGCTAATCATGCTAACAACATGTTAACAACATGCTAATAATTCTAGTAACTTGCTAATCATGCTAACAACTTGGTAGTGATTTGTTAATCATGCTAGCAACATGTAAATCATGTTAGTATCTTGCTAATCATGTTAGAAGCATTCTAGTAACTTGCTAATCATGCTAACCACATGTTAATCGTGTTAGAAACTTAGTAATTTTGCCAACAACATGTTAGCAACATGGGAATCATGCTAGTATTTTTTTAATCGTGTTAACTACATGCTAGTAACTTCCGGTTCGAGTGAACGCTGGCGTGGTTGTCTGCCGCTGCTCTCCGGTGATCTCCTTTTTATGTTATATTTTGTATTTTACAATCCTGGATTTTTCGGGAATATTTGCACCTCTCGTCTGTGGATTATTTTTGGATTTTATCGTTCATTTTAGGATCATTTGAACCCTTGTTTACGGATTACTTTTACCACTGTTATTGGACTTTCAGCCTATGACGCGCTTCTCCTCTGCTCGTTATTGATCAGACACGAGCCTTCGATCCCACAATTTACCCCCAGGTTTGCGGTGTATCGTCCCGTGGGTAAGTCTCCACTTCCTCGCTGGTCTGTTACCTGCTTTTATTTTTCGGGTTAAAGGTTTGGGGCATTTCTTTCCAGTTTGCTCCGTTCCTACCCAATAACTCCCTGGGTGGTTTTTGTTGGTGTTCAGGCTAACGTGTTTAATATGGTCGTGTCTCGTGTGTGAGACAGGGCAGAAGGCATGATGCGTTGTTTTTGGCTGAGTGTTTTTTCCCTGGTTGCCGGGTTTTTACAGCTTTTTTACTGTGCATGGTTTGTCCATTCATCTGGTATTTTTTTTTACCGTCATCCTACACTTTCTACAATGGCTCTATGCTACTCGTCGGAGGAACTTCATCACCTGAACTTGTTTTCACCTTTACAAGCTGGAATATACAAAACGTGTGTTGCATTGGGGATTGCACGTCGTCCGCGCTATATTCATCGAGGCTCACGACGAACTGTCAACTTCTCTCGCCCCTCCGCTGACATTATCATACCCTCTATTTGGTCCTCCTATCGTGCCTCTCGCGCTACTTCTATTGCTGAATCGGGAGCTAATTTATGTAATCTTAAATCTCTGGAATATTTTTCATCGCATTCAACATTTAGTAACACGTCAGGATTGGCTCGGATTTCAAAAGTTCCGATTAAACTGGCATTATTAAATGCTAGATCTCTGTCTAACAAAACTTTTGTTTTAAATGACTTTTCAATTTCACATGGCTTGGATTTTTTATTTGTAACAGAAACTTGGCTTAGTGATGGTGACTATTCAGCTCTTAAAGAACTTACTCCTCCAGACTACCATTTTTTTAATTCTCCTAGATCTACTGGTCGGGGAGGTGGATTAGCAACAATCTTCAAGAACTCTATCAAGTGTATTTCTCTACCTGATGAAAACTTTCAAACCTTTGAGGTGCAGCTCTTAAAGGTTGATCTTCCTACCCCCCTGCTCTGTGCCCTGGTATACAGACCACCGCATTTTAATAAGGACTTTATTCAAGAGTTCTCTAACCTCCTGGCCTCTGTGATGCCACATTATGACCGTTTTCTGATCCTGGGTGATTTTAATATTCATGTATGCTGTCAGTCTAAACCTTTAGTTAAGGAATTTTTAGGACTTATGGATTCTCTTAATTTTGAACAATCCGTTTCTGGCCCCACGCACCAGAAGGGCCACACTTTGGACTTGGTGTTCTCACTTGGTTTTCCAGTGACTAATCTAGAAGTTGTTGATTCTGCTATCTCTGATCACTATCCAGTGGTTTTTGACTCTGTATTTGCTGCTACCCCCTCTTTACCATGTCATTCACCACGTTTGTCTAGACATTTTGACTCCTCCACAGCTAGGTCCTTCATTGATGTTTTTTCATCTTCTCAAGCCCCGAATGTTGATCAAACTCTCTCCTCTTGCGTCCACCCTGATGTTCTGGTTGACCTTTTTGATAGCTCCTGCATAGCTACTTTAGACTCAATTGCTCCTTTGAGGTTACAGAAATCCAGTGTGGTGAAGAAGGTTCAGCCCTGGAGTAATGGGCACACTCGTACGATCAGACAAGAATGCAGGCGTGCTGAACGAAGATGGAGGAGAGACAAACTTCATATATCATACACTATTTATAGGGAGTGTCTTAAGCAGTATCAGAACACTGTTAGAGAGGCACGGTGTGAATATATGTCCAATTTAATTGCACAAAACTCTCAGAGACCTAAGGTTCTTTTTAGTACTATTAATGCCCTTATGAATCCCTCTTCTACTGTGTTACCGGAAGCTTCTATTGATCTTTGCGATCAGTTTCTAGCATATTTTATCCATAAAATTGAGGGAATTCGTTCTAATATTTCAACTCCGAGCTCTTCACCTCTAGAAATGCATCCCTGTAATGGTACTCTCTCATGTTTTCAGTCTGTGTCGTCCTCACAGCTTCTTGGTATTGTTTCAAGCATGAAACCTTCAGTGAGCCCTTCTGATGTTCTGCCATCCCACATTTTTAAAGAGGTCTTTTCCATTTTAAGTCCAACTGTGACCACTATTGTCAATAGTTCATTGATCAATGGGGTTGTACCAACTAAATTTAAGCATGCTACAGTACAGCCATTACTAAAAAAACCCAATTTAGATCAGCATGACTTGAATAACTACAGGCCCATTTCTAAGTTGTCTTTTATCTCTAAAGTTTTGGAAAAGGCTGTTTATTATCAGATCTCTTCATATCTGAGTGCTTTTAAGATCTTTGACAAATTTCAGTCTGGTTTTAGGGAACTACATAGTACTGAATCTGCTTTACTGAAGGTTTTAAATGATATTCTACTCACTGTGGATGCAGGATCTGGCTGTATTTTGGTTTTGCTTGACTTGAGTGCAGCGTTTGACACTGTAGATCATGATATTCTCTTACACAGACTAGAACATGTTGTTGGGTTTCGTGGCTCTGTGTTGGAGTGGTTTGCCTCTTACCTCAAAGGACGAACATTTTCTGTTAAAGTTGGGAATTGTTTTTCTTCACATGCTCCAATGCACTGTGGTGTACCACAGGGCTCTGTTTTAGGTCCCCTTCTTTTTGCTTTATATATGCTTCCTCTCGGTCATATCATACAGAGACATCATTTATCTTATCATTTTTATGCAGATGACACTCAGCTCTATTTTCCGATTAAAAATAAGAATGGTTCTTTGTCCGGTCTGTTTGACTGTCTGCGGGACATAAAACTTTGGATGGATGCAAATTTTTTACAGCTTAACAGTGACAAAACTGAAATTGTTATTTTCGCCCCTCCAGACATGGCTTCCCATTTAGTTAATCAGTTTGGTTCCCTTTCTTCTAATGTTCATGACAGTGTCAAAAATCTGGGTGTCATTTTTGATTCCAATTTGAGTTTTGATAAGCAGATCAGCGCTACTGTTAAAAGCAGTTTCTTTCAGCTAAGGTCAATTGCCAAAATTAAGATGATGCTCTCTAAGAAGGATCTTGAAACTGTTATTCATGCTTTTATCACTTCAAGGCTGGATTATTGTAATTCACTATACCTGGGTTTGCCAAATTCAACTATAAATCGTCTGCAGATGGTTCAAAATGCAGCGGCCAGGCTTTTGACTGGCACTAAAAAGAGTCAGCATATCACTCCTATTCTTGCTTCTCTTCATTGGTTACCGGTCAAGTTCAGGATTGATTTTAAAATTTTGCTTTTTGTTTACAAAGCATTACATGGCCTTGCCCCTCAGTATATCAGTGATCTTCTTGTTTCACATAATGTTTCAAGGTCCTTACGCTCTTCCAATCAACTACTCCTTTCTGTTCCGCGCTCACGCTATAAAACTAAAGGTGACCGGGCCTTCTGTGTGGCTGCTCCTAGACTCTGGAACAGTCTTCCTCTTTATATCAAATCCTCCCCTTCTGTTACTATTTTTAAATCTTCCTTAAAAACATATCTGTTTTCACTTTGTTTTAATTGAGGGTGCTTATTTTTGATATATTCAAGGTTTTGATCCAGTATGTTATTTGGTATCTTAATAGTGTTTTAATTTTTGTTCTTATATTTCTGTACAGCACTTTGGTTGCAACCTCTGTTGTTTGAAATGTGCTTTATAAATTAATAAACTAAACTAAACTAAACTAGTAACTTGTTAATCATGTTAGGATCATGCTAGCCACTTGCTTATCATGCTAACAACATGCTAGGGACTTGTTAATCATGCTAACAACATGCAAATCATGTTAGTAATTTGATGACAATGCTAACATGTTAGTAACATGCTAATTGTAGTGTTGCAAAAAAACAGTAAATTGGTACAAACTTTTATTCACACATTTAGTAACTTGCTAATAATTTTAGAATTATGCTGATAACTTGCTAATCATGCTAACATCATGCTAGTAACTTTTCTAATCATAATGCTAACAACATGCTAGTGATTTTTTTTAATCATGCTAGTAACTTGTTAATCGTGTTAAAAACATGCTAGAATCATGCTAGTAACTTGCTAATGCTAACAACATGATATTAACTTGCTAATCATGTTAGAATCATGTTAGTAACTTGCTAATCATGCTAACAACCTGTTAGTAACTTAATCATGTTAGAAACATGTTGGAATTATGCTAGCAACTTAAGCTAGCAACTTGCTTATCATGCTAAGAACATGTTAGTGACTTGATAGTCATGCTAACAACATGCAAATCATGCTAGTAATTTGCTAATAATATGTTAGTAGCTTGCTAATTGTAGTGTTGTAAAAAATGCTAAATTCGTAGAACGAACTCATTTATTTGGACATTTAGTAACTTTCTAATCAATTTAGAATCATGTTGGTAACTTGCTAATCATGCTAACAACATGCTAATAACTAGTGAATCATGCTAACAACATGTTAGTAACTTGCTAATCCTTCAAAACATGCTAAAATCATGTTAGCAACTTGTTAATCTTGTTAACAACATGCTAATCGTGCTAGCAACTTGCTAATCACGTTAACGACATGCTAAAATCATGCTAGTAACTTGCTAATCATGTTAACATCATGCTAATCATGTTAGAATCATGCAAGTAACTTGCTAATCATGTTAAAAACATGATAGAATCATGCTAGCAACTTGCTAATCATGCTAGCAACGTGCAAATCATCCTAGTAATTTGCTAACAGGCTAGTAACTTGTTAATCTTGCTAATCATAGTGTAAATTCATATAACAAACTCATGTATTGTCATGTTTAGGCTCCTCTCTGGGCGTATCTCTTGTGTGCGGTGGGTCTGTTCATCTATCAGTCGCTGGATGCCATCGATGGGAAACAGGCGCGACGCACTAACAGCAGTTCACCACTGGGGGAGCTGTTTGACCACGGCTGCGATTCGCTCTCCACAGGTGAGCATTACACACTGTTAAGGGCTGTTCCCAGTTTTTTTTTTTTTTAAAGAAGCGTCTTCTGCGCACCAAGCCTGCACTTATTTGATCCAAAGTACAGCAAAAACAGAAACTGTGAAATATTTGTGCTATTTAAAATAGCCGCTTTCTATTTGAATATGTTATAAAATTAATAATAATAGTAATAATAATAATAAATATTATTAATCAGCATATTACAATGATTTCTGAAGGATCATGTGACACTGAAGGCTGAATTTCAGCTTTGAAATCACAGAAATAAATTACATTTTAAAATATATTCACATTGACACCAGTCATTTCAAATAGTAAAAATATTTCAACATTTGACTGTTTTTGCTGTGTTTTGAATCAAATAAATGCAGGCTTGGCGAGCAAAAGAGACTTCTTTATAAACATTAAAGTAGTGTATATTGGTGATGGTAATTCATATTATATCATATTTTTTCAGCATGCTTATTTCTCATTCTTTTGCATTCAGCAGATTCCCATAATAATCGTTTGATTGTGTGTAAATGTGTCAGTGTTTGTGGTGTTGGGCACGAGTATCGCGGTTCAGCTGGGCACTCACCCCGACTGGATGTTCTTCTGCTGTTTCGCCGGCATGTTCATGTTTTACTGCGCTCACTGGCAGACCTACGTCTCCGGCACGCTGCGCTTCGGCATGTGAGTATCAAACACATCCTGCAAAATCACATTTACAGCTCACTTTAATAGAAAGGTGCGGCCGCATTTACCGCTCTTCAGTGAACTTTCTCACAGTCCCAGCTCTGATAATGCGACCACACCTTGATTTGAGGGATTTAACGTGTATTTGAGGGTTGTTTTGTGACTGTCCCGTGGCCAGATTTGACGTCACAGAGCTGCAGATCTGCCTCGCGCTGTTGCAGACGTTCACGGCCGTCGTTGGCCCCGCCTTTTGGAACGTAACGGTAAACCCCAGCGTCGAACGGCCAATCGAATGGCTCTCTGGCTGACTGACGCGAGCAGTGCACCAATCGGCTGCCTGGAAACGCTAATTAATTAACCTGAATGATTCCAATCAAGAGACTTGAATCAGCTGTGTGTGATTGTGAGGCTGATGTGTGTGTGTTTGTGTCTAACGTGCGTCTCTCTGCTCTGATCAGCATTGATGTGACAGAAGTGCAGATCTTCATAATTCTGATGTATCTGCTGGCTGCTGTGGGCGGATCGGCTTTCTGGCAGTCTCCGGTAATCCAGCGTTCATATATCTGTGATTATCATCAGTGTTGGGGAAAATTTATTTTAAAAGTATTGCATTACAACATTGCGTTACTCCCTTAAAAAGTAACTAATTATGTTGCTTAGTTACTTTTTATGGGAAATAGTGCATTACAATATTGCGTTACTCTCTAAAAAAGTAACTAATTATGTTACTTAGTCGCTTTTTATGGAAAGTAATGCGTTACAATATTGCGTTACTCCCTAAAAAAGTAACTAATTATGTTACTTAGTCGCTTTTTATGGAAAGTAATGCGTTACAATATTGCGTTACTCCCTAAAAAAAGTAGCTAATTACGTTACTTTTTATGGAAAGTAGTGCGTTACAATATTGCGTTACTCCCTAAAAAAAGTAGCTAATTACGTTACTTTTTATGGAAAGTAGTGTGTTACAATATTGCGTTACTCCCTAAAAAAGTAGCTAATTACGTTACTTAGTCGCTTTTTATGGAAAGTAATGCGTTACAATATTGCGTTACTCCCTAAAAAAAGTAGCTAATTATGTTACTTTTTATGGAAAGTAGTGTGTTACAATATTGCGTTACTCCCTAAAAAAGTAGCTAATTACGTTACTTTTTATGGAAAGTAGTGTGTTACAATATTGCATTACTCCCTAAAAAAAAGTAGCTAATTACGTTACTTTTTATGGAAAGTAGTGCGTTTCAATATTGCGTTACTCCCTAAAAAAGTAGCTAATTACGTTACTTAGTCGCTTTTTATGGAAAGTAACGCGTTACAATATTGCGTTACTCCCTAAAAAAAGTAGCTAATTACGTTACTTTTTATGGAAAGTAGTGTGTTACAATATTGCGTTACTCCCTAAAAAAGTAGCTAATTACGTTACTTAGTCGCTTTTTATGGAAAGTAACGCGTTACAATATTGCGTTACTCCCTAAAAAAAGTAGCTAATTACGTTACTTTTTATGGAAAGTAGTGCGTTACAATATTGCGTTACTCCCTAAAAAAGTAACTAATTATGTTACTTAGTCGCTTTTTATGGAAAGTAATGCGTTACAATATTGCGTTACTCCCTAAAAAAAGTAGCTAATTACGTTACTTTTTATGGAAAGTAGTGCGTTACAATATTGCGTTACTCCCTAAAAAAAGTAGCTAATTACGTTACTTTTTATGGAAAGTAGTGTGTTACAATATTGCGTTACTCCCTAAAAAAGTAGCTAATTACGTTACTTAGTCGCTTTTTATGGAAAGTAATGCGTTACAATATTGCGTTACTCCCTAAAAAAAGTAGCTAATTACGTTACTTTTTATGGAAAGTAGTGTGTTACAATATTGCGTTACTCCCTAAAAAAGTAGCTAATTACGTTACTTTTTATGGAAAGTAGTGTGTTACAATATTGCATTACTCCCTAAAAAAAAGTAGCTAATTACGTTACTTTTTATGGAAAGTAGTGCGTTTCAATATTGCGTTACTCCCTAAAAAAGTAGCTAATTACGTTACTTAGTCGCTTTTTATGGAAAGTAACGCGTTACAATATTGCGTTACTCCCTAAAAAAAGTAGCTAATTACGTTACTTTTTATGGAAAGTAGTGTGTTACAATATTGCGTTACTCCCTAAAAAAGTAGCTAATTACGTTACTTAGTCGCTTTTTATGGAAAGTAACGCGTTACAATATTGCGTTACTCCCTAAAAAAAGTAGCTAATTACGTTACTTTTTATGGAAAGTAGTGCGTTACAATATTGCGTTACTCCCTAAAAAAGTAACTAATTATGTTACTTAGTCGCTTTTTATGGAAAGTAATGCGTTACAATATTGCGTTACTCCCTAAAAAAAGTAGCTAATTACGTTACTTTTTATGGAAAGTAGTGCGTTACAATATTGCGTTACTCCCTAAAAAAAGTAGCTAATTACGTTACTTTTTATGGAAAGTAGTGTGTTACAATATTGCGTTACTCCCTAAAAAAGTAGCTAATTACGTTACTTAGTCGCTTTTTATGGAAAGTAATGCGTTACAATATTGCGTTACTCCCTAAAAAAAGTAGCTAATTACGTTACTTTTTATGGAAAGTAGTGTGTTACAATATTGCGTTACTCCCTAAAAAAGTAGCTAATTACGTTACTTTTTATGGAAAGTAGTGTGTTACAATATTGCATTACTCCCTAAAAAAAAGTAGCTAATTACGTTACTTTTTATGGAAAGTAGTGCGTTTCAATATTGCGTTACTCCCTAAAAAAGTAGCTAATTACGTTACTTAGTCGCTTTTTATGGAAAGTAACGCGTTACAATATTGCGTTACTCCCTAAAAAAAGTAGCTAATTACGTTACTTTTTATGGAAAGTAGTGTGTTACAATATTGCGTTACTCCCTAAAAAAGTAGCTAATTACGTTACTTAGTCGCTTTTTATGGAAAGTAACGCGTTACAATATTGCGTTACTCCCTAAAAAAAGTAGCTAATTACGTTACTTTTTATGGAAAGTAGTGCGTTTCAATATTGCGTTACTCCCTAAAAAAGTAGCTAATTACGTTACTTTTTATGGAAAGTAGTGTGTTACAATATTGCGTTACTCCCTAAAAAAGTAGCTAATTACGTTACTTAGTCGCTTTTTATGGAAAGTAACGCGTTACAATATTGCGTTACTCCCTAAAAAAAGTAGCTAATTACGTTACTTTTTATGGAAAGTAGTGCGTTACAATATTGCGTTACTCCCTAAAAAAGTAACTGATAACGTTACTTGGTTACTTTTTATGGAACCCCATTGGCAGATTATTTTGTTTGTTCTAAGCAAAAACTCACTTCATTTTGACTTGTTTTTTCTGAAAACGAGAAAATAATTATTTACTTGTCTAGAAAATCCTTCTTGATTGAAGAATTTTTAGATATTTTGGCTGGAAACAAGACACACAATCAAAGTAAGAAGAGTATTTTTGCAGTGTACGGTTGAATTGGATCAACAAAGGTCAGCAGCAAAGTCATTGGTTAATAAAATGGGAGTAAATACATAAAGGAAACAAAAAGTAACTCAGATATTTTCTTGGAAATTAAAAAGTAATGCATTACTTTACTAGTTACTTGAAAAAAGTAAAATTATTACGTAACTTGCGTTACTTGTAATGCGTTACCCCCAACACTGATTATCATAACCGCTTCAGCTGAGTGTGTTTATATCACAAATCACTCACATGACAATTATCAGCGATGAGCATACTTTACATTATATTAAGTTTGTAAAAAATGTGCTCTAAATATATATATATATTTTGTACGTAATTGTTTCTCATTGTCTCACGTTCGACAGATTCCCGTGATAAACATCCAAATGAAAATAATTCCTGCACTTTGCACATTTATCGGGGTGGTTTTCTCCTGCACCAATTACTTCAGAGTCATATTCACAGGCGGCGTGGGGAAAAACGGATCCACTATAGCGGTACGTACATCAGCTCTGCTGTATAATCAACATACACTATCATATATATATATATATATATATATATATATATATATATATATATATATATATATATATATATATATATAGTTTGACAATGTTGTAGACAGACTTTAAGTTGGCTTGAAAAAGCCTAGCCTGAAAACTTGAAAAAGTTTGAAGGTTTTTCGTTTGAAGTAGGTTGAAATCTAAAAGTCTGAATATTTTAAAGGCAATGCAGTCGATCAGAAAAACAGATAGATAGAAAAAACATTACTAGGGTTCCTTAGGAGGATGTTGCTATGTGGTTGCTAGGGTACCCAGGGTGGTTGCTAGGGTACTATGAATGTTGCTCTGCAGTTGCATGTTACTAACAGGTTGTTAGCATGATTAACAAGTTACAAGCATCTTGCTACTATGTCTCTAGCATGATTAGCATGTTTTTAGCATGATTAATAAGTTACTTGTATGATTAACATGTTACTAGCATGTTGTTGGCATGATTAACAAGTTACTATCATGTTATTAGCATGTTACTAACAGGATTAACAAGTTAATAGCATGACTAGCACATTACTAACATGTCGTTAGCATTGTTTCTAACCCAATTAGCAAGTTAATCATGTTTCTAGCATTAACAGGAAGTCGCTAGTATGTTGTTAACATGACTAGCAAGTTACTAGCATGTTTTAGCACGATTAGCAAGTTACTAGCATTTTTTTCTAACATGATTAGCATGTTGTTAGCATGGCTGCCATGTTGCTAGGATGTTGTTACCACGAATAACAAGTCACTAGGATAATTCTAGCATGATTACCAAGTTCCTAGCATTAAATTTACAAAATTAAATGGTTAACATGCTTCTAGCACGATTAGCAAATCACTAGCATGTTTCTAGCATGATTAACACATTAATAACATGTTGTTAGCATGTTTCTAGCATGATTAGCAAGTTACTGGCATGATTAACATGTTACTAGCATGTTGTTAGCATGATTAACATGTTACTAGCATGTTGTTAGCATGATTAACAAGTTACTGGCATGTTGTTAGCATGTTTCAAACATGATTTACAAGTTACTAGTATGTTTCTAGCATGACTACCACATTACTAACATGTCGTTAGCATTGTTTCTAGCATGATTGGCAAGTTGCCAGCATGTTGTTTGCATGACTAGCATGTTTCTAGCATGAATAGCAAGTCACTAGCATGTTGTTAGCATGACTAGCATGTTTCTAGCATGAATAGCAAGTCACTAATATGTTAACATGTTATTAGCATGCTTCTATCATGATTAACATGCTTCTAGCACAATTAACAAGTTACTAGTATGTTTTAACATGATTAGTACATTAGTAACATGTTGTTAGCATGTTTCTAGCATGATTAACGAGTTACTAACATGTTTCTAATAAGATTAGCACATGCTAACAAGAAGTTAGTAATGTTTCTAGCACAGTTAGCAAGTTATAAACATGATTAGCCATTTACTAGCATGATTAGCATATTGCTAACATGTTTCTAGCACAGTTAGCAAGTTACTAGCATGATTAGAAAGTTACTAGCATGTTTCTAACATGATTGTTTTAGTATGATTAAAATGTTAGGATGTTGTTAGAAAGATTAGCATATTACTAAAATGTTGCTAGCATGATTAGCATGTTATCAACATGTGACTAGCGTGACATAGATGGGATAGAGCGGATTAGAAATAGTACATAAAAGGGAAGTTTGACTGAGTCTCAAGGGATTCTGGCAGTTTAAATTTGAATTTTGTCAGTTGGAGTTTGAATAGTCCTGGCTCATTTTACATTCTGTCAATGCAAGTCTATGGGATTTTTCCCAGTTTTAATCATCGTTTTTAGGAAAATCGTAAGTCCACATAACGAGTCAGAACAGTGTAAGGTCAGGTCTGAGTTTTGATGGTTCTAGCTTGAAAACGAGGACAAGTTTGAAGGACAAATTTAGTGTCAGAAGCGTAATAATGATAAGAAGCAGCTTTAATAGAACATCAGTACATTGGCTTTTTCAAGCGAACCTAAATATATTGTCACTTTCTCTTTCAGGGCACGAGTGTGTTATCGCCTGTCCTGCACATCGGCTCCGTTATCGTCCTCGCCATGATGATTTATAAGAAATCGGCCGTCCAGCTGTTCCAGAAACACCCCTGCCTGTATATCCTAGCCTTCGGCTTCGTATCTGCCAAAATCACCAATAAGCTAGTGGTGAGTAAAGACACTTGTGGACACAAATTTTTAATTCTAACGCGCGTCTGAGCTGGAGTTTGTCCCATCAGGTGGCTCACATGACAAAGAGTGAGATGCATCTTCACGACGTGGCGTTTCTGGGGCCCGGCCTGCTGTTCCTCGATCAGTATTTCAACAGCTTCATCGACGAGTATCTGGTGTTGTGGATTTCTCTGGTAAGAAAATCTCCTCAGATTCACGCTTAAAGTCACGAATTGCATCTCATAACTTTCGTTTTCCGTCAGATTCTTTCTCTCTTCGATCTGGTGCGCTACTGCGTGAGCGTCTGCAACGAGATCGCGTCCCACCTGCACATCTGCGTCTTCAAGATCAAGTCACAGAGCACAGCGGCGGCCCTCGAGTGACGCCTGGCGCCGGCTCCGTTCGTATTCCCATCTCACTGCACTTTCATCCCGATACTAAACCAGAGCCAACGGATCCGGATTGAAACTTAGAAGAACGGAAGAGTTCGGGACAAAATGAAATGAGTTTGTTTCTTCATCAGATTTCATCGCTTGCTCGCCAATTGATGTGAATGGGTGCCGTCAGAACGAGAGTCTCAACAGCTGATGAAAACATCACAATAATCCACGAGTCAACATCTTGAGAAGACAAAAGAAACAAAACTCGTATGTTAGTTAATAACGTCTTAGTGATGGATTTGTTTCTTCATCAGATTCCATCACTTGCTCACCAATGGAAGTAAATGGGTGCCGTCAGAACGAGAGTCTCAACAGCTGATGAAAACATCACAATAATCCACGAGTCAACATCTTGAGAAGACAAAAGAAACAAAACTCGTATGTTAGTTAATAACATCTTGATGGATTTGTTTCTTCATCAGATTCCTTCACTTGCTCGCCAATGGATGTGAATGGGTGCCATCAGAATGAGAGTCTCAACAGCTGATGAAAACATCACAATAATCCACAAGTTAACATCTTGAGAAGACGAAAGAAACAAAACTCGTATGTTAGTTAATAACGTCTTAGTGATGGATTTGTTTCTTCATCAGATTCCACCACTTGCTCGCCAATGGAAGTAAATGGGTGCCGTCAGAATGAGAGTCTCAACAGCTGATGAAAACATCACAATAATCCATGAGTCAACATCTTGAGAAAACAAAAGAAACTAAACTTGTTTGGATTATGGACTCGTATGTTAGTTAATTGTTTCTTACAAACGCAGTTTGTTTACTTATTGGATTACTTGCAACGTTTTTATCAACTGTTTGGGCTCTCATATTGACGGCACCCATTCGCATCCATTGGCACGTTTCTCCAAATCTGATTCAGAAACTCGTTTTGGTCTGAACTTGTTTCTTCTAAATGAACAAACTAACGAACTTCCGAAAGGTCACTTTTTCTCTAGGTCATTGTTTTAAGAAGATCGGAAATGGTTCTCGCTCTTTGTTACCCATGATGCATTGGGGCTGTCGGGGTCTGTGTTACGGTTTTAACGGCTCGTTCTCACGCGTCTCAGTTGGATTAAACGAGTGACGTCAGATCAACGGTTTCGTGGCTGCTAATAATGATTTTGTAAAAGCGTTTACTTTGTATTTTTTGTCTTTTAAATCAGGCCGTGTTTTCCCCTTCGTCACTCCTCTCGTTGTTTCTCTAAAGGATGTTTCTGTCGTTTTGTTTCGTTTTAGATGGAAAGCACTTACTTAATTTATTGGTTCGTCCCTGAATGAAATCACAGTCTTTAGCTGGTTTGTGTCTCGTTTAGATCATCGTGTCTCACGCTGTGCCTGCTGGGTGAATCTCACAAGGCCATGTTTCACACTGAAGTTAAAAGAAAACGTAAGAAAATATGCTTATGAGGAAAATAAAAGCTATTTTTAAGTGTGTTATTTTAACGACAATTTAAGTGAGTGCTGTCAAACGATTAATCGCGATTAATCACATCCAGAAATAAAAGTTTTCAGATATGTTATGTAAACAAAACTCATTTTGGATGTGAATAATTGTCCTTGTTTACATATATACATAATAAATGTACACAACACACATATTATGTAAACAAAAACTTTTGTTTAGTTTGTGATTAATTGCGATTAATCGATTAATCAAATCCAAAATAAAAGTTTTTGTGTACATATATATATATATATATATATATATATAAAGACACATAATAAATATACACAGTACACACACATATATTATGTAAACACAAACTTCTATTTTGTTTGTGATTGTGATTAATCGATTAATCGCATCCAACAGAAAAATTTGTTTACAGATATACACAATAAATATGCACACACACACACACACACACACATTATGTAAACAAAAACTTTTATTTTTAATGTGATTAATCATGTCCAGAATAAAAGTTTTTGTTTACATATATACATAATAAATATACACAACACACACACATATTATGTAAACAATTTTTTTATTTTAGATGCAAATAGTTGCGATTAATCGCATCCAAAAAAAATGTTTTTGTTTACATATATACACATAATAAATATACACAATACACACACATATATTATGTAAACTATTTTTATTTTAGGTGCGATTAATTGCATCCAAAATAAGTTTGTTTGCATATATACATAGTAAATATGCACAGTATACGTGCGCACACACAGTTAACAAAAACTTTTATTTTGTTTGTGATTAATTGCGAAAATAAAAGTTTTTGTTTACATATATACACATAATAAATATACACAATACACACGCATATATTATGTAAACAAAAACTTTTATTTTGTTTGATTAATTGCGATTAATCGCATCCAAAATAAGTTTTTGTTTGCATATATACATAATAAATATACACAATACACACACATATATTTGTTTTGTGTGTTTGTGATTAATTGCGATTAACTAAGCGCATCCAAAATAAAAGTTTTTGTTTGTATATATACACACACATATGTGAACAAACTTTTATTTTGTGATTAATTGCGATTAATCACATCCAAAATAAGAGTCTTTGTTATATAATAAATACGCACAGTACACACACATTATGTAAACAGAAACTTATTTTGGATGCGATTAATCGTTTGACAGCAGTACAGTATTTATTTATATATATATATATATATATATATATACACATATTTCCGTCAGTATAAAAATAAATACTGCCATTATATGCTTAAAACTGTACAATGTAAATAATATTTACCATTTTTGGTGACTAAGAAATAGGCTTATTTTTCATAGTAATAATAAATAAATTAAAATAAAAAAATTACAGTAGTCCTAAAATGCGCTTCTGAATATATTTTCTTATTATTATTTGGCTTTAAGGCTGAAACGTGACAAATTTGGTGAGATTCACTCAGTTTTACTTTGCTTCATTCTGCCTGAAATGTTCAGACGTTAAAACCCAAAATGCCAAGAATCAGTTTCTTCTGGAGGTATTTCAGTCTCAGAAAGACATTTTAAAGCGTCTTTCCTGTGGCGTCGTCAACTTCCTGAACAAATACGCTTCGTTTTGCACCGGATTTTCTGAGAGATCCCGAAATGAGCTTATGAGTTGAATTTGCTTTTAATATTGGAGATGTTCATCCGCTTTCATCACCGTTTATTCCCAGAGTATCTCTAGTTAATCGCCGCTCATTAGTGTCCATTTTTAATTATGAAGTATTTCACACGTCAAATGTTGCCTTAAATATAACGTTATGACATCTGCATGTCGTTCCGGTTACTTTCTTGGGTTTTTTATTTCTAAACGTCCCTCTCAGGCGATTCATATGATGTAAAAATAAATAAATCAATAAATAATGAAGTAATGGTAGTTTGTAGAAACAGCTCGATGCTGCCACCCAGAAAAATAAGTTGAAATAACAAGTTTTGAGGAGTTTGTGCAATTGATGTTATTAATGATCTTTTATTTGCAGATGATTAAACTATAATAGTTGATTTCCACATTTTACTGCTTCACCGTCTGCTGTTCTTCCATATCCTTATCAGTATGAGAGAGATATTCAGTGTGTTGTATCCTTCATCTTTTGCTGTATGAACGTTCGTCCGTTCACACTTTAATCATAAGCTTTGATTCGTTTCGTTAGACGTCGCTTGTTGCCAAATCCTTTATGGGAGTCTTTTTTTTCCCCACTCATTAAATCTTACAGATGGAAACGTCCGATGATACCATTGTTTGTTTTTTTCTCTCATTAAAAATAGACATTCAGTCAATATTTTCAGTGATGTAAAGACCGCCTGTTTCTGACTCATAACAAACTGTTGGTTTGATTGTAACATTGCTCTGATTTTTGAATAAAAGCACCTGTAAAATAAAGATTGCTATATTTATGATAACTGGTGTTTTTTTGTTTTGTTTGTTTGTAATGTTTTTAAGTACTTCAGCAAATCTTAACCTGCCCAAACACTTAATAAATACAGAAATATAATGTATAAATAGACTATAAACTTACAAAAGTACAGCTAAAATGTAATCATCACTATGTAGCCTCTATTTAGCCTCTTGTTGTTCTGCTGTTTTGTTCATCTGCTGCTCTTTTTATAGATTAATACAAACATCAATTATGTGTCAAATATTTATTACATTTATTTCCTTTTGAGCTGTCAGCAACTGAACTGCAGCTCAAACTATTTCAAATATATTGAATTAAGCTACAGACTCCATCGTAATGCATAATGTTTACATCTAACAAACCGTTACCTCACCTCAAGATTCCTGTTGAAAATATGGATATTCTATCTGTAAACGTCATACTTTTTCTTTTATTTTAGTTAATTTCATAAAACTAGAGAGCTACGCTAGTAGTAGTGCAGATCGTGTAAACATGGCTGAAGACGCAAAAAGCGAAGGAACAGGCGAACCGAATCAACTGGGTGAGTCATTTACGCTGGAATCGTTCTGATTGATTCAAACTCGTGACTTCGATTCACTAGCAAACACTAGATCAAAAAAAGAAGAATTTCGACATCACTCATTTGCGTCGCAAAATGACTGTTTAGATCGGGTTGCAAATCTTTTAATTCAGTTCGCAACTCGGATTGCGAATCATTTGATGTAGATCGGAACTTTAAAGCAGGTTCGCGAATCTTTTGATCCAGTTCGAAACTCGGAGAGTGGATCGCGAATCGTTTGGTTTAGATCGGAACTTGAGAGTTCGCAAATCTATTGATTCAGTTCGGAACTGAGTGGATCGCGAATTATTTGGTTTAGATCGGAACTTTAGGGCGAGTTCGCGAATCTTTTGATTCAGTTCGGAACTGAGTTAATCGCAAATAATTTGGTTTAGATTGAAACAGCTAGGGAGAGCGGATCGCGAATCATTTGATTTAGAACGGAACTTTAGAGCGGGTTCGCGAATCTTTTGATTCAGTTTGGAACTCGGAGAGCGGATTGCGAATCATCTGGTTTAGATCGGAACTTTAAGGTGAGTTCGAAAATCTTTTGATTCATTTTGGAACTGAGTGGATCGCGAATCATTTGGTTTAGATCGGAACTTTAGGGAGAGTTCGCGAATCTTTTGATTCCGTTTGGAACTCGGAGAGCGGATCATGAATCATTTGATTTAGATTGAAACTTTAGAGCGGGTTCGCGAATGATTCAGTTCGGAACTCAGAGCGCGGATCGCGAATCATTTGATTCAAATGGGGACTTTGTGTGGGATCGCGAATCATTTGATCAGAACTTTATTATTATTATTATTATTATTATATTATTCAATAGTACAAAATATCATAACAATAATGCAGTACAGTCATAAAAACAAAAGTAAGAAAAAAAGTATACACAAATGCAAATCCCTTAAGAAAAACAACTGTGGTTGTATTACAGTAAAGGTGTAGTAATGTTTTTTTGCATAACCAGTTTTACTACAAATGCCATGAATTTTTTTGAACACCATGTTTATTTGTCTTAAGGGATGTGTTGCCAGGTTAACAAAAAATACGTAATAAATGTACACCTTAAGAGGCCACATAAGATGAATAACGGATGTAGTTTTCACTGTTTTAGGATAAACAGAACGTACAGTTTCCACGTACTTGTTTAGATCAACTTCAAATAAAGAAAAGAGAGTTTAGAGGCAGATTTTTTTATGTATGTGAAATTTAGCTAGCAGAATTAATTAAAATTAAAATTTTAATTTAAATGAATGCAATAATATCTTCTGAGTAATCAAACAATCCAATGAAAGCATCTTTGAAACAGAAAGAATACTACAAAATGAGATCAGATGTACATTATTTTCCTCAGAAGAGACAAAAACAGCAACTCAGTGTCTGGCTTATATTATAATTACGTCCATAAGCTTTTAGTCAAATCTGGATGAACTCATGAATCTGTCCACACACTAAACTGTCGGAATCCCTAGTAGCGTAGATAATTAGTAAAAATCGCAGTACTGTCGTACTGAGGGGGATTTTTCCCGCGCTGGCGAGCCGCCGAGCACGAGCAGCTGCACATCCGGGTATTTTCCCGCGGGTCTCGTGAGTTGAGGCGAGAGTTGATGCGCGAGACACGGAAGAAAAACAGCTCTATAAATGAACCAAATTTGACATCTGAGCATTGGGCGAATAAAAGGATACACAAACACCGCAGAATGAAATATAACCACTGACAGAAAATAAAAAGTCATTCTGAGTGGATTTAAAATGTCTGTTCAGACTGAGGGACGATATTCTGTTTGATTGACAGGTAAAGCTTTTCCTCACTGACGGCTCAACACGACGTCATCATTATTATTATGATGATACTTAGATGTGGTTTTATTATTACATACAGATTTGACAGAAACAGAGACAAAAGCAATATCACAGTAACCTCAAGCGCTTTTCTTTGTTTGAAATAGAAAGTGAAACTAAGAAATGTGTGTTGCTTTAAACTTGAATGAATTACTCTTTTATTGTTTAATATTAAAACCTTTTAGAAAGATTTATAACACGACACAAACACCATGGTACTGATTAATTAACATATTCAGTCCAACAAAAATACCATGGTGTTATAAACAGTGTCGGGGAAAGTTACTTTTAAAAGTGTTACTCCCTAAAAAAGTAACTAATGACGTTACTGAGTTTTTATGGAAAGTAATGCGTTACATTACTTTCGCGTTACTTTTGCGTTACTTTATAAATCTGGGCAGGGCTTGCTTTTTGTTTTTAATATAAAAAGATTCTTAGCCAATGTAAAAGCCCTTTCACACCAAAAAGAAATTAAGCGAATGAGCCTAAGGCTAAAGGAAAATTAATTCCCGTCTGGACTCTTCAGCAATGAGGAAAAAGCACAAATGTTTGTTCATCTAAAGTAAGTTTTGCTTTTGCAAAAAATGCTTTTCTTATTGAGATTTTTTGTCTTGTTTCTAGCCAAAATATCTAAATTCTTGGATCAAGAAGGAATTTCTAAAGAAGTAAAAAATGATTGTCTTGTTTTTCTGAAAACAAGTCCAAATTAAGTGTGTTTTTGCTTGAAACAAGCAAAATACTTATTTTCTGTTTGAAAATTTTTTTTTTGCTTACCCCATTGGCAGATTATTTTGCCTGTTCTAAGCAAAAACTCACTTATTTTGACTTTTTTTCTGAAAACAAAAAAAAATATTTACTTGTCTAGAAAATCCTTCACTTAAGAATGTTTTTTTTTTGTAGTTGATATTTTTGCTGTAAACAAGACAAAAAATCCAAGTATTTTTGCGGTGTATAGTTGAATTTAGTCAAAAAAAAGGTCAGCAGCAAAGACATTGGTTAATAAAATGGGATTAAATACATAAAGGAAACACTTTTTGAAAAAGTAACTCTGATATTTTCTTGTGAATGAAAAAGTAATGCGTTACTTTACTAGTTACTTGAAAAAAGTAATATTATTACGTAACTTGTGTTACTTGTAATGCGTTTCCCCCAACACTGATCATAAAGCTCTACATCCAAAAACCCAGCTGCTTTTTAACACTGAAGTGTTTAATTGAACATTTTGTGAAGGTTATGACTGTCAGAGGACGTGTGCTCTCCCAGCAGAAGTGAAACACAGAAGCTTACCCATGATGCTCGTCTGCGGCGAGGAGAGGAAGCACAGCTGATTCTAATAATATGTGTCGTGTTTCAGGCGTGACCTCAGGCGGCATGTGGTGGTTTCAGGAGGGTTTGTGCGTCCTCCCCGTGGCGCTGGTCATCTGGACCGCCGCGACCTTCATCTTCGCCTACATCACGGCCATCGTCCTGAGACACGTCGACCCGCTGCTGCCCTACATCAGGTGAGCCAAGCCTGGGTTTATCATGTGACGGCGTGACCTCTGACCCCTGAATGACTTTCGTCTTGTGCTTGCAGTGATACAGGGACGGTGGCGCCAGAGAGATGCGTGTTTGGACTCATGCTCAATGTGTCGGCCTTCTTAGGTACTGAGTTTTGACCTTTAACCCCTGCTTGGATGCGTCTGCAGTGATGTAATGTTGCGTGTTCTCCTGCAGGTGTCGCTACTATGTATGTGCGCTACAAGCAGCTTCAAGCGCTCGTGGATTCTGACGACACCCGTCTGAACCGCCTCAATCGGATCGGGTTCGCTCTGGGCTGCGGAAGCTCGCTCGGCATGTGCGTCGTCGCAAACTTCCAGGTACGTATGTTACAAAGTTTATTGAGCGTAAAGATTGTGTGTTCGCATTCGATGTGTTGATCTGCAATCTGTTGCATACAAATGTTCGTGTCGGTCTAAAAAGATGCACTGACAGCTGTTAATACACAAACAAAAAATGAATAAAGCTCGACTTAAATTGTACATTAAATTTAAGTCAAACCAAATATTTTCTAGAATCATTTAATTTAGATCGGGACTTCGGTGTGGGTTTGCCGGTTGTTTAATTCAGATTGGGACTTCGTTTAATTCAGATCAGGACTTTGTTTAATTCAGATTGGGGCTTCGGTGTGGGTTCGCCAGTCATTTAATTCAGATTGGGACTTAGTTTAATTCAGATCAGGACTTTGTTTAATTCAGATCGGGACTTTGTTTAATTCAGATTGGGACTTCGGTGTGGGTTTAATTCAGATCAGGACTTTGTTTAATTCAGATCGGGACTTCGTTTAATTCAGATTGGGACTTCGGTGTGGGTTCGCCAGTCGTTTAATTCAGATTGGGACTTAGTTTAATTCAGATCAGGACTTTGTTTAATTCAGATTGGGACTTCGGTGTGGGTTTAATTCAGATCAGGACTTTGTTTAATTCAGATCGGGACTTTGTTTAATTCAGATTGGGACTTCGGTGTGGGTTCGCCAGTCGTTTAATTCAGATCAGGACTTTGTTTAATTCAGATCGGGACTTCGTTTAATTCAGATTGGGACTTCGGTGTGGGTTCGCCAGTCGTTTAATTCAGATTGGGACTTAGTTTAATTCAGATCAGGACTTTGTTTAATTCAGATTGGGACTTCGGTGTGGGTTTAATTCAGATCAGGACTTTGTTTAATTCAGATCGGGACTTTGTTTAATTCAGATTGGGACTTCGGTGTGGGTTCGCCAGTCGTTTAATTCAGATCAGGACTTTGTTTAATTCAGATCGGGACTTTGTTTAATTCAGATTGGGACTTCGGTGTGGGTTCGCCAGTCGTTTAATTCTGATTGGGACTTAGTTTAATTCAGATCAGGACTTTGTTTAATTCAGATTGGGACTTCGGTGTGGGTTCACCAGTCATTTAATTCAGATCAGGACTTTAATTCAGATCGGGACTTTGTTTAATTCAGATCAGGGCTTTGTTTAATTCAGATCGGGACTTTGTTTAATTCAGTTTGGGACTTCTGTGTTCACTTTTACCATTTTTCATTAGTATATTTTTATTTATCTATTTATCTTTAGAATTAAAAAGAGAAGACAAGTGAGATCAATGCGATCACTGATTGAAGAATCTTGAAAAACCAAAAAAGCAGTGCTTAAAGTCTTTGGAAGTTGCATTGTCGCATTTACAGCTGCTGATTCAAATCTAAATGCTCACCTTCTCTCCCAGAAAACCACTCTGTTCTCGATGCACCTGGTGGGCGCCATTCTGACGTTCGGCGTGGGCGCTCTCTACATCCTGGTCCAGACGGCGCTGTCGTACCTCATGCAGCCGCACATCCACAGCAAACGTGTGTTCTGGACGCGCCTGAGCGTCTGCGTCTGGACCTTCGCCAGCATCGTCAGCAGTATCCTTTAATCGTGGCTTTAGCGTTTTAGCGCCGCCAGCCGCCACAGCGGTTTGTTCCTTGATTCGCTCAGTGTTCGTGTCGTCTGTGATCATGTACAGCACTCTCTCAGGAACCGAGGTCAACAAAAAGCTGCACTGGGTGCCTGGAGAACCGGTGAGTGTGCCGCCTCATCGCGAGGTTTTCGCGTCAATCGCTGGTTTCTGATCGCGCCGCTGTTTGTTTTTAGGGTTACACGCCGCACATCGTCAGCACCATCTCTGAATGGTCCCTGGCTCTGTCCTTCATCAGCTTCTTCTTCACCTACATACGAGACTTCAAGGTAAAGCGTCAGTTTTTAAAAAGTAAAAAAAAAAACGTATATCTTGTTTATTATTATTATTGTTCTTTTTCTTGTCATCTTTTTTGAAATTGCTAAATATAAACTTGCAATTGTGACTTTTTTCGAAATTGCAAACATAAACTTGCACTTCAGATTTTATTCTAAATCATAAACTGTAAACTCACAATTCTGACTTTTTTCAAATGTACAAAATATAAACTCGCAATATTCTTCCTTTAATATGCTATTATTCCCACATATTTAAATAAAATGACAGTAAAAATAAACTCCTAACAAAAAAAATGTTCTAGGAACATTTTGCTAACTTTTTAAGTGCGAAACATCATTTCTGAATGTTGAAAAAAATGTTGTTTTTAAAATGTTTTAAAAAAATTTTTCTTGTTTATTATTATTATTTTTCTTGAATTTTCTTTCGAAATCATAAACTATAAACTCACAATTCAGACTTTTTTTCAAATGTACAAAATATAAACTCACAATATTCTTTCTTTAAAATGCTATTAGTCCCACATATTTGAAAAATATCCTAACTAATAAAAATATGTTCTAAGAACGTTTTGCTAACTTTTCAAGTACGAAACATCATTTCTGAATGTTTAAAAAATGTTGTTTTTAAAATGTTTAAAAATCTTTTTTTCTTGTTTATTATTATTATTCTTTTTCTTGAATTTTCTTTCGAAATTGCAAAATATAATATAGACTTGCAATATTCTTCCTTTAATATGCTATTATTCCCATGTATTTAAATAAAATGACAGTTAAAAAAAACTCCTAACAAAAAATATGTTCTAAGAACATTTTGCTAACTTTAAGTATGAAACATCATTTCTGAATGTTTAAAAAAATGTTGTTTTTAAAATGTTTAAAAAAAAATTCTTGTTTATTATTATTATTTTTCTTGAATTTTCTTTCGAAATCACAAAATATAAACTTGCAATTCAGATTTTTTTTCACAGTTCCAACATTTCTTTCGAAATTGCAAAATATAAACTCACAATATTCTTCCTTTAATATGCTATTATTCCCACGTATTTAAATAAAATTACAGTAAAAAAAACCAAAAAAATACGTTCTAAGAACATTTTGCTGACTTTTCAAGTACGAAACATCATTTTTTTTTAAACTTTCAGAAATTTTTTTAAAATGTTTACAAATATTTTTTTCTTGTTTATTATTATTATTATTGTTATTATTATTCTTTTTCTTGAATTTTTTCGAAATTGCAAAATATAAACTTGCAATATTCTTCCTTTAATATGCTATTATTCCAGCGTATTTAAATAAAATGACAGTTAAAAAAACTCCTGTTCTAAGAACATTTTGCTAACTTTAAGTACGAAACATTATTTCTGAATGTTTATAAACATCCAGTTTTTAAAATGTTTAAAAAAAACTTTTTTCATTTATTATTATTATTATTGTTTCTTTCAAATGTCGCAAAATATAAACTTGCAAATCAGATTTTTTTCCCTAAATCATAAACTATAAACTCACAATTGTGACTCCTTTTTATTACGAACAACGCTTTTTTTTTCTCGAAATTGCAAAATATAAACTCACAATATTCTTTCTTTAAAATGCTATTTGTCCCACATATTTGAAAAATATCCTAACTAATAAAAATATGTTATAAGAAAGTTTTGCTAAATTTTCAAGTACGAAACATTATTTCTGAATGTTTAAAAAATGTTGTTTTTAAAATGTTTAAAAATTATTTTTTCTTGCTTATTATTATTATTATTATTATTCTTTTTCTTGAATTTTCTTTAGAAATTGCAAAATATAAACTCGCAATTCAGTTTTTTTATTACAAACTATAAACTCACAATTCTTCTTCACCTACATACGAGGCTTCAAGGTAAAGCGTCTCACTTCAGATGACAGAAAGCTGTTGGATGTCTCTCTCACGCAAGCGTTCGCTTCTCTGCAGAAGATCAACTTGAGAGCGGAGGCGGAGCTTCAGAGCAACCACTTGTACAATTCGCACCATTCCCGGCCCGCTTCTTCACGAGGGCCCTCAGAGGCGTCCCCGCTGCTCGCCGGCAGCATCTGAAGAGCACAGGACGCTCCAGATGAGGCAGAAAGACTGCGAGGCTCCAGCAGAGGGCAGCAGCGCTCAGGGTCACGGCTGAAACACTCAAATCATGCTCTAACTCTTGTGATTTTAATCTAATAACAAGACATACGTTACACTCATGGTCTGTTTTCTGGTGTAAGCTGGTGGAGAAACTCTGTTTGACATGTTTTACGGTCTGTTCTTTTGTTCTAGATGGATTCATGTTTTATGTTACTGTAAAGACACAACTTCTCTGATTGTGTTACTGTTAAAAGTTGTATTCGTTTCACATTTATAGCTCATATTTCATTACTAAAAAGGTCAAATGAAATGCAGATAATTTCGAAAAGCCACAAAGTATGCTACACATATTTCTAAATGATTCATAATAAAATGTTTGTTTGTTGTGTCATCGCTGACCATACTGAGAAATAAACAAACGAGTATTTCAGACTTTTTTATTGTAAAATATGAACTTGCAATTAGTACTTTTTTAAATTGCAAAACATAAACTTGCGCTTCAGGTTTTTTTCTAAATCATAAAATATAAACCCTTTAAAATGCTATTAGTCCCACACATGTAAAAAAACATCCTAACTAAAAATAAATGTTCTAAGAACATTTTGCTAACTTTGAGTAAGAAACATTATTTTTGAATGTTTAAAAACGTCCAGTTTTTTTAAATGTTTAAAAAACTTAATACTTAACTTTTTTCTGGTTTATTATTATTATTCTTTTTCTTGTTTTTTTTTTTTTTACAAAATTGCGAAAAATAAACTTGCAATTCAGATTTTTTTCTAAATCATAAAAATCTAATCTTGCAATTCTGACTTTTTTTTATTACAAATTTTAAACTCACAATTCCGAAAAAAAAAAAAAAAAAATTGCTAAATATAAACTTGCAATTCAAAATAAATGCGCAATATTCTTCCCTTAAAATGCATTAGTCTCATGTATTTAAAATGACAGTAAAAAAAATATCTTAATAAAAATATGTTCCAAGAATGTTTTGCTAACCATTCAAATAAGAAACATTATTTCTGAATGTTTAAAAATGTCCAGTTTTTAATGTTTTAAAACACTTTTTTCTTATAATTTTTTCTTTACTTTTTTTTTTATAACTATAAACATTCCAAACATTTTTAGAAACTACAAAAAAAACACAGTTCTATCTTTTTCAAATTTACAAATATAAACTCGCAATTCACTTTTTTAAAAATTGCAAAATATAAACTTGTAATTCAGATTTTTTGTCAAAATCATAAACTATAAACTCACAATTCAGACTTTTTTTTTTCCAAATTGCAGAATATTCGTATTTAAATAAAATGAGAGTAAAAAATATCCTAATAAAAATACGTTCTAAGAATGTTTTGCTAACCTCTAGAGAAACCGTTTTTAAAATGTTTATTAAAAAAACTTTTCTTGTTTATTATTATTCTTTTCCTTGACTTTTTTCGAAATTGCAAAATATAAACTCGCAATTCTGACTTTTTTTTTTTTTTTTTAAATCACAAGCTATAAACTTTTTTTTTTTTAGAAATGGCAAAAAACTCACAATTCAGACTTTTTTCAAATGTACAAAATATAAACTCACAATTCAGACTTTTTCTTTCGAAATCACAAACTCTAAATTCGCAATTCACATTTTTTAAAGTAGCAAAATACAAAGTTGCAATTCTGATTTTATTTTTAAATCACAAACTATAAACTCACAATTGTGACTTTTTTTGTTCAAAATGACAAAAAAAAAAACAATTCTGACTTTCTAAATTGCAAACTATAAACTCGTAATTCTGATTTTTTAAAGCGTAAAGAACATTTATAGCTCGTATTTCATCACAAAAAAATCTAATGAAATAAAAGTAATTTCAAAAAGCTAAAAATACTGCCGAATGATTTAAATAAAACGTTTATTGCATCATCACAGTCAGTACTGATAAATACACAAAAACAGCCACAAAAACAAAAATAACAGCAAAGTTGCTGTACAGTATTTTGAGGTGAAATATGAGCTGATCCTATTTAAACTCACAAACAAACATGTAACAGGTCACTTTATATTTTATTATATTAAAAATGTTCTCCAAATAAACAGTAAAATCTTGACTGAATGTCTGAAGTGTGTTAATAAGAGTTTGGAGTAAAGCCTGAGACGAGCGTAACACTGAATCAACATGAAAGCGTCCTGAACCTGCTCATACCACCACACCTCGCACCCATCCCGCCTTCATCTTCTCCTTCTTCTTCCTCTCCTGATACTCGCACACCTTCCTGTGGAAGAACGCTGCGGGAGACAAGAACATGATCAGAAACTAATGAGGATCTCTCCGTTCTCTCTTCATAAACAACCAAGTGCATTATAAATACCTACAGGGATGATATGCTTAAGTCACGACAAACCTTCTGTATATCATTTATTGAAAACTTTAGTTTTTCCTTCTCTTAAAATAACCAATGATGTCTTGATTTTTAACAGAAATGCCTTGTAAAGATTATATAAAGGACAAAAAAAAAAGAAGAAAAATGCTGTTTTTGTTCTCGCAGTTCTGACTTTTTTTCGAACTGCAAAATATAAATTCGCAATTCTTCAATATTTGCAAAATATAAACTCAATGAAATTTTTTAATTGCAAAATATTAACTCAATTCTGATTTTTTATTTTTTGGAAATGGCATAGAAACTCGCAATTCTGATGTTAGTTTTTTTCGAAATTGCAAAATATCAACTAAATTCTGACTTTTTCCTCACAATTGCAAAATATAAACTGGCAATTCAGATTTTTTTTTTTTTTAATTGCTAAATATTAACACAATTCTGACTTTTTTTTTCCCAAAAATTGCTAAATATAGCATTATAAATTTGCAATTAGTTTTTCAGTAAAACTAACAATCTGAAATGGGAGTTTATATTTGCAATTTCGAGAAAAAAACAAAACAAAAAAACATCGGAATTGAGTTAATATTTTGCAATTAAAAAAAACTGAATTACAAGTTTTTAATGTTAAAAATTCAGATAATATTAAAGAATTGCATGTTCATATTCTGCAATTTCGAAAAAAGTCAGAATTGCGACTTTATATTTCGTAGTTGCAGAAAAAAGTAAATAAAACTTTAAATTGTGAGTTTTTGTGCAATTTGAAAAAAGTCAGAACTGTGAGTTTGTTTAGTGATTCTGAAAAAAAGTCAGAAAAAATGGACACTTTTAAACATTCAGAAATAATGTTTCTTGAAAGGTCCGCAAAATGTTCTTAGAATTTATTTTTTGTCAGTTAGGATATTTTTTACTGTCATTCTATTTAAAAATGTGCGACTAACAGCATTTTAAAAGGAAGAATATGTTCTAAAGCAGCCTTTTTAACCACACTTTCCGCGATTTTAAAGTCAGCATAGGTGTTTTTTAGGTCAAAGTGTTTGAAGAGCCTTCGAGGAACCTCTTATTTTGAGGGCACAGCTTCTTCAGAGCAGTGTTTTGGTTTCCTGAGGAACGTAAAGCAAGTTCAGCTTCTGACTGGAAGTGAGCTTCTTAAAGGTGTTTTAGGAGTGTGTTTGTACCATTGGGGCTGGGCTGCGTTTCCTCTTCCTGGACGAACAGGTCGAACATCTGCGTCTGGATGAAGAGCTTGACGAAGTTCAGGTGTGACTTGTGCTCCACGGCCTTCAGGAAGCTCTTCTTGTGGAACAGGCGCGAGTTCCCGCTCCTCCTGACGTGCTGCGAGAAGTGGCCCACGCTCTTGATGAAGACGGACAGGAAGGCCTCTGACACCAAGAGGTTCAGCTCCTCCGTCGCTGCCAGAAACACACACAACAACAGGAAACTGAGCCGCGCTCTTACTGGAAGCCGGCCGGCGTTAGCGTTAGCGCTAGCACTGAACTCACAGGCGTGGGGCGTGCGCGCGGACAGACGGGACAGAAGATCCTCCTTCAGCTTCGGCGGCAGGAGCGACTCCTCGTCTCCGATCTGAAACCACACCAGCGTTAATAATGCCATGTGCAACATTCAATATAATGCTTTAATGCAGAGCAGCTGTTACTGAGTCACTTCTCTGAACTTCTAGAACTAGCTTTAAGTTACCGGACATTCAGAACCGCTGCTAGCCAAAAAAACTAAAAAAAAAACAACAGTTTGAAATGATTTGTTAGCGCAACTGAGCAAAAACAGCCAATATGGCGTCTAAAATGTAGATCTCTTGATATTAACTTGCTAAGTTGGCTTGAAAAAGCTAGCATGCTAGCTAGCTAGCAACATGATAATCCTGTTAGAAACATGCTAACAACATGCTAGTAAGATTATAATTTGAAAAACATGCTAGCAACATGATAATCGCGTTAGAAACATGCTAACATGTTGGTAACTTGCTAATCCTGCTAACAACATGCTAGTAAGATTATAATTTGAAAAACATGCTAGCAGCACGATAATCGCGTTAGAAACATGCTAACATGTTGGTAACTTGCTAATCCTGCTAACAACATGCTAGTAAGATTATAATTTAAAAAACATGCTAGCAACATGATAATCGCGTTAGAAACATGCTAACATGTTGGTAACTTGCTAATCCTGCTAACAACATGCTAGTAAGATTATAGTCATTTAAAAAAACATGCTAGCAGCACGATAATCGCATTAAAAACATGCGAACATGTTGGTAACTTGCTAATCCTGCTAACAACATGCTAGTAAGATTATAGTCATTTAAAAAAACATGCTAGCAGCACGATAATCACGTTAGAAACATGCTAACATGTTGGTAATTTGCTAATCCTGCTAACAACATGCTAGTAAGATTATAATTTGAAAAACATGCTAGCAACATGATAATCACGTTAGAAACATGCTAACATGTTGGTAACTTGCTAATCCTGCTAACAACATGCTAGTAAGATTATAGTCATTTAAAAAAACATGCTAGCAGCACGATAATCAGGTTAGAAACATGCTAACATGTTGGTAATTTGCTAATCCTGCTAACAACATGCTAGTAAGATTATAATTTGAAAAACATGCTAGCAACATGATAATCACGTTAGAAACATGCTAACATGTTGGTAACTTGCTAATCCTGCTAACAACATGCTAGTAAGATTATAGTCATTTAAAAAAACATGCTAGCAGCACGATAATCGCATTAAAAACATGCTAACATGTTGGTAACTTGCTAATCCTGCTAACAACATACTAGTAGCATGCTAATCATGTTAGCAACATGTTAGTGACATCTTAATCTTGCTGGCAACTGGCTAGTAACATAATCATGATAACAATATAATAGTAACTTGTTAGTCATGCTAATAATGCTAACAACATGCTAGTTAGACGTTAATCATGCTAGCAATATGCAAGTACCATGCTAATCATGCTAGCAACAGGCTAGAAACATGCTCATAATACTAACATGCTAATCATGCTAGCAACATGCTAGTAACTGGCTAAACAGCCAATATGGTGTCTAAAATGCAAGTCTCTTGATATTAAATGATTACGTTGGCTTGAAAAAGCTAGCATGCTAGCAACATGATAATCGTGTTTGAAACATGCTAACAACATGTTGGTAACTTGCTAATCATGTTAAAAACAAGCTAGTAACATGCTAATCATGCTAGAAACATGATAGTAACTTGCCGATCATGCTAACATGCTAGTAAGATTATAATCATGTGAAAAACATGTAAACAAAAAGATAATCGTGTTAGAAACATGCTAACAACATGCTAATCATGCTAACAACTGCTAGTAACAATTATGATAACAACATACCAGTAACTTGCTAGTCAAGCTAGAAACATGCTAATAATGCTAACATGCTAGTTACATGCTAATAAAGCTAGAATCATACGAGAAACATGCTAGTAACTTGCTAATCATGTTCTAGTCATGCTAGTAACTTGCTAATTATGTTAACAACAAACAAGTAACATGCTAATCATGCTAGCAACAGACTAGAAACATGCTAACAACATGGTAGTAACATGTTAGTAGTGTCATTCACATTAGAACCATGCTAGTAACTTGCTAATCACGCTAGCAACAAAGCTAAAACATGAGATCAACAATTATAAAACGTCTTTCATTGTTTTTTTTTTATTCTAATTTCTAAATCCTACAAAATATGTAAATGGTAAATAATTATATTGAATGTCGCATTTGACATAGAATGACTATTTTTATATTCCATCACGTTTAATCATTATAAATAATCATCCATAGAACGTATATTAAATATTATATTATATTATATTCAATATGTGACCCTGGAGCACGAAACCAGTCTTAAGTCGCTGGGGTATATTTGCAGCAATAGCCAAAAATACATTGTATGGGTCAAAATTATTGATTTTTCTTTTATGCCAAAAATCATTAGGATATTAAGTAAAGATCATGTTCCATGAAGATATTTTGTAAATTCTCTACTGTAAATATGTCAAAACTTAATTTTTGATTAGTAATATGCATTGCTAAGAACTTTATTTGGCCAACTTTAAAGGTGATTTTCTCAGTGTTTTTATTTTTTTGCAGCCTCAGATGCCAGATTTCAAATAGTTGTATCTCGGCCAAATATTGTCCTATCCTAACAAACCATACATCAATGGAAAGCTTATTTATTCAACTTTCAGACTGTGTATAAATCTAAATTTCGAAAAATTTACACTTATGACTGGTTTTGTGGTCCAGGGTCACATATTTGATTTACAAAAAAAAAAAAAAAAAAATCAGTATTAAATATTCTAACATGAATGTTTTATATTTAACTGTCATTGATTAATACATTATTTAAAAGAAAACGACAAAGAACATGCTAACTTGCAGAGCTGGGTAGTAAGTAATCAGATTACAAAAATGAAGTACTTGTAATCAGAGTAAGTTACATTTTAAAATACTCGTAATCAGACTACAGTTACTTTTCCATGGATTACATGATTACATATTCACACAATAGCAATAAATTATTCGTAATTCACTGATTCCCGCTATTTTCTCTTTCATTTTTAAATTGTCCTTTCTAAAACAGCTTACCGATTATATACATTCAGAAAGTCCAGTTTTGTGGACCTTCACACAGACAGCATTTGAGCACTGGATTTACAACAGGGTTTCAACACTGCATCAGCTGCTGATGAACACATTCATTTTTATTTCAATTACCACTCTGTAGATTTTTTTAACTATGTATTGTTGTCTTTAGAAAGGCTTTTGTCTTTCATACTCATAAAAATGCAACGTTATTTCTTACTTACATGCGATGCAGGCATTCACAAACTTACTCAGCAAATATATTTACTTTAAGTACTGAGATTTTAAAAGAAATATTTCAGTAATTAAGTTTCACATTTGCATGTTCACCGTTTCTGTGATGTTGATTAATGCTCACATGGCATGCAGGTAAATAACAATATTGCATCTTTTTAGTAAATGTTATTTTATTTGTTATTTTAAAACAAAGACTAATGAATCACAATGACGGTCCACTGCTATACTTATGAATGGGAGAAACTGCAACACACAATATGGAGGAATAGTCCCACCTTATAAATGAAAGAGACAAATTTCCCATAGAAACCTGAGGCTAGACCTGACAATGCGCATGCGGAGTCATAAGTACGTTATAGCCTCAAAATAAGCTTTTTAAACACTATTTGAGCAAAAACAACAACATTCATGGGGCAATTAATTTCAGATTTGTGTTGCTGATTTGATATCTGTCATTTAATTGTGAGTTCAGCGAGCAGTTTTTGAGATTTCAGGATTCATTCATTAAGACAGGACTTGGTCTTGTATGAGCTGCAAAAATGGCCACTGAGTAAAGAGAAAAGGACTGTGTTTTAAAATGATTTATTTTAATTGTAATTTTTTAATGATTTAATTAATTGTTAGCTTTTCATTAAACCCGCAAACCCTCTGCAGCTCCTGTTTGGGGAAACCTTGATGTAATATAGTGTTTAATGCGCTTCACGTTGTAAATTACAAAGAATGGAGCATATTTTCTTACTCTTTATATTTTTTATATTGCTTTTCATAAGGCTACTAGATAATCCTATTTAAATTAATGTGATAAACGAGTTAAGTCAAAAGTAATCCGATTAGATTACCTAAAATATGTAATGTAACTGATTACACTACTGACTACAATTTTTTTCATGTAATCTGGAATCAGTAACTGATCACAATTTGTAAGTAATCTGCCCAGCTCTGCTAACAGCATTGTAATCAGCCTATAAAAATGCAAGCTAACCATGCTAAAACATCACCTTTCATACTTTCAGGCTAGGCTTTCTCAAGGTTTTTTCACACTCGAGATCCACAAGAGGACACAAACAAACAGTGTCTCGGCAAACGCAGTAACAGGACTCATGTGAACCCTAATGAAATCACAGACTCACTCTGGTGATGAATTTAGTTTGAGCTCCAGGCGTCAGATCCACGATCATCAGCTGAGAGACACAGACACACAGTCAGCAGCATGTTCAGCTCCTTCATCATTGATAACAGTGTGTGTGTGTGTGTGTGTGTGTGTGTGTGTGTGAGAGACTGACGTCGCTGTGGTCCGTCAGCAGCTCCAGCATGTTCTTCTGGACTCCCAGCAGGTACGGCGTCGGCGCCGCGCAAACGTCGATCAGAACCGTAGGAACGATGGAGATGAACGTGTGCTGCCACACGAACGGATACAGCAGAGCCGTCACAGCGTGAATGACCTGAGACAGAGTGCTGCACACAAACACATCACACACATCAAAACATAAAGCATCAACATTACAAAATACTAGTAAATATATTATATATATATAAATAAATTATATGTAATTATATTACATATACAGTTAAAAATCTGATAATTTTTTGTATCTTTACAATTGTTTTTTCTTTTTAAAAACTAATAATTCTAAGGTTTATTTAACAATTGTACATATTAAAAAAAATGTGTATTTTATATATATATAAATTATACGTAATTATATTACATATACAGTTAAAAATCTGATAATTTATGTATCTTTACAATTTTTTTTACTTTTTAAAAACGAATAATTCTAAGATTTATTTAACGATTGTAAATATTACAAAAAATGTGTATTTTATATATATATATATAAATAAATTATATGTAATTATATGACATATACAGTTAAAAATCTGATAATTTTTTGTATCTTTACAATTGTTTTTTCTTTTTAAAAACTAATAATTCTAAGGTTTATTTAACAATTGTACATATAAAAAAAATGTGTATTTTATATATATATATATATATATATATGACCCTGGACCACAAAACCAGTCATAAGGGTACATTTTTTGAAATTGAGATTTATACATAATCTGAAAGATTAATAAATAAGCTTTCCACTGATGCATGTAAATTTTTTATGATATGACAATATATGTTTGAGATACAACTATTTGAAAATCTGTAATCTGAGGGTGCAAAAAAATCAAAACATTGAGAAAATCGCCTTTAAAGTTGGCAAAATTAAGTTCTTAGCAATGCATATTACTAATCAAAAATTAAGTTTTGACATATTTATGGTGGGAAATTTACAAAATATCTTCATGGCACATGATCTTTACTTAATATCCTTATGTTTTTTGGCATAAAAGAAAAATCTATAATTTTGATACATGCAATGTATTTTTGGCTATTGCTACAAATATACCCCAGCGACTTAAGACTGGTTTCGTGGTCCAGGGTCACATACATTATATATGTATATACACACACACACACACACACACACACACACACACACACACACACACAGTTGTGCTCAAAAGTTTACATACCCCTTTCAGAATCTGCAAAATGTGAATTCTTTTAGCAAAATAAGAGGGATCAGACAAAATGCATGTTATTTTTATCTAGTATTGACCTGAATACGATAATTTACATAAAATACATTTACATATAGTCCACAAGAGAAAACAATAGTTGCATTTATAAAAATGACCCTGTTCAAAAGTTTACATGCCCTTGATTTTTGTTCAGTGATAGTTGTTCATGAGTCTCTTGTTTGTCCTGAACAGTTCAACTGCTTTTCTTCAGAAAAATCCTTCAGCTCCCACAAATTCTTTGGTTTTCCAGCATTTTTGTGTATTTGAACCCTTTCCAACAATGACTCTATGATTTTGAGATCCATCTTTTCACACTGAGGACAACTGAGGGACTCATATGCTACTATTACAGAAGGTTCAAACACTCACTGATGCTCCAGAAGAGAAAAAACATGCATTAAGAGCCGGGGGTGAAAACTTTTGAAATTTGAAGATCAGGGTAAATGTAACTAATTTTGTCTTCTTGGAAACATGCAAGTATCTTCTGTAGCTTCTGAAGGGCAGTGCTAAATGAAAAAAATATGATATTCAGGCAAAATGAGCAAAATGTACACATCTCCATTCTGTTCAAAAGTTTTCACCCCCGGCTCTTAATGCATGTTTTTTCTCCTTCTGGAGCATCAGTGAGTGTTTGAACCTCTATATATATGCATTATATTTAATATTTTATTTTAACCATTCTCAATTCTAAATCCTATAAAATGTTTAAAATGATGTAAAATTATATTAAATATAACATTTTATATTAAAATATTTTATAATTTAATATTTTTAATATGAATACTCTATCCAATTTAGTAACTATAAATATCATCATTAATAATTATTTATATAAAATATATTAGATATTACATACTCAATGTTTTACCTTAAATATTATAACTAATAATACTCATATGAAAACTAATAACTGACTAAAACAAATTCATATTTTTTTACTTTTACTATTTTCCTTATAATTTGTAAATAACATTACTTAAATTAAATTACTTAAAATATTTAAAATTACATATTACATATTACATATTAGCGATGTACATTACTAATTAAAAGTTAAGTTTTGATATATTTATGGTAGGAAATGTACAAAATAACTTCATGGAACTTGATCTTTACTTAATATCCCAAAGATTTTTGCCATAAAATCGATAGTTTTGACCCATACAGTGTATTTTTGGCTATATACCTGTGCTACTTCAGACTGGTTTTGTGGGCCAAGAGTGGCAGCGCTGCTCACCTGAGCTCCTCAGAGATGAAGATGATTCGTCGCTCCATGACGGTGGCAGCGAACACCGTCACCACTTCCTCGTGGCTCAGACAGCGAAAGAGCGCGCGAAAATCCACATGTTCCAGCCAGGACTCAGCGGGCCGCGTCAAACTGATGATCTGAGATCAGATCAGTGTTATCTACAGTCATGGCCAAAAATATCAGCAGCCTTGCAATTCCGTCAGAAAATGCAACCCTTTGTTAAAGTTGCGAATGTTTTGGTACTCACATGGGAACAACACCAAAAAACTGAAGGAAAGTAAAGTAAAATCTGATGCAAATCCACACAGAACCCCCCAAAAAAATGCACTGGACAAAATTAACGGCACCCTTAACTTCATATTTGGCATTAGAGGTCGACCGATATATCGGTTTTGCCGATATATCGGTACCGGCAGCGATAGTTGTTTGGCGAAACTATCGGTTAAATTCATGCCGATAGTTTTTCATGAGAAGCTGAGAAGGCTCCGCTGTCATTATACAGGATCAGAGCCATAGATATGTGTGATGAGAGCGCCCTCTAGAGGCGGAAATCACTGACAACACCTGCTGTTTGTTTACACATGTGATACGCTTCAGTATGCAGATTTAAAACATCGACAACGAATATTTTTTTATTGTTGACTAATCTAACGATTTTTTTATTATTATTATTATTATTATTGTCAACTAATCTTTTCATTGTCGGCTAATCTAACGATTATTTTTATTGTCGGCTAATCTAACGATTATTTTTATTGTTGACTAATCTAATGATTATTTTTTTTATTGTTGACTAATCTAACGATTTTATTATTATTATTATTATTATTATTGTCAACTAATCTAACTATTATTTTTATTGTCGGCTAATCTAACGATTATTTTTATTGTTGACTAATGATTTTTTTTTTTATTGTTGACTAATCTAGCGATTTTATTATTATTATTATTATTATTATTATTATCATTACTATTATTATTATTATTGTCAACTAATCTAACTATTATTTTTATTGTCGGCTAATCTAACGATTATTTTTATTGTCGACTAATCTAACGATTATTTTTATTGTCGACTAATCTAACGATTATTTTTATTGTCGACTAATCTAACGATTATTTTTATTGTCGGCTAATCTAACGATTTTTTTTATTGTCGACTAATCTAACGATTATTTTTATTGTTGACTAATCTAATGATTATTTTTTTATTGTTGACTAATCTAACGATTTTATTATTATTATTATTATTATTATTATTATTATTGTCAACTAATCTAACAATTATTTTCATTGTCGGCTAATCTAACGATTATTTTTATTGTTGACTAATCTAATGATTTTTTTTATTGTTGACTAATCTAACGATTTTATTATTAATATTATTATTATTATTATTATTATTATTATTATTATTATTGTCAACTAATCTAACAATTATTTTTATTGTTGACTAATCTAATGATTTTTTTTTATTGTTGACTAATCTAACGATTTTATTATTATTATTATTATTATTATTGTCGACTAATCTAACAATTATTTTCATTGTCGGCTAATCTAACGATTATTTTTATGGTCTGCTAATCTAACGATTATTTTTATGGTCGGCTCATCAAATGATTATTTTTTTTATTGTTGACTAATCTAACAATTAGTTTCTAGATTAGTTGACTAATCTATTGATTATTTTTCAATTAATATATTCATCTACTTTCTTATCAGCTGATAAATTCTTTAGTTAAACTATCTAAAAACTTCTGCTATTAATTGTTCAGTATTTTATTAAAACATTTTCTCATAATTAATATAAGAAATAACAACAATAAATAATAAAAAAGAAAGAAGGAAAGAGAAAAGAGAAAAAAAGAGAAAGAAAGGAGGAATGAGAAAAGAGAAAGTAAGAAGAAGGAGAATTTATAGGCTAACTATTTAACTATTAACTATTTATAGGCACTTTCATGAGACCGGGCTCTGAATGAACAGCTGAAGTCACAACTGCATTCAGGAAACTAAAGCCACAGAATCAAAAACACAGCGTCATAACACCAAGTTTTATCACCGTTGACAGCCAGTCGAGGCTTTTCCAATCCATCACACACTTAAACAACTAACAATGCCTTTAAATGCTTTGTTACCGAGTGTAGAAAATTCGGAAATTGAGTACTAATATTAAATTCACTGAACTAAATTATTTAATGTAAAAATTAATTTGATTTCGGTGTTATCCATTTAATTTTTTCCCAAATTCCATTTTATTTTTTTCCAAATTCCATTTTTTCTGTTTTATGGTTAAATAAAATCATATTAATCAAAAAAGCATGTCTAATTGATTCAAATCATGAAACTTTCATACAATTTAACATCAATTTATTAAAGGTTTAACAAAAATGACGTGTTTAGGGCCCTATGAAATATTACATTTTATCGTTACCAAATTCTGGTTTTAGCATGTCTAATTATCTGAATGCACAACAACTTTTATTTATTCTTACAACAGCCTTTGTGAATTTTTATTCCCTCAGAAATTCCGTGTTGTGTATTTATAATGTTTTTTTTATCTTTTAATTAATTAAAATTGTTATTCTTTTTTGGCAAATACATGGAATTTACTATTAAAATATGAAAGTAATAGTGCAATTATTCCTTTTAAAAAAATAACATTTTATAAATTTTTCCAACAGTAGTAGTAGTATTACGTACATTCGAAATAATAATATATATATTTCCGTCATCTTTAAGTTAAACAGAATTTCTGATTTAATTTGATGACATTCTTTTGATGAATTCTTCCAAACAAATTCCGTGACATTCCGAGTTAAATAATACATTCCGTTTTTATGACTAGATTCCGTGATTCCGTCTGCATTTTCCGCATCGCTGAAATCAAAGGGCCCTACAGATGTTTAAAGACTGTTGATATGAAATGGTGACGCTTCACAATAAGAGTCCATTTGCAGCATCAACTAAGATTAATAAAGCTGAATGTAAGTAATGTTCCTTGTATTGTAAGTGAGTTCATTTCAACATTTACTGATGTTTTTAAATATATACACTGCCATGCAAAAGTTTGGGATCAGTAAGATTTTTTATTTTTTTTTAAAGTCTCTTTAATGCTCATCAAAGTTCAACTTATTTGATCAAAAATACAGAGAAATGAAATATTATTGTAATTCAAAATGACAGTTTTTTTTACTTCAATATGCTTTAAAATATAATTTATTTCTATGATGCAAAGCTGAATTTTCATCAGCCATTACTCCAGTCTTTAGTGTCAAATAACCGTTCAGAAATCGTTCTAATATACTGATTCATTACTTGTATGATTAATGTTGGAAACAGTTGTGCTGCTTAATATTTTTTTGGAACATGTGATACTTTTTTCAGGATTCTTTGATGAATAAAAAAATAAAAAGAACAGCATTCATTCAAAATAGAAATCTTTTCTAACAATAGAAGTCTTTACTATCACTTTTTTTCAATTTAACACATCCTTGATGAATAAAAGTATTAATTTCTTTCCAAGAGAGAAAGAAAGAATAAAAAAGTACTGACCCCAAACTTTGAACGAGGTGTTTATTGTTACAAAAGTTTTCTGTTTTAAATAAATGCTGTTCTTTTTAACGTTTTATTCATCAAAGAATCCTGAAAAAAAGTATCCAGGTTCCAAAAAAATATTAAGCAGCACAACTGTTTCCAAAACTGATAATAAATCAGTATATTAGAAAGATTTCTGAAGGATCATGTGACACTGAAGACTGGAGTAATGATGCTGAAAATTCAGCTTTACATCACAGGAATAAATTATATTTTAAAGCATATTAAAATAGAAAACAACTATTTTAAATTGCATTAACATTTCACAATATTACAGTTTTTTCTGTATTTTTAATCAAACAAACACAGCCTTGATGAGCAGAAAAGTGCGTTTATCATTTTACAAATATGGTTCAGTCCCGTTTTTAAATAGTACACCACTGTTTTAGTTTGCATTTTAAAAACTATCAACCGATCGGTATCGGTATCGCTAAAATACAATATCGGTCGACCTCGATTTAAAATACCTGAAATCAATGGCTTCCTGTAACCATGAATGGGTTTCTCACACCTCTCTACTAATTTTGGACTCTTCTCCTTTTGCAAACTGCTCCAGTTCATTCAGATTTGAAGGATGCCTTCTCCACAGGTGACCAAAAGAGAAGTGTTGCCTTTGTTTCTGACAGAATTGCAAGGGTGGTGGCTGTAAACATCTACACAGACCTCTGTTCCGGCGTCGGGGATGAAGCTGCTGATTTTGACTGTGTTTCCTGGCGCGGGTAACGGCGCCTCCCGCAGGCTCTGCATGAACGGGTAGATCATGGCTTTGGAGATCTGCCGCCGCTTCTCCACCTCGTCGAAGATCTGCGCAGGAGAAAAATAATAAAAGATCTGCGCAGGAGACCCGTCTTGAGTTTGTGTTTGCGTTTCCTCACCTTTGAGAAGAGCCCGAAACACGCCACGCGGCTGATGATGCAGTACGCCTCTGGAACGCGAGCGCCGCGGCCCTCCGGCTGAACTCACAGAGAGAGAGATCATGACCATATTAGCATTTGATATTTTTGGTTGTGAATGTTGTGTGGTATTTAATAAGGACTGAGGTTCACCAGGAGTCTCCTGCAGTATCCGTTCCTCCTGCTGCCGTCCACCTCGGTCAGAACGAACGAGAACGTCTCGCTGCAGAGAGTCAAGCAAGCGTCAGCGTCACAGGAAAACTCTCTGAACCAACACACGCATGTTTTCCAGATCAAGAGTCAGAACTGGGACACGTGCTGCTGCTGCGGGTTTAGCTTTGAACACACTACAGCTGTCAGAGTACAAGAGATTCACTGAGCCAGAGATTCAGTCAGAGATTTACTCAGAGAATCAGTTAGAGAGTAATTTAGAGATTCAGTCAGACATTTATTCAGAGAGTCACTCAGAAAGTCACTCAGAGATTCACTCAAAGAGTAATTCAGAGATTCACTCAGAGAGCAATTCAGAGAGTCACTCAGAGATTCACTCAGAGAGCAATTCAGAAAGTCACTCAGAGAGCAATTCAGAGAGTCACTCAGAGATTCACTCAGAGAGCAATTCAGAGAGTCACTCAGAGATTCACTCAGAGAGCAATTCAGAGAGTCACTCAGAGAGTCACTCAGAGAGCAATTTAGAGAGTCACTCAGAGATTCACTCAGAGAGCAATTCAGAGTCACTCAGAGATTCACTCAGAGAGTCAGAGATTCACTCAGATACTCAGTCAGAGTAATACAGAGATTCACTCAGAGAGCAATTCAGAGAGTCACTCAGAGATTCACTCAGAGAGTCAGAGATTCACTCAGATACTCAGTCAGAGTAATACAGAGATTCACTCAGAGAGCAATTCAGAGAGTCACTCAGAGATTCACTCAGAGAGCAATTCAGAGATTCACTCAGAGAGCAATTCAGAGAGTCACTCAGAGATTCACTCAGAGAGCAATTCAGAGATTCACTCAGAGAGTCAGAGATTCACTCAGATACTCAGTCAGAGTAATTCAGAGAGTCACTCAGAGATTCACTCAGAGAGCAATTCAGAGAGTCACTCAGAGATTCACTCAGAGAGTCAGAGATTCACTCAGATACTCAGTCAGAGTAATACAGAGATTCACTCAGAGAGTCAGAGATTCACTCAGAGTGTCAGAGATTCACTCAGAGTGTCAGAGATTCACTCAGAGAGTCAGAGATTCACTCAGATACTCAGTCAGAGTAATACAGAGATTCACTCAGAGAGTCAGAGATTCACTCAGATTGTCAGAGATTCACTCAGAGTGTCAGAGATTCACTCAGAGAGTCAGAGATTCACTCAGAGAGTCAGAGAGTCACTCAGAGAGTCAGGGATTCACTCAGAGAGTCAGAGATTCACTCAGAGAGTCAGAGATTCACTCAGAGAGTCAGGGATTCACTCAGAGAGTCAGAGATTCACTCAGAGTGTCAGAGATTCACTCAGATTGTCAGAGATTCACTCAGAGTGTCAGAGATTCACTCAGAGAGTCAGAGATTCACTCAGAGAGTCAGGGATTCACTCAGAGAGTCAGAGAGTCACTCAGAGCGTCAGAGATTCACTCAGATACTCAGTCAGAGTAATACAGAGATTCACTCAGAGAGTCAGATTCAGTCAGAGTCTAAGAGCCATTTAGAGAGTCAGAGATTCAGTCATATTTACATAGAGAATGATTCAGGGTCAGTCAGAGAGTCCTTTAGAGAGTCATTCAGAAAGTCACAGTCTATATAAATATATCTATATATAGAGAGAGAGAGATTCCCCCTTTATATGTGGATATATGCGGTCACTCAAGCACAACACATTGGTCAGCATCAAAAACAGCTAGTGTTCAAACTCATAATGGACTATATACAGACAGCAAAGCTTGATCACTTAAAAGCAGTCACTCATTTCACTTTACCGCGACCTCAGAAAACTCTGCCACGATCCGTGAATCTCGTTACACAGCACAACCAATCTGTCCTTTACATCGGGTCTACACTTGGCTATAATGTGAGGATCAGAGATTCAGAGAGTCAGTAAGAGATTGATTCAGAGTCATGTCCTACGCATCTGGACTGAGCCTCATCATTGAGTCAGAGGCTGATTGAGAGTCTGTGGAGCTCCAGTGGAGTGTTTTGAGTTAATGGCTGAACGTTTGGTTTCTCTGAAATCTTCAGTGGAAATCTGAGTCGTTGGTGTCTGATGGACGCAGGTGTCTGCTGTTTCCATGAGTGAGCGTAAGTGTGAAGATGATGCATGTGTGGTTAGAGCAGAGGTGAAAGTGTCAAACCGGATGAGCGTGTGTTTGTACCTCCTGTATTCAGTCAGAGGAGCCCAGCTGATTCCTTCGGGGAAGCAGAAGAGATGAGCGGCCTTCATGCACTTCTCCTCTTCCTCTCGCTGCAGACGCCCCATCACCTCACGCTACACACACAACATTGAATATTAGCATTTAACATCTTATTTCTTATTAAGAAGTGTAAACAAATATTTATGAATTGTTTTTTATTTATTTAATAAACATGTTAAATACAAAAAACAACAGAACTTTAAAAATATATAGTCAAGTATAACTATTTTTATTAACTTTTAATTAAAAAAAAAAACGTTTTAATTGTTAAAAATATTTATATTTAATATTAATAAATAAATATACAATTTATTTTTATTAAATATAAAAAAGATGTCATAAAATATTTAAATCTCTTTCTGTGTGTATATTTATTTAGCTTCAAAGTAATGAAATATTCATGCATTCATTTAAATTGTATTTTCTTATTTATTTAAGAATTTATTTAAAGAAAATGTTAAATGCAAAAAATAATGGAACTAAAAAGATAGTCTGAAAAGTAAAACTATTAATAATATAAAAAATAAAACTATTTATTAACTTAATTTAAAAACATTTTTTAAATCTTCAATATTTTAAAAATAATGTAATATTTAGAAATGAATACTTTACAAATCATGTATTTCTATATTTATCAACATAAAATAGATACTGCATTTTTGTAAATAGTTAATATATAAATGTTTATTCATAAAATATTATATATATATATAACATATCAATAAATGTCTATAATTTTTCTTAAATATACCAAAATGCTTACATTTTCATAAATTTCACTTTTTTTTTATTTTTTTTAAATATGGAAAAAATCTCCATATATGTAGTTTCCAAAGAGTTAAATATTCATGCATACATTTTTACCTAATTTGTTTTATAATCTCTTATTTTTATTTACTAACTTTTAATTACAAAAAACATTTTTAAAGGTTCAATATTTTAATATTTATATTTAATATTTATAAATAAATATACAATTTATAAATAAAATTTATATAATATTTAAATCTCTCCGTGTATATATATTTTATTTACAAATAATGAAATATTCATGCATTCATTTAAATTGTATAATTTTTAATTTAAGATTTTGATTAAAGAAAATGTTAAGCACAAAAAAATCAAACATACAAGATAATCAAGTATAACCATTTTTCATTAACTTAATTTAAAAACATTTTTTAAATCTTCAATATGTTTAACATTTAGAAATGTTAATTTACTACATTTTTGCAAATAGTTCAAAATTAAACGTGTGTATATTTATATATATATATAAATCAAAATATATTATTTCTTAAGAACACATATATTTTTTTGTATTTTATTGAAATTATTATTTATTAGAATACTTCACAACACATACATGTTAATTTAAATGTTTTACATTAAATATTTAGATTTATAATGATTTTAAATATTTAAAATCATTAAAAATGACTTGATCTATGGCTATGCTTCATATTTTATAACAATAACAAAAACAATTAATCAGAGATTAGGCAAATGGTGGTTTATTGATGTGAATGCAATGTGTGGCGAAAGCAACCACACTTCCTTATGAGGCCTTTCAACATTTGTTTAAACATGTTACAATACTGCATGCTCAAACTCTTTGTAACAAAATCCCTTTCCAAACACCTGAAGCTCATTCAAATCTAGAATTTCATGAACAGACCACAGAGAGCAAGCTAATGTGCCTCAGCTTGACCATTTCAGCTGCAGCTGTTTTGATAGAGACGAGATGCAATCCTAATTTCAACATGATTTCTTCTTCAGATATTGTTCTTTAAATAAAATAAGTATCAGCTGTATACAACGTGACCAACATTTGCTTTTCCACCACTGAAAATGGCTAACATTCAACAATCTGCACATGGAGCCTCATTGAGATCCCCATATCTCTGGGAGTGAACGATGTAGGGCCTTAAAAATTAACATTTCAAAGGAAAAGTTTATTAAGGACTAGAATCTAAAATCATATTGCGACATCTTTAACACTTCTTGAGTTACAGGCACGCAAACTTTGTAAAAAAGCATATTTATGTGACTCAGACAGGTGTGTCAAACGCAGTTTTCTTGACAGAAGGAAACAAGACACATCTCTAGTTTCAACATTATTTGTTCTTCAGACATTCCTCTTTAAAAGCGCTGTTTCCCCATCTCTGAATGCTCACCGTTGGCACATAATGCAACAAGCATTGCTAAAGTCAACACATTTTACTAATCGAGCTACCGATCTCTCTTTGAAATTAGCATTATGATGCTGCCATCTTTCTGAAGTCAGTTTTACGTTTGACGGTTTCCAGTCGGAAACAGTTTGCAGTTCAAAGTAGTTTTAAAAGCTTAATGTAGATAGAAAAGTTACTAGCATGTTGTTAGCATGTTTCTAACATGATTAGCATGCAACTAGCATGTTGTTAACTTGTTTCTAGCATGATTAGCATGTCACTGACATGTTGCTAGAACGATTTGCATTTGTTTCTAGCATTGTGCTAGCATGATTTGCATGCTACTAGCATGATTAGCATGTTACTGGCATGTTGCTAGCATGTTTCTAGCATTATTAACGTTACTAGTGTGTTGCTAGCATGTTTCTAACAGGATTTGCATGTTGCTAACATGTCTCTAGCATGATTCTATCATAATTAGCATGTTACCAGCATGTTTCTAGAATGATTTGCATGCTGTTAACATGTATTTAGCATGATTAGCATGTTTCTATCATAATTAGCGTGTTACTAGCATGTTTCTAGAATGATCTGCATGTTGTTAACATGTATTTAGCATGATTAGCATGTTTCTAGCATGTTTCTAGAATGATTTGCATGCTGTTAACATGTATTTAGCATGATTAGCATGTTTCTATCATAATTAGCGTGTTACTAGCATGTTTCTAGAATGATCTGCATGTTGTTAACATGTATTTAGCATGATTAGCATGTTTCCAGCATGTTTCTAGAATGATTTGCATGTTGCCAACATGTCTTTAGCATGATTAGCATGTTTCTATCATAATTAACGTGTTACTAGCATGTTTCTAGAATGATTTGCATATTGCCAACATGTATTTAGCATGATTAGCATGTTTCTATCATAATTAGCGTGTTACTAGCATGTTTCTAGAATGATCTGCATGTTGTTAACATGTATTTAGCATGATTAGCATGTTTCTAGCATGTTTCTAGAATGATTTGCATGCTGTTAACATGTATTTAGCATGATTAGCATGTTTCTAGCATGTTTCTAGAATGATTTGCATGTTGCCAACATGTCTTTAGCATGATTAGCATGTTTCTATCATAATTAACATGTTACTAGCATGTTTCTAGAATGATTTGCATGTTGCCAACATATCTTTAGCATGATTAGCATGTTTCTATCATAATTAGCGTGTTACTAGCATGTTTCTAGTATGATTTGCATGTTGCTAACATGTCTTTAGCATGATTAGCATGTTTCTATCATAATTAGCATGTTACTAGCATGTTTCTAGAATGATTTGCATGTTGCCAACATGTCTTTAGCATGATTAGCATGTTTCTATCATAATTAGCGTCTTACTAGCATGTTTCTAGGATTTGCATGTTGTTAACATGTATTTAGCATGATTAGCATGTTTCTAGCATGTTTCTAGAATGATTTGCATGTTGCCAACATGTATTTAGCATGATTAGCATGTTTCTATCATAATTAGCGTGTTACTAGCATGTTTCTAGAATGATTTGCATGTTGCCAACATGTCTTTAGCATGATTAGCATGTTTCTATCATAATTAGCATGTTACTAGCATGTTTCTAGAATGATTTGCATGTTGCCAACATGTCTTTAGCATGATAAGCATGTTTCTATCATAATTAGCATGTTACTAGCATGTTTCTAGAATGATTTGCATGTTGCCAACATGTCTTTAGCATGATTAGCATGTTTCTATCATAATTAGCGTGTTACTAGCATGTTTCTAGGATTTGCATGTTGTTAACATGTCTTTAGCATGATTAGCATGTTTCTATCATAATTAGCGTATTACTAGCATGTTTCTAGAATGATTTGCATGTTGCCAACATGTCTTTAGCATGATTAGCATGTTTCTATCATAATTAACGTGTTACTAGCATGTTTCTAGAATGATTTGCATATTGCCAACATGTATTTAGCATGATTAGCATTGTTTCTATCATAATTAGCGTGTTACTAGCATGTTTCTAGAATGATTTGCATATTGCCAACATGTATTTAGCATGATTAGCATTGTTTCTATCATAATTAGCGTGTTACTAGCATGTTTCTAGAATGATTTGCATGTTGCCAACATGTCTTTAGCATGATTAGCATTGTTTCTATCATAATTAGCGTGTTACTAGCATGTTTCTAGAATGATTTGCATGTTGTTAACATGTATTTAGCATGATTAGCATGTTTCTATCATAATTAACGTGTTACTAGCATGTTTCTAGAATGATTTGCATGTTGTTAACATGTATTTAGCATGATTAGCATGTTTCTATCATAATTAACGTGTTACTAGCATGTTTCTAGAATGATTTGCATATTGCCAACATGTATTTAGCATGATTAGCATTGTTTCTATCATAATTAGCGTGTTACTAGCATGTTTCTAGAATGATTTGCATGTTGCCAACATGTCTTTAGCATGATTAGCATGTTTCTATCATAATTAACGTGTTACTAGCATGTTTCTAGAATGATTTGCATGTTGCCAACATGTCTTTAGCATGATTAGCATGTTTCTATCATAATTAGCATGTTACTAGCATGTTTCTAGAATGATTTGCATGTTGCCAACATGTCTTTAGCATGATTAGCATGTTTCTATCATAATTAGCGTGTTACTAGCATGTTTCTAGGATTTACATGTTGTTAACATGTATTTAGCATGATTAGCATGTTTCTAGCATGTTTCTAGAATGATTTGCATGTTGCCAACATGTATTTAGCATGATTAGCATGTTTCTATCATAATTAGCGTATTACTAGCATGTTTCTAGAATGATTTGCATGTTGCTAACATGTTTCTAGCATGATTAGCATGTTACTAGCATTGTGTTAGCATGATTACCATTTTGCTAACATGTTTCTAGCATTATTAGGATGTTACTAGCATTGTGCTAGCATGATTAACGTTGCTAGCATGTTTCTAGAATGATTAGCATGTTATTAGCATGATGCTGACATGATTAGCATGTTTCTAGAATTATTAGCATTATTAACATGATGCTGACATGATTAGCATGTTGCTGACATGATTAGCGTGTTGCTAGCATGTTTCTAGCATTATTAGCATGTTGCTAGCATGTTTCTAACATGATTACCATGTTGCTAGAATGTTTCTAACATGATTAGCATGTTTCTAACATGATTAGCATAGTGTCAACATGATTTAGATTCAGAATGTAGAGTTTTGTCAGTGTGAGTTTGAATAGTCTCGGCTCATTTGAACAGTCCGTCAATGTAAGTCTATGGGATTTTTCCCGGTTAAAAGCCTCATTTTTAGGAAAACCATAAGTCCGATCAGTTAGGAAAAAGTCGAAGCACATTCGCTCAGAGTTTGTAGTTTGTAGAGGTAAAGCCCTAGGAGGAGTAGCGCTCTCCGAAGCAGAAGAAGAACCGTAATTTTACGCCGGATTTCAGTAAGTGGGCTTTCTCAAGCCAGCTAAACAAAGTCTCTGACCTTGGGGAACTGGTAGGTGATGTGCGGCTCGTAGCCTTCCTCGTTCCTCTTCTTCCTCAGGCTGACCACCAGCAGATACTCGAAGAACAGCTGGCCCATGTGAGCGCGCTCCCGTCCCGCAGGAGACGCCGCAGTCGGATACACGCCGGGATCAGAGCAGCTGCGCTCTGAACAAACACACAACACACAAAGCGCACACGTGTGACATTTAACGACAGAAGAACCACAGGCAGAACAAGGAGGAGGTGAGCGCCTCACAAACACGCTTTGTGCTCAGAAAACCTCAAAGGAAACGGCACTGGAACATATGATCGCTGCACACTCACAGCTTCACATCTTCACAGCACACAAAGCAGAACAGAGATCAGCGCTAAACACGTTTAACCACAATAGGAGACCTTCAGCTCAACACTCAGAAAATCAAGAGCTTCTTCGCTGACGCTAATCTGATTTCTCAACTCCTCACCATCAGATTTATATTGACAGCGTCTGGAAAACTGACGAAATATAGAGATTAAATGAAGAAATAAATGCATATTTTACAAATCTAATGTCTGCTAATATTTAAATTTAATAATTTTAAATATTTAAACATTCAAGAACAAATATATATTTCCTTTTAATAAAAACATACATGTATATAAATATAAACTAAATATATGATATACATATAGTTTATGAAATGTATAATTATATATATATTCTAAAATAATGTACATTTTTCTTAATAATATGTCTATGAATCGTACAGTTATTACAAAAAATTATTTTATGTTTTTCATAATACCTACAAATATTTAGCATATTATGAATTAATATATTCATTAAAACAAATAATATAATACATATTTTATTATTATATAAAATCAAATAGTTAATATTTTGCTTATATCATATTTTTTTATTTATTAAAAAATGCATATAAATTAACATTTTAAATATTTAATAATATTATAATATATAATATATTTTATTAATATTTAATATTTATATTTATTAATATATTTTATATTCATAAAATATAAAATCAAATAGCATAAACGTATAACACAATATAAAAATGCAGATGAATTCCATGTTTTAACATTTCAAATAAATATTTAATAATACAGAAACATCGTAATGAAAACAGTTTTTAAATATGGTTAGATTTAATGGTATAAACTGAAGGAAAAAAATATCTTGTTTGATCCATTTAAATATTTATATTTAAATATGTATGTAATTAAGGTTAGGTTGAAGGGTATAAATTGAAGGAAAATTGTTTTTTGTAGCCATTTCAAAAAATATACATTTAAATAGTTAATATTCTATATATATATTTTTTTTTACTTTTTTTTTACTAAAAGTATACATTATAAAAATGCATATAAATTACTTTTTTTATTTTGATACAAATATATTAATATATTAATAATAGAAATGTGTATTTAAATATTGTTAGGTTTAATGGTACAAATTGTAAAATATATATATATATATTTTTTTTTAAATAAATATTTAATAAGAAAAATATATTGATAATAGAAATGCATATTTATTATTTTTTATTATATTTTACAAAAATAATACAATATAAAAATGCATATTCATTTAATTTTTTAATATATTTGTATATCAAATAAATATTTAATAAGAAATATAAACTAGTAAGAAAAATATTTATTAAATTATGGTAAGGTTAATGGCTAGTATATGACTCACTGGTTCTGTGGAGTTTCTCATGAAGCGTGGAAAACATGGAGCTGATCTTCTTCATGGCTCCATTATCCATATCCACCAGAATATCAGCTGGAAATACACACACACACACACACACACACACACACACACACACACGCACACACACACACAGACTGTAATCAGTATGGACTGATTCCACATGTTGGGAAATTCTCAGGAATTCAGGACTTGAATCATTACTTTCATTTTCACCCTTGCTGTCTGGCTACAAAAGGCCAAACAAACACAACCACAGGTCAAGTATATATATGTGTGTGTGTGTGTGTGTGTGTGTGTGTGTGTGTAAAGCAGAAACACTGTCTTCAAGTCTCACTTCTACAACAGAAGACATTCATCTCTCACCCACTTCAGTTTAAGTTCATACAACAGCTCACTGTGTTTAGTTGTGTGTGTGTTTTCTGGCTTGACCTCCACCAAGGGGCCAAAACTGGCCTCAAAATGCAGCAAAACCTGACTTTGAGGACACAGACACACAAAAACACTAAATATACACACTAAACATATGAGTTTCCTTTTGTAACACTTAAAATATGGTAAGATTTATTGGTATAAATTGATGGGATTTTTTTTATATATTTATTTAATTATTTATATATGGTTATTTATATATGGTTAGGTTTAATGGTACACATTGACAAATTGAAGGATTTTTTTGCAGATATTTCATAAAATACAAGTTCTTATTATTCTATAAATAAATAAATAAATATTTTACTAAAATTATACATTATAAAAATGCATATAAATTTCATTTTTTTTTTTTTACATAAATATTTAATACAAATAAATGAATAATAAAAATGTGTCTTTAAATATGGTTAGGAAGAAACAATATATATAATATCTATTTTATTAATATTAATATTTATTAACATTTTATAAAATATAAAATCAAATAATTCAGATTTTATTTATAGAATTCTTATTTATTTCATTAAAATAGCACTATATAAAAATGCATACGAATTTCATGTTTTAACATTTTAAACAAATATGTAATAATCCAAAAAAATTTTATTTTAAATAAATATTTTATATAAATAAATGAATAATAAAAATGTGTATTTAAATATGGTTAGGTTTCATGGTACAAAGTGAAGAAAAAATATATTGTATTTATATAATATAATCTATTTTAATAATATTTTATAAAATATAAAATCAAATAACTCATATTTTATTTATATCATTTTATTTATTTCATTAAAATAATACAATATAAAAATGCATACGAATTTCATGTTTTAACATTTTAAACAAATATGTAATAATTCAAAAAAAATTATTTTAAATAAATATTTTATATAAATAAATGAATAATAAAAATGTGTATTTAAATATGGTTAGGTTTCATGGTACAAAGTGAAGAAAAAATATATTGTATTTATATAATATAATCTATTTTAATAATATTTTATAAAATATAAAATCAAATAACTCATATTTTATTTATATCATTTTATTTATTTCATTAAAATAATGCAATATAAAAATGCATACGAATTTCATGTTTTAACATTTTAAACAAATATGTAATAATAAAAAAAATAAATAAATTAAATAAATATTTTATATAAATAAATGAATAATAAAAATGTGTATTTAAATATGGTTAGGTTTCATGGTACAAAGTGAAGAAAAAATATATTGTATTTATATAATATAATCTATTTTAATAATATTTTATAAAATATAAAATCAAATAACTCATATTTTATTTATATCATTTTATTTATTTCATTAAAATAATGCAATATAAAAATGCATACGAATTTCATGTTTTAACATTTTAAATAAATATGTAATAATAATTAAAAAAAAACATTATTTTATATTTTAAACAAATATTGAATACAAATCAATGAATAATAAAAATGTGTATTTAAATATGGTTAGGTTTCACGGTACAAAGTGAAGAAAAAATATATTATATTTATAAAATATGATCTATTTTATTATTATTTTATAAAATATACAATCAAATAATTCATATTTTGTTTATATAATTCATATTTATTTCATTAAAATAACGCAATATAAAACTGCATACGAATTTCATGTTTTAACATTTTAAATAAATATGTAATAATAATAAAAAAAAAATCATAAAAATAGTTTTAAAATATAGTTAGATTTATTGGTATAAATTTAAGGATTGTATTTAATTATTTATATATAAATTTGTATTTAATTAAGGTTAGGTTTAAGGGTATAAATTGATAAATTGAAGGAAAATCGTTTTTTGTAAATATTTCATAAAATATAACAGCTCACTGTGTTTAGTTGTGTGTGTGTTTGTGTTTTCTGGCTTGACCTCCACCAAAAGGCCAAAATTGGCCTCAAAATGCAGCAAAACCTGGTTTTAATCAACATTTCGAGACCACAGACACACAAAAACACTAAATACGCATACTTAACGTGTCTTAAAACACAGAAAACTAAAACATGCTTTCTGTGAGGACGGAATATATCATGAGCCCGGTATAAAAGACACTTAATCAAGAGAAAACAGCGATATATGTGCGTTTTACACGCGTTTTCGGAGTTTATGTGCGTTTTTCAGTGTGTTTGTTGTGTTTGTACTCACTGTCGGCGGGAGTTTGCTGCTGTTGTCCCGTCCTCTTCTTGTCTCGGCTCATCTCTGCTCTTTAAAGTCTTTGACACAATCACAGACTCACAGCAAACGCTGTCAGTGAACTAAACTCTGAACGAACGCGCGTGCCGCGGGGGGCGGAGTCATGGCGAGAGGTCACGCCCACACCGAAAGCACGCCCCCTTTCGGAATGATTAAACGCAGTTCCACAACATCCGACTGATGCGATAAAGGCACATCTGCGAAGTTGTTTTCGTGCTACTGTGCTGTCATGGCAATAAATAAATAAAATAATGACTTGCACTGAACTCGAGCCACATCGGTCTCTTATGTTGCTGTCGAAGATTGAGATCAATCGTTATAAATCTATTACATATTTTTATGTGACTGTTTATTGTTTTCTTTAAATATTTCAAATGACATATTTGCTTAAAAAAAATGTGTAAAGTTGTATGAATAAATATTTATTGTTTTGAAATACTGAATATTTGTGTTTTTCGTAATACTGATGAAAATAAACATATTATGTAATATTTAAAAATAGAAAGCATGTCATTTATGAATATATATATATATAATTATTTATTTATTTATTGCATTGAGATATTTAGAAACATATTTCTTCTTTAAAAAAGTTTATTATTGTTTTTTTTTACTTAAATGTGTGTGTGTTATGAAACTGTATGAATAAATGTTTATGAATATTTATTATTTTAATATACTGACTAATATTTTATTTATATAATATATTTTTTAGTTATTTTACAAAAATAATACATTATAAAAATGCATGTAAATTTCATGTTTTAACATTTTAAATAAATATGTATTAATAATAAAAATAAATTCATAATAAAAATAGTTTTTAAATACGGTTAGATTAGGATAGGATTTTTTTTTTTTTTTTAGATTTGTTTAAGTATTTATATTTAAATTTGTATTTAATTATGGTTAGATTTAATGGTATACAATACAAATTTTTCTTTGTAAATATTTCATAAAATATAAATTTAAATAGTTAATATAATAATAATATACATATTTCTATTATATTTGTATACACACACACACACACACACATATATATAATTTTACTAAAATTAAGATATTTAAGAAATATATTTCTTCTTTAAAAAGTTTATTGTTTTTTTTACTTGCGTGTGTGTGTTTGTTATGAAATTGAATGAATAAATATTTATGAATATTTATTGCTTTGATATACTGAAGATTTGTATTTTTTCTTAGTAATTACGAAAATAAACACACACACACACACACACACACACACACACATATTATCAGAAATTATTTATATGTATGTATTATAGATTTATACATTATCTGAAATCTTAAGTATATAATTTATGTAATTTTTACAAATAGAAAATATGTAATTTATGAATATTTATTTATTACACAGGGATATTTGAGACATATATTTGGTCTTAAAAATGAAAAATTGTATATTATATTATTATTATTTGTGTGTGTGTGTGTGTGTCATAAATGTGACCCTTGACCACAAAACCAGCCATAAGAGTCCATTTGTTTTTTTAAAATTGAGATTTATACATCATCTTAAAGCTAAACAAGCTTTCCATTGATGTATGGTTTGTTAGGATAAGACAATATGGCCGAGATACTATTTGAAAATCTGAAATCTAAGGGTGGAATAATAATAATAATAATAATAATAATAAATCTAAATAATGAGAAATCGCCTTCAAAATGATCCAAATGAAGTTGTTAGCAATGCATATTACCAATCTAAAATTAACTTTTGACATATTACAGTAGGAAATGTACAAAATATCTTCATCGAACACGATCTTTACCTGATACCCTAATGATTTTTGGCATAAAAGAAAAATGGATAATTGTTTGTGACCCATGTTGCAAACAAATCTACTGTTTAGTGCTCCAGGGTCACATTTGTCATTAAAAACACTAATTTGAGCAAGTCTGGCTCCATCTAGAGGTCACACAATGACTGTATGATGTACATTCGTGTGTTTTGATGTGTCACGATCCGCTAGAGGGCGAGATTTGACCTACATTCGGTGGCTTGGTCTATTTATAGCACTAAAGTAATCGCTGAAATTCAAAACTCGTGATTCCGCGTGATTTCTCTAGCTCGGATCGCCCGCTTTCGCCTTTAAAACGCTCTCGCCGTTTAAAAAAACACGTGTCTTCACGGATGAACACACTGTTTGTAAACATGGAGAACGCTGGGCGCTTTACATTTGAGCGACAGCCGCTACGTCCAATCACATGACGAGGACCGCGAGCCGGCACTGGAGCGACCAATCGGAAGCTTGATTTCGCTAACCTATGGATGCGGGCGTCCAATAGTATGCGAGGAGGGCGGGGTCAGGTCACATAATCGCTTTAGTTTGGTTGATGCGTTTCTTTCCTTGTTATGATGGATTGTTAATCATTAACTATCTGTAATTATGTGGAAACACGAGGATAGTGTTTCTAACTTTTAATTGGATGTTGCTCTGAGACCATTTGGACTGGAGGTGGGTGAAAGTATCCGATTATACACAACATGGTTTTAAAGTGTCGGTAGACATTATTCCAAAGTATTATCAATATTATTAAAGTATTATTAATCATATACACTTTCATGCAGTTTTCCCATGTATTTGGATACTATGTTAATATAATGCTTTTGAACATTAATTTTGGGCACCATTATTATAAATGGCATACCTATGCCATTTATAATAATAATACAATGTTTTGTACATTATCGTGGTGGAAATCCCATGTTTTTTTTATATGTTTTATGATAATACTATCTTCTAGAGCATATATGTTGGCTGTTTTTACATTTACCATGGTAATACAATGTTTTTGACCATATTATAATGGTATTGCCATGTTTTTTTGTCATTTGCCATACCGTTTTTTTTGCAACTAGTGCAGTGATACCATGTTTTGGATGTTATGAATGTAATGCCATGTTTTATGGTTTTACATGTATTTACTGTAGTAATAGCATGTTTTGGATCTTATCCGTTGAAATCGCCATGTTTTTTGTTATTCAATATCGTTGAAATGCCTTTTTTTTTACATGTAACCTGGACATACCATTGTTTTCATGTATTATATCATTAATGCAATTTTTTTTTTTTTTTTTTTTTTTTTTTTGTAATATGTTTTGGACCATATCATGAATAAAATGCCATGTTTTTTGACAATGTTTTTGATATTTACCATGGTAATACCGTGTTTTGAACCTTATCATGAAGGTACTGCAATGCTTTTTTAAAAACCTTTACGGTAAAACATTTGGATCTTATAATGCTTAAAATGGCCATGTTTTATGTTATGTTTTTTAAAATAATTTTTGACAATACCATTGTTTTGAACTTTATCATTAACCTATTACCATGTTTTTTTTATTTACCATGGTAATACAATGTTTTCGACCATAATATGATTGAAATATTTTTTCTAATGCCATGCGTTTGAGTTTTTGACATTTACCATGGTAATATACCATGTTTTAGATATTATCATGATTGAAATTGCAATGTTTTTTGTTATTCAATACCCTTGAAATACCATGTTTTTGACATGTACCCTGTAATACCATTGTATTGGCATGTTAAAATGCCATGCTTTTGAGAAAGTTTTTGTCATTTACTGTGATAATACCATGTTTTGGATCTTACCATGAAGGTACTGCTGTATTTTTTTTTATTATATTTACCATGTTGTAGATCATGTGATGTATTGATATATATTTAAAATGATATTTATATATATATATATATATATTTAAAATTTGTATTTATACAATTAAAATTGCCATGTTGTTCTGTTATTTTTTTACAATGGTAGTGCAATGTTTTGGATTTTATGATGATAATGCCATGGTTTTTGACATTTACTATGTCAATACCATGTTTTGGAGCTTACTGTGACGATAACGCCATGTTTTTCTGACATTTACTACGTTAATACCATGTTTTGGACCTTATTGTGATGTTAATTCCATGTTTTGGAGCTTATCGTGACGATAATGCTATATATTTCTGACATTTACTACATCAATACCATATTTTGGACCTTACCGTGACGATAACACCATGTTTCTCTGACATTTACTATGTTAATACCATGTTTTGGACCTTATTGTGATGTTAATTCCATGTTTTGGAGCTTATCGTGACGATAGTGCCATGTTTTTCTTACGTTTACGACGTTAATACCATGTTTTGGATCTTATTGTGATGGTAACGCCATGTTTTTTTAAACATTTACTACGTTAATACGATGTTTTGGATCTTATTGTGATGGTAACGCCATGTTTTTTTAAACATTTATTACATTAATACCATGTTTTGGACCTTATTGTGATGTTAATTCCATGTTTTGGAGCTTATCGTGACGATAGTGCCATGTTTTTCTGACATTTACTACGTTAATACCATGTTTTGGACCTTATCGTGACAGTAATGCCATGTTTTTTAACATTTACTATGTTAATACAATGTTTTAGACCATATTGTGACAGTAATGCCATGTTTTTTAACATTTACTATGTTAATACAATGTTTTAGACCATATCGTGACAGTAATGCCATGTTTTTTTTAACATTTACTATGTTAATACCATGTTTTGGAGCTTATCGTGACAGTAATGCCATGTTTTTCTGACGTTTACTATGTTAATACCATGTTTTAGACCTTATCGCGAAGGTTAAGTTCGTTCTAATCATTCTGTTTCAGAGTCTCTGAAGTGTTTGGATCGTGAGTCAGTCATCATGAGTCACCGCACCATCCATCTGTTCCGTAAGGGCCTGCGGCTGCACGATAACCCCACCCTGCTGGGGGCGCTGGTGTGCTCCTCTGCACTGTACCCCGTCTACATCCTGGACCGCGTGTTTCTGGAGGGGGCGATGCGCATAGGCACATTACGCTGGCGCTTCATCCTGCAAAGTCTGGAGGATCTGGACGCTCGTCTGCGAGCGCTAGGTTCGCGGCTCTATGTCCTGCGCGGGTCCACTGCGTCTGTGCTGCGAGACCTCGTAACCCGGTGGGGCGTCACACAGATCAGCTATGACTCGGAGGTGGAACCATATTATGTGAGCATGGAGAGAGAAATACAAACCCTGGCACAGGAGCGCGGACTCAAAACATACACATGCGTGTCGCACACGCTCTACGACGTCAAGAGGTGCGATGGCCTGAAATTACTCAGCTAAATTAAAACTTCATAACTATTAAAAAAAATTTTTGGTAACTGAAATAAAGCTTATGAAGTAAAACATATTTGATGAATAAAGCTACTTTAGTATTATCATTAAAGTCGTAGAGACTTGAAACTTGGAGGGTTAGTGGTATTCACACCGTCGGCAACATTACTGATGGGGGCGCTACAGGGTCAAAAATACGAAATCGCTCCTAACTCCTAAACCATCAGTGGCAGACTGACGAAATTTTCAGCTATTTCATGTTTTAAAAAATCTACTTTTGCATACTAGTCCTAGGTTTTTCGTCCGATCGCAACCTAACCAGTTCAGAAAGATTCTCAAGAGAGTGAATATCAAAGAACTTTTGAATGACTAGTCGTCACAAAGAGGCGCCAAAATGTTCGAAAGGGGCAGGGCCACTTTTAGTGAAATACCTATGCCTATAAATACCAGAGCTTGGCCACTTGGTGGCGCTATAAGAGGGTAAAAAACATAAACAAAGGGCTAAGTGCACAACCATTTGTCCTATTTACATAAAAATTGCTGGGCACGGTCTTGGTCCAAACGTCTGCAAGGACATTTGGGTATATAAAAAAATATATATTTTTTTTAAATTGCAAAATATAAACTCACAATATTCTTTCTTTAAAATGCTATTAGTCCCACATATTTGAAAAATATCCTAACTAATAAAAATATGTTCTAAGAACGTTTTGCGAACTTTTCAAGTAAGAAACATTATTTCTGAATGTTTAAAAATGTTACAAAAAAATTGCTAAATATAAACTATTATATGTATTACAGATTTTTTTTCTAAATCAGACTATAAACTTGCAATTCTGACTTTTTTTAAATCACAAACTATAAACTCACAATTTCAAAAAAAAATTTCAAAATTGCAAAATATAAAGTCGCAATTCAGACTTTTTTTTTGAAATCGTGAAATATAAACTCAAAATTCTGACTATTTTTGAAATTGCAAAATATAAACGCACAATTCTGACTTTTTAAAGCGTGAAGAACATTTATAGCTCATATTTCATCACAAAAAGTCAAACTAAAAAAATAATTTAAGAAAGCCATAAATTATGCTAAAAATACTGCTGAATGATTTAAATAAAACGTTTATTGCATCATCACAGTCAATACTGAAAAATACACAAAAACAGCCACAATAACCAAAATGATAGCGTATCAGTATTTTGAGGTGAAATATGAGCTGGACGTGTTCCTATTTAAACTCAAAACAAACATGTAACAGGTCACTTTATATTTTATTATGTTAAAAACTTGTAAAATCTTGACTGAATATAAAAAAACATGGCCATGAAACTTGGTGGGCCTGTTTGACTCACGGACCCAAAGGTCTAAAAGAAATTTTAAAGAAACTGGCCCCTGGACTTCCAGGGGCGTTTTTTGCACATATCATGCGATAGAACTCATTTCAGACAACATTTCAGACAACTTTGCCTCTAGAACCACTGCTGTCGAACAAACTCTTGGTTCAATTATTGAGAAGATGTAAAAAAAAATAAAAAATACTTTAGCAAACTAGTCCTAGGTTTTTCGCTCAATCTGGGAAAAAAAAACACTGTAGTACAATTCTCTGGACTCTCTAGGCTCATAATTATCAACTGAACTTTGAAATTTGGCCTTTGGGAAGCTAAAACAGGGTCATTTAGAAAAGGAGCCTGTCCAAATTTACCCAAGCTCCTATAAAGCATGAAGGAAAACTCAAAAACAGGTGATTCTAAACAAGCATGCAAAGTTTTAAGGGGATCGGACCACAGCTGGGGGATGTTCCATAAAATAAGTTTACCAAATAAGTCTAAATTGTTAATTTAGGTGGTTATAGGCATGTTAAACAGTGTCTTTTTTTCATATGTGCTTAAATGCCCCAAATCATTCAAACCCAGGCAATCGCTGCTTGCAGCTATATTTATTATAGTGTTTGTTTCTCTCAGGATCGTGAAGGCGAACGGCGGTGCTCCTCCACTCACGTATAAGAAGTTCCTGCATGTTTTGTCTGTTTTGGGTGAACCAGAGAAACCGGTGCGGGACGTCAGCGCTGAGGACTTCCTGTAAGAGCATCACCAGCGTCTGTGTGTTTGTTGTGCCTGACGCTGAGCAGATGCTTCTTCATCTGTTGAGTGTTTGACTGAAGTGCAGGAACAGAGGAATCATGGGAGACTCTAAGCGATCTTGTGTGTTTTATGTGCGCAGGAGATGCGTGACCCCCGTGGAGCCGGATCACAAGAAGACGTACAGAGTCCCGTCTCTGGCCGATCTGGGTCTAGAGGTTGAGTTTGAGGTTTTGTGGCCCGGTGGAGAGACGCAAGCCCTCCAGAGACTCGACAAACACTTCCAGAGTCAGGTCTGATTCATTCAAGTGATTCAAATCTTTTGTTTCCAGATTGATTCGTTCACTGATTCATTCAGTGAGTCATGTGTTCGTAGGGATGGGTGGCGAACTTCTCGAAAACGCGGACGGTGCCGAACTCTCTGCTGCCCAGCACCACGGGTCTCAGTCCGTATCTCAGTCTGGGCTGCCTGTCGGTTCGCACCTTCTACCACCGACTTAGCAGCGTGTACGCACAGGTTAGCATGCACGCTAAACCTGGTAACACCACACACTACACACACAACATGCTAACTAAGCTACGTAGGATACAACACGCGGACAGAGATGGACTAATGTTAGCATGTTGCTAAGCTAACGACGAAATATTCGAATGAGCGCAAAACGTACAGATTTTGGGTGAAGTTGGTACTCGTTGTCACATGACCTCATGTAGTGTTTCTAATTCACTTCTTTGAAGTTATTTAGCAATTTTATCCAGTTTTATGCTAACTTCCCCAACCTTTTCTCCAGTCGAAGAACCACTCGCTGCCGCCCGTGTCTCTCCAGGGTCAGGTTCTGTGGCGCGAGTTCTTCTACACCGTTGCGTTGTCCACGCCAAACTTCACCAAGATGGAGGGGAACCCCATCTGCCTGCAGATCGACTGGTACCACGATCCAGAAGCTCTGGAGAAATGGAGAACCGTAAGAGAAGCGCATGTTTAAGGTCTTTCGTGTGTCGTCGCCAATGTTGGGAAAAGTTACTTTTAAAAGTAATGCATTACAATATTGCCTTACTCCCTGAAAAAAAGAACTGATTACGTTACTTAATTACTTTTTATGGAAAGTAGTGCGTTACAATAATGCGTTACGGTTACACTTTATTTTGATAGTCCACTTTAGACATTCTACTAACTGTAAGTAACTTTGTAGCTACATGTCAACTAAATCTCGTTATTTGCAACTACATGTCCACTAACACTCAGAGTAGACTTTAGGGTTAGTTTAGGGTAGGTTTAGGGTTGGTTGAATAAGTTGACAAAGAAAGTGTTAGAAGATATTAAGCAGACAGTCTACTAATGCTCTACTAACTGCTAGTTGACATTTTGTTGCAAAGTTAATTACTGTTAGTAGAATATCTAAAGTGGACTATCAAAATAAAGTGTTACCTGCGTTACTCCCTAAAAAAGTGACTAATTAAGTTACTTGGTCACTTTTTATGGAAAGTAGTGCATTACAGTATTGCCTTACTCCCTAAAAAAGTAACTAATTACGTTACTTTGTTACTTTTTATGGAAAGTAGTGCGTTACAATATTGTGTTACTCCCTAAAAAAAATGGGTCTGATAAAAACATTAGATTCTTATCAAAGGTAAAAGCCGTTTTACACCAAAATGAACTTAATTGAATAAACCTAAGGCTAAAGAAAAATTTAATTCACATCTGTACAGTAGAACTGTAGTTCAACACTCTTCAGCAATGAGAAAAAAGCTTTTAAAAAGCTCTTACTTCTTACATTTTCTTTTCTTATTTAGATTTTTTGTCTTGTTTCCAGCCAAAATATCTAAAAATTCTTAAGTCAAGAAGGATTTTCTAGACAAGTAAAATTATTGTCTTGTTTTTTTTTCTGAAAACAAGTCAAAATTAAGTGTGTTTTTGCTTGAAACAAGCAAAATAATCTCCCAGTGGGGTAAGCGAAATAATCTTGTTTTCTGTTTGAAATAAGATTATTTTGCTTACTCCATTGGCAGATTATTTAGCTTGTTTTAAGCAAAAACTCACTTAATTTTGACTTGTTTTTTTTCTAAATACAAGAAAATAATTATTTATTGGTCTAGAAAATCCTTCTTGATTTAAGATTTTTTTTTATATTTTGGCTGGAAACTAGACAAAAAATTTAAGTAAGAAAGTTGAATTGGGTCAACAAAGTCTTTGGTTAATAAAATTGGATTAAATATTTAAAGGAACCAAAAAGTAACTGGCGTTACTTTTTTGAAAAAGTAACTCAGATATTTTCTTGGAAATGAAAAAGTAATACGTTACTTTACTAGTTACTTGAAAAAAGTAATATTATTACGTAACATGCGTTACTTGTAATGCGTTTCCCCCAACACTGGTCGTCGCTAACGTTCTCTGTCCTCCACCCTTCATCCTCCTCTTCAGGCTCAGACGGGCTTCCCCTGGATTGACGCCATCATGACCCAGCTGCATCAGGAGGGCTGGATCCATCATCTGGCGCGTCACGCCGTGGCCTGTTTCCTAACTCGCGGAGATCTCTGGATCAGCTGGGAGGAGGGCATGAAGGTCTTCATGCTTTGGGTCTTTTTATGTGTTTCGTACAGTCTTTCGTACACGTATTTCAGGTGTGTCGATTTCTCAGGTCTTCGAGGAGCTCCTGTTGGACGCGGACTACAGCATTAACGCCGGGAACTGGATGTGGTTATCCGCCAGCGCCTTCTTCCACAAATTCACCAGAATCTTCTGCCCGGTGCGTTTCGGCCGGCGGACTGACCCTCAAGGACAGTATCTGAGGTATGGCCACGCCTACTATACAAAAGCCACCCTAATAGGTTGATTTCCCCCACTTTCTTCCATTTAATATTCAAGACATTCAGTATTTGATCTGCCACACCCACTGTTGTTTAATATTCATGACGTTCTGATCTTCCTGCCACTCCCACCGCTGTTTAATATTCAAGGCATTCGGTATTTGATCTGCCACACCCACTGCTGTTTAATATTCAGCCCACTGCTGTTTAATATTCACAATGTTCTGTTCAACCTGCCATGCCCTCCACTGTTTAATATTCAAGACATTCAGTTTTTGATCTGCCACACCCACAATTCATGCCATTTTGCATGCCCACTGCTGTTTAATAGTTAACACTCTGTTTGATCTGTTTTGATCATGACATTTTGCTGTTTAATACTCATGAGGTTCAGTGTTTGATCTGCCACACCCACCACCAATTTAAATTGATAACATTTTGCAGTTTTATATATACACACTGCTTTTTAATATTCATGACGTACTGAGGTCAATCTGTCATGCCCACAGCTGTTTATTATTTAACACTCTGTGGTTGATCGTGGCATTTTGCTGTTTATTTTTCATGAGGTTCAGCGTTTGATCTGCCACACCCACCATTCATGCCAGTTTTCAGTTTAATATTCATGGTGTTCAATGTTTGATATGCCACGCCCACTGCTGTTTAAAATTCACGACGCACTGTTTAATCAGTCGTGCCCACAGCTGTTTAATATTTAACGCTTGATCTGCCACACCCACCATTCATCCCATTTAATATTCATGACGTTCAGTGTTTGATATGCCACGCCCCCAGCTGTTTAATATTTAAAACACTCTGTTTGATTTGCCACGCCCATCATTTTAATTCATGCCAGTTTGCCGTTTAATATTCATGAGGTTGTGTTTGATCTGCCACACACCATTTTAATTCATGACCTTTTTTACCATATAATATTCATGGTGTTCAATGTTTGATATGCCACGCCCACTGCTGTTTAAAATTCACGACGCACTGTTTAATCAGTCGTGCCCACAGCTGTTTAATATTTAACGCTTGATCTGCCACACCCACCATTCATTCCATTTACTATTCATGATGTTCAGTGTTTGATATGCCACGCCCCCAGCTGTTTAATATTTAAAACACTCTGTTTGATCTGCCACGCCCATCATTTTAATTCATGCCAGTTTGCTGTTTAATATTCATGAGGTTGTGTTTGATCTGCCACACACCATTTTAATTCATGACCTTTTTTACCATATAATATTCATGAGGCTCAGTGTTTGATATGCCACGCCCGCTGCGGTTTAATATTCATGATGTACTGTGTTCAATCTGTCACGCCCACAGCTGTTTAATATTTAACACTTGATCTGCCACACCCACCATTTTAATTAATGCCATTTCCTGTTTAATATTCATGACATTCAGTGTTTGGCCTGCCACGCCCACCACCGTTTAATATTCATGAGATTTTGTCTTTGACCTGCAGGAAGTACCTGCCCGTGCTGAAGAACTTCCCCTCACAGTATATCTACGAGCCGTGGAAAGCCCCAGAAGACGTCCAGCTCAGCGCCGGCTGCATCATTGGTACGGAGAGACGCTAAATGCTCACTAACCGACAGCCGTAACTGTCTAAACCCATATAATATGTTCTGACCCGTGTGTGTGCAGGTAAGGACTATCCTCGTCCCATGGTGTGCCACACAGAGGCCAGTAAGAGGAACCTGGCTTTAATGCGTCAGGTGCGGGAGGAGCAGCAGAACACGGCCGAACTCACGCGAGGTAAAACGCAAACTGTATGGCTTTCTTGTCTGAAATGCGTCGCAAAACTCCTTTAAAATGTCATGAATGGTTTAATCTCCTTCCAGATGTGGCGGATGACCCAATGGAGGCGGGGCTTAAGCGTGAAATGCAGGAGGAGGAGGAGCTTCTGGAGGGGGCGGAGCAACACGGCACATCCAAGCGTTTCAATGGCGTCGCGGATCATAAGTCTGGCAGCTGGACGCCAGAGACACTACAGTTGAGCGGAGAGGTCATGTGACTCTAGAATCTACCAATCGGATCACCGTATCACTTCACCGTGCTTCCCACAAGTCTATCAGACCATCTGAACTCTATTGATTGTTTGTTTTTGGGGCCTGAACACTGTGATGCTTATTTCGCTGGTGTGTGTGTTTTTTTTTTACGTTTACGAGAAAATCGTGTACGATTGTTAACTAAAAGGGGTCTTTCTGATGCAAATGTGTTTGTCAGTCATTAAATACATGTGTATATTGTGCAAAAGGTCAAATAAATCATGAAGGTGATTAGCAAGCTTTGGCATGTGAATCAATATAGAAATATTCATAACCAGTGTTGGGGGTAACGCATTACAAGTAACGCAAGTTAAATACTAATATTATTTTTTTCAAGTAACTAGTAAAGTAACGCATTACTTTTTTAATTTCCAAGAAAATTAGTTATGTTACATTTTCAAAAAGTAACGCCAGTTACTGTGTTTCCTTTATATAATGAATCCCATTTTATTAACCAGTGACTTTTTTTTTAGAAGTATTTTCTAGACAAGTAAATAATTATTTTCTTGTTTTCAGAAAAACAAGCTAAAATTAAGTGAGTTTTTGCTTAGAACAAGCAAAATAATCTGCCAATGGGGTAAGCAAAATAATCTTATTTCAAACAGAAAACACACTTAATTTGGACTTGTTTTCAGAAAAAAACAAGACAATAACGTTTACTTGTCTAGAAAATCCTTCTTGATTAATTTTTTGATATTTTGGCTGGAAACAAGTCAAAAAATCTAAGTAAGAAAATATTTTTTTTTGCAGTGTAATAAGCAAAACTTACTTTAGATTAACTAACATTGGAAAGGCAATTTAGTTTTCCTTTAGCATTAGCCTTATTCACTTAATTTCATTTTAATTTGAAAGGGCTTTTACTTTTGCTAAGAGTCAACCTTTTAATATTAAAAACAAACAAGCAAGCCCCGCCCAGATTTGAAAGTAACGCAAAAGTAACGTAACGCATTACTTTCCATAAAAAGTAACTAAGTAACATAATTGGTTACTTTTTAGGGAGTAACGCATTACTCTTAAAAGTAACTTTCCCCAACACTGTTCATAGCAGATCTGCATCTCTTTTATTTTTCAGTCAGCGATTACATCGAAAAAACTAAACATTTTAAATAAAACAGTCACATATTTAAGCTAAAACAGTTAATTTCAGAAACTCTCGAGATGCTTTTCTGTTTTCTGGTCAAATTTAGTTTCGTTTTGGATTTGTGAACTATAAGCAATCATTCAAAGTAAACTCATATTGCACTTATCAAAAACATGAGTTAACCTTTCTTATGGTTAGAAAAAGCTGTTAAAAGTTGTGTTTATGGTTCTGACTGACTTTAACTCCAGTGATGTAAGATCCGGGCGAATTAGCGACTCCTACTACGGCGAAGGCCGAGCTCATTAATATTAACGACGCTCTTTAACTATTTTCTCGAAGCGTCCAATCACGTAACACGATTATTATTCAAGTTTCGAGCTTTGGCCGCGTCCGCTTTCAAAACGCCTCCGTTTCGTCCAATCACGCGAGTCTACCGCCCGAGCGTCCCGTTACGTCATTAATATTCATGAGCTCGGCCTTTGGCGTAGTAGTGCGCTCGGTTCGCATCCTGGATCGAGCGCCACGTCGCACAGCGGAGTCTTCCAGAACTCACGCCGATGATCAGCGTCGATCCGGAGAGGAATGCAGTGAAATAATCTGCAGGAGAGAAACAGCAACCATGGTGAAGGTGAGAGAAGAAACCTGCGACAAACACTCACTCTTTTCAGCTTTTTTTGTTTGCGTGTGTGTGTGTTTTTCTCTTTGGCGAGATGTGCGCATCTTTAAGAAATACCATTTAAAGTTCTGTTTCAGAGATGCACATTAGTGCAAAAGAGGAAAATGTCAGCGGGAAAGTGTTTGAAAGCGTAGTTTATTTAGTTTCTAGTTGGATGTTTTCAGAATGCATTTACAATATGGTCACTGAAGGTTTTTTCAGTTAGTTTCTAGCATATTTTAATCGTGTTTTCATATATAGTTTGATGTTTCTTATGTTTAGATGAAGCATTTTTGCCTTATATATTGGCCGTTTAATCAGTTATTAGTGAAATATTTTACAATATGGTTACTTGATATTATTTGTACTTTAGTTTTAGCACATTTTTTTATGTGTGTGTGTGTGTGTGTATATATATATATATATATAATTTTTAAATATGTAATAATTCTAATCGTTTTCATATATAGTTTAATGTTTAATAAATATTAGTGAAATATTTTACAATATGGTTACTTCATGTTTTTTTGTACTTTAGTTTTAGCATATGTTTTTTTATGTCATTCATTTTTTGTGAATATATATATATATAATTTTAATCGTTTTCATATATAGTTTGATGTTTAGATGAAGCATTTTTGCCTTATATACTGGCAAAAGTTTACATTATATATATTTATATTTTTTCTTTATATTTTTTGTACTTGTTTAATTGTAACATATTTTTTGTCATTCCTCTGACTTTTTTGTGAATATATATATATATATATATATATTTGTTTGTTTATAAAATAATTTGAATTGTTTTCATATATAATTTGATGTTTCTTATTTTCAGATGAAGCATTGTTGCCTTAAATATTGGACGTTTAATAAGTTTACATTATATATATTTATATTTTTACTTTATATTTTTTGTACTTATTTACATTTTTTTTATGCCAATCCTCTTACTTTTTTGTTAACATATATATATATAGTTTTTTTTTGTTTGTTTTTTTCATCATAAAATCATAGATTTTTTTTTATTATTTGTATTTTTTACGTTGGACGACATCTTTAAAAATGAAAAATAAAATATTATATATTTTTTATTTTTATATTATCTATTACCTGTTGTCTGTGGATCTTCCTTGTATTTTTAATTTAAAAAAACATACTGATTTTTATTTTGTTTATTCTATTTGTAGAGTGTGAATTCAGAAGCTCAGTCCAAGAGTGAAACGTATGAAGGAGGAGAAGAACAAACAGAAAGCAACCCATCTGCAGGTGATTATACTTCATGTGGATCGGCTAAACTCTCATTTTGAGCCACGTTTACCTCAAGACTTGTTCTGCATAACATTATTGACTGTATTCCTGACTGACGTGTCCAGATTTAGTCTCTTCTGGGAGTGGTTTTGTAGCTAAAGTTGCTGTAGTAAACACTGGTGTGTGTCTGTCTCTCGTGAGGTTTGTCTGCTATTTAAGTGTTTGTGGGAATGATCGCGGGAATAATGCAGCGCGAGCTGGGAATTCACACTTGTTTTCGGACAAAAGCGTGTTTGATGATGCAAGATGAACATCAGCACCACTCACAATAAATGTATGAAATATGTCCAGTTTCGTACTGCAGCTCACAAGAAAAAAGATCTATATTTTGCATTAGGGAAATGTGTATTTTTCTTTATTTATTTATTGTTTCTCTTCAAGAATTTCTTGCATTGTTGCGTCAAGTTGGCTTGAGAAAGACAATTTACTGATCTGCTATTTTCTTCCTTGACAAAATGTTCTGACTGCTACTCCTCCTAGAGATTTAACTCTACAAACCTCAAACTCAGCCCAGATCTTCAGACTGATCTGACTCCAGTTGCTAGATCTTGATTTTTTCCTAAAAATAACGATTAAAACTGAAAAATCCCATAGACTTGCATTGAGGGAATGTTCAAATGAGCCAAGACTATTCAAACTCACACTGACAAAACTCCCACAATCCCTTGCGACTCAATCAAGCTTCCCTTCTGTCCACTATTATAATCCATTCACACTCATAACATGCTAACAATATGCTTATAACATGATAATCATGCTAACAACATGCTAATAACATGATAATCATGCTAACAACATGCTAATAGCATGATAATCATGCTAACGACATGCTAGTAACTAGCTAATCATGTTAGAAACATCTTAGAAACATACTAGCAACTTGTTAATCATGCTAACAACATGCTAGTAACTTGCTAATCATGCTAGAAACATCTTAGAAACATGGTAACATCTTGCAAATCATGCTAGTAACATGCTAATCATGTTAGTGTTAATAAAACATGCTTGGAACCGGCTAGGAACATGTTAATCACATTAGAATCATGCTAGAAACATGCTAGCAACTTGTTAATCATGCTAGCAACTTGATAATCATGTTAGAAACATGTTTGCAGCTTGCTTATCATGCTAGAAACATGCTAGCAAATTGATAATCATGATAGAAACATGTTTGCAGCTTGCTTATCATGATAGAAACATGCTAGCAACCTGATAATCATGATAGAAACATGTTTGCAACTTGCTTATCATGATAGAAACATGCTAGCAACTTGTTAATCATGCTAGCAACCTGATAATCATGTTAGAAACATGTTTGCAGCTTGCTTATCATGCTAGAAACACGCTAGCAACTTGATAATCATGTTAGAAACATGTTGTCAGCTTGCTTATCATAATAGAAACATGCTAGCAACTTGCTAATCATGCTAGAAACATGCTAGCAACTTGATAATCATGATAGAAACATGTTTGCAGCTTGTTTATCATGCTAGAAACATGCTAGCAACTTGATAATCATGTTAGAAACATGTTTGCAGCTTGCTAATCATGATAGAAACATGCTAGCAACTTGCTAATCATGCTAGAAACATGCTAGCAACTTGATAATCATGATAGAAACATGTTTGCAGCTTGTTTATCATGCTAGAAACATGCTAGCAACTTGATAATCATGTTAGAAACATGTTTGCAGCTTGCTTATCATGATAGAAACATGCTAGCAACTTGTTAATCATGCTAACAACATGCTAGCACCTTGCTAATCATGCTAGAAACATCTTAAAAACATGGTAACACCTTGCAAATCATGCTAGTAACATGCTAATCATGTTAATGTTAATAAAACATGCTTGGAACTGGCTAGGACCATGTTAATCATGTTAGAATCATGCTAGAAACATGCTAGCAACTTGATAATCCTGTTAGAAACATATTTGCAGCTTGCTTATCATGATAGAAACATGCTAGCAAATTCGCATTACCATAATCCAAAAAAATAATGTTGCTTTAATACTAAAAAGTAATGACCCCCCCTCCAAATTCTCAAAACTATAATGCAATACAACAATAAAATTAATCATGTTTCCGTTTAATAAAAGTAATGATTTTTTTCCAAATATTTCCCATAACTGTAGTGCATTGAATATAATATAATTAAATGAATAATGTTGTAAATAAAAAGTGTTTTATTTATTAACTTACTATAATGCAATAAAAATAATTCAGTTCATTATAGTTCAGTGCATTTTTAAGCTTTATGTAAATAAATCATGTAATTAATTGCTTGTTGTCTCTTGAATTTTGGGTTAAATATGACCCAGAAGAATTATTTCTGTGCAAAATTTGATTTATTTTATGGTCATTAATTTCGAATGTTGAGTCTTAAAAGGTGTTTATTTTTTTTCCACAGCAGATGGTGGTAAGGAGCACCCTGTGGCTCCGCCTGCAATGATCTGGCGCGTGACCGGCGGCCTCTTCAGCGCCACGAAGGGCGTGGTCGGAGCCACGGTGGGCGGAGTCGCCTGGCTGGGCGGGAAAAGCCTGGAGATCACCAAATCGGCAGTGACCGCAGTGCCCTCGGTGGGCGTCGGCCTGGTGAAGGGCGGAGTTTCAGCGGTGGCAGGGGGCGTGTCCACAGTGGGGTCGACAGTAGCCAATAAAGTTCCGTTCACGGCAAAGAGGAAAGACAAATCGGAGTAAAGAAGAGGACGATTATAAGAGCCGAACACTCATTTTTCTGTTGTTTTGTTGTTTGAGACATTGACGGATGTTTTTGACCAAACAACATCCAAGACGTTTGCGCAAAAGGGAGTTTTATACGTCATACGGTGGGGTTTTGATCTTAACGGAAATAGTTTTTTCTTAAATCATCTCCGATCTGCGACCAAAGACACGTTTATCAATGATGTTTCTGTAGCTGTTAACCGACGCCATCTGATTTTCGCTGAAATGTTATCAGTTTATCGAACGGTTTATAAATTAAATTTTGTATTGTTTGAGTATAATAAAGTCATGTGAAAAATGCTCTGGATGTTTTCAATGATTCAAACCTCTCCAGATGTGGAAAGATGATTTCACTCCAATTTGATAAAATTTTTCATAAAATACTTGGCGAAAAAGTATAAATGCAAACACGTCTAGCTTAAAACGTAATGCCAAAATACAATTCATAACATTTTGTTATCACATGTTGGAAAAGTCTGAAGAGAATCTTGATTAGCAAGTTAGCAAAACATCGGAATCATGATGCCAATAATATAAAGTCAGAATTAAAATAATTTTTCACTTTTGTTCAATTTAGTTAAAATTAAACTGACTTTGAACTTTTTATTTTTTGAACCATTTTTGTCTTAATTCTATCATCTCCTCATTATATGATTCAAAACATTTTAATAATTTAATTTAAGTTTAACACAGAACATTATTCTGCTGAGGTTTGATATGATTGTGTAAAAACTTACTAGTTTAACTGGTTACTAAGTGACTATAAAACCTTTTTTTTTTTAAGTTAAAAAGTAAAAGTGCAGTGACCATGTTTTTTGCCACATTGATTACCATTTGTATAACTATAGTTTTACTACAAATACCTACGTTTACCATGTTTTTTTTATTATTTTTTTTTTTTGTAGTAAAACCATGGTTAATTTTCGTAAGGGACAACTTAAACAAGTTGTATAGCTACTTTGAATATATGTATTTAATTACAAGTTTTCATATCGTCAAACAGTTAGTAAATAGATGAATGAGACTCACTAACCTGCAGTTAGTCTCAGTTTAACGTTCCCGGTCATTTTCAAATTCGAAAAAATGGCGCGCGCTTCACTGAGGGAGTCGTAACGGCTCTGAACGATTCGCACCTCGAGTGAATTCGATTCAAAACAATTGCTAGTTGTTTCATGAATCGTTTTGACGGACTCGCTCAAAAGAACTGGTTCACAAGAGTCATTTGCACGCGAATCGCGAATCACCTCGCCATATTCGCTGAAGAGAGGTGCGCCCGCTAATTAGGTCAAGTTTAGCCGTTTTTCAGTTTACTTTGACGATTTTAAAATTATTGTTGTAAATACTTGTTATTTTAGTCACAGTTGCCTAAAATGAAGACAGAACATGAAGGAAAACTACAGATTTTTGTAGTAATTTGAAAAGGATTCTTTTGTTATCAGTCATACAATTATGTAAACGTAATAATACACGGAGAAATGTTTAAATAGCTTTGGTTATGTCTTACCTTCATTTGAGTGGATTCAGTCAGCTCAGTCACGATCACAAAATATACGACTTAGGTCACTTAACTGTATATTTAATGTTAAATGAGTATTATCTGACATGCTAGCAGATACGGTCAAACACAGATGTACTAAGAGACAAAACACTCACTTTGTGTTTAAATATATATTTATTTATTTGCTGGCTGATGAAGTACCACACACAGACTAAGAAACAAATGCTGGTACTATATATATATATATATAGATCTTCAAAATTTAAAACAGCTACGAACATTCTGTAGAAAAACTGAAAACACAAGCGGTAAAAATGTACAGCTTCATAAGATACAGCTGTTATGTACAAAACACTGGAGTACACAGAGATGGAGATGATGACAACGGAAATAATGTACAGCGATGGAAGACAGATGACGTCAAACACCGGAGCTGATTCTACGCGATCTGTGCAAAAACACTTAAACATGGAACAAAATACAGTCGTTTATGCAGACGAGACAATCACTCATCTGTGGTACAGTTACAAAAAGATTGGACCCGAACACATTCCAACGATCATGTGACCCTCGCGTTACCATGGAAACAGACGCAGGTATGTACAGGCGAGGCCGCTGCGGAAACTCTTCCGTTCTTCTGTAATAGTGAGCAAAACCTGATCCGTTTGAATGTGGGGGAATGCGTGTTCTTCGTCGGCTGTTTGCCATTACTTGTATTCTTTCCATGTTAAGGTCCATTTAACAACAACAGAGACAGTCAATTTTTTTTTCGCAACTGGTGACAACCAATAAGACTTGAGCTTTGGTTTGCGTTTTCGTGAACTACATGTGCAAATATAAACCTCAAGTTAATAAAACAAACTCTTTAGTCAGGCTGACAAATATTCGATACACTTGCTAATTCGGTTTTGTTTTTGGCGTGAAAGGACCTTCCGTTTAAAAACTTAACGTCGTGATGACGGTATTTACATCTGATTTTTAAAATCAATATTTGGGGTAGCAATTAAATTAAATTTAATTCTGGATTTTAGAATTTTATATTATAAAATTGCTAAAAACGTTAAAACGACATCTCCGCCACAATTTCATTGGACAAACCATTTAATTCTTTTGAATCATTTCGAATGGTTGTGTTTAACACGCGAGGAAAGTTTATAATACGCTTTGCGAATCCGTCGGTGGGTGGAGCTTATGAAGAGAAGGCCACGCCCTCCGTGTCTTCGTGCCACTCCTGAAACAAACAGATAAATACAGCTGAACGTTTATGTGTTTATCAGCAATCAGGAAAGTGATCATAGCTTCGACGTTTTACGAACCTCGCCATCTAGCGCTTTTAGCGCTTAAGAGGAGGAGGAGGGGCCGTCATCACCATGGCAACCGTTGTGCTCCGCCTCCCGTTCTCTCTTTCCAGTCCCACCCCCAACCGGCCAAATCAGACGCCCTGAAGGAACTCAACATTAAAGTTTGTTCGCAAACCACTGTAGCACATTTCCCACGTGAGAAAACATACCTGGTTGTTGTGGGACGGCAAACTCATGGGCGTGGTCCGACAAGTCGCTCTGAGTGGTGTAAGGCGACGTACGGTGGCCTGCAGGAGAGAAACGTTAAAAATTTTGCGCAAAAAACGTTATCAAGTGAACCAAAGGGCAACCGAAGGTCTTACTGAGGGTGTGTCGGTGTCTTGCGCTGTGATGTTTCGCTCCGTTTGATCCCGGATGCTCTCTCCTGACCCCTGCTGGACACACAAAGCATTAACGCTCACTGATTTCCCTTCAAACGCACTTATTAGATTGCAGTGTACGATTTCAAACACTCACGGTGAGACGACGTGCCGCTCCGGGTTCTCCGGCGTGTAGGGGGCGCCGCAGCTCCTTGGGTTTCATTGACTCCCACAACCTCCATGTGATTGGATGGAACGGTTGCGAGAAGACCTGACAGATGAACGAAAATAAAAGGTCTTGGTTTCGACGGTATATACAAAGTTTTGTAACACTACACCAATGCTTTGGTAAAAGCGTAACATTTAATATCGTAATACTCTATTGTAGTCAATGGTAATTTCATGTTTTGTTCAATTATAGTGCCACCAAGAGGCGCAATCCCACTAAACTCTTTATGTGTCCTTAGAGGGTCCCCATACATATGTGTGCCAAATTTGCTGAAAATATCTCATTTTGTTTTGGAGTTATAGACATTTTTATCAAAATTCTGGCAGTTGGGCATTAGCATATTGGAGTAACGGTTTCGAAGATATTGGCAAATGTTTTTTAAGCGCTAAAATGCAACGTTGAAGGTGAACGTGGCGTGTTTGGTATTTGGAAAATAGCTTTTAAAAGCATTTCGTTTACAATCTATACATCACAATAGCATTTAAAAAGAAAACTGAAAATTGCAATTTAAGAGCATTTCGCTTAGACCCATTCTTGCTAAGATTGATATCTATAGCAATAGCTATAATAATAACAACAATAACTATATTAGTTGACGATATTCGGTTTATTCTAATCGCGTACTGCAATTTTGTTGTGTCACTTTAAATGCTCAACCTTAGCAGAAAATATTGTTAAAAAATGCTTCGATTACAATCTATACTTCATAACACGAGAAAATAGCATTTTAAAAATGTTTCAATTACAATCTACAGTATACTTCACGATAAGATAAAATATTATTTTAAAAGTGCTTAATTTACAAACAATATGCCATGACAGAGGAAAATATCGGTTCAAAAATGTTTCAGTTGCGATCTATACTTCATAACATAAGAAAATTGCATTTTAAGAGCTATAGCGATAGCTATAATAATAACAATAACTGTATTAGTTGATGATATTCGGTTTATTTTAATCGTGCACTGCAATTGTGTTGTCTGTCACTTTAAATGCTCAACCTCGTAAAATTTGGTGGATTCTGATTGGCTGGCAATGTTTCAGCCACTATAGCAGAAAATATTGTTTAAAAACGCTTCGATTACGATCTATAGTTCATAATACGAGAAAACAGCATTTTAAAAATGTTTAAAATACGATCTACAGAATACTTCACAGATAAAATATCATTTTAAAAGCACTTCATTTACGATCTATATACCATGATATCGGTTTAAAAATGCTTCAATTGCAATCTATACTTCATAATACGAGAAAATATACTTCACGATAAGATAAAATATAATTTTAAAAATGTTTCAATTATGATCTACAGAATACTTAACAATAAGATAAAATATCATTTTAAAAGCGCTTTATTTACGATCTATATGCTACGATAGAGGAAAATATTGGTTTAAAAATATTTCAATTGCGATCTATACTTCATAACACGAGAAAATTGCATTTTAAGAGCGTTTCGGATAGCTATAATAATAACAATAACTATATTATTTCTAATGCGCATTGCAATTTTGTTGTCGGTCACCTCGTAAGATTTGGCGGATTCTGATTGGCTGTCAATGTTTCCAACATTCATCATTTGGCAAAAAAAAATAGTTCTGAAAGCTTGGTTTGAACTCTTTTGAATACTTTCAAATTCAGGACGATTTTTAAAACACTATTTTTAATTAAGAATGCGAAAATTCTTACTGAGTCCGCGGTATCTGGACAGCTGCTGGTAGATCTGCCGCATCCGCTCTATGTTCAGGCGGCTGGCCTCGGCGTGGTTCACCATGGGTTTGGGATAGTCCACGCCGATGACGCATTTGGCGGCGCGCTGCACGTCGTCCGGTGCGTTCCAGGGGTCGTAGATGAACTTGGCTGGAAAATCTTGGAGCACAGGTAAGTAACGTCTGCAATCAGAGGGAGAGATTAACCCGCAGCGCCTCTTCACAACCTCCACCAAAACCAAAGCACAGCCTCCGCACCGCCGCAGGGCATCGTGGGTAACCCGCCGCGGTCAGAGGCACACGCAAACAAAGTTTAGCTAACTGATTAGAATTAAAATCAAAATGGCTTAAAATTTAAACCGTTTTAAAATGGCGTTATATAAACGGCGCTGTGGACGCATACCTAATGAAGTCTCCGTTGGGGTCGATCCTGCGTCCGAATCCGACAGGACAGTAGCAGTGGAAGAACTGCTGGAAGAAGGAGCTGCAGGAGTGGCAGAGCCAGCTGCCGGCGTTCACGCTCCAGTCGGCGTCCAGCAGCAGCTCCTCGAAGACCTGCGGATACACCGGCGTTAGCGCGCGTCAGTTTCACCGCCCTTACCCATACCCATAATGCCCTGGGGCCGTACCTTCATGCCCTCCTCCCAGCTGATCCACAGGTCGCCGCGCGTCAGGAAACAGGCCACGGCGTGCCGCGCCAGGTGGTGGATCCAGCCCTCCTGCCGCAGCTGCGTCATGATGGCGTCGATCCAAGGGAAGCCCGTCTTGGCCTCGGCCCACTTGGCCAGCGCCTCGGGGTTCCTGTCCCACGGGATGCGGATGCAGATGGGGTTTCCCTCCATGCGGTCGAAGCGCGGGTTGTTGCTGGCCGCCGTGTAGAAGAACTCCCGCCACAAGAGCTTGTCGTACAGAGAGATCGACGGGCTGCCGTTCTTCTTTACCTGCCGCAGGTTCATATAGATCACCGTAAGAACACTGCGTTTCAATTACTAGTTATACATCACAATAGAAGAAATATATAGCGCTTAAATAGTGAGAATGTTTAAAAGCGTTTCAATTACGATCTATATGCCACGATAGAGGAAAATATTGAATTAAAAATGTTTCAATTGCGATCTATACTTCATAATACGATAAAATAGTATTTTAAAAGCATTTAAATTATGATTTACAGTGTACTGCACGATAAGAGAAAATATAATTTTAAAAGCGCTTAATTTACGATCTTCAGTATACCTAATGATAGGAGAAAATAGCATTTTAAAAGTGCTTAATTTACCCACGAAAAATGTTTCGACTGCGATCTATACTTCATAATGTGAGAAAATGTCATTTTAAAAGCGCTTAATTTACGTTCTTCAGTATACTTCACGATAGGAGAAAATAGCATTTTAAAAGTGATTAATTTTTTAACTATATGCCACGATAGAGGAAAATATCGGTTTAAAAATGTTTTGACTGCAACCTATACTTCATAATACGAGAAAATATCATTTTAAAAGCACTTAATTTACGATCTTCAGTATACTTCACGATAGGAGAAAATAGCATTTTAAAAGTGCTTAAATTACGATCTATAGGCCACGATAGAAAATAGCATTTTAAAAGTGTTTCAATTACGATCTATAGGCCACGATAGAAAATAGCATTTTAAAAGTGTTTCAATTACGATCTATGGTATACTTCACAACAGGAGAAAATAGCATTTTAAAAGCACTTAAATTACGATCTATAGGCCACGATAGAAAATAGCATTTTAAAAGAGTTTAAACTACAATCTATACATCACAATATAGAAAATTTAATTTTAAAAGTGGAAATAGCTTTTTAAAAGTTTCGATTACAATTTATATATCACGATACAAGAAAATAGCATTTTAAAAGTGTAATAAGATAGTATAATATTAAAATAAGTAACTTTAAAATTACTTTCCTAAAATTACATTTTAAATTAATTGATTATGTTTCAAGTGAGTTTTTGTAGTTATATTACACATTTTATTTCAATATAATGATTACAAATGATAAAACACATAAATGAGAAGGTATTAAATGTCTTGAAGTGGCGCACCTTCTTGTAGAGTTCGGTGAGTTTGTAGTAGAACAGGCGGCAGGACAGGCAGCCGAAGCGCAGGTACGGACTCAAGCCCAGCGGACTGGCCAGCAGCGGACTGGAGTTCATCTTCGGACGCTCAAAGTTCTCCTGCCACGCCTGGGAAACAGCAGCACACGCTTCAGACACATGATCACATGACCCCTGCTGGAGCTGCATGTGTGTGTGTGTGTGTGTGTGTGTGTGTGTCGTACCGTGGAAGATTCGGGTCCAAGGTGTCGCTCCAGTCGCATCAGTGCCTCTGATTCTCCTCCAGGCCAAACGGTGGGAGGCAAAGTCTCAGTGTCAAACCCTGAACACAAACACACCCGATTGATTCAAACTTGTGACTTTGATCATTCAGTTCAAGCGATTCACTAGCAAAAATCAGATCAAAAGAGCCATTCATTTTCGATTTTGACATCGCTGGTAATGATTTTAAAAAGCACGTATAGTGATGGGTGAAACTGAGCTTTTCGAAACTCCGAATCTATTTAAACACTGTGTCGCAAAATTATTCACCACTTGATACGGATCGACTTCAAATCACGAATCATTCGTTTCAGGTCGGAACTTCAGAGCGCTGATCATATGATTCAAATTGGGACTTTAGTGCAGGTTTGCGAATCATTTGATTCGTCTCAGAACTTCGGAGTGGTTCCGTGAATCATTTCGCGAGTTGCATGATTCGCTTGGATTCCTGATCTGAAATGATGGTTCGCAAATCATTATTAGGATTGGAACTTCAGAGCGTGGATCGCGAATTGGGATTCAATTGGGATTTTAAATCAGAATTCAAATTGGGACTTTAGTGCAGGTTTGCGAATCATTTGATTCAGGTCAGAACTTCGAAGTGGTTCCATGAATCATTTTACGAGTTGACTGATTCACGATCTGTGCTCCAAGTCCTGTTCTGAAATTGATTTAGATCGGGACTTCACTCATGAATCTGTTGTTTATTTAGTGATGTGTTACCCAGTTCGTCCAGCAGGGGGACTCCGTATTTCTCTCTGTGGTTTTCACTGACGGGCGTCACACAGTTTCCCATCAGCTCTCTGGTCAGCGGCTCTAGCGGAGGCTCCGGCGGCTCCATGCCACTCACCAGCGTCTGGAAGCGTTTGTACGTGAGCGGCGGCTGACCGCCATTCTGCTCCACGATCCTGAGACATTATAGCCATTCAGAATCAACTCAGATTAAACACAATGTTAAAAACACAGTTGGAGTGCGTTCTCACCTGTCCAGATCATAAAGCGTGTGCGAGATCTTGCCGATCACCTCCACTCCCGCTTCAGACGCTAGTTTCTTTATGGCCGCGTCTCGCTCTTTCCCGAACGGCTCCGAGTCGCACTCGAACGTCAGCCGAGAAACCTTCCACTCCTGCGGACCAATCGGATGAGAGTTAATAAGGTCATGTGATCAAAACAAGCTACACGGCTGTAAAACACGAGGCGCCAGCGGCCAGCGCTACCTTGAAGAGGCGCGGGAAGATGTTAGCCGGCTGACCGCGGATGACGAACAGACGGGAGTTGAGTTTACGAAGACTGGAGTCCAGATCCTCCAGACACTGCAGCAGAAACCTGACAGACACACAAACACAAGCCGAATCAAGAGAGTGAGTCATTTACGCTTGAACCAGTCCAACTGATTCAATTGTGACTTCGATCGTTCAGTTCAATCGATTCATTAGCAAAAAAAAAAATATATATCAAAGGAGCCATTCATTTTAGAATTTCAACATCGCTTGTAATGATTTTAAATGGGTGAAACTGAGCTTTTCTGCGTCGTAAAGATTCACTGTTTCGAAGCGCTCCGATCTGATCACTTATTGTGAATCATTTGATTCAAATCACGGATCGCGATTCATTTGATTCAAATCGGGACTTCGAATCATGGATCGCGAATCATTTGATCAAATTGGGGCTTCAAATCACGGATCGCAAATCATTTGATTCACATTGGAACTTTGGAGTGGTTCTTTGAATCATTTCGCGATTTGAATAATTTGTGATCCGTGCGCCGAGTCCTGATCTAAAATGTCAGTTCATGAATCATTATTAAAAACAGAACTTCAGAGCGTGATCGTGATTCATTTGATTCACATTAGTACTTCGGAGTGGTTCAGCAAATCATTTCACAAATTGAACAATTCACACTCAAGAGTCCTAATCTAAAATGGTTCGTGAATCATTATTAAAATGTACTAATGTGAATCAAATGATTCGCGATCTGCACTCCGAGGTTCTGAACCATCAGATCAGCACTTGGAGCGTGCGTCACGAATCATTTATTTTACAAAATGATTCACAAATCTGTACTGAAGTCTCGATCTTAATAATGATTCGCGAACCATCATTTCAGATCAGGACTCGGAGCGCGGATGCAAATTGTTCAATTCGCGAAAAGATTCGCAGAACCACTCTAAAATACTAATGTGAATCAAATGACTTGTGATCCGAGCTATGAAGTTCCGTTCTTAACAATGATTCGCGAACCATCGTTTTAGATCAGAACTCGGAGTGCTGATGGTGAGTCGTTCTCTTCGCGAAATGATTCGCGAACCATTATTTCGTTCAGAACCTCGGAGTGCAGACCGCAAATCATTTCATTCACATTAGTACTTCAGAGTCATTCTGCGAATCATTCTGCAAATTGAATGATTCATGATCTGCGCTCTGAGTCATGAATCAGGACTTCAAATCACAGCTTGTGATTCATTTGATTCAGATTGGTACTTTAGTGTGGATTTGCAAATCATTTGATTCACATTGGAACTTTGTAGCGGTTCTGTGAATCATTTCGTGAATTGAATACTTTGCGATCTCGTCCTGATCTAAAAACGATGGTTCGTGAATCATTTTTAAGAATGGAACTTCAGAGCGCGGATCGCAATTCATTTGATTCAGATCGGGACTTTAGCGTGGGTTTGTGAACCATTTTGATTCACATTGGAAATTCGGGGCGGTTCTGTGAATCATTTAAATTGTTCAATTCACGATCAGCACTCCGAGTTCTGATCTAAAATGATGGTTTGCGAATCATTACTAAGAACAGAACTTCAGAGCGTGGATTGTGATTCATTTGGTGCGGGTTCGCGAATCATTTGATTCACATTAGTACTTCGGAGTGGTTCCATGAATCATTTTGTGAACTGAACGATTTGTGATTCGCACTCCAAAGCCTGATCTGAAATGAGGATTCGTGAATCAGTATTAAGATCGAGACTTCAGAACAGATTCGTCAATCGTTCTGTGAAATGAACGATTCGTGAAATGATTCGCGAACCATTATTTAGTTCAGAACCTCGGAGTGCGGGTTCGCGAATCATTTGATTCACATTAGTACTTCGGAGTGGTTCCGCGAATCATTTCGCGAACTGAACGATTTGCGATTCGCGCTCCAAAGCCTGATCTGAAATGAGGATTCGTGAATCAGTATTAAGATCGAGACTTCAGAACAGATTTGTGAATCATTTTGCGAAATGAACGATTCGCGACGCACGCTCCAAGTGCGGATCTGATGATTCGTGAACCATTATTTAGTTCAGAACCTCGGCGAATCATTTGATTCAGATCGTCGAATTGTCTGAAAATGAATAACAAAACAAATGAACTAGAGTAAATGAATAATAAAACAGCCCTCAAGTATTACTAAAACAGAAACAGCCTTTATGTATTAATTTACCAATAATCAATAATACAACTAAATGCAGTTTATTTAAATACTAGTTGATTTCGTTTATTAATTATCATAATGATTTATTATTACTTTAATGTGCTATCAACAAGTCTTCATGCGTTATTGTCTTAACAACAATTAGAATAATAGCAATAACAGCTTATCATCCATCTTTAAGTGTGATTCACTTCGTGTTATTATTCTGATCAATAATATAAGACTAAATAAATATAGTTTTATACAGATCATGTGTTAGATCAGAGCCGTCTCTCTCTCTCTCTCTCTGTGTCTGACCCACTGACATCATTTCTCCCTCCCTCTCTCTCTCTCTGTCTCTCTCTGTGTCTCTCAGCCCATCTGTCTCTCTCTCAGTGAGGAACACTATGTTCCCGAGTCTTTTGTAACAGGATCTGTGGTGTGTTCCCGGCTGAGAAATGCAGTCAGACTCGTGCCCAGAACGAGCGTCAGGCTCGTGACGGAGCGCCAGAAAGTGGGTCATCGCTGTGGAAACGCGTGACGACATCAAACCGAGTCTGGACCGGATTCACTGACGCACAGAGACTGGACTCAGACCAGAACGAGACCAGCAGCACAGGATTCAGTCCGAGTCCAGACCCAATGACAAAAAACACAGCTATATCCAGCTCTGCAGCATCATTAACCATCACAGAAATCATCAAACACAGTGATCCCTGAGCTGCACTGATTATACAGATAAAAACATGTACACATTTCAGAACCATTTAACTATTAAAATCAGCTGAAAAAGTCATCATTATCCTTTAATGAGATCAAAGCGCAGTTTAATCACCATATTAATCAGTAAAATAATCAACATAAACCCACAATGATGACGAATATCTTAATATTTAGATTTTTATACGTACTGTATAGATGCACTGGCAGTTAAATAATCATTAATAATTGTATTATGAATATTACTGTTATTTAAAACAGTAACGTGATGCTAATAATTAACTTCTTTTTAATGAAGCACAATTAAATATAATAATATTATAATAATAATAATAATAATAATAATAATAATAATACCTGTTATCTGTTTTAATTAAATATAATAAGAAACATAGTAACTTGTTTCTTATTATTTAAAACATTAACATTAATAATTAATAATAAAAATGAATTCAATAATAATTACTTTTTTAATGAAGTAAAACACTTGTTAGAATAAAAATAAATAACATATAACATATTTAGATTTTTATACATACTGTATAGATGTATTAACAATTAAATATAACTTAATATAATTAAAACCAAAACTTAATTTATTGACTTAACATCTCATTGATAATAATAATAATAATAATACATGTTATCCTTTTTAATTAAATATAATAATAAGGAAAATGGTAAAAAATTACTTATTATTATCTTTATTTAAAACAGTAATAAAATTCTAATGATTAAGTAAAATAAATAATACAAAAAAAATCAACATGATCAACATGTATCACAGAAATGACAAATATTTTTATATTCAAAACTTTTACTTTAATAATAAACTTTTTATTAATAATAATAATAATAATAATATCTGTTATTTGTTTTAAATAAATATAATAAGAAGAAAACAGTTAAAAATTATTGTATTATTAACAGTATTCTTATTTAAAACAGTAATATTATACTAAAAATTAACAATTTTAATGAAGTAAAACACTCGTTACTATATAATAACTAAAATCAAGTAAATATTAAAACAGCCAAGTATTGCCATCAACATACTAAATCAAAACAGTCGTTGTTTATTGATTTTATTATTATTACCTTATCAATATAATAATAATAAAAATTATAATAATAATAATACACCTGTTACCCATTTTAATGTAATCTAATAAGAAGAAAAATAATAAAATACTTATAAAAGCTGGTTTAATAAAACTATTATTCATTATATTAACAAAAACATTAATTTAATTAGATTTTTGATGAAGTAATGCACTTAGAAGAATAGGCTTTGTGCAACATTCGTGTTTCTCTCACCTCCAGCGGTTGACGCCGCGGTTGGAGGCGCCAGCGAACCATGGGTCCAGGAAGTAAACGCAGCGCAGCGTATCCGAACCCTTGATGGCCTCCAGCAGCGCGGGGTTATCGTGTAAACGCAGACCCTTCCTGAACCAGTGGATGGAGTTGACCGGCATGATGCTGACGCCGCCTGACAACACAAAACGCAAATTATTATTAATTAGCACGGTCTGAAGATGATCTGAGCCAATTTTGGTGAGAATCAGACAAACCTTCTAGGAGGAGTACGGAAAAATAGGATTTTCAAACAATTAAAAATAGAAAAAAAAAACACTTTTAATTCACTTTTTATGTAGCAAAATGACACAAAAAATATATATAATCCGATAAAATCGTACTTTTAATTAAAAACGAAACCCATTGCAGACTTTATCACCAACATAATTAAAAATGTTAACATTTTTTAATGAATATTATTAAAAATAATAACAACATTATTGCTAAGAATACAACATCAATACTTAACCGTTTATATACAGCAGTTACATTTTTGCTGATTTGTTGACTTTAGATGTTTAATTTATATTAATCTTCAAAAATCACAATTATTTACTTTTTATGTAGCAAAATGACACTAAAAATATAAACCAGCTCGCAAGTTTAAAAAGTTTCTGACTTTGTCAGATAAACCAGCAAAAAGAAACCCATTGCAGACATAATCATAAAATGAAAGTTTTATTTCATAGAAATTTGTTTAATTCATTAAGCTTTAATCAAATATTAATAACACATTGACAAAGTCTTCATGTATGATTCATTCAGTGTCTTACGGATAATTATCGATCATAACAAATGGTGTTTTAATTTAATTATTATTAATAAAAATTATACCAAGTCAACTCAAGGGTTAACGTCTTTAATAATGATCAAACTAATGTGTTATAATAATGTTGTTTTAATCATTATTATTATTATTATTAATAACAACAACATTATTACTAAGAATAACCTCAGTATTTAACGGTTACATAAATTAGTGCTAATTAGCATCCGTTTTCACTCATTTATGCTTAATATAGTATTTATTTAGATATTACTACACTTTAGATGCTTAAATTATATCAATATACTATAAAATAATGACAGTATTTCACTTTTTCATGTCGTAAAATGACGCTAAAATATAAAGCAGACCGTAACTATAAACGTATTTGACTTTGTCAAATAAAAAAGTGTTTTTAATTAAAAAAAATGAAACCCATTGCTGACATTTTTGCCATAAAATGAAAGTTTCACACATAATTTGTGTTTAATTCATTAACCTTTAATCAATCATTAATGGCACGTTGACAAAGTCTTTATGTATGATTCATTCAGTGTCTTAAGAATAATTATCGATCATAACAAATGCTGTTTTAATCATTATTATTATTAATAACAACATTATTACTAAGAATAACATCAGTATTTAACGGTTACATAAATCAGTGTTAATTAGCATCTGTTTTCGCTGTTTTACACTTAACATAGTATTTTTTAGATATTATTACACGTTAGATGCTTAAATTATATCAATATAACATAAAATAACAACAGTAATTAACTTTTTTATGTCGCAAAATGACGCTTAAAATATAAAGCAGACCGTGAGCTTCAAATGTATTTGACTTTGTCAAATAAAATAGTATTTTTAATACTATTTTCACCATAAAATTGACGTTTTTCGCCTGATTTTGTGTTTAATAACTTGACCCTGTGTCCTGAAATTGGGTCATAGCAGTAACTGCCGCTTACGTCACAAAATGCCATAGAAACGTAATAAATATACAAAAACGCGCTATAATATTTCAAGTTTAGACACAAAAGTGTGTGTTTTTAACAAATGGGTCGTGGATTCGCACTTTATGTAACATGCATGTCTGTGTTATATCTTGCAAATGAACGAAAGAAGCCGTGAGTTTGTGAATCGCCACTCACCTGAGGCGTTACGAATGCGGGCAAATAAGTTTATGTGAGTCCCAGCGACAAAAACATCTCAGAAATGATGCAGAAGCGCCAAGAGAACCACTGCAGACCCGCTCAGTCCACCAAAGTACACTTACACAGAACCGGGCCAAAACAGAGACGGTTTACATAACGCTTCAGCGCTCTGCGCATGCGCCGACCCCATAGACTCCAGCGGGAGCATAGATACTAACACACTAGAGTCACCCGCAAACTCATCTGTGGCGTTTCAAGCGTTTTAAAAGTGCATTTGCGCGTGTGAAGTGCTTTAAATATTCTTTTTAATCACACGGCCGCACAATTAGGTGTAAAAACGCGGCGCGGTAATCGTTTTATAAAGCGCTAGATCGGCATCTACAGCTGTGGCTCTATGCCGCCTGCGTGACACTCCGATAAGTTAAGCCGCTCGTGTCCCACATATGGAGGCCGCTCATTGGCCCGCACCGCGGTGACGTCAAAACGCCCCTCTCACGTTTATGCGGCGTGGACGAAAAGCGCTTTCCAAGCGACTTTGAACGATTTTGAGCTTTGAATGCCGTTTAGCGAGATTTGAAGATGCGATCCCGCCGTTCGTTCGTCACTTGCGCCCGCTAGTAATGCTATAATAGCCGATGTTCCGAGCACTCCTTACCCCGCCTTATTAGCTCATCCGCTCTCTGATTGGTCGAGCCCGCGGACACCCGGATGATCACGGGCGCGACTCTATCGGACGCCATTTTGGATCTGGGGTCGCGGTTTCAGTAGACCACCGTAGAACGGAAGGAAACTGTACGAATGTTGCCTTCAGCGCTGCTGTAGAAGGGAAACTAGAATAATATTTAAAAGCTGCTTTAAATGTAATACATAATAAGAATTATAATACTATTTACATTTAGACATTTAGCAGAGGCTTTTATCCAAACACAAATATTTATTCTTCTAATTAAATCAGTGCTCATTGCTGTGATTGTGCAAGAATTTATCTTTTTTTTAGATTACGCGTCACTTGTATAGTTTCATTGAAAAATTAAATTAGTTATTATAGTGTTTTTGTAAATAAAACAATTTTTGGTATTAATATTAAACATCCGCTCTCTGATTGACCCCGATGATCACGGGCGCGACTCTGTAGGACGCCATTTTGGATCTGAGGTCGCGGTTTCAGTAGAGCGCAGGGAAAAGACCGTAGGACTGAAGGAAACTGTACGAATGTTGCCTTCAGCGCGAATAAAGAAGGGGAAACGACTGAGACGCGGAATTTGTCATTCTCATAGCAGTCATATTTATGATGAAATTTTACATTATATTGAATAAATGCGTTGATACATATTAAATTATAAAATATTTATGTGCTATTTTTATTGTATACTGTGTATATTTATTATGTGTATATATAAATACACACGCATACATATCATAAAAATATTTACAAAAATATTTATATATATAAATATTTTAATATATAAACAACATATTTTCTTAAACATACACACGTGTGTAATAAATATAGCAATATATATATATAGGTAAACAAAACTTACGATTCATCGTCCGACAGCACTAAAAACGTGTTAGGAATATAATAATAGATATATTTTGTAATTTTCATGACATTTATTTTCTGTACTGTGCATAAATCTTATAATTTGCAGCGTGTTTTTTTTTTTACTCTAATATTTTGCTGCTGCATCACTATAAATCCCATATTTGCTTTACTTTAGAATTGCAGCTTTTTATGTGTATGTAAATTCACAATAAGACATTTTCCGCTTTAAATCAGGCATATTCACTAATTCAGTTAGTTTCGTTTGGCTCCTCTTTAAAGTTGGTTGCAGTTAGCGTTTATGTTTTAACTGAAAAACAACCAGTTCCTAATTTTTTAAACATTTTAAAGCTAAAACTGAGTGAACAGCGTGTTTAACCATCAAGAAGTTCGAGTGGTTCGGTGTGTTCTGTTCAGGCGCTCGCCGGGGCGCTTTGTTTTGGGGTCCTTCGCCGCAGCTACGCGCCAGTCGCGCTGCAGTCGCTCATCGGGAGCGTTTTAATGTTTCCAGTTTTTGCGGGTTTTCCATTCGTATTTTAATTCCTCCGCTCACTAATCATCGGATTTGTGTTCGTACCGCAGCAAAGATGAATCTGGAGTTGCTCGGTGAGATCTGCTGTTCGTAAATTAGCTAGCGCGGCGCTAACCGCCGCTAGCCGTCTGACAATGTTTATAAACACTGAATGGAAACTTTTAAAGAACTCATTGATTGTTGTTTAAACTCGAATATGTATAGGAAGCTTTCTGTTTCAGTGTTTATTTAAAGGATGTGTTTTATTATGTGTATATAGCTCTCGGTTCTCTGAGTCTGATATCAACTGTCAGATTAATAAATATTCATAATTATGCGTTCTGTGAATTAATTTTCTGTAAAATTTGCAGTGAAGGAACGTAGTAATTTTATCAAAACTATGTTTTCTGTCTTGCAGAATCGTTCGGGCAGAATTATCCAGAGGTACAGTAACATATATAACTTTGTTATTTGTATACACGTTTAATTTTTACGTGTGTTCTATATACATTTGTGCTCAAAAGTTTACATACCCTTTGCAGAATGTGCAAAATGTTAATTATTTAACCAAAATAAGAGGGATCATTTAAAACGCATGCTATTTTTTTATTTACTACTGACCAGAGCAAGATAATTTACATAAAAGACATTTACATACAGTCCACAAGAGAAAACAATAGCTGAATTTATAAAAATGACCCTGTTCAAAAGTTTCTTAATACTGTGTTGTTCCTGAATGATCCACAGCTGTGTTTTTTGTTTAGTGATAGTTGTTCATGAGTCTCTTGTTTGTCCTGAACAGTTAAACTGTCTGCTGTTCTTCAGAAAAATCCTTCAGCTCCCACAAATTCTTTGGTTTTCCAGCATTTTTGTGTATTTGAACCCTTTCCAACAATGACTGTATGATTTTGAGATCCATCTTTTCACACTGAGGACAACTGAGAGACTCATATGCAACTATTGCAGAAGGTTCAAACACTCACTGATGCTCCAGAAGGAAAAAACATGCATTAGAGCTGGGGGGTGAAAACTTTTGAACAGAATGGAGATGTGTACATTTTGCTCATTTTGCCTGAATATCATATTTTTTCATTCAGCACTGCTCTTCAGAAGCTACAGAAGATACTTGCATGTTTCCAAGAAGACAAAATAAGTTAAATTTACCCTGATCTTCAAATTTCAAAAGTTTTCTTAACTCTTAATGCATGTTTTTTCCTTCTGGAGCATCAGTGAGTGTTTGAACCTTCTGTAATAGTTGCATATGAGTCCCTCAGTTGTCCTCAGCATGAAAAGATGGATCTCAAAATCATACAGTCATTGTTGGAAAGGGTTCAAATACACAAAAATGCTGGAAAACCAAAGAATTTGTGGGACCTAAAGGATTTTTCTGAAGAACAGCAGACAGTTTAACTGTTCAGGACAAACAAGAGACTCATGAACAACTATCACTAAACAAAAAAACACAGCTGTGGATCATTCAGGGAACAACACAGTATTAAGAATCAAGTGTATGTAAACTTTTGAACAGGGTCATTTTTAGAAATTCAACTATTGTTTTCTCTTGTGTAAATGTCTTTTATGTGAAATATCTTATTCAGGTCAGTAAATAAAAAATAACATGCATTTTGTATGATCCTTCGTATTTTGGTTAAATAATTAACATTTTGCACATTCTGCAAGTGGTATGTAAACTTTTGAGCACGACTGTATGTGTATATGTTTTTATGCCTATTATACATATATAATTTCTTTATTTTTTCAGGAGGCTGATGGCACTCTGGACTGCATCAGCATGGCTCTGACCTGCACATTTAACCGCTGGGGGACGCTGCTCGCCGTCGGCTGTAACGACGGACGCATCGTCATCTGGGACTTCTTGACGCGAGGAATCGCCAAAATCATCAGCGCACACATACACCCCGTCTGCTCGCTCAGGTACACACGCTCTCGCCCACATCAAACGCACTCTCACACACGCATGTGCCGCTCACAGAGTGTCTGTTGTGCTTCAGCTGGAGCAGAGACGGACACAAGCTGGTCAGCGCCTCCACGGACAACATCGTGTCTCAGTGGGACGTCCTGACGGGAGACTGTGACCAGCGCTTCCGCTTCCCCTCGCCCATCCTCAAGCTGCAGTACCACCCCAGAGACATGTGAGTGTCTTCGCACTTCCTGCGCAAGCGCGCGTGACTTCCTGTGAGTGAACGTGACTCTGTTTCAGGGACAAGGTGCTGGTGTGTCCCATGAAGTCTGCGCCCGTCCTGCTCACGCTGTCCGACTCCAAACACGTGGTGCTGCCGGTGGACGATGACTCGGACCTGAACGTGGTGGCGGCCTTCGACCGGCGCGGGGAGTACATCTACACCGGCAACGCCAAGGGAAAGGTCAGAGGTCACACACAAATCTGTGTGTATGTGATTGAGATGTGCGTCTAACGTGTGTGTGTCTGTTTCAGATTCTGGTGCTGAACACGAACACGCAGGACCTCGTGGCGTCGTTCAGAGTGACGACGGGAACCAGCAACACCACCGCCATCAAATCCATCGAGTTCGCACGCAAGGGCAGGTCAGAGAAAACTAATAATAAAACATTTTAAATCATTTTATAGTAATCAACTACAACGTCGTTTTTGTGCCACATAAAAAAAAGTAAATTCTGAGAATAAATTAATGTTGAAATACTACTAAAATAAAGTCAGAATACTGCAAGAATAGTCGACATACTACGAGAATATAGATGAAATACTGCAAGAATTAAGTTAAAATATTCAGAGAATAAAGTCGAAATATTCCAAGAACAGAGCTGGGCAGATTACTTACAAATTGTGATCAGTTACTGATTCCAGATTCCAAGACAAAAATTGTAGTCAGTAATGTAATCAGTTACATTACATATTTTAGGTAATCTAATCAGATTACTTTTAGATTACTTTAACTCGTTTATCACATTGATTTAAATAGGATTCTCTTGTACCATAATGATGTAAAAAAAAGGCAAAGAGTAAGAAAATATGTCCCATTCTTTGTCATTTACAACATGAAGTGCATTAAACAAGGTTTCCCAAACTAGGGTTCATAAAGGAACTTGCAGGGGGTTTGTGAGTTTAATGAAAGCTAACAATTAATTACATCATAAAAAATGAAATTAAAATAAATCATTTTAAAACAAAGTCCCTTTCAAAGATAGTCTGTACACTACATGTGCAACGCCTCTGGGCAGCTCATACACGACCAAGTCTTAATAAATGGGTGAATCCTGAAATCTCAAAACCAGCTTGCTGAACTCACAATTAAATTACATATGTCAAATCAGCAGTAAAAATTAATTAGATTAAATTGGATTAGATTAAATTAGAAATTAATAGCCCCATGAAAGTAGTTTCTTATGCTCAAATATCAATTAAAAAGCTTATTTTTCAGGGGTAGTTATAATCAATACAGTTGCATCTCAATAAATTAGAGTGTCATGGAAAAGTTCGTTTATTGCAGTAATTTGTTAAATGTAAGCCAAAATCATCACAAATTGAGTTGAATTACTGAAATAAATGAACTTTTCCACAATATTCTAATGTATTGAGATGCACCTGTATATTTGGCATATAAGGTTTAGATGACAAACAGTTCTGGAAAGCCTGCATAACATGTAAATAAGAAATAAGTTAATTGTAACGTAAATAAAAACTAATTTTTAATGAGTTGGGAAGACAGAAGCCTTTCAAAGACATAATAATACATGGTTAAAAACCTGTTAAAATGAATGTGTTCAGCAGTATTGCTGCAGTGTTGAAACCCTTCTTAAACCTGAAAAGACTTTTGTAAATCCAGTGGTCAAATGCTGTGTCAGCACCTGTGAATGTGTGAATGTCCACAAAACTGGACTTTCTGAATGTATATAATTGGTAGGCTGTTTTAGAAATGAAAAGTGAAAAGATAAAAAAGAGAAATTAGGGGGAATCAGTGAATTATGAATAATTTATTGCTATTGTGTGAATAATATGTAATCATGTAATCCATGAAAAAGTAACTGTAGTCTGATTACGAGTATTTTAAAATGTAACTTACTCTGATTACAAGTACTTCATTTTTGGAATCTGATTACGTAATCCACATTACATCTAATCACTTACTACCCAGCTCTGCCCAAGAATAAAGTCGGAATACTGAGAGAATAGAGTGGAAATACTCAGAGATTAAAGTGGAAATACTGCAAGAATAAAATCGGAATACTGAGAGAATGCTGCGAGAATAAAATCGAAATATTCTGAGAATAAAATTGGAATTCTGCGAGAATAGAGTCGGATTATTCCGAGAATAGAGACAAAATACTTAGAGAATTTAAATCGCAGAAATTAAAATTGCATTTTGAACATGTTGCCTATACTGTGCATACAAAGGCCTTGATTAAGAGTATTTCGACTTTATTCTTGGAGTATATTGACTTTCTCACAATGTTCTTTTTTTTTTTGGCACTGAAACGCTGTTGTAATGAACCCTGTGAGACCGTGCCAAACTATTTATCTATTTATTTAAAGTAAGGAATGACATCCGATAATACAAAAATAACAAATAAACTGAATACAAACTTGAATTATTTCATTTGAATATATTATTGTAATTTGTGTTTATTGTTAATAGTTATTTTCTTTGCCTCGTTAAAACACATAAAATAATAGAAGAAATTATTATGATTTTCCTTAACTATTTTTTTTTATTTGATTATTTTTTAATACCTATTATTATGATTTCAGCATGACTGGCACCATCTTGACTTTTTTTTTCTGTTTAACATCAGGATGAATTTTGCTTCAGTTTTAACTGTATTTTGAGTGTCTTTCTGGACCAAGCATCACATGATTGTCGTCTCGTCCCGCAGCTGTTTTCTCATCAACACAGCGGACCGCATCATCCGGGTGTACGACGGCCGGGAAATCCTGACGTGTGGCAGAGACGGAGAACCCGAACCCATGCAGAAACTACAGGACCTGGTCAACAGGTGTGTGTGTGTGTGTGTGTGTGTGAGGGTGTAGGTTTGAATTTGGCAGACATGTAATTGTTTGTTCAAAATTATTGCTAGGCACAAGTCAGTAGTGTGTGGATATTGTTAAGGACATGCCATAGCATCTATAATAAATTCTATACCTTTGAGGATCATAACAAACAATGTCCAACTTTGGAAACTGTAGTTATCTCCTTAAATATGAAGAGATCAGACAACAGATTCATGAGTTCATCCAAATTTGACGGAAAGCGTATGGAAGTCAGACACTGAAGTGAGCTGTTTTTGTCTCTTCTGAGTAAGATTTGTTCACTTGTTTGCTAATGAACCACACAGAGACTTTTTGATCAGATTTATTCATGTTCATCTGATCTCATTTTGTATGTGACTTTTCTTTCTGTTTTAAAGATGTTTTTTTGGATTGTTTGAATAGTCTGAAGAATATATAGGAAAATATGACTTACATAAACAAAAATCTGTCTTGAAAACTCTCTTTTCTTTGTTGAAAGTTGATGTAGACAAGTACATGGAAACTATACAAAGTTCAGTTCATCCTAAAGCAGTGAAAACTGCATCTCTGTAAGGTGAAAAAAAAACATGGTTACAACAAATGAACCATGATTTTTGCTACACTAACCATAGTTTAACTGTGGTATATGTAGTAAAACTGTGGTTATACTTTTACTATAACGAAACCGAAATGAATTAAATGATTCACAGACCACATCAAAGTCCAGATCTGACTCAAATGATTCACAATAAGCACACTGAAGTCCCAAAATGAATCAAATGATTCGCAAATTGTACCGAGGTCCCGATCTGAATCAAATAATTCACGCTCCGAAGTGCTGAAATTAATTAAATGATTCACAAACCACATTGAAGTCCCGGTCTGAATCAAATGATTAACGATAAGCGCACAGAAGTCCCAAAATAAATCAAATGATTTGCAATCCACGCACTGCAGTCCCGAAATGAATCATATGATTCACAAACCGCAAAAATTGAATCAAATGATTAGCGATCCACGTACCACAGTCCTGAAATTAACCAAATCATTTGTGAACTGTACCGAAGTCCTGAAATGAATCAGATCAATCACAAACTGCATCAAAGTCCTGATCTGAATTAAATGATTTGCGAACCAAATCAAAGTCCCGATCTGATTCAAATGATTCGCGAACCTCAACGAAGTCCTAAAATGAATCCAAAGATTGCGAATTGAATCAGATTAATAAATGATTTGCGATCCACGCACCGAAGTCCCGAAATCAATCAAATGATTTGTGAACCGCAACGAAGTCCTGAAATTAATCAAATCATTCACAAACTGCACCGAAGTCCCGATCTAAATCGAATGATTCGCGATTTAATCAAAAGTCAAAGTCTCGACCTGATGGCTCGCGAATCATTATTCAGTTCGTAACTTTGTGTTCACAAATCATTTTGCGAATTGATTGATTCTGTGAATTAATCCACACTCCGAAGATCCGATCTAAATCGATTGATTTGTGATACGCTTTGAAACAGTGAATCGTTTTGGAACGCAATGGTTTAACTGATTTGGAGTTTCGAATAGTTTGAATCAATCGTGAGTGGTTCCTGCGTAAATGATTCACTCAATTGATTCAGTTCGTCTGTTCCTCAGACATTCATGTTCTTCAGCCATGTTTACGCGACACTGTCAGTGCAACTATTGGCTTAGCTCGCTAGTTTTATGACATTAACTGAAATAAAACGAGAAAATTACAAATAAAATATCATATATTTTCAACACAAATCTAGGGACATGTTGAGGTGAGGTAAGCGGTTTACTGCTAACTAGTGAAACACTCCATTAATGTGACAAGCTACAGCTCAAAAACATGTTAGATGTAAACATTTTGGATTATGATGGAGTTTGTAGCTTAATTCACTAGATTCGAAATATAGTTTGAGCTGTAGTCAGTTGTTGACAGTTCAGTAGGAAATCAGTTGAAAGCATGAAGTCATTTATGAGTCTATATCGTAATACATATTTGAGAAGTAATGGTTGTATGTGATTGTATTAGTCTATAGAGCGATAGTAAAGAGGGTAAACCTTGTCTGTCGTTCAGGACGCCGTGGAAGCGCTGCTGTTTTTCGGGTGACGGCGAGTATATCGTGGCAGGATCGGCGCGGCAGCACGCGCTCTACATCTGGGAGAAGAGCATCGGGAACCTGGTGAAGATCCTCCACGGGACACGAGGAGAGCTGCTGCTGGACGTCGCTGTACGTTCTTCACTGTCATTAATGAATATACTAGATATGCTATACATTTGATTCATATTCTTAATTAGGTTTTGTGTTCGTGTTTTTATTTTAACTCGTGTGTTTCAGTGGCATCCGGTGCGGCCGATCATCGCATCCATCTCCAGCGGCGTGGTGTCCATCTGGGCCCAGAACCAAGTGGTGAGTCCATAAACCAGCTCAACTTAAACCCGTCTCTAGTGGGTCTAAACTCATGGGTTAAAGCAAAAAAAATCCTAAACATTATTTGAAAATGACTTTCCTTTAAACTAACTGGTAATGTATGTTTCTGTGTAAATGGCCCATGCGCAACATCTTTGACCATTGCACCTTGCCTTTTTTAACATTGCGCTTCTTTTCCATTCATCAGTGCTGCGACTCTGCTTTAACCCATGCAGACTGCAGTCATTGATGAGGTTTTGCTTGTTTCTGCAGTCTGTTTAGACACACAACAAATGATTTGTGAACCTGATCTGAATCAAATGATTTGCGAATTGCTCCGAAGTCCCAAAATGAATCAAATGATTTTGCAAGCCTTACCAAAGTCCCGAAATAAATCAATTGATTCGCAAACTTCACTGAAATCCCAAATTGAATAAAATAATCTGCGAGCCTTACCGAAATCTCTAATTGAATCAATTTTTTGCGAACCTCACCAAAATCCCAAATTGATTAGAATGATTTGTGAATTGTTCTGAAGTCCTGAATTAAATAAAATGATTTGCAAACCGCACCGAAGTCCCAAACTGAATTAAATGATTCACGAACCGCATCGAAGTCCCGAAATGAATCAAATGATTTGCGAACCTCACCAAAATCCTAAATTGATTAGAATGATTTGTGAATTGTTCTGAAGTCCTGAATTAAATAAAATGATTTGCAAACCGCACCGAAGTCCCAAACTGAATTAAATGATTCACGAACCGCATCGAAGTCCCGAAATGAATCAAATGATTTGCGAACCTCACCAAAATCCTAAATTGAATCAAATAATTCACGAACCTCACCAAAGTCCTAAATTGATCAAAATGATTTGTGAACCGTTCTGAAGTCCCGAAATGAATCAAGTGATTCGAAAACCTCACCAAAATCCCAAATTGAATCAAATAATTTGCAAACCTCACGAACATCACCAAAATCACGAATTGAATCAGATAATTTGTGAACCGCTCTGAAATACCCAAAATGAATCTAATGATTTGCGAACCTCACCAAAGTCCCGAATTGAAAAAAAAGATTTGTGAACTGTTCCGAAGTTCTGAATTGAATAAAATGATTTGTGAACCATTCAGAAATCCTGAAATGAATCAAATGTTTTGTGAATCTCACCGAAATCCCACATTGAATCAAATAATTTGCGAACCGCGCTGAAGTTGATAGGAATCAAATGATTTACAAACCTCACAGAAGTCCCGAAATGTATCAGATGATTCGCAAACCTCGCCGAAGTCACTAATGAATCAAATGAACTGCGCTCTGCTCTCAAAAGTCCCGAAATGAATCAAATGATTTGCGAACCGCACCAAAGTCTCAGATTCAATGAAATGATTCGTGAACATCACCAAAATCCCAAACTGAACCGCATTGAAGTCCTGAAATTAAGAAATGAATCAGTTGATTCGCTAACTGCACCGAGTCCTGATCTGAATCAAATGATTCGCGTATCGCACCAAAATCCCGAATTGAATCAAATAATTTGCGAACCTCACCAAAGTCCTGAAATTAATCAAATGATTCATGAACCGCTCCGAAGTCCGGAAACAAATCAGTTGATTCGCCAACTGCACCGAAGTCCCGATCTGAATCAAATGATTTGCGAACCGCACCAAAGTCCTGAAACGAGTCAAATGATGAATTTAATTTCAGTCTAAACAGACTGCAGTCTCTGACGGGGTTTTGCTTGTGTCTCTGCAGGAGAACTGGAGCGCGTTCGCGCCGGACTTTAAAGAGCTGGACGAGAACGTGGAGTATGAGGAGAGAGAATCAGAGTTCGATATCGAGGACGAGGACAAGAGCGAACCAGAGCAAACCGGTAAACACACACACACACACACAGATATATATGAACACAAACACACTGCTGTATGTGACGCTGATGTGTGTTTGTGTGTCTCAGGTGCGGACGCTGCAGAGGACGAGGAGGTGGACGTCACGTCAGTCGATCCCATCCCAGCGTTCTGCAGCAGGTCAGTGACGCTAAACTATAAACCGCAAAACAGACAGCCGACGTTTAAATCATCCTGGACACCTGGTATCGTTTTCTCTCAGTAAATTAAAGCTTAAGTGTAATTTCCGAATCTCGTTTGCAGTGACGAGGAGCTGGAGGACTATAAAGCGCTGCTGTATCTGCCCATCGCTCCAGAGGTGGAGGACCCTGAGGAGAACCCCTTCGGCCCTCCGCCTGACGCCGCGGGTCAGAACGCCACGCCCGACGACGGCTCCGCCCACAGCGGCCCCGGGGACAAAAAACAGCGGCAGCCATCGTCCGACGGAGGGCCCCCCAAGAAGAAGATCCGCACCACCACCATCGAGCTGCAGGGCGTCCCGAACGACGGTAAGAGACTCGCTGTGATGTCACTTCCTCTAGGGGTGGGGCGATATGGCAAAAAATATCATATCACACCTTTATTGTCATGTTGGTTTTACTATTTTGCAAGTTGTCTGAGCAGTACAGCTGAACTAGTTTCCCTAATTTAAAACCAAGCACTCAGAAGGCCAAAGTGGGGGAAGATTAAAAAATTGTCATTATGGCATCTTTGTTGTTAAAAGCTAAGAGCAAAGACTGGCTACATGTTACAAATACACATCATATACAGATGAAACAAACAGTTTTAGCAGTAAAATTCAAAACATTAAATTAACAGTTATTAAAATAAAACACTACTTCAACAGTGTTTTATTTTTCCCACTCCAAAGCCCCGAAATTAATGATTCACAATCCGTGCTATCCAAACCGTGCCGATGTCCCAAAATGAATCAATTGATTTGTGATCTACACAGAATTCCCGAAATGAATCAAATGATTTGCAAACCACAACAAAGTCCCAAAATGAATTAAATCATTCACAAACCACACAGAGGTCCTGAAATGAATCAAATGATTCGCAATCTGAGCTCCAAAGTTCCGTAATGAATCAAATGATTTGTGAACTGCTCCAAAGTTCCAGATCAAATGATTCGCAAATCGCACAGAAGTCCCGAGATTAATCAATTGAATCGCAAACCACAAAGAAGTCACAAAATGAATCAAATGATTCGCGAACTGCACAGAAGCCCTAAAATGAATCAAATGATTCTCAAACCTCACCAAACTCCTGAAATTAATCAAGTGATTTTGAACCGCACCAAAGTCCTGAAATTAATCAAATGATTTGCAATCTGTGCACCAAAGTTCTGTAATGAATCAGATGACTTGTGAACTGCTCCAAAGTTCCAGTTCAAATGATTCACGAATCGCACCGAAGTCCCAGAATGAATCAACTGAATCGCGACTCATGCTTCAGAGTCCCAAAATGAATTAAATGATTTGCGATCTGAGCTCCAAAGTCCTGTAAAGAATCAAATGATTCGTGAATCACACCAAAGTCCCGAAATGAATCAATTGAATCGTGATCCACGCTCCAGAGTCCTAAAATGAACTGAATGGTTTGCGATCTGCACTCCAAAGTCCTGTAATGAATCAAATGATTTGCGAATCGCTCAAGTCCCAAAATGAATTAAGTGATTTGAGATCTGTTTATATGTAATCCTTGTGTGTTTTTGGCAGTATTGGTGAATCGGACGTGAAAGATACAAAATAATGATTCACGATCTGCTCTGCAAAGTCCCGAAATGAATCAAATGATTTGCAAACCACAACAAAGTCCCAAAATGAATCAAATGATTCGTAAACTGCACAGAAGTCCCAAAGTCTCGAAATGAATTAAATGATTCGCAAACCTCACCGAAATCCTGAAATGAATCAAATGATTCGCTATCCACGCTCTAAAGTCCCGAAATGAATCAAATGATTGTGAACCGGACTGAAGTCCCATAATGAATCAATTGATTCGCACTCCGCGTTCCAAAGTCCTGAAATGAATCAAAAGATTCGCTAGAATAGACTACAACTAAAAACAATCCAGATGACTGAAAACGACTAAAACTAAATGCCATTTTAGTTAAGAGAGACTAAGACTAAATCAAAATCTGCGGCCAAAATGAACACTGGCCATAACCAAATGTGTTTATATGTAATCCTTGTGTGTTTTGTACAGCATTAGCGAATCAGACGTGAAAGATACGAAATAACGTTGTTTAACCGGCAAGGCTTTAAACGGGGTTCCCGCGGGTCCTTAAAAAGTCTTAAATTTAGTTTATCAAATGTAAGGCCTTAAAAAGTCATAATTATGATTAAGAGGGTCTTAAATTTTGTTTAAGTGAAGATCAGATTTGCGATTACAGCTTAGTTAATGATTAACCTTCAAAAGGGTATGAATTAATTCAACATGAGCGCTGCAAGTTCAAAGCCTGGTGCTGCTGCTTTGTTTACTGCCGTTACCCGGGAAACGCATGTCCATAGATGCGAATGCGCCCTCTAGTGGGCATCTTCAATAAGCCTGTTGTTTTGAGTAGGGAATCCCTGCAATACAGTCTGTAGTTTCAGGACCGCATTTCTATGATCCCATAGTATTTTTTTTATTTTATTTTATTATTATTGTTTTATTTTGTATGTATTAACAGCTCATACTAAGTCTCAATATTTCCTGGGATTTTATTCATTACGATAATTAGACAATATTTTGCTGTGTGTTCTTAAGGACTACAGTGACTAAAGTTTTTGATATTTGTCATATTCTGTGTAGTCAGTTCACAACAGTGATAAAAATTTATTTTTTTCCCCTAAAAGTTTAAAATGATTTTTAACTTTTATAGACATTTTTACCTTTTATAAAGCCATTTTGTCTAAAATCTTCTTTTGAGTCTACTACTTACATTTAATCAGTCAATTATAATAATAGTACATTTAGGCTGTTGCTAAACAAATTAAATTAGTATCAATAAAACTCATCTTTGCAGAAGTTGCATATAAAGTGGCATTTAGATGCATTTACACACGAAAATTCAATTATATTTAAAATCATAAAAAGAGACTATGAATGTGAAATTAAAACCGCCAGCAGGTGTCAGTAAGTCGCTGTTAATGAGTCATTGAGATTGAACCGAATCATTTCAACGGTTGATTCATTCAGAAACGAAGCACCTTCATGTTGCTCAGAGACGCAAAACAGTGCTGTGGCTGTGTTTGGAATGATTTTTGTTGGTGAAATTGAGAAAAAACAGGAAATATGCTGTCTAAAACATAAGTCTTTTAATATTCACTTCTTGTTTATTGAACTGTTGTATAAAGCCAATATCACATTTGTAGTCATGCTGGTTTTTGAAGGAAAAGACAGCACTCTTCATGTGATATTGTTTAACTACATAAAATTATAGAATACGAAATATAAAATAAATACAAAATAACATTTTAATAGACATTTTAATAGCATGCAGTGAAAGAATGCACTCTAAATGCGCACTTATTAGATTTAATCAAGTAAAAAAGTTTTTCAGAGTTTCAGAGATGTAAATGTGAAATGGTGAATCGTTAAGAAGGTAATTCATTATAAAAATCTAAAAAGTAAAAAGTGTTTGTATGTTTTTTTGATTAATATAATTTATAGATGATAATTGTTTAAATTTCTATAAGTAATATTTTGATTGATTAATTTGATTAATTACTTTTGATTTTGATCCATTTTCTTAAAAATGGGTACTTTAAAGGCTGAAAAATGAAGTATATAATTTAAATAAAGCTTTTTATGTTTTGTGAAAAGTTGCATCTGAACTGTAAATCAGTTTTTACAGTAGTTTACAGTCATTTTACAGTTTAATTTTTAACTACAGACATTGCCCTACCCCGCTCATATGGTATTACATTTATTTGTGCAGGTCTTAAAAAAGGTCTTAAAAAGTCTTACATTTGAGCTTAACAATCCTGCAGCAACCCTGTTTAAAGCACATGCAAATAATGCACTTTTGTGATTGTGAATAAGTGCAGTGTCCTTTAGTGAATGTATGTTATCAAGTATATCAAGTTGGAGGCGCACTGACATTTGAATGGTCCACGATCAAAAATGGTCATATTTCTCACCCCTAACGGCTGCGTTTGTGTCCCGCAGAGGTCCATCCGCTGCTGGGCGTGAAGGGCGACAGTAAGTCCAAGAAGAAAGCGGCGGGGCGGCCCAAGGGATCTAAAGGTAAAGACAAAGACTCTCCGTTCAGACCCAAAGTCTGCAGGGAAAGAGCAGAGGGGCTGGTGGGGACGCCAGGTAAGACGACCTTTGACCCCTGGGTCCGGCGTGGCTTGAGCTCCGCTGTGATTGGCTGCTTCCTGCTTGCCTTCCTGTCCTTCCTGCTCCGACCTCCTCCGTGTGCGAGCGAATGCTTCAGGTCTGCTGTCCTCCCCGAGCGTTCCCATGATGCCCTGCGGCAAAACCCACGCGCTAAAAGCGGCCTAATCATTCATTGAAGACGCTAAACGAAGACGAAGGCCGTTACTGGTGACGCTTCAGTCGTAACGAAGCTTTTATTGCTACTGAAATTAGTTTCGAATGTAAATCTTGTAAAAGATTCAGATTCAAATATGAATCAAGATGAGAATCTGTTCGAACGAGTCACTTGTTTGTGATTTGGACAATGCCACAATAATATTCATATAATATAAAATATTTTGTTTTATTAATATACGTTTTATTGTATTCATATTTTAATGTTTATATATATAAACGTTTTACTTTTAGTAATTTTTACTAATAACTTATTTAATTTCACATCACCTTGTCTCAAGTCACTTGTTTTTATTTTTACATTTAAGTTTGATTTATTTATCTACTTTTTTATAGTATTTATTCATGTTATAGTATTATAGTATTTATACATGTTATATTATTTATTCATTATATTTAGTATGTATATATATATATATATATATATATATATATATATATATATATATATATATATATATATATATATATATATATATAATATTTAAATATTGTTTATTTTTGTAGTATTTATTAATATTTTATTTTGTTCAATTTGAATTTAAACTATATTATTATAATTATTATTTAATTTCACATCACCTTATCTAAAGTTTTCATTTTTACATTTTACAAAAAATGTAGGTTTTTTTTATATTATATTGTATTAATTTGAACTACATTATATTTATTTAATATTGGGTTTGTCCATTTTGTAAAAACATTTTACTTTTAGTCATTTTTAATAATGATAACTTATTTAATTTCACATCACCTTGTCTAAAGTCGTTTGTTTTCATTTTTGCATTTAAGTTTGATTTGTTTCTCTACCTTTTTTTTATAGTATTTATTCATATTTTATATTGTTTACTTTAATATTTCATATTATATTTTGTTTTATACATATATTTAAATATATTTACTTTTGTTTATATTTAATTTTATATTTTATTTTGTTCAACATATTATTTTTTTTATATTATATTATGTTTTAATTTGAACTGTATTGTATTTATATAATTTTAGGTTTGGCTGTTTTTTTGTGCTTTTATAATTTTTATAATTTTATAATAATTCATGCATCTAATGTTAAATATTTTTAATTAATTAATTATTTTTTTTATATATTAATCAAGTATTTTATATTGTTTTCAATTTTACATTTTAAGTTTGATTTATTTATATATTTTTCATAGTATTTATTCATATTTTAATATTTCTTATTGTTTACAATAATTTCCACTATATATTATTTATTTACTTTTGTAGTATTTATTCATATTTTATTTTGTTCAACATATACATTTTTTATATTATATTATGTTTATTTATTTAATTTTAGGTTTGGCCGTTTCGTTTTGCACTTTTATAATTTTCTTTTTTTTTTCTTTACTTTATTTTATTTTACGCATGTCTAACTTTTATTTATTTTTCTAGGATTCATTGTCTAGGTTTTACTTTTTTTTTTATTTATTTTTTTTACTTTTAATTAACCAAAATAATTTTTAATCATTTTACTTCAGTTGTGCGATTCCCAGCTGTGATTTTCATATTATAGCCGCTTGCGATCAAATATAAAAATTGATTTATTATCTTTGGTGCAGATTTGCATTGCTTTGTCGCTTTGCTCTGTGGGCCTTTACGTTGACCTGAAGGATTTAACGATGCGTTTTTATTCATAAAACATTTGTTTTACAAATCGCTGTTTAATTTAACCTCACGAATGCTGTCCTTTCAGGAAGTCTGGTCGCAGCGGCCTACAAGCAGCACGAGGTTCAGGGTTTGGACTGAAGCCGAAGACCACCGGCGGATGAATGACGTTGCTCTTTTTATGGACTATGGACTGTTTTTGTGTTGTATTATTACAGAAGGACCTTACAGCTGCAGTTTGAAGCCCGTCTGATCAGTTTCCTCGCGTGGAGAGAGCGATAGGAAGAGGGGATCGTGTATTTTTTATTTAGAGTAGATGGATCTGTCTCTGTGTATAAGCACTAGTTGGGCCAGATGTCTTATATTTGTTTTGTTTTGTGTTTTGTTTTGTTTTTTCAGAGACTGGTCGTGTTTTTTATACATATTAAACCAGTTTTGTTTTTTTGAGAGTGGTTTCTGTGTAAAATGTGTTCTGAAGAGTTACCAAGAACATCCATCTTGTTTCCTGCAATGCCGGAGTCCGTCCAGCAGGAGGCGGCAGCGGCGCGCAAATGAAAGGGAGCAAGGAGAAAGACATTTTTCTGTTATTCGGTTCCATTTTGTGCTTTTCTACTGTTGGATTCCATTTTGTGCTTCTGTGCTTTATTCACAAACATCTGAAGATTGAAAACCAGACAGAAGTAAGTGAACGTCTGAGAAAGTCAACTTTCTGAGTGAAGTCACCTGCTGCTAATCGCCATTGAGACTCCAAACATCACAGTTACTCACGTGATGCTTGATAGTTGTCTGGAAATTGAATGAAAGCCAATTTTTACAACTTAAGAAAAAAAATAATGCTTTAGTAAGTCAAAAGCGTGAGATTAAAAATCTAAATTATCACTTTAAAATCAACTTTTAAAAATGACATGCTAAGTCTTAATTATGAGATTTTCAGTTGATATAGTGATAGTCAGTTTTGCCCTTTTTACCTCATAATTATGACTGTAATAATTTTGACTTATCTCATAATTATGACTTTGTGTGTAATAATTTTGACGTTTAAAGTCATAATTTTGACTTTTTACCTCATGATTATGACTTTGTAATAATTTTGACTTTTAAAGTCATAATTTTTACTTTTTACCTCATAATTATGACTGTGTAATAATTTCGACTTTTAAAGTCATAATTCTGACTTTTTACCTCATGATTATGTAATCATTTCAAAGTCATATTTCGATTTTTTTCTTTCATATTTCATATTTTCAGTTTCGATTTTATGTAAAAATGTACATGATTTTCATGTACTATGTTAATTGTGACTTATTTGCCTTATTAGGATTCAGCTTTTAATGTGCCTTATTAAGTCATAATATTCAAAGTCAAATAATTCAAAGTCATAATTAGCATAATATAATTCACTTTTAAAGCAATTTAAATTTTGGATAAATATGAATTAAGAGTTTTTTTTATTATGTTTTTTCTTATCTTTGTAGTCAATATACGTTTTCATAGTAAGTTCTAATAAGCTAAAAACTGCTCTTTTAAAACGAAGTCTCTATAAAAAAAAAATCGTACTATTCACGAGCGAAAGGAAATTCGTTGGTCAAAATGTGAGGGGAAAACTGAGCGCGGAATTTTACGCGCGTCGTTCAGAGACCGTTAGTTTTTGAATTAAATAACGGTTTGTTGTCATGACAGATATCACTCATGAACGCCCACTTCAATAACGTTAAAAAAAAAAAACAACACACTTGAAGTAGCTAATTAAAATCTCATCTTTATTACAACCACATGTACATCATATTCCAAGAAAATGATTTCTAAAAGTGGAAACGAGCAAAATCCAATGAGAGAGGCAGAGTTTTTTTTTTCTCCTGTCAGTCCGTGCGGCGCACGGGAAGATGTTCCATCCGTTCACATCCATTATTCACAGCGTTTGACTCACGGTGAAAATGACGTGATTTCACCTCAGAAATGAGGGTGAGAGAGCGAGATGTGTCGCAGAGAGTCACAGTTGTGAGGAAAAATTGTAAACACTCCAGTGCTTGTGCACCAAAAATAGTGCAGGTGGGAAAAAATCCTGATTTTCTGCTCGGAGAAGGAGGAAAAAAATATCCGCAAACATCCCACGCTGACACAGGTGACTCCAAAAATACTTATGCATCTTCTGCTTTGGAAAATAATTAGGTCACGAAACGCCAGCAGAACGAATTTGTGTGGATCATTCACAACGCCGTTTCATTTGTCTAACTGCCATGAGTTTATCAACTTGTGCAGAATTCATTCTGCTGGCGATTCGGGTCGAAATCCCATTTGCACTGAAAACATCTGATATTTGCACATTAGAACAAAACAGTTCAGTGCACCATCTTCCCCCTCCAAATTGCCGTACTGCCGTTGACACCACTTGTTTGAGTTTTTATAAAAGTTCTTGGTTTCTTTTCGTGACATCAATTGTGAAGAGCACAAGAAAAATAGCTTTAAAAATACTCTACAGAACTACAGTTATAGTGCAAGAACCCGCACACTTCACAACACACCTCCGGCGCCCGGTCTCCAGCGTAACCCTGCGCACCCAAGTCGCCGGCCCTGGCTGCGTATCCCGATCCGTCGTTAGATTTTCCGCCATTATTCCCAGAGAATCAGAATTCGTGATTGAAAGGAGGGGCTGTGCTAACGCCACAAATTAGCTAGAGAGAGGAAGACAGTCGGAAAGGGACTTTTTTTTTTATTTCTTTTTTAAAATTTGTGCAAAAGTGACGTAATTCAGATGTTGCAAAGGAATTAAACCCCCACGTTTAGCACCAGCTCAAAAATATCCCGTAAACGTAAACTTTTCTTGGCACCAAATGAAATTCGCTTAGTCTGGCGTCGTATCTGTATCTGTTGTATTGCTTCATGCGGTCGAATCAAACTGCGCGGTGACTTCGCTCCCGAGTAAAACACCTCTTTACAACACAATGCAAAAAAAAAACGAGATACTGCAAATATAACAATTAGAAATCAACGTACTACGGTGTTCGGAAAAAAAAAGTCTGTATCTACAGTAAACCTCAATTTAAGGAGGTAGCTTTGTGTAGTGCGGCCCGGTCCAACACACACAAACACGCACGCACGCGTATCATTCTAAACAAACGCTCGCTGGGCATCGCTATACCGTTGTGACGGTGAGCAACGACGTAGGCAGCTGCAGGGCGTCTTCGCTGGCGCCGAGGCGCGTCCCGTGCGTCAAGAGTTCCTCTACGGTGGTCCAGTCGTCCAGCAGCTTCCGGTTCCTCAGGCGACTTAGTTTTCTCTGGCTCAGCTCCAGAACGGTATTACAACCATCTCCGTTAGTTCCTCCAGCGACTCCACCGGTGTGCACCATTCCTGACGCAGCTACACTGCCACCGCTGCAACTTCTGGCCTGCAGCTGTCGCTGTTTCTGCAGCATGTGTTCGCGGCGCTCCGTGCGGCTCCAGTAGCGCCCCATGCGGACCTCGCTGTGACTCTCCTCGTCCGTGCTCATGCCGCTGCGTTCGTCCGCCAGCCGGGACGCTCTATCCCTCAACATCTGGTTCCGCAAGGCCCGCAAGTTCCCGCTTGGTGGTTTCCTGGTGTCAGCAGTGGTCACGTGGCCCTCCAAGGTGCTATAGAGTCCGCCTCCGCCAACCGAGCCTGCGCGATTGGCGGGTTTTGGCCAGGTGTCGTTGGCGTCCTGGCTGGGCGTGTGACTCAGAGTGTGGAACCGCCCGTCCCTACAGTCCCTTTGGCGACTAGGCGGCTGTTCGGTCACAAAGCTCTTCTGTAGCTGCGGCTCAGTGGATGCTCGGATCCGGCTGTTGTTGTGTAGCTCTGGAGGCATACAGCAGCGCTCGTCAACTGGAGAGATCAGCGACGGTTGGCTCACTGCATGTGTGGCATGTAGAGTTTGTATAGGGAGTGCATTGGGGTGTACAACAGGGTGTGCCGGGTGACCAACGGCGTGCATCATGGCCAAGTTCGGGTCCTCAGGTAGATTCATAGGCAGGTCCACTCTGTGGCCGCAGGGATGCAGCGTGGCACTGCAGTAGTTGGGTGAGGCAGGGTGACTCGCCCGTCTGCGGTACTCCAAGGGCACGGGGCGGTGATGCAGCGTCCTGCTCCTTCTTAGCATTCCCGCAGAACTCGGATGAGGAGGCAGCCGCCGCTGGCCAGAGGGGGTACTGCATGTGGAGTGCAGTGCGGGATTGAACAGGGAGCCGCTGCTGGAGCTGTGCCTGTTCAAACACGGTCGCTCCGCCTTGCGGTACTGCACGGACGACACGCGGGATAAACCGCGCGATCCCGGGACGGGCACGCAGATGTTTTGCGGCTGGACCGTCAGCGTTTCGGGGATGGCCTCTAGAGGGTGTTTTATCTGGCTGTCCCGCCGTTCCCGGGAGCACGGCTCCCCCTGGTGGTGCATGCGGGCGTTGTAATGGCGCATGCGCTTCTCTAGCAGGCGCTGGAAGCGCAGGAACTCGCCCGTGCTGACGCTGTAGAAACCCGAGTCGCTCAGTTCCGACGAGATGAAGGACTCCGACGACGGCGACCCGCCCCCTCCGTGGCCGTGGCACTCCTCAAGCCCCTCCTCGGTCTCCACCCCCGAGAGCTCCCCCTGGTGGAAGCTACCGTCCGTCCAGCCGAGGCCGCTGTCCAGCTCGTGATGAAGAGGCAGGTAACCCAAGGGTTTCTCCATCATGTAGTCCTCGTCGTCAGTCTGTTACACATATATTGTAAAAGAAGGGATGAGTTACAGTAATTTTACCATGGTAAAAATACTTTATATTGCACTTAATGTTGAAAAATTCACTGCACAAATTTGCTAAAGAGACACGATTGTTTGATAATTAATTATTCTGACTAACAATAAAAAATAATAAAAGGGTCATTCTTAATTTATGGTGGCAAGTAGTGTCCCTCTACTCTAAAACTGTTTAAATGAACTTTAAATACTACTAATAAATCATAAAATGTTTGAACAATTTGTGCACTGCTGGTAGTTACATTTTTGTTTTAACATACATATTTAATTGAGTTTGAGAGACAACAAAGTATGCATGTTCCCACTCTACCTCAGAGAAGTATCATGGAATATAATTGCAACAATATACAATTTTTAACACAAATAAAGTGGCTGTGCTGTGAATATAGATTGATCTGATCTAAATTTCTGACAATTTCATGCATCACACTTCATTAGTGTCTCTGGTGTTATGTTGAAAACCTCCAGATGTTACATATTTTATCAAAATTTTGATAAATACATACTTATTAATATTTCCAAAATATCCCCTGATCTTGAAATCATCGTGATGGCCCCCTCTATTTCTAAAGATTTCTTTAAAATAGAGGAAAAGGTCTGGATTTAGGCTAATTTGTCTGTGGTGTTACTTTCTTGTTAACACCATAGTCATCATTATTTAAAAATCTAAATTAAGCTTCTATTTTAATGGATATAGCATATTAAACTAATCTTAAATGCATGGAAATACATTTTATTAAAAAAAAAATATATAGTATTAGTATTGATTTTATGAATTGATAAAGTTTGTGGGGTATTTTGAGAAGAAGTATGTGCAGATTTATGCAGATGTTTTGGAACCCCTTGCAGAATCTGTAAAACATTTTTTGAATAATTTTAACAAAATAAAAGAGATCATTTATTTAGCACTGTCCTGAGTAGGATATTTGAAAATGTTTACATATAGTCCACAAGACAAAAAAAAAAGCTGAAATTCTTAAAATAACCCTCATGAACAACCATCACAAAACTAAAGAACAGTTGTAGATCATCCAGGTAACCACACAGTATTAAGAACCAGGTTTTTATTTATTTTTATAATTTCAGCTATTTTTGTCTTGTGGACTATATGTAGAATATCTTACTCTGGACACTAAATAAAAAAATAACATGCATTTTGTATGATCTCTCTTATTTTGTTAAAATGATTCACATTTTCACAAATTCTGCAAAGGGTTCCCAAACTTTTGCATAAAACTGTATCTTTAAATGACGGACAGAAATGTGCAACGAAAACATTTATTTTTAATTATAGTTAGCAATTTGAGGCGACATGAATTATTGTCAGTATGAACGCATCTTAATTAATAAAGGAAAAACGTAGGAAAATGTACGTTGCGTTTAAATTCTCCATGAATTCTATTGATTTGAACAGTCCTCTGTCAGAGCGCAAGAGTCACTCTGGTGGCTCACAGTCTTCAGCCGTATTTATGATCGCTAGTTGCCTGGTAACACATAACTTACATAATATGTGACTCCTCGCCTCTCGGTCTGTGACGGATGAAGAGAATCACACGAGAACCAGAACAACAACAATCCCTCAGATCTGAACTCGCGCCGCTGCTCTACATTCTAGAACGCCGCTTCTAGATTCATTCTGCCATTTGTTAATTGGTTGCCGTTGGATTTTTTGACTGTATTACAGATGCATTTCCCTACACCAGATTCTTTTTGAGGCAAGACACTACAGGCCAAAACATTCATCAATGTGTTTTTCATTCACTTTTTGGCTTTTCATAACGTATTGTTTAAATGGAAGTGTATTATTGGACTTTATATATTTTCGTCAGTAGATTTCAATATTTGTAAAGGCCATTTTCCCAAATTAGTTTCTTTCTCCATTTTAGCAGCACTTACATCAAATGTTAGTGTTTTATTCCTATCTATAGTCTGAAGGTTTTCACTGGAAAATTTGTTCATACATCATTCACACTGACTGTATTTTTGCACTTTAACTATTTGCGGCATACATATCTTTAAAGGCCATTTTCTCAAAACGAGTTTCTTTCTCCACTTCAGCAGCACTTACATACACCAAAATGTACAGTTGTATTCATATCTATATTCTAAAGGCTTTAACCAAAATTTAGTATTTTATTCCTATATATAATCTGAAAGTTTGGACTATATTCATATCTATATTCTGAAGGCTTTAACTGAAGAGTTTGTTCGTGTGTCATTTGGCAGGTTTTATTTTTGTACATTATCTTTTTGCGTCAGTAGATTTAAATTACAATACCTTTAAAGGCCATTTTCTCCACTTCAGCAGCACTTACATACACCAAAATTTAGTGTTTTATTCCTATATATAATCTGAAGGGTTATATATATATATATAATTCACACTGATTGTGTTTTTGCACTTTATCTGTTTGCGTCAGTAGATTCCAATAACGTTTTCTCAAAATGAGTTTTTTCTCCACTGCAGCAGCACTTACATACACCAAAACTTACTTTTATTCCTGTCTATTTTCTGAAGTTTTCTATTGAAGGGTTTGTTCAATTTCATTTAACTGGTTTTATTATTGCGCTTTATCTATTTGCATCTAATTTAAACGCATATCTTTAAACAAGTTTTTTCTCAAAATGAGTTTGTTTCTCCACTTCAGCAGCACTTACACCAAAATGTAGTGTTTTATTCCTATATATAATCTGAAGGATTGGACTGAAGGTTTTCTTTAATACATATAATTCACACTGATTGTGTTTTTGCACTTTATCTATTTGCATCAGTAGATTTCAAATACATATCTTTAAAGGCCATTTTCTCAAAACGAGTTTCTTTCTACACTTAAGCAGCACTTACATACACCAAAACTTACAGTTTTATTCCTGTCTATTTTCTAAAGATTTCTACTGAAGGGTTTTTCAGTTTGTTTGACTGGTTTTATTACTGCGCTTTATCTTTTTGCATTTAATTGAAACACACATCTTTAAACCATTTTTTTTCTCAAAATGAGTTTGTTTCTCTACTTCGGCAGCACTTACATGCACCATACTTAACAGTTTTATTCATATCCATATTCTGAAAGTTTTTATAGAAGGATTTGTTCATACACCATTCACACTGGTTGTATTTTTGCACTTTATCTATTTGCATTAGTAGATTTCAATTACAATACACTCCTTTAAAGGCCGTTTTCTCAAAATTAGTTTCTTTCTCCACTTCAGCAGCACTTACATTCACCAAAATGTACAGTTTTATTCATATCTATACTCTGAAGGCTTTTACTGAAGGGTTTGTTCATATGTCATTTGACTGGTTTTATTTTGGCACTTTATCTATTTGCATCAATAGATTTCAATTATAATATTCTTACAGGCCGTTTTCTCAAAATTATTTTTTTTCTCCATTTCAGCAGCACTTACATACACCAAAATTTACAGTTTTATTCCTGACTATTTTCTAAAGATTTCTACTGAAGGGTTTGTTCAGTTTGTTTGACTGGTTTTATTAATGCACTTTATCTATTTGCATCTAATTTAAACACATATCTTTAAACCATTTTTTTCTCAAAATGAATTTGTTTCTCCACTTCAGCAGCACTTTCATTCACCAAAATTTACAGTTTTATTTATATCTATAATCTGAAGGCTTTTACTGAAGGGTTTGTTAGTATGTCATTTGACTGGTTTTATTTTTGCACTTTATCTATTTGCATCTTTAAATTGAAACATATCTTTTAAAGTTTCTCCACTTCAGCAGCACTTGCATACACAATACTTAACAGTATTATTCCTCTCTATATTCTGAAAGTTTTTATAGAAGGGTTTGTTGATATATCATTCACACTGATTTACAGCCTAAAACATGGTCAAAACTGATTTTTTTTTTCAGTCTGTTGACAGTGTTTTCTGCTTTATGGAGTCATAAGAAGAGAAATCGAAAATCCCTTCTAGAAAAACCTTTCACAATATTATGTGAACAAAATCAAATGGGAATTTTGCACCTCAGTGCAAAGTTCTGTTCTGTCATACATTTGTGTGCTGTATGTCGTGATTCTCACCTGACTCTGGAAACTTCTGGGTTCCTCCAGGTTGGTGTTGCAGCAGCCGATCAGACAGTTCTGTCCCTGAGACACGCCGCTGGAGAACTCCGGGTCCTGAAAACGAGCATATCACACAGCTTTAAAGGGAGAACCGGACTGCGCTTCATTCCAGAAACAAGTAAATTATGGATTATGATGTGATTTCAGACCCTTTCTGCTCTTCTGAGAAGAACATCCGAGCAATTCCGGCGTATTCCTGATGAATTATTAGCATAATGAGGCTGTGATGTGGAAGGGCGATTATTTTAAATGACTGAGCAGTAAACGTCTGTCTGTCTCTCTGTGTTTCCTTTCTGTCTCTCCTTCAGTCGCTTTATTAAAGGCTGTTTCCTCCTGCGCAATGCACACGTGAAATGTGTTTATGTGTGTGTGAGAGAGTGTGTGTGTGTATTCCCAAGCGTAGCTAAATGCATGAATAATTCCAGAGCATAAGAGAGCAGCTCCATTTTGAAAAACGCGTTTGTTTGGAGAAGAGCTCACACACACACACACACACACACACACACACACACAAGCAAAACACACACACAATTTAGCATTTCCTAACACGACACATACAAGAAGGAAGAAACAAGTGCTATAAACACTTACTTAAGCTTGGCATTGCAGAACGATCAGGATTTGGAAAGACATTTTTTATATTTTTAAAATATTTTTATTAGTATATATCATTTAAAAAAAATATTTGAAATAAATTTAGCTGGACTAAAATTACTTCCAATGTACTAAACTTTTCATATTTTACTATTTTACCTAATTTACTTGTATAATTAATATATATATATATGTGTGTGTGTGTGTGTGTATATATATATTATATTAATGAATATATATATATATATATATATATATATATATACCTATATATAGTAAATAATAATTTTGTAAATAAACTACATTACATGTCATAAATGCATTTAATTAATGTATTTTCATTATAATGTATTATATTTCTCTTCAAATAAAGGGTACATTAATAACATCCCATCATGAATATACACAGCTGAAACTCATCATAATCTGATTATGTTAATATCTTACGTTGTAGGCCAGGCGTTCTCTGTGCTCCAGGTCTCTGGGCGTGTTTGGTAGGTACTCGTACCTGCTTCCTTCTCTACGGGTCCCAGGCAGGGTCATGTGATTGTAGTACGTCCTGAGAGAACAACAAATACACATTCATATATTACACTTATAAATATCTGCAGGAATATTATATGCTGATAACACAAGTCACCCCCCCCCTCCCTCCCCCTTGCACACATCTCTGGCTCCGCCCCCTTCATCTAAGACGCTGTTATTGTATGTTTGTAAGGAGCTTGCGAGCAGCTGACCTCATTCTGATAGAAAGACCAACAGCTGCATAAAAATGCCTCTAAATATAACTATATGGTTGCCATATCTGACCCTGGACCACAAAACCAGTCTTAGCAATAGCCAAAAACACATGGTATTGGTTAAAATGATCAATTTTAATTTAATGCCAAAAATCATTAGGATATAGATCATGTTCCAATAGGATATTTTGTAAATTTCCCACCTTAAATATATCAAAACTTAATTTCGGATTAGTAATGTATTGCTAAGAACTGAATTTGGACAGCTTTAATGGCGATTTCTCAATATTTGGATTTTTTTGCACCCTCAGATTCCTGATATTCAAATAGTTGTATCTATATTGCCCTATTTTAACAAACCATACTTCAGTTGAAAGCTTATTTATCCAGAATCAGAACCAGAAAGAGATTTGTTCAAAATTATTCACAGATGTTACCCTGTGAATGTAACTGTTAGCCCTAGCAGATATCTTTTGTGACAAAATGTACCTTTTGCAACATATACGTTGACGATATTGAACATTTATTTTTTTTTATTGCCCTTTTGCCATTTCACATCGGATTGACTTTAAAATAGACATAGCAAAGAAATTAAGCAAAGATTAGATTCTCATGATGTTTCCCTTTGTTTTCAAAACCCGCATTTTTCGGAGACTTCTGTGATCAATCTTTTGATTATCTTAGCAAAGTTTTATATACACAAATCAAAAGTAACTCAAAAGAAACCATCATATATTACATTTTGTAACACTGACCTTAAAATTTACTTCGAAACGCTTTCTAATATGAGATCTCAAAATAAGAAGCTCATAAAAACAAAGCAAATTCTAAAGCTTTTCAAATTTATGTATCTGCCCTGGAATTTTTATCTATTTTATTTTATTTTAATTTATTTTGGTTTGTTTTGTTCTTGTTGTTGTTCTTTTTGCAAAATTTTAGATGTGCAATGTTGCCTATATTTGCTTTGTACTTATGTTTGATGACGGAACTGAATAAGAAAAAAAAGAGTTTTGTTTTCAAGGAAATAAACTTTTCATCCATGTTCTGTTTTCATTTAAGGTATACAAACTGCGACTAAAATAATATATATTTACAACAATAATAATAATAAAAAAAAAACGAGTAAACGTTGAAAATCGGCAAAACTGCGTGCACGTCGCATGACCTGATTAGCCCGCGAACCGCTGTTACCTCAGGAAATACGCCGCGCCGCCAGAGTTGATGTCCGATTCGCGGGCAAATGACTCTTGTGAACCAGTTCTTTCGGACTCACTCAAGCTGCGGATCGTTCAGAGCCGTTACGGATCGACGACCGACTCCCTCACTGAACTGCGCGCCATTTTTCGGATTTGAAATGAACCGGGAACCGTTACTGCGGCTAACTGAAGGTTAGTGAGACTTATTATATGTAAGAACTGTTTGTTTATATGACAACTTGTAATTAAAGATACATATTTTAACTTTATAATGGTTTTGTACAAAAATATTAGGCTATTAGTTATGGTCCACTCCAAATACAAGGTGTATCAGCATTATCAAAACAACATTCACCTCTTTTAAACAGTCACAACTGTTCTTACAAAACGGTGTGCTTTATATAACACAAATACAGTCCATGACAGCATCAATTGGAACAAACCCACTTCACTTATTAGTCTAAAATATCCCTTCATCACAATATGCAATATTGACGTACTAATGTAAGACTCTCTGCACTCAAATCTCCTTCTCAATTCTTGAATTTGCCAACGGAAAGGTCGTTTGGCAACTAAATGATTCATTTTAGCAGCTAATGGCTGCCTAATCATGGTTTTAGTCTGAAGCCACCACATCTTTGATGTTTCCTTCTGGATTGGAAAGGGATCTCCATCGTCCAAATGTCTTTTTTCGCTATGTGAATTCTGTGGTGAGCATTCACCACCACATGAGAAGCTGTAAAACGCAGTGAGCGATATAATATGCTTGCGTGCACATTCACACGCGCATGAATGCAAAACCTAGCGTGACTGTGCCTTAAGGTTGCTCGCATGCTGGAGACGGCTCTTGACGGAGCGCCACGGACGGGAACATGTCAGATGTGTTTTCGAGTTTGAAATCCAGTGGGAAGGCATAACCAGACCCAAGATTTGCTCACATGACTAAGCGTTACTTTCAAAACAACCTTGCGTTTTTGTCCTTCCAACACAAAATGCGCATCGCAATTGCTACGTTCAGATACAGTATGTAGTGAATCCACCTTACTTTGCAAGACGTTTCCTGTGAACTTATGAGACTTGTGATACATTGGTCAAATAGCTAGAAGAACACCAGTCCAATTCACATTCGTTTGAACAAGCCAGTCAAAAAGATTCACAAAACAACCTCAAGCTTGTTTTGAATCAGACTCAGTCAATAAATAATTTACGGAGTTCAGATTTATCAGGTAAATAACTGAAGGAATGCTAAAACTTGACAAATGGTAAAACTAGTTGTCTTGTAAACCAGTTTGATTATAATAATGAATTAAACTAATATGATAAATACTAGTTGAAGCAGCATAATGGACTGTTTTGTTCAGGAAAAATAACTAGAATCGCTTAAAAGTCTGTTTGCACCAAGGACGTTAACTATACCGAAAAAATATTTTTTAAATAATCGTTCAAATTCAATGAGAACAGGGAAGTCCCCACCGCAACTACAACGACAAAAATAAAATAAAATCTAAGATTACGAAATCAATCATAATCATAATTATACTTAGTCATAATATTTCAACAATAATGTTGAAATTACGAGAATAAAGTCGAAATATTATAAGAATAAAGTCAAAATATTACGAGAATAAAGTCGAGATTACAAGAATAAAGTCAAAATGACAAGAATAAAGTCAAAATATTTTGAGAATAAAGCCGAAATATTTCGAAAACAAAGTCGAAATATTTCAGGAATAAAGTCAAAATGTTTCGAGTATTTAAATTGTAGAAATTAAAGTAAAAATATTTTGAGTGCACTCAAACTAGTTACCATAAGTTATATTGGTGTCTTTTCTGAGGTATATAACGTTAAGTGACTATTTGCCAAGCTGTTTTATTCATGGTATAATACAGTAAATGACTGGACATAATATTTACCATCTTCCATTGATTTTTCGCAGCACGCCAGCCACACAGTAATCGCAATATTTTAATATAATACAGCTCAGCTTTCAAATTCAAATGTCAAATTTGATCACAAAAAATATTTATTTCAAGTTTATGGCAAGATATAAAAGTGAAGGAACATCAGAAGGCAACATTTCCCAGTGCTCCCACTCAGTGCAATATGATACTCGCAAAATGTTATAACTTTAATCTCGTAATTGCTACGAATTAATTCTTGAAATTTTTATTTTATTCTCAAACTGTTGCGACTTTATTCACGAAACATTCCAGCTTTATTCTTGAAATATTTAGACTTTATTCTTGTCATATTTACATTTTATTCTCAAAACATTTTGTTTTTATTCTCTAAATGTTTAGAATTTATTCTCATAATTGCAAATTTATTCTTGAAATATTTCGACTTTAATCTTGAAATATTTTAACTTTATTCTCATAATTTCGACTTTATTCTCATAATATTTCAACTTTATTCTCATAATTTATACTTTATTCTCAAAATATTTAGAATTTATTCTTGTAATATTTCAACTTTATTCTCATAATTTCGACTTTATTCTCGAAATATTTTGACTTTATTCTTGTAATATTTTAACTTTATTCTCTTAATTTTCACTTTATTCTTGAAATATTTCAACTTTATTCTTGTTATATTTCAACTTTATTCTCATAATTTAGATTTTACTCTCAAAATATTTTAACTTCATTCTCATAATATTTCGGCTTCATTTTTGCAATTTCGACATTATTCTCATAATATTTCAACTTTATTCTCATAATTTATACTTTATTCTCGAAATATTTAGAATTTATTCTTGTAATATTTCAACTTTATTCTCATAATTTCTACTTTATTCCTGAAATATTTAGAATTTATTCTCATAATATTTCAACTTGATTCTCGTAATTTCCAGTTTATTCTCTAAATATTTCAATTTTATTCTCATAAAATTTTGACTGTATTCTCGTAATGTTGACTTTATTCTTGAAACGTTTCAACTTTATTCTCATAATTTAGATTTTACTCTTAAAATATTTCAGCTTCATTCTCATAATATTTCGGCTTCATTCTCGCAATTTCAACTTTATTCTCATATTATTTCAACTTTATTCTCGTAATTTCTACTTTGTTCTCTAAATATTTAGAATTTATGCTTGTAATATTTCAACTTTATTCTCGTGATTTAGACTTTATTCTTGAAATATTTCTACTTTATTCTCGTAATATTTGTAATTTTATTCTCGTAATATTTTGATGTTATTCTTGTGATATTTTGACTTTATTCTCTAAACATTTCGACTTTATTCTCATAATTTAGATTTTACTCTCAAAATATTTCAATGTCATTTCCGCAATATTTCGAACTTCATTCTCAAAACATTTGGACTTTATTCTCATAATATTTTGGCTTCATTCTCGCAATTTCAACTTCATTTTCAAATTATACCTCGTAATCTTTAATCTAGATTTTAAGAAAAACAACGTGGCACTAAAACGCTGCAGCAGAATTGAAACAAATGCCGTAAGTTAGTCAATTTAGCTCATAATATGAACAGACGAATAGCATTTTTAGAAACAAACAAAACGCAAGATTGTGAACGACTATTAAGGTGTGCGTTCATGTGCGTCCTGCAGGAGGCAGGTGAGCCACAGGTGTGTCGCACCTGTCCGAGGGAGGCAGTCTGGGCAGGGTGCAGGAGTGCGGCCGGAGAGGGTCCCAGGGCCGCTCCGTCTGCGTGCTGCAGTCCGTCGTCCGGTTGTACTGCAGGCTCCGCCCCCGGCCCTCGATCTGAAGCGTGATTGGCTGCTCGTAGCTGGCCAGGATACGGAAGGCCTCCCGCTTCTGCAGGTGGGTCAGATCCCGGCCGTGAACCTGAGCGGCGAGACAAATCGACAGACAGGCGCAGTGACCGGAAAGCTCCTGATTAATCAGAATCCCGTGCGTTCGGGAGCTTGGCGCTCGCTCTATTTCACCTGATTCGGTTTGCCTCACGCACACACTACTATAGTGAAGCGCAGCTGTGTAAACATATTCCCCCCCCTCAGCACCACAGATGCCGACCCGATCCGTCCGGGACTGAACCTCAAGAAAGCTGAAGCTCACACACACACACACACACACACACACACACACACACACACACACACACACACGTTATTCTCATGATGAAAATAATGCTGCATCTTCATACCAACACACATCACTGCATGAGTCACGAGAGAGAGACGGCACATGTGTGTGTGTGTGTGTGTGTGTGTGTGAGAAACGAGATGTGGTGTATCTGCATCAATGTCACTCCTGATCACCATCAGCACTCACAATCACGAGCATTTACACACAATTACACAGCGGACTCACCCCCATCCCGTCGCCCATCCACGGCCCTGACAGTCGACAGCCCATCACCACGGCAACAGATGAGCAGGATCGTGCGCCGATGCTGAGAATTCACCGATGAAGATGAAGATGATGAAGGAGCGACGCAGCCGCTGCCGGCACACATGAACACGCGCACACACACACACTCGCATGCAGAGCTGCAGTGAGAGAGACGCGCGGCCGAATCAGACAGACAAACGGGGCGCTGTCTCTCCTCTCTCTCTCTCTCTGAGAGCGCTTGCTCCAGAACGCCGACACTTTAGCGCTCAGGCCCCGCCCCCCTCTGTCACAGCCCCGTTGTGATTGGCCAGGCTCCCGCGTCTGTCGGCGCAACGCGGGAGCTGATTGGCTCCTGGGGTTCAGCCCTCATTAGACGCTCGTGGACTGGGTCTCCGGCGTTCAGTCGGGGCTGCGAAGACATAAATATGCATTTGATTAACGAGAGGAATTAATTAACGCGCTCGTCGCTAGTCCTAGTATTAAAGTATTAAAGTTGAGTGTGTGTGCGTCGTCTCTTTGCTGGGTGATCAGGTGCACCGTTTTCCCGTCATTTTGAGGGGGGACATTTTAATTGAGACTTCAGTGAGACGTGACTGAGAAAGTCATGGAGTCTTCTGAGACATGGAAGAGCAACAAGACCAGAACAAACGTCTGTGTTTGAAGACGGCACGTTCACGATCAGCTTTGCTGGTGTAATTCTGGCTCAGATTTGGCTCTTTTATAGCACATGTACGACTAAATCTTAGACGTTTCTCCTGAAACACCTTGAGAGGAATAAAAATGTAAATAGCCGCTCTGACCATTTTCTCTTGGTATTCATACTGAGATCTCAGATTTTCTCAAATTGTGCTCAGATCTCTTCTAGAACTCACATGTGAGATTACAAGGTCTTTTTCTCAGGACAAAACATCTGAAAAGCAGGTGGCTAGCAAATCATCTCAATTTGCTGCTCAAGAGAAACAAATGAGGAATAAAGAGACCTGTACTGACCTGGTAATGGCATTTCGGACTCTCAGAAGACCTGATTTGAGATCTCAGTTATGTTGAAGTATCAACTTCATCTCAGATGTTTTTCCTGAAATGCAAAAAAGAGACACAAATGAATGTAGTATTCATATTTCCGGAGTTCATACTGAGATCTCAGATTTTCTCAAATTTTGCACAGATCTCCTCTAAAACTCACATGTGAGATAACAAGGTCTTTTTCTCTGGACAAAACATCTGAAAAGCAGGTGACTAGCAAATCATCTCAATTTCAATCTCAATCAACTAACGAGACCTGTACTGACATGTTAATGGCATTTAGGACTCTCAAATGTTGCTCTTTTGGAGCTCAGGAGACTTAATGAAACTCCGTTATGTTGAAGTATCTGCTTCATCTCAGATGTTTCTTCTGAAATGCAAAAAAGAGACACAACTGAATGAAGACAGCAGCTTAGAAAATCTTTTCTTGGAATTCATATCTTTGGAGTTCATATTGAGATCTCAGACTTTCTCAAAGTGTGCTCATATCGGCCAAGATACCATTGTTGAGATGTTTTCTGTAACACTAGAGGAGAAACTTGTGGGATTACAAGGTCTTTTTCTCAGGAGAAACATCTGAGAAGCAGGAGACTTTAGCAAATGTCTCAATTTATAACTGAGACCTAAAGAGTAAAGTCTGTTTGTTACATTTTAAGGATCTTCAGATTTTAATTGTTACACTGAAATATCTACATCACCTCAGATGTTTCTCCTAAAATGTAAAATAGAGATGGAAATTAATGTAAATAGCAGGTCAGATAATTTACACTTGGAAGATTTAAATGAGAAATGTATGAGTTCATACTGAGATCTCAGACTTTCTCAAATTGTGCTCAGACCTTTTCTGTAACTCTAGAGGAGACCAATGTGACATTATGGGGGTCTTCTTCTCGGGAGAAGCTGTTGACTTCAGCAAACATCTCAATTTTCTGCTTAGGAGAAAGAGTTGAGAACTAAGGACTCTCAAATGTTGCTCTTTTATTGCTCAGGAGACTTAATGAAGCTCTGCGTTATGTTTCACTTTAGTATCTTCTTTGACTCAGATGTTTCTCCTAAAAGAGACACAAATTAATGTAAATGGCAACTTAGTCTGCTTTTGGAAGATTTAGATGAGAAACGTTTGAGTTCATACTGAGATCTCATATTTTTTGTTACTTTGAGATACTATTATTGAGATCTCTTCTATAACTAGGAGTCACATGTGAGATTACAAGGTCTTTTCCTCAAGACAAAACATCTGAAAAGCAGGTGACGAGCAAAAAATCTCAATTTGCTACTTAAGAGAAACAAATGAGAACTAACGAGACCTGTACTGATGTGTTTTTGGCATTTAGGACTCTCAAATGGTGTTCTTTTGGAGCTCAGGAGACTTGTTGGAGATCTCAGTTATGTTGAAGTATCTGCTTCATCTCAGATGTTTCTCCTGAAATGCAAAAAAGAGACACAGCTGAATGTAGATAGCAGCTCAGAGCATTTTCTATTGGAATTTTTTTTTTTTTTTTTTGGAGTTCATACTGAGATCTCAGACTTTCTCAAATTGTGCTCAGATCTTTTCTGTAACTCTAGAAGAGACACATGTGACATTAGGGAGTCTTTTTCTCAGGAGAAGCTGGTGACTTCAGCAAACATCTCAATTTCCTGCGTAGGAGAAAGAGTTGAGAACTAAGGACTCTCAAATGTTGCTCTTTTATTGCTCAGGAGACTTAATGAAGCTCTGAGTTATGTTTCACTTTAGCATCTACTTTGCCTCATATGTTTCCCCTAAAAGGGAACGAAATTAATGTTAATAGCAACTTAGACAGTCTGCTTTTGGAAGATTTAGATGAGAAACGTTTGAGTTCATACTGAGATCTCATATTTTTAGACTGTTACTTCGAGATACTATTATTGAGATCTCTTCTATAAGCAAAATATCTCAATTTGCTGCTTAAGAGAAACAAATGAGAATTGACCTGTACTGATGTATTCTTGGTGTTTAGGATTCTCAGATGTTGCTCTTTTGGAGCTCAGGAGAATGATGAGGCTCTCTGTTATGTTGAAGTATCTACTTCATCTCAGATGTTTCTCCTGAAATGCAAAATAGAGACAAATGAATGAAGATAGCAGCAGAATATCTTTACTTGGAATCTCATATCTTTTTATATTGAGATCTCAGACTTTCTCAAATTGTGCTCGGATTGGCCAAAGATACCATTATTTCTATAACTTTTGAGACACAAGGTCTTTTTCTCAGGAGAAACACCTGAAAAGCAGGAAACTTTAGCAAACATCTCAAATTATACTGATGTGTTTGTGGCATTTTAAGGATCTTCAGATCTCAGGTTATTCTTCACTGAAGTATCTACATCATCTCATATGTTTCTCTTGGAATGCATAATAGAGACACAAATGAATGTAAATAGCAGGGCAGATTTTAGATGAGAAATCTGAACTCATACTGAGATCTCAGACTTTCCCAAACTGTGCTCAGATCTCTTTTATAACTCTAGAGGAGACACATTTGAGATTAGAGGGTCTTTTTCCAGGAGAGATATCTAAGAAGCAAGAGACTTCAGCTAGTCCAAATTTTCTGCTCAGGAGAAACAGTTGAGAACTAAAGACTCTCAAATGTCGCTCTTTTATAGCTCAGGAGACTTGATATAGCTTAGCGCTTAAGTTCTTTGTCTACTTGGTCTCCGAAAAAAAAGACACAAATGAATGCAAATAGCAGCTCAGACGTGCTTTTGGAAGATTTAGATGAGAAACGTTTCAGTTCATACTGTGATCTCAGATTTTCAGACTAAGATTTTTTTCTATAACTCTAGAGGAGAATACAGGGGTCTTTTTCTCAGGAGAAGCATTTGAGAAGCAGGAGACTTCAGGAGAAAACCTACGAGAAACAACTGAGATCCTAAAGAGACCTCTCTGCCCGTGCTGGCGTGTTTTCGTTGGGTTTTTAAGGACTCTGGGATCGAGCTGCCCTGCTAAACTCACTGGTGGGAGATTCGGGACGTGAGCAGAGCTGACAGCCGTCAGGGAAACACGCTGCAGCAGCGAAACATGCGCGCGCCTCTCCTGCGGGCAGCACATGCAGCGAGGAGAACGCACGCCAGAGGAAAGTGCAAATCTGTGTCAAGCCATTAGAAGTTCCAGTAAACCAGAAGAGAGGCATGAATAAATAAACTCGGTGTCCTTAAAGTCAGGGGTCCGTGAGCGGCTCGGAGGAGGACTATGGGAGAGATGGAGACGCTCGCTGACAAAAGGACATGACAGAATCATGTCAGAGCACAAACACTGCAAATAAAGCATTCGAGGTCAGGTTACTTGTTATAAACACAAGGGAACATGTTATTGCTCAGAGGTTGCTCTTTCCGGTGAAGAAATAGAAACCAAACGTCATCCAGTAACAATATAAAGCTACAAAATGAACATGGAGAGCACCTCTGACCATTTCATGAGAAATGTTTGAGCTCATATTGAGACTTCTGATAGCAGATTTTAATATCTGTGCAAATCCGAGCACAGTTTGAGACACTGCTAAGACACATGATTACTGGGGTCTTTTCTCAGAAGGAACTCAAGCAAAAGCCTCCATTTAATATCAAAGAAATGATTGGGATATTAAAGAGGTCTCATTAAAAAATGAGATTTACTCGAGGTTGCAATCTGAGATGAACTACCATTGCTCAGCTCAAGAGACTTCACTGTCCTGAGGGTCAACTTTGTCTCAGATGTTTCTCCTAAAAAAGAAAAATAGACAAATGTGGAAAACATCTCAGATTGCTTGATGAGAAATCTTTAAGTTCATATTGAGCTCATTTAATTGCAGAACTTGGTATCTCTGCAAAACTGAGCACAGTTTGAGACATTGCTGAGATTTAAGGGGTCCTTTCCAGAAGAAACTTAAGGAAAAGCCTCCATTTTACATACATGCTGACTTGGAGAAATAACTGAGATGTTAAAGAGATCTCATTTGAAAAGAGACTTACTGAAAAACTGAACTCAGAAGTTGCTTCTTCGTAGGCCAAGAGACTTTACTGAGTTCTGAGGACTCACTTTCTCAAATGTTTCTCCAAAAGAGAAAACATACACATGAATGAGAAGAGCAGACTATTTTTGAGAAATATTGGAGCATAATGAGATCTCTGAATTTTGAGTGCAGAATCTGGTCTCTCAACCAATTTGAGCACATTTTGAGAAATTTCTGAGATCACTGGGGTCTTTTTTCAGAAGAGACTTCAGCAAACGTTTAGTATCTAAACTGTTTTGGAGAAATAATCATATGTTATTTGGTAAGGTGAGTTCTTTAAGCCTGCAATCTCAGACGAAATGTAATTTCTCTTTCATAGCTCTGGAGACTTCATTGAGTTCTTTGTCTCAGATGTTTCTCCTAAATGAAAAATAGACACATGAATGTGGAGAGCAGCTCAGATCATTTAATGAGAAACGTTTGAGCTCAGATTGAAATTTCTGACTTTTGAGCACAGTTTGAGACACTACTGAGACAAAAAATTACTGGGGTCTTTACGCAGAAGAAGCTCCAGAAAGCCATTGCTGTCTTAGAGAAATAATTGAGAAATAAAAGAGATCTATGCAAGAAAGAGCTTTATGCAAGCTTGCAATCCCAGATGAAAAGGTCATAGCTCAGAAAGTGCTCTTTCAGTTCTCAGGTTCAGCTTTGTCTCAGATGTTTCTCCAAACACAGATAAAAATAGACACACGCATAAGAAGAGAATTATATGAGAAATATTTGAGCTCATACTGAGATCTGGCATCTCAACAAATATGAGCACAGTTTGAGACATTTCTGAGATTACTGGGGTCTTTTTTAGAAGGAACTAGCAAAAGCCTTCATTTCATTTTAAACTGTCTTGGAGAAATAACTGAGATGTTAAAGAGATTGCATTTGGAAAGAGATTTCAAAATGCCGTTTTGAGACGTTGCTGAGACACAAGAGATTACTAGGGTCTTTTCTTAGAAGAAACTTCAGCAAAATCCTCCATTTAATGTCATTGCTCCCTTGGAGAAATTATTGAGATGTTAAAGAGATCTCATTTGTGGTGTAAATTACCTACAGGATTGTGTCGTTGGAGCTGATGATTGTTGTGCAGATGTGTTTTAAGAGCTTTAGGAACATTTCTCAAGGGTTTAATTGCACTCAAAATAGATATTGCTCAGAAATTGCTCTTTCATAGCTCACTGAGTTCTCAGGATACGCTTTCTCTCTGATATTTTGCCTAAAAGAAAAGAAAAAGACAAACAAACACAAATTAGTGGGGATAGTAGCTCAGATAGTTTGATGAGAAATGCTTGAGCTCATATTGAGATTTCTGACTTGGCAAATCTAAGCACAGTTTGAGAAAATACTGAGACACAAGAGATTACTGGGGTCTTTCCTTAGAAGAAACACTATTAAAAGCCTCAATTTAATGTCATTGCTCCCTTTGAGAAATTATTGAGATATATTACCCACAGGATTGTGTCGTTGGAGCTGATGATTGTTGCTTAGATGTGTTTAAAGAGCTTTAGGAACATTTCTCAAGGGTTTAATTGCACTCGAAATAGATATTGCTCAGAAATTGCTCTTTCATAGCTCACTGAGTTCTCAGGATACACTTTCTCTCTGATATTTCTCCTAAAATAAAAAAGAGAAAGACAAACAAACACAAAATAGTGTGGATAACAGCTCAGATAATTTGATGAGAAACGCTTGAGCTCATATTGATATTTCTGACTTGGCAAATCTGAGCACCGTTTGAATGCTGAGATATAAGAGATTACTGGGGACTTTCCTTAGAAGAAACTTTATTAAAAGCCTCAATTTAATGTCATTGCTCCATTGGAGAAATTATTGAGACGTTAAAAAGATCTCATCGGTGGTGTTAATTACCTACAGGATTGTGTTGTTGGAGTTGATGATTGTTATGTAGATGTATTTAAAGAGCTTTAGGAACATTTCTCAAGGGTTTAATCGCACACGAAACAGGTATTGCTCAGAAATTGCTCTTTCATAGCTCACTGAGTTCTCAGGAGACGCTTTCTCTCCGATATTTCTCCTAAAAGAACATAAAAAGGCAAACAAACGCAAATTAGTGTGGACAGCAGCTCAGATCATTTGCTCTCGGGTGAATCTGATGAGAAATGTTCGAGTTCACACTGAGATCTTTAGCAATTGATTGCAGACTGTAATCTGAGCACTGTTTGAGACATAAACATAAACAGTTGCACATCAGATTATCAGGGTCTTTTTCTCAGGAGAAACATCTGAGAACATCCGAGTAGGCACAAGCAGTGTTATCTAGGAGAAACAGATGAAATATAGTGCTGATTGCTGTGTAGATTGTGCTTAAAGAGCTTCAGGAAGGTGGTGCAAGACGCTGTAGATCAAACCACTAGTTAGTGCCGAGATGGAGCGAGACGCGCGCGCACGCGCACACACACACACACACACACACACACACACACACACACACACACACACACACACTGCTGGAGGGACGTGTCAGCTCAGATCAGAGGAGACAGCAGTTGCACTGCAGGCGGTGTGTGTGTGTGAGTCTGTGTGTTTGCAGGAGGACACACACCTCCTGTGGGATTACCCATAATGCCTCAGCTCACCTCCAGATGGCGACGTCTCGCCCCTGTCTCAGAGGACGCGCGCCACGCAGGAGCACCGCAGGTCCGACGGGTCACCGGCCCACGAAACCAGACACACGAGTGTGTGTGTGTTACATGCATCTTTGGTTATGACACACTCATATAAACAAAGAATCGTGCCTCAGCCGGCGCTCGGGAAGACACATGTGTTGCCATGGTGAGAGCCCTTCACATGAACCGCGTCAACTTCTGTAACACGCACACACGCGCGCGCGCTCCACAGCCAAATATAGACAAACCTGCTGTCGGTCCACATGACAAACACACATAACAGCAGAACCTCCCATCTGTGAGAACACAAACCAAACGCATACTACAGCGTAGTACATCCTGGACCACAAAACCTTAAGCTTAAGTAGCATGAGTATATTTGTAGCAATGGCCAACAATACATCAGTTTTTCTGCCAAAGATCATTAAGATTTTACGTTTTCTATTTTTGATTCGTAATATGCATTGCTAAAAACTTAATTTGGACAACTTTAAAGGCGATTTTCTCAATATTATATTATTTTCTCAATATAATATCTCAATTATAGTATCTCGGCCAAATGTTGTCCTATCCTAACAAACCACGCACCAATGAAAACTATTTATTCAGCTCTCAGATGACTGGGTTTTGCGGTTCAGGGTCAGATATAACACAAATGGATAGATCGACATGGTATGGAATTATTTAGCAGGTGAAGTACTGAAATATTAATGTGCAGCAGAGGATTATTGTGACCGATTTGTGTTATATCACAGAAATAAAAAGCTGCTGGAAGAGGCGAAGGATGTGAGCGGTCGCCATGGTAACAGATACAGGGGATGGCACGGTGACAGAGATGCTCGGAGAGTCAGACCGAGACATTTGCCGCGTTAAAAGACTCTCACAGTATAGTGGCAGATGTAATCGGAAATAAAAACAAATGTGTATTTATATCTAATTAATGTGCGTCTTAACATCTGGCTGTTGTAGCAACGCGCTTGGCCACCAGGGGTCGCCGCAACACCTTAAACAGCTTTACAACTCGTTTTGTTTTTCAGACAGAACTTAATGCATTTAAAACACTGTGCAGTGGCAGTCGTATAGTTAAATGCGTACGCATTTGTGACCCTGGACCACAAAACACACTATTGAGATTTACATCCATCCATCCATCCATCCAAATAAGCTTTCAATTGATGTATGGTTTGTTAGGATAGGGCAAATATTGCCCTCTTCTAACAAGTCATACATCAGTGGATACAACTATTTGAAATCTGAGGGTGCAAAAAAACTCTTAAAAAAAAAACGGTTAGAAAATTTTAAATCCGAGGGTGCAAAAAACTATTTTCAAAAAACTATTTGAAATTTTGAAAACGGAGGGTGCACAAAAAATCTAAATATTGAGAAAATTCCCTTTAAAGTTGTCCAAATGAAGTTCTTAGCAATGCATATTACCAGTAAAAAATAAGTTTTGATATATTTACGGTAGGAAAATTACAAAATATCTTCATGGAACACGATCTTAATATCCTAATGATTTTGACAATGTATTTTTGGCTATTCCTGCAAATATATACCTGTGGTCCAGGGTCACGTTTAAACAATTACTCGGGCTTTTATCCATGTTTCTAACAAACTAGCAGGACTTTGAAAGTTTTTTTTGTGTGTCAGTGATGCTTTGTTGGATTGGGCTCGCTCGTTGAGTTTGATTGTTTCTAGGTCGTGTGTAACCTTAGGTTCCTGCTGAGGCGTCACCTACGCTCGAGAGGCGATAAAAGCGATCGAAAAACCAGCTCGCTTTTCTATAATTAAACGCCGAAAGTTTACGGTAAGCGAGCGCGCGTGCACGCGGTCTTTGTTTTTTCCCCCCACGAATGTCGTCACGCATACCTGAACAGCGCCTTACGTCAATCTCCATATTTGGACGCGGACGGAAGGCGAGCGTCACCACAACACGCAGTGTTTTCCACCCTGACGACCAATCGGCCGCGCGGGGAGGCCCCGCCCCCCTTGTTTCATTGAACGCTGGGCGTGTCGCTCACACCATCGCGACTGACGTCGGCGGCTTTGTGCGTATATATCAGCGGAGTCGCCTCTCATCACAACAGATCAGAGCGAAAACAAGCGGAGCCGATCGGATCGACTCGAACTCGGGGAATGTTTATTGTTTCACCCTGACTGGACTTGAAGCACTAGCTCACCAGCGTCGAAGGACGGAAGCTCTTGTGGTTTTTAACTTTTTCTTAGTCTCTAAACCCTACCCAACGGAATATGACGCACGGCATCGGAGCTGAGATGATCCCGGAGGTTTCAGCCGCCGCGAGTTTCGTTTGCAGGCTGCTGCGCAGCCGCGGACGCTTGAGTGACGCGCAGCTCCAAGTTTTCAGAGACTGCCTGGCGCAGGCGCTATCAGGTACTTCATTATTAAAGTATTACTGCTATATCAACGCACTCGGTGCTCATATATTATAGTACCTAGTATCTAAAGCTAAGTTTGGGGTTATAACGCCGTTGTCCCGAGTTCGAATCCCGGCTCGCGGACCTATCGCGATTATTTCATAACGATAATCGCTGTTCTGTCAAAAAAAAAAAAAAAAAAAAAAGGTGAAAATTTGGTTTGGATTTTAACAAAACTCTACTTTTCTCCAGAACACTACCAGCACCATTGGTTCCCCGACAGGCCACAGAAGGGGTCTGGATACCGCTGCATACGGATCAATCACGAAATGGACCCTCTGATTGGCCGGGCGGCCGGCCGCATCGGACTGACCAGCGCTCAGCTTTTCTCGCTCTTGCCACGAGAGCTGACGCTCTGGGTGGACCCCTACGAAGTGTCGTACCGCATCGGCGAGGACGGCTCCATTTGCGTACTCTACGAGGCCGAGCCGGCCGCCTCAAGCCCCGCCCCCTTAGCGTACGACCAGACCTGCAAAAACCGCTTCATGATGGGCGGCCGCACGAGTCCGCCCAAAAACTACCTGATGATGGTGTCGAGCTAAACGCACGTGGCCGATGTCCGCCGGTGCCGACCGCCGCCTGACCGACCAAACCTCCCAGAGTTCCTGCGACTTCACCTTTCAGGCCTGATCCGAAACCTTTATTTAAGATGAACTTTGAAAAAGCACTGGTTTGCGACTGGACGGCTGACTGACTCTGTGTGACTCTTGTTTGTTTGTACGATCCCAAAGCAGGTTTTGGGGTGTTTCCACTGGTGCTCGTACACAGTTTCAGTGCAACTACGATTACCTCACGACTCTCGCGAGAATGTAAAGCAATTACGGGCCCGAAACGTACTTTACGCAAAAGCTTTTGCCTTGCCGTAAACACATTTGCGTTAAGCTTTACGTTACGCCTCGGGCCTAAAACTGTGGTGGCGCTTCGTGATTTCCGCGGGAGCTGCTAACGAGAGGGACGCCACGTGAACGAACTCCCATAATCCCCTCTTGCCTTAACCACAGCGCCACCACTCCCTTAATAAACGTCACTGCCTGGCTCTTTAAGTCTTACTGTGCAATATTCAGGCAATTCGCTCTTTAATTTCCTCTGGTGATGTCATGGAAACGAGTCGCGGGGACTGGAGGCTTTACGCGGGCGTCTCTGGGGAAGCGATTGTTACATTTTCCCAGGATGCTTTGCGTGTGTTGGTCGTTTTAGCGGCCGAGGTGCCAGCGGAGACTCTCGTCTGTAGCATCTGTCTCCCGCGGGCTGCTGAGCAGCTCGCTTACTGTTTTTTTTTATTAGACGTAGTTTGTAAGCTATTTTTAAGCAGAGTTGCTTTTAATGTACATTTTTGTGCAGATGTAGAGCTGTACAGTCAATTTGTATTACAATAAACCTTTTATGAATGAAACGCTCCTCTCTGGTCTGATGTCTTTATGGTGCTTGTAATGAAGTTTCAGGCTTCTCCTCTTGAAATACTCCCACAAGCAGCGTCTGGTTGGCGTTCGGTGGGCATGCTGGTGTTATCTGCATGTGTCTGGGCTTGTTTTTCTCCTACACACATTGTGAGACTTCAGATGGGTGTTCAGTTACACTTATCAGCAGCCGCTGTGCTCAGAGATTAACTGTGAGCTGCCTAATTAGACAACACTTTAAGGCGTCATTGGTGCTGACAATTTGTCTTTAGGCCAAATTTTAAATCAGTACCTGTATGCAATAGTGTATCATATTTTGAAATGCATCTAATTATGTTTTTTTTTAATTTCTTGTTAAATTTGTATACTCATTACTTATGCACTTTAGTTTAGGCTTTATATACTTTATCTGTACAATACACAAATGTACTCTGTAACATAGATTTAATTCCCCTCTTTATTTCTACTTAAATTAGTGTTTCTTTATGTAAACATTATGCAACAGCCATTTAAAGACACTACCAGTTAAAAGTTTTTAAGATTTTTAGTTTTTTAAAGAAGTCTTTTCTCAATTTATTTGATTCAAAGTACAGCAAAAATGGTACAATTCTTAGATATAACTGCTTTCTATTTGAATATATTTTAAAATGTAATTTATTCCTGTGATTTCACAGCTGAATTTTTAGCATTATTACTCCAGTCACATGATTCTTCAGAAATCATTCTAATATTTTTTGCTGTTTAAAAAACATATATTATTATTATTATATTAAAAACAGCTGATTAGAATGTTTTTCAGGTTTCTTTGATGAATAGAAAGTTCAGAAGAACAGAATATATCTGAAATAGAAGTCTTTTGTAACATTATAAATGTCTTTATGATCACTTTTGATCAATTTAAAGCATCCTTGCTAAATAAAAGGAGTAATTTCTATAATTTCTTTCCCAACAGCAACAAAATATTTATACTGTCTCCAAGCTTTTGAATAGTATATTGTATAATGTTACAAAAGTTTTTATTTCAGATATATGCTGATCTGTGGATCTTTCTATTAATCAAAGATGATGATGATGATAATAATGAATGTTTCTAGTATAAAAAATGATTTCTGAAGAATCGTGTGACACTGAAGACTGGAATAATGATGCGGAAAATTAAATTTTGAAGTCACAGGAATAAATTAACTGGAATTCATTGGAATTAGGTTTCTACCTTTTTTTAAGTTTAAGTATCTAGTTTCTAAGTTTTAGTAGATAGTTTCTAAGCTTTAGCTGTTGTCATTTGTTTTGTTCAGATAGAGACAGAAAAACACTCTAGATTTTTCCTGTAGTGTGATTGGCTGACATGCACTAATATATTTTAATTATATATTTTTTTATGTGTTTGTGTTTTTTATCCCTAGTGCAATATCCATTTTAAACAACTCAAAATAGTCTCACCAAAAAGTGTCTAAGTTTATACAACTTTAAGTACTTTGTTTCTAAGTTTTAGTACAACATTTCTAAATATTTTCTAATTTCCTAAGTTGTAGTAGAAAGTTTCCAAGTACTTTATAATTTTGCTTTTAAGTTTTAGAAGTTAGAACTAAGTTTTAGTGTCATTATGTGACACTGAAGACTGGAGTAACAATGCTGAAAATCACAGGAATAAATTATATTTTAGATTGTACAAATATTTCACAATATTACTGCTTTGGCTGTATTTTAGATCAAATAAATGCAGGCTTGGTGAGCAGAAGAGACAAAATGTTTAAAAAACATTAAATATCTTACTTTAACTTTTTAAACAAACAAACAGAAATCTCAGTAGATTAAAATAAACTTTTACCCAATAATTTGTATTTGCTGTTTGTTTTTGTGCTTTTTAGAGAATCAACTAAGATCAAACTCAACTGGAATTAACCTGTGTGCTTATCAAAAATGCTAACGTCACAATACTGGAATGAATGAAAATGTAGCTAAATTAACGTTAAACTATTGGAATAAGTTGCGGGTGATTTTTAGCACCATGCTAACAGCAAAATATGCCGAAATCAATTGTGAGCAACACGGTATTGTCAAATTATTGAAATGAATCAAATCTTAGTTACAAATCTTTAAACTATTGAGTTTTGAAAAGAATTAATGGCAATTGTGAATAAAATTTGAGCTACAAGCTTATGTTAAACACTTGTAAACAGTAACTGAGTTTTTCATCATAGCAACATGCTAACATCAAACGTTATTGAAATCAACAGTTAAAAACATGTTATTGTAAAATTATTGAAATTTTAGCTACAAAATATTGGAATCAATTGACAACTGAGCTGATGCCAAACTATTGAAATCAACTGCGAGCAACATGCTAATGTTAAATGATTGAAATACATGACATTTTATCTACAAACTAATGTTAAACATTTGGAATGAGTACTTGAGTTATCCACTTAGCAACATGCAAAACTTTATTGAAATCAACTGTCGGCCACATGCTAATCTCAAATACCAAAATGAATGAAATTTTGTTCAGTTGTTCAACCTCAAACTTCATTGGAAATGGTCTCTTGGTGTTTGCACGAGTAGCGTACATGCTATTAAAGTTACTGCCTGCATAAAGTCTTTCACATCATTCACTGACGAGGTGCTGTTTGGGTTAGCGCGCTAGCTATCTGAAAGGGTAGCTGTCTATTTAGGCAGTAGGCAAGGCAACGGCCTCCAAGTTCTGGAGCTGCGCTATTGTGTCCCTCTGGTTGTTTTGTTCTGTTTGTGAGTGATTACGGTCAGCCGAGGATTTGGGAGGGTTTCTGTCCTGACGTCATAAAAGCACAATCGCTGCTTTAATTGAGGCCGTTTTGTGAGCGAGCGTGTGTGCGAGTCAGACACAAACACACACGGGCAGATGGCCTGTTGAACGCGAGGCTACCCACATATGGAGATCCACACTATTGTTCAGAGACGCTGCTGACGCTTCAACGCACACACACACACTGCTGGCTCAGTGGAGGAGGGACGCACACACAAAGAGAAATATATACTCTTTACCTATAAGAAATTATGGGAGATTTTATTACGTTCAAAGACATTCAGACGTCTCATTTGCGTCAACTGTTGTCATTTGTTCTGTTCAGATGGAGTCTGCTTTCATGGGTCAAACCTGTTGAGCTTCCTGTGTGACCTCTGACCCTTCAGCTGTGGGGTTTTCTTGCCGTGTGATTGGTTGACATCCGCTAATATGTTATAATTGTATTTTGCGTGTGTGTTGGTCTTTTATTCCTAGTGCAGTATCCGTTTTAAACAAAGCAATGTAGTCTCGTCAAACGTTTGAGCTCATATTAAGATCTCTGACTGTACAATCTGAGTACAGTTTGAGATATTATCAAGTTCTCTTGTGAAAGCCAAGAGGAGACGTGTAAATGTTAGGTTACTAGGCTCTATTTTTAGGAGAAGCATCAACCTTCCACTGAACATCTAACATCTGCTAATGTGTTTAGATTGTATTTTTGTGTGTGAATATTTTTTATTCCTAGTACATTATTAATTTGAATCTCATCAGTCTCATCAGGAAGCTTCTACATTATTACATTTTTTAGTTTTAGTACTAAGTTTCTAAATATTTTCTAATTTTTCTAAGTTTTAGTAGAACATTTCTAAGTATTTTCTAATTTTTCTGTTTTAGTACAAAATTTCTAAGTATTTTCTAATTTTCTGAGTTTTAGTACAAAGTTTTTTAAAATTATCATATTTTTCTAAGTTTTATTAAAAAGTTTCTAAAAATTACCAATTTTTGTTTCTAAGTTTTATTACAAAGTTTATAAAAATGTACACATTTTTCTGTTTTAGTAAAAAATATGTTCTATTTTTTCTAAGTTTTAGTACAAAGTTTTTAAGTATTTTCTATTTTTTCTAAGTTTTAGTACAAAGTTTCTAAGTATTTTCTAATTTTTCTTAGTTTTAGTACAAAGTTTCTAAAAATGTACACATTTTTCTGTTTTAGTAAAAAGTATTTTCTATTTTTCTAAGTTTTTGTACAAAAGTTTTTTCTAAGTGTTCTGTGTGGTACTATGTGGCTATTTTATGTCTGTTTTAATGTTGTTTGTGAGCCCTAACCTTAGACAAATTTATATCACTATGTAATAGACAGTGATGTTTTTTTAATCTTTTAAGTGTTTCATTAACTTTAGCTGCTGTCATTTGTTTAGTTCAGATAGAGTCTGAAAGGGCTCCAGATTTTTCCTATAGTATGATAGGAAATAGTTTTTTTTTCATGTGTATGTATTTGTTTATTCCTAGTGCAATATCCATTTTACACAACACAAAATAGTCTCACCAGGAAGTGTCTAAGTTTCTACATTTTTTCTAAGTTAAAGTACTTAGTTTCTAAGTTTTAGCACAAAGTTTCTAAATATTTTCTATTTTTTTCTGAGTTTCAGTGTTTTAAGTGTTTCATTCATCTGCCCCAGATTTTTTCTGTTGTGTGATTGGTTGATATGCACTAATATGTTTTATTTGTGCTTTTTTTAATGTGTTTGTATTTTTTTTCCTAGTGCAATATCCATTTTAAACAACGCAAAATAGTCTCACCAGGAAGTATCTAAGTTTCTGGGGGGATTTTTACGTTTAATTATTAAGTTTCTAAGATTTTTTTCAAGTTTTAGTACTAAGTACTACATTTTGTTTTAGTACAAAGTTTCTATGTTTTTTCTAACCTAAGGCAAATGTCTATTACTATGTGATAGACCATAACATTTATTTACTGAATTGAATAGTCTGAATAGAAGTTTTATTACTAGTTTTTCAAGTTTTGTGTAGTTATTTCTATCAAAAGTTTTTTATATTAGAAAAGAAATTTGATTTGATAATTTATTACATGTTTTAAGACTTTCAGACATTTTAAGTGTCTCATTTGCTTCAGCTGTTGTCATTTGTTATGTTCAGATGGAGTCCGACGTCGTGACGGGGGTCAGACCTGTTGAGCTTCCTGCGTGACCTCCAACCCTTCAGCTGCGGTGTTTTCTTGCCGTGTGATTGGCCGACAGCCGTATCTGGGCAGATCTGAGGTCAGTTCCTGAGTTTTTACTCACTGTTTCTGATGAAATCTGATGAGATATCTCATAATCACACAGTAGGGTGGCGGTTGGTGTGAAGGCGGGGGTTTTAAGGCCATTTGGTTAGTTGGTAATCCCTGAAACACTGTGACCCTCTTTTGCTGACACGAGACAAAGAAAACACGCACACAGTGGGCTGTTCTCTGATTATTTTTCTAGTAAATCTAAAGCTGATTGTTAATCTGATCAGGAGTTAGTCTGCATTAAATTCACACACACAAACACACACACACACACACACACTAATGAACTTTTCACATTATTTTATGGACACAACAGGTGTGATATGGACGTGATTTGCTCTGTTGTAAAATCACACATTCGCAGGAACTAGTGCCATTTGAATATTTCTGCTTAAAAATCTCAATACATATTTAAAAGTTTGTGGTTAGTTGGATTTTTTAAAAATAAATCAATACTTTAAATCATTAAGAGCACATTATATTTGTCAAAAAATAAAAAAAATATTTATTTTAAATAAATGCTGTTCTTATGAACGTTCTATTCACCTGTGAATCCTGAAAAAAAATGTATAACAGTTTCCACAAAAATATTGGACAGCACAACTGTTTTCAACATTGATAATAATCAGTAATGTTTCTTGAGCTGCAAATCAGCATATTAAAATGATTTCTCAAAGATTATGTGACACTGAAGGCTGAAGTAATGATGCTGAAAATTCAGCTTTGATCACAGCAATCAATTACATTTAAACAGATATTCACAAAGAAAACAGATATTTTAAACTTTAATACTATTTCACAATATTACTGTTTTTAAGGTGGAAGTCACTGACATTTTCATAATGGTCTTAACTAGTAAATGTCAACAAATTATATTATTTACAGTAATCTTGTACCTTGCATACAATATTTTTATCTAAGTGGATCTTGTGATTTTTTTACATAGCAAGTTGAACTTAAGCTTGGTGAAGTCATTAAAATGTCACGAAATGCTGATAAAACAAAACTGTTAGAGAAATCCCCAGTGGTTTAACAAATATGGTAAAAAAAGACTTTCATGATGTCACTTCCTCAAATATATTGAAAGAGGGGAAACACCATAGCAGAAAGTGAGGAACAAAGATGAATACTGAGAAAAAAAAAACTGTGAGACACCCGAATTTCACTAATGATACTGCTTTGTGTTTATTTTCTGTTCCCAATGAAAATAACATTTAGTTAAGCAAACAAAAGTGTACAAAAACAAAGATAAATCCAAAATGTTTATATTATTAGATTGAACCGTTATGTAAATAAATAAATAAATGAACAGCGTAGTAGATTTTTTCCAGGATTGATTTATTCATGTATCACGCTATGTTTGAGTGGTGATCGGTCTGCTGGGGATTTGGATGTGTGTTTGTGAATGAGTTTGATGTGATTTGCGTGTGGCATTTCCCCCTTCACACCAGTGTTTCTGGATCAGAGACTCACACACAAATGATTTGCAAATCAAACCTGTTCAGCTGAATGCTCCTGGAGTTTCACAACATCATTCATGAAGCCCCAGCGTCCTGCGGGTGTGTGAACGACGGCCATTCAGTCTATGTGTGTGTGTGTGTGTGTGTGTGTTTAATGCATCACAAAAGAGTCTGAGACGGGTGGAGGAAGGGTGTCACGCCGCCATATCGCACAGGAACTGGTGAAACTGTCTGCTAGATCTCAGATGTTTCTACTAAAATCCCTCAGGGGAAATAAAACAGACCCAAATAAGTCACTGTAGATTATCTACTAAAAATATAGAACTTTAAAATGAACGTAGAGCAGCTCAGATCATTTGATGAGAAATGTTTGATTGCAGACAAATCTGAGAACAGTTTGAAACATTAATGAGAAAAACTCAAGAGGAGACACGTGTATGTGAGATTACTAGGCACTTTTTTTCAGGAAAGTCATCAACCTTAGACTAAACATCTAACATCTGCTAATGTGTTTAAAGTGTATTTTGTGTGTGTGTGTATATTTTATCTTGTAAACAAGACAAAATAGTCCAGCTTAGTTTTAATTTGTCTGTTTTCTGTTTTAGTACTAAGTTTCTGAGTTTTTTCTAAACTTTAGCACTAAGTTTTTTTTGGCTTTTCTACATTTTGTTTTAGTAATAAGTTTCTAAAATTTTTCTCAAGCACTAAGTTCCTGTGTTTTAGTTTTAGTTCCAAGTTTCTGCCTTTTTTTTTTAAGTTCCTATGTTTTTTCCCCAAATTTTCTATTTTAGTACAAAGCTTTTTCTAAGAAGTTTTAATACTAAGTTTCAGTTTTTTTACCCAGTTTTTTTAGGTTTTCTGTACCTAAATTCCTGTTTTTTCTATTTTTAAGTTTTAGTACTAAGTTCCTGTGTTTTTTCAAAATGTTTAAGTTTTAGTTCTAAGTTTCTTAGTTTTTTCTAAGTTTTAGTACTAAGTTCCTATGCTTTTTTCAACATTTTACAAGTTTTTAACATTTTCTCAATTTTAGTACTAGATTCCTGTGTTTTTTCTACATTTTTAAGTTTTAGTACTAAGTTCCTGTGTTTTGTACATTTTTAAGTTTTAGTACTAAGTTTCTTGCATTTTTTTCAAGTTTCTAAGTTCCTATGTTGTTTCTACATTTTCTAAGCTAACTACTAGGTTTGAAGTTCCTGTGTTTTAGTACCATGTTTCTCATTTTTCTCAATTTCAGTAGGTTTTTCAAAAATTTTAGGTTTTAGAGTATATATATATATATATATTACATTTTAGTACGAGGTTCCTATGTTTTTTCCCCAAATTTTATATTTTAGTACAAAGCTTCTAACATTTTAAGTTTTAGTACTAAGTTTCTTAGTTTTTTTCTAAGTTTTAGTACTTAAGTTCCTTTGTTTTTTCTAAGATTTTTCAAAATGTTTAAGTTTTAGTTCTAAGTTTCTTTGATTTTTTCTAAATTTTCTAAGTTTTACTGCTAATTTTACAAGTTTTTCTAAGTTTTTAGTACTTTCATGTTTTGATGTTGTTTGTAGGCCCTAACTTAACACAAATTTCTATCACTGTGATAGACCTTTAACTTTTTAAATAGAATCCATAACTAAAGAAAGCTGAATGTATGGAGATTTAGTTTTACTATAAACCTTCTTTTCAACCTGTTGATTTGTCACTGAAACTCCAGCAGGATCTGCTGCGGATAGAATCGAGGAAACAAAACAAACCATGCTGAGAAAAGTGAAGTGGTGTGAGCAGATTTAGTTTTGTGAGAGTTTGTAAAGTGATTTAGTCGTGTTGACGTGTTTGGCAGCTGTTTGCCGAAGTCTCACAGTGTCTCATTGTCCTAAAGTTCCCGGGAAACTAAACCAGCAGCTGTCGCTCCACACACACACCCTACCCCCATATCCTCAAACAACCAAAACAAACCCCCATCACAATCCAAACAATCCCTCAGCTGGGGCTCACCACGGCAAGCCAGGACTCGTTAACCCTTCATATACACACACAAAGTATATTTCAAAGTATATCAAAACAAAGTATATCACACATAAGATCTCAGTAGTTTCTCCTACACCACAATGAGATCAAATGCAGAACAAATAATGCAGAACAAATAATGAAGAAAAATTCCAGAGAAAGACCCCAGTAATCTCAAATGTCAGAAGTACCAAAAAAATCATGCTTAAGTTGCCTAATGCTTAAGTTTCAACTTATTACTTATTACTTTACTTCAATTATTTGCCAATACTACATTTCTAATGTTCGTTTTACTAATTGTATTGTGCTTAATTTTTTTAAATCTCTATTTAGCTTTAGTTTATTTCAGTGTAGTTTTAGCAATTATCACTGCTTTAGTCATTTAACTTATTTCAGTACCTTGCAAAGACAACGTTTAAACATTTAGCTTAAGTTTTAGATATTTTGTTATGCGCTTTTGTAAGTTTTGTTCATATTTTTAAATATTTTTATTTATTTTTAGTACGTTTTAGTAATTATTGATGTTTTAACTCTTCAGCAACTTCTAATTTCAGTTAGCTGAAATAAAACCAGTTACATTTAGTTTTACTTGTGTCTGCAGCGACACATTTGTGAAATTGAAATTTCAACGAAGCTCCATTGAGAACGCAACTAATTCTCCCGAGCTGTGAAAGAGCAACATCTGAGACTCTAAAGTGAAGTTTCTTGATTCATTTAGCCCATGTACCTGATCGGCGGTCGTGACAGGAAGAGATCAGCCCAGAATTCAGAGTATTTCCTGTTTCTGCCGCCTGTTATTTCAAACACAAAAAGGGCTAAAAAAGCCAAACGACTAAACTCACACAGATTTAGAGGCACTTTACTCAGCGCTCCAAACAACCCTGACTATCTACGGCGGCTTATAGATAAAACACACACACACACACACACACACACACACACACACACACACACACACACACACTAGTGTTGGTCCAGCACACACTGTTCCAGGGAACAGACTTTGGCAGTAATTCAAGAGTTTATTTGTATTGTCAGTGTGTCACCTAAATGCACTCCACCCGCATCAGCTCAGATAAGAGAACTCGACACCAGTACATGTGTGTGTGTGTGTGTGTGTGTGTGTGTTCTGGTATGGTCTTAGCCTGGGTGTGTCCTTGGCTTAACTTACTCTCATGCACACACACACACACACACACACACACACACACACACACACACACACACACACACACACACACAGTACACACTGATGTTTCCAGTCGCTGTTGAGGAGGAAACCCCAAAACCACTGCCTTTCCTCCCCCCCTCTCGTCACTGGCTGACGTCACATCAGCTTAGCCAATCAGAGACTGTTGTCGAGGAAGAACTGAGAACTGAGAGTGCGCGCGCGCGTGTGTGCGTACTGCTGTAAAACACGGAAATACATCAAATTCAACACAAATTCACATTCTGTATCTATAGTGAACGGAAATGTAATGGAAAAACAGGCCATTTACAGGATAACTAAAAGCTATGTCTCAATACTGGTTCATATTTGTCACCTCAACTAAAACTTTTTGTTTTTTAATTTGTAAAAAAAAAAAAAAAGTATTTATTTATTATTTATCTAAATAATTAGAGTCAGTGTTTGGGTAGTTTGTAATCATTATTAACTTAATGACTGAAACTTTATAGTAGGTCCTCATTTAGTTGTGTAAATATGTGTGATACGTGTATGTGGTTCTGCTAGGGTAAACACACTCTAAAGTTTCGGTACACTTCGTTCAGTGATAATCTGATGATCCAACTCTAGTTTGAGCTCCGATCGCATAGAGAGTAGCTGCTGACCTCTGCCGGACACATTACAGTACTGCAGCCAGGCTTTGACATAAACAAGCGACAAAAGCGAATTAAACGGGCTTTGGTGAGTAAATACAATTTTTGTAGGTTTTACGAACGGCCATATTACTTGGTTAAATAACGTAGGGCCTGTCCTCACTGGTAACTGATTTACACAAAGCGGGAGATTCAAATAAAAAAATGGCGCGCGTCTCCTAACGACTTTTTCCTCAGTTGAAAATGAGCATCAGAAATGTATTTAGGATTATTAAAATGCTTATAGAACTCCATATGGCGCCACATATGTGTAATATTCCTCACATTAAACCGCCAAAATGAAATATGAGGAACAAAATCAGTTTGGATGTGTTCTTTTGTGTATTTTTCACAATTGAAATCATAAATACAAAATATGTTTTGATTAAAAACATTCAAGATTTAATGACAAGCAATTGCCCCAGTTTGTATGAGCGAAGACGGTATATATATATATATATATATATATATATATATATATATATATGCTGTTTTTTGCAATAGTGAGAAAGAGATGTTGACTAACTTGTTTTTTGACTGCAAAGTCGTAAACAATTTTTGGTTGGAGTTTTATTTTTAATTTAACGAATATTAGGCTAATTATTGTTTTACTTTAAACAAAGTTATCTTGTATTATGTAAACAAAATTGATAAAGATGTAGAATTTATTGTTAACCTTTTTATTTATTAGCAAAATTTCACATACGTAAACAAAAATATCTTAATTCAACTATGTTAAATTTGTTTTGTCCTGATTAGGACTTCTGCATTTCTTCAATACAACTGTTAAAGAATAAAACGACTGTGACATGTCTGAAACACTATGATTCAAAGTTCAATCCCCCTGACACTTTGTAAGAGCTTTATTTATTATAATTGAATGTGTACTGTGCCTTTTTTTTAGTTGTATTGTTATTATTTGTATGTTAATCTAGTTATCATTTTGTATGTTCTCCTTTTTGCATAAAAAAAAAACAAAACATTCATGTTCTGCATTTTTTTCACGTTCTGGTTTTCATCGCATCTTGTATAAAGTGTAGACAATGCACAGCCTAACAATTATAAAAACACATTGCACAAGACTTGCACAAAGCTGGTTTATTAACAAATATACATTTTTATTTTCCTCTTGTTTCACTTCTACTGGCTCAAAGCAAGTAAAAAAACACTTTAAGACTGGAGAAGCTCTTTCTCATACACTCTAAACTTTATAAAAAGCGATCGTTCACTCTCTGAGGCGTCTGTGATTTTTTATCGGTCACTGATCTGAGGTCAGTCCGCTGTGCTGAATCGCCGCTGTTGCCATGGTGATTGCCTCCTCTAGCGTCTGCTGGTCTTCCAACTGCATATACATAAACAGTTAAACAAGATATTCTCACTATACACAGACGACAATGATACTATTAGTATAGTCTTTCTTTAATAATAAAAGACAACTGCGACAGTACTGAGGTACGTTTAGTGTGTAGTATTGAAATTAGAGTAATTAGCTGTGTTTCGTACTTGTACTGCGATCTGTGTGCCATTCTCTGTTGCTAGCAGCGCCACTTGCTGGTACGGCGACGAGTTTACTTCAGTCATGATGCCGTCTGATGTTACTATGGCAACCTGCGGGACGAACACCGTTAGCGTTTTGCGCTCTGATGACCACACAGCACCATCCATCCCATAATACCCACCGGCTGCAGCTCTTTGCCATCCGTAACCATGGTGGTTCCGTCCTGGGTCACCATGGTGACGGCTGTGCCGAGCACCTGCAGGTGCGAGCTGATGATGTCGCCGGTGTCCATGGCGACTTCGGCGTCACGTTCGTTCTGCTCGGCGTCCTGCGGCGACGCCTCGAAAACCTCTGCGTCTGTGCGTGGAATTGTTCGTAAGTGCCTTCGAATTTGCTAAAGGTGAAAGCAAGTCACGTGAAATAAAAAAAAGCATACCGGCGTCCTCCACGGTGTCGAAATCTCCGTGCGCGGTGCGCTTGTGCATGGCCAGAGTGGACGTTTGTCTGTAGGTCTTCCCGCAGTGGCTGCAGGTGTACGGCTTACAGTGAGTGTGAACCACATGATGCTTGTAAAGACTGGAGTACTCTGTGAAACTCTTCCCACAGCCGGGAACCGTACACAGATACGGCTTCTCACCTGAGAAATCATTCAGACAGCAAAGACCATTTACTATAGCGATAACTATGTTAACGTAACCACCAATACACAATAGCATTTAGTTTATTATACGTGCGTGTTGCAGTTTTGTTGCCTGTCGCTTTAAATGCTTGAGCTCTTTAGTCAGAAAGATTGTGATTGGCTCTGAATGTTTTTATCATTCATCAGATGGGAAAAAAAAATCACAAGTGAAAGAAAACTTGAAAGAAAATTTTAGTTTAGTTTGCTAAATTGAAGTAATAAAATTGTACAAATGAAAGTTAAATGGAAATATAAAAATGACTTAAAATTACTAAAATTTAAAGGTAAAATTAAAATGAAAACTGAAAATATAAAAACAAAAAAACACAGTAGTTCTCAAAATGATTCCAATGATACTGTCCCTTTGTATCGTTACAATTGTGGTGTGAATTTCCCTATTGTCTAAGAATTCAAACGATTTTTAAACCCTTATCGTTACTGTTATAGCTATCGTCTTAAGTTGCGCTCACATTAGCGAAATTCGCAGGTCTACTGTCAACAGTGCAATGTATGAAGTCACTTTCAAACCAAGCAGATTTCTGTTCGTCAACGTAGCAAATTTGCACGACCAACTTGGAAAGTGTACGAAATCTTCAGGTCCGTGGAGAATTGTTTCAACCCTTGTGCAAAATTCACGATTGCGCAAATTCTATTCTGGAGTAGATGGAAAAAAATCACAACTAACTGAAAGAAAACTTTTGGTTGAAGTAATAAAATTGTTAAAACTAAAAATGAAAGCTAAACAAAAATATTAAAAGGAACTAAACTGAAAAAAAAAATAGTACTTCTGAAAGTGATTCCGATAATACAGCTCCTTTGTATCATTATAACTGTCCATTTTCTCAAAGAATTAAGACAATTTTAAACCTTTATCTTTACTTTTATAGCTATCGTCCTAAGATGCGTTCACATTATCGAAATTCGCAGGTCTACTGTCAACGGTGTAGCAATGTACGAAGTCACTTTCGAACCAAGCAGATTTCTGTTCATCAACATAGCAAATTTGCGCAACTTGAAACGTGTACGAAATCTACAGGTCCGTGGAGAATTTTTTCAACCCGTGCAAAATTCACGATTGCGCAAATTCTATTCTGGAGTAGATGGAACAAAATAATAACTAACTGAAAGAAAACTTTGGGTTGAAGTAATAAAATTGTTAAAACTAAAAATTAAAGCTAATTATTAAAAATAACTACTAAAAATGTCACAAGCACACAATTTTACGAAACGAAAACTGAAAAAAATACAGTACTTAAAGTGATTCCAATAATATAGTTCCTTTGTATCGTTATAACTGTCCCTTTTCTCAAAGAATTAAGACGATTTTAAATTTTTTATTGTTACTGTTACAGCTATTGTCTTAAGTTGCGTTCACATTAGTGAAATTCGCAGGTCTACTGTCAAAAGTGTAGCAATGTATGAAACCAAGCAGATTTCTGTTCGTCAACATAGCAAATTTGCACGACCAACTTAAAACGTGTACGAAATCTACAGAATTTTTTCAACCACGATTCATGAATTCATGATTGCACAAGTTCCATTCTGAAGTAAAGATCATGTTCCATGAAGATATTTTGTAAATTTCCTACCGTAAATATATCAAAGCGTATTTTTTGATTAGTAACATGCATTGCTAAGAACTTCTTTTGGACGACTTTAAAGGCGATTTTCTCAATATTTGATTTTTACAATATCATCCTTTGTGCAAAAATTCCCATATGCATGGATTACTATTGGAATTTTGGCCACAAAATTTCACTGAGCAACAGTAAATGTGAACACTGTGGTTAGCGTCAATAGCCTTGTGGGTGATACGCAGTTGCGCTTCGGGCGTCCCGAGTTCGAGTTCCTTGCAGACCTTTCTCTTCCATCCGCTTCCTGTCTAAATACTGTCAAGGCACAAACACCATAAATCGTTAAAAAAAGAGAAAAAATGTGATTACCAGTGTGTATCCTCATGTGGTTCTTGTAGTTGGTGGCGCTGGCGAAGGCTCTCCCGCAGGAAGACTCCTGGCACAAGTACGGCCGCTCCCCCGTGTGTGTCCGCGTGTGAACCTTACGAATGTTGGACGTGGTGAAGGAGCGTCCGCAGCCCTCAAACGGACACTTAAACGGCTTCTCGCCTGCGAGAGAAAAAGCCACGGCTCAGCTGAATTCTGCGCTTAAACTCACCGTTGCGCGACCCAACGGGACGAGTTCGTACCGGTGTGCGTTCGCACGTGTTTCTGCAGGTCTCCGGAGGTTTTGAAGGCTTTGTAGCACATGTCCTCGGGACATTTGTAGGGTTTCTCTCCGGTGTGCGTGCGCAGGTGGCTCTTGAGTCCGTATCCTGTGGCGAAGGCTTTACCGCAGGAGGGAACCTCGCACCTGTACGGACGGTCACCTGTGTGTGAGCGCTCATGCACCTGCGCGACAAACACAAACACAGCTGTGAGTCTCTCATGTGCTCACATAGAGGCCTGGTCTGCCCCAGTGCATTGTGGGAAGCTCTATACCTTCAGGTGGTGTGCTGTGGTGTAGTATCGGCCGCAGCCCGTGTGTCCACAGCGGAAACTCTTCTCTGTGGCCTGCTGGACTTTACCAGAGCTCCAGACCTTCCCCTCAAACATCAGCTGAGAACACATTATTTGGACTATTACAGCCTGTTATATGAAATGCATCTGTCAATTCAAATTAACTTAATTGTCTATCTGTCTATCACACCTGTATGCTGGTCTGCTCCGCTCCATTTGTGTTTTCAATGTTCTCATCGACTTCAACCTCTGACCCCGTCAGCTGTGGATCATATAACATTAGAAACCAGTTATGACTGTATCAATTCACGTCCACACTTTAATGTCACGTGTGTGTCGTCAGACCTTGCTGGCATAGTTCTCCAGCGTGGCGATGGCCTCGGCATCTGCGTTTAGCTCCAAAGCGCCGCCCGTCTGGTGATGGATGTACGCCGTACTGCCGTCCTCCAGCTGAACGGCCTCTACGGCGCTGGGGTCGAACCCATCTGTCGCACACAGAGGTCAGAGGTTAGGGTTACGAACGAACAAACAGCAACCGCAAAATTGCGGCCGCACCTCTAACTTACAAACTGCAAATTTACGGCTGCACTGTCTAACAAATGAACTGCGAAATTACGGCAACACATCTAACGAACGAACTGCGAAATTACGGCTGCACTGTCTAACAAACTGACCACAAAATTACGGCTGCACTGTCTAACAAACTGACCACAAAATTACGGCTGCACTGTCTAACGAACTAACCGCAAAATTACGGCTGCACTGTCTAACGAATGAACTGCGAAATTACGGCAACACATCTAACGAACGAACTGCGAAATTACGGCTGCACTGTCTAACGAACTGACCACAAAATTACGGCTGCACTGTCTAACGAATGAACTGCGAAATTACGGCAACACATCTAACGAACGAACTGCGAAATTACGGCTGCACTGTCTAACGAACTGACCACAAAATTACGGCTGCACTGTCTAACGAACTAACCGCAAAATTACGGCTGCACTGTCTAACGAATGAACTGCGAAATTACGGCTGCACTGTCTAACGAACTGACCACAAAATTACGGCTGCACTGTCTAACGAATGAACTGCGAAATTACGGCAACACATCTAACGAACGAACTGCGAAATTACGGCTGCACTGTCTAACGAACTGACCACAAAATTACGGCTGCACTGTCTAACGAACTAACCGCAAAATTACGGCTGCACTGTCTAACGAATGAACTGCGAAATTACGGCAACACATCTAACGAACGAACTGCGAAATTACGGCTGCACTGTCTAACGAACTAACCGCAAAATTGTGGCCGCACCATCTAACGAACAAACTGCGAAATTATGGCCGCACCGTCTAATGAACTAACCGCAAAATTACGGCCGCACCGTCTAATGAACTAACCGCAAAATTATGGCCGCACCGTCTAACGAACTAACTGCAAAATTACGGTCGCACCGTCTAATGAACTAACTGCAAAATTATGGTCGCACCGTCTAATGAACTAACTGTAAAATTATGGTCGCACCGTCTAATGCAGTGGTTCTCAATCCTGGTCCTGGGGACCCCCTGCTCTGCACATTTTGCATGTTTCCTTTATTTAACACACCTGATTTAGATCATCAGCTCATTAGTTCAGTTCATTGATCTCTCTACTAATGAGCTTATGATCTAAATCAGGTGTGTTAAATAAAGGAGACATGCAAAATGTGCAGAGCAGGGGGTCCCCAGGACCAGGATTGAGAACCACTGGTCTAATGAACGAACCGCAAAATTGCGGTTGGTGATGAATGTATGTCTAGAAGTCAGAGGTCAAGCACGATCAGAGACTCGCTGTATTTGAGAGAGTTTTTGTGCATATGGACACCTTTAGGCGTGTGGTGGATGAAGGCCGTGGTCCCGTCCTCCAGCTGCACGGCCTGACCGTCCTCAAACGCCAGTGACTCTAAACACACACAGACTCATCAGTAACACTCTCTCTCTGACCTGCCGCTGCGTTCAGTGGCGCCACACACATTTACACACCTTTCTGCTGGACGCTGACGTGCTGGATGAACGCCGTGGTCCCGTCCTCCAGCTGAACCGCGTTTCCTTCCAGCAGACTCGCATCTGAATATCAAAACACCGTCAGATCTCTCACAGTCACACATTTCCTGATCATTGAACTTACATGTTTTTAATGTTCTAATACTAATAATATGTGCATATTTTCATGAGGTTTTTAGCGTAGGGTCTCACCGCTGATGGTCTGCTGAATGTAAGCGGTGGATCCATCGCTCAGAGCCACGGCCTGAAGCCCCAAACCCTCCATCATCACACCGCAGCTCTGAACACACACACATTACACCTCAAATACAGCAGGATCACACAACTATGTCCATGTACAGTCATTATCTGACACATTACACCTCAAAAACATGTGCTTTACAACACAGTTTAACTGATATTTCAAAATCTTTTAGGAGATGTAGAGCATTTTGATTTCACACCATCTTGGCTACATTTAACGTTGTTCAGGGAATTTTCGTGAATTCTTTTTTTCATTTTACGAACTAACCTAAAAGTTACAGCTGCACAGTTTTACAAAAGTAACCGCAAAATTACAGCTGCACAGTTTTACAAACTAACCGCAAAATTACAGCTGCACAGTTTTACAAACTAACCGCAAAATTACAGCTGCACCGTTTTACGAACTTACCTCAAAATTACAGCTGCACCGTTTTACGAACTAACCGCAAAATTACAGCTGCACCGTTTTACGAACTAACCGCAAAATTACAGCTGCACCATTTTACAAACTAACCTCAAAATTACAGCTGCACAGTTTTACGAACTAACCGCAAAATTGAAGCTGCACCGTTTTACAAAACTAACTGCAAAATTACAGCTGCACCGTTTTACGAACTGACCACAAAACTAAAGCTGCACCGTTTTACGAACTAACCGCAAAATTACAGCTGCACCGTTTTATGAACTAACTGCAAAATCACAGCTGCACCGTTTTACAAACTAACCTCAAAATTAAAGCTGCACCGTTTTACGAACTAACCGCAAAATTACAGCTGCACCGTTTTATGAACTAACTGCAAAATTACAGCTGCACCGTTTTATGAACTAACTGCAAAATTACAGCTGCACAGTTTTACAAACTAACCGCAAAATTACAGCTGCACCGTTTTACGAACTTACCTCAAAATTACAGCTGCACCGTTTTACGAACTAACCGCAAAATTACAGCTGCACCGTTTTACGAACTAACCGCAAAATTACAGCTGCACCATTTTACAAACTAACCTCAAAATTACAGCTGCACAGTTTTACGAACTAACCGCAAAATTGAAGCTGCACCGTTTTACAAAACTAACTGCAAAATTACAGCTGCACCGTTTTACGAACTGACCACAAAACTAAAGCTGCACCGTTTTACGAACTAACCGCAAAATTACAGCTGCACCGTTTTATGAACTAACTGCAAAATCACAGCTGCACCGTTTTACAAACTAACCTCAAAATTAAAGCTGCACCGTTTTACGAACTAACCGCAAAATTACAGCTGCACCGTTTTATGAACTAACTGCAAAATTACAGCTGCACCGTTTTACGAACTAACCGCAAAATTACAGCTGCACCGTTTTGCGAACTAACCTCAAAATTAAAGCTGCACAGTTTTACGAACTAACCGCGAAATTACAGCTGCACCGTTTTATGAACTAACCTCAAAATTAAAGTTGCACCGTTTTACGAACTAACCGCAAAATTACAGCTGCACCGTTTTACGAACTAAGCTAAAAATTACAGCTGCACCGTTTTACGAACTAACCTCAAAATTAAAGCTGCACAGTTTTACGAACTAACCTCAAAATTAAAGCTGCACAGTTTTACGAACTGCAAAATTACAGCCACATCAACTAACAAACTTAACCGCAAAATTACGGTCAGACAAACTAATAAACTAACAAAATTATGGCTGCGCCAACTATCGAACTAAGTTACTGTGCACTTTTTGTCATTGCTGAGTTTATATTTAACATTTTAGTTTCATTAAGATTACATTATTTTAATGCTAATGAAGCTGATTATCCTCCCCAATTCCCCAAATCATTATAATTATAATTATAACAATGCAAAAAATATATATTTTTCGATCATGTTAATAGCAATAAAATTACACAGAATAGAAAATAATGAGTGTTACAAAATACCCAGTTTTTTTGTAGTTTAAGTACTAAAACTGATAACACTACAACTGGAATAACCATAAATTAAAGCTAAACGGAATTTAATAATAATAACAAAAGTACCTAACAAAATATAAAGTAAACTGATTTTAAACACTTTGATAAAAGCGTTTAGCTTTCACACGTCATCTTCACCACCATTTATTGAATTTTCACTGGCGAAATATGGGTCTTCTGGAGTTTCAAACTATAAAAGTCGGTCACACGAATTTAAAATCTGTTTGGTTTGAAAGCGATTCTGTTACAGATGAAACTTTGCCGCGAAGTACAAATTACCGCCATCTACCGAACTAACCGCGAACTCCACTGAGCATTTTTGCCGTTGCTTAGCAACAGAAGTTGACTACAATAACTCTAGCAGACACTGTTTTATGTTGCTAAGCAACATACGGTCCAGTTTAGTGTCAAAATGAGTTAAAAGCAGCATATCTGAGCTGCTGCACAAAACACTATAAAAGTACCATGCTACTACCATGTTTTTCGACATGGACCATGGTAATACCGTGGTATGGTTATAGAACCCAGGAGCACCATGTAAATAACGTGGAACATGAGTATGGTCAATTCAATACCGATACACTGTACCATGGTATCACCACAGTACTTTTGTAAGTGTCTGTCCAGTGCAGATGGACGCGGACACGCGCACGCCGCAGGCCTCGTGTCACACACACACTCACGCGCACTCTCACGCGCACAAACACACATAAAGACGGACAGAGCGCGGGGATAACGCGAATAATGTCTGCGTGCGTGTGTCTGCGGCGCTGCTGCCGCGTGTCCGCCACTATCCCATCATTCTCTCTGGAGCAGCAGCAGCGCAGGCTGGGATACTCACCACCGCCAGCGGCCCGACATGCACCGCGACACACAACAGCGCGGAGACGCGCGATCACCGGCGGCGGCCGCAGCGCCTCAGTCCTCCGGCAGGCGGCGCTCTCTGAATGCGGTTATTGAACAAAACCTTAAGATAAAGTATAAACAAGCAGCATTGCTTATATATGTTGTTTTTTTTAAGTATTAGAAAGAGCTTTAAATATTTCACGGATGTGTTGTAGCAACTTAATTTAACTTAATTTTGACAATTTTCCCTATTTCTGATAATTCCAACGATAAGAAACACTAAAATATATTCTAATGCAAATAATATTAAATGATTGGATTTTGTATAGTATTTTTTATTTTTTTAATTCAAAGAACAATAACATACAACATGTTATCGAGAAACAACATTTAAAAAAATAAAAAGAAATGAAAAAATACAACAAATGAAAACCATTTGCCAGGTGGAAGAAAATACATAACTCCAAAACAGAAAACAAAAAAACAAAACAAAACAAGATATTTATGGATACGCATGTATGCATATATAAAATCAAATAAATATATTGTAAAATTCAAAAACTTTGTTTTTAAAGCTCTCTTATTCACAGAGTCTCGAATGCTGTCAAATATAAGTACATATTTCAGTCAACACAACCACGAAATCAGGTTTCTTATTGGTAAATTTACACTTGTGAATGTGAAATTTGGTCAATAGAATAAATAAATACATTAATTAATTAATTAATTAATTAAAAGTACTGTTCCTCTTGGTCAGGGTAGTCAGTAAAGCCAAAGAGCACATTTTCCCATAAGAGTGAACAAGGTCTTAAACCCTTTTCATTAATTTCATTAAACATTTTCATTAATACAATTTTGGTGGATAAAATCTGTGAATGAGTTTATAGGAAACGTCTTTAATCTTACTTCTGAGATGATATTTCTGTGGTAGCAACCACACTCAATAAAGAGACCCAATGAGACAAAACATAAGGTACAGTAACAATTTCTCTTTGGAAAAGAGTACGAATAGCTCTACTATTATATTTTTGTATAGTAAATATTCAGTCCAAATTATGCAGCAGATGATTCGCTTGAAAAGCTGTAAATCCCTGATGAAATGAGGTGATTTCCTCGTGTTTGAGCCACAGAGCGCCTCCTACTGTCCTCAGAGAGACTCACACCCGATCCTCCACATTCACTGACTCCAGTGTCCCATTTTTTCGGCTTCTTTGCGTTTTTCAGCTCTTAATAACCCGGAACCGGAAGAGTGTCGCTCACGTCATTCGCAGACACTCACCAAGGAAATGCGAACGGCAGAAACTTACCCTTTATTGTTGCATCCATATTTTACGTTAATGCTGTTGCTTAAAAGTTATTCCTGACAAGTCTTTACACCAGTTTTATTATTGTTATACCCTGGGTCTTTTATTTACGTTTTTTAACGTTTAAGTATTGTGCACATGCACATACAAAAATAGAAATTAAGAATAATTTAGATATAATTTATATTTCTTTGGCAATGAAAAGTAAAAAAAGGACTTGATGTAAGCTTTTTTTTCTCAGCTGGATCTCTAAAGTAAGCTTTTTTGATGAAAAAATGGCGAACATGAATCACATAAACACGGGTTACGAACAGCAGCTTTAGTTTACTGTGTAAATCCTGCAGTAAAATCACAATCAACATAAATCTCTGAATCATATTAGTAAATCACATCATCTGTATCTTACTCTCATTATTTACAATGATTAAACTCCAGAAAACAAACAAACAAACAAAAAAAAAAACATCTGCTATATTAAATCGTCGGCACGATCCAATGGCGGTACGCCATGTGACGATGTCATCACCGTCTCTCGTCTCTGATTGGTGGAGAGTTCGGGATATGATATCGTCGGCTGATGAACGACATTTAAAGTGCTCTGATTGGCTGATCCGCAGACGGTCGAATCTCACGCGAAACGCGCGGCTCACCTTTTGGAACTGAGATTAGATTCATGACAATCAACCACATTTGCTACACATTCACATTACTGCAATCCAAAATTCCCCATCATTACCAAAATGGAAAAAAAAATCTTACTGGTGTAATGCACACAAAAAAAATTGTTACCTCAATACACAAAAATATTTTCAATGTCATTACTGAAAAAACCTAGAAGCACTACTGTAATACAATATTTTCAGTTTCCAATTCGCATCACAATAATTCGCAAAGATTTGTCTCATTACCGTAATACAGAAAAAAAATCTTCCTTATTATATTTTCATTCTCATTACGTCAGAAAAAAAATGTAATTTACCATATGGAAAATTATTTTGAACCAAAAAATTGTTTCTCATTACCATAATACAGAAAATTCCCATTGTCATTACCATAATGCAAAAAAAGAAACATTACCATAAGAAAAAAATATATATTCTCAAAACTTATTTTGGAAAAAAAAAAAAAAAAAATCTCATTACCGTAATACAGAAACAAAAATGGCATTTACTACCATAATGAGAAAAAAAAAAAATGATTTACCATCTGGAAAGTAATTTTGCACAATTTTTTTTTAGTTCCCATTACCGTAACACAGAAAAAAAAACATAGTTTTCAGTATTAAACAAAAACAAAGCAAAACTCATTACCATAGTGAGAAATATACTCTCATTAACATCATACAAAAAAGATTTACCATAATACGGAAGATTTTTTTTTTTTTTACAAAAAGTTGTAGTTCTTATTATCATAATTAAATATATTTACTTACTGTCATTACACTGTTTATTTTATACCATGACACAGAAAAATATTGATCTCATCACAGAAATATATATATATTTTTTAATCTAACTAGTACAACAAATACTGCCATGATGTAAAAATAATTTACAATTTAATAGAATTTATGATTTAATATTATTTAACTGCATTACAGTAATGAGATTTTTACTCATTTATTTTTTGCATCCCAGTAATTTTCAGACAAAACGTGCTTAATCATCATGAAAATAATCTCAGCCTGTAATAAAATATCCTAAAATAGCTTAGATTTTCTTTAAACAAAATACAACTTCTTTTTATTTTCCGGCGAAACGCGAGCGAACGCGTTCCTGAACGTCCCGCGTGAGGATCCGAAAACATCGCCCGGAACCTGAAGACCACAAAAGCTCCGCAGAAAGACCGCCGGAATCAATCACGTCTGAAGAAAGAGGAAACGAAGAGCTGACGTCACTTCCTGGACACATCTGAGGGGCCGTGGGCTGTCGTTCTCCTCGGGGTGGACGTGTGTGAGACATTATAAGCTCAGGGGAGAGCCGAAGGTGTCCGTATTGGCGGCACAGAGGCGTGTCTCAGAGCACAGGGCCATCACACAACACACGCTGACCTCTAGACGGGAAGAGCTCCATCAGCCAGTAGCGCGGGTCGGCATACACTGCAGACAGAAGAACAAACGCACGCATGAGATCTGGAGCTCACGGAGATCACAAGACGTCTGTTTGTGCGCCGTCTTACCCATGTCTCCTGGCTCCAGCCACAGGCTGAAGGAGCTGCAGTGGTTCTGGCATCGCTGGACTGGAAGAACATGAACCGACGGAGAGCCTTCAGCCACTACCAGCCAACCCAACACCTGAACCCGCTACAACAACAACAAGAGATGCATATCAGACATATATACGCGTGTATATATATATACACACACAGATATATATAACTGCATCCTGACCTTGGTTCGTGCACTCGTGCTGTCGGTGATCCGGCAGCGCTGCAGTGTTGTTCCTGTGTTCTCCAGCAGAGGGCAGAGCTCCACGTCGGGAAACAACCACTGGAGAACCGTCTCTCTGGGACTAGACGAGAAACTCCTGACACACACACACACACACACACACACACACGAGGATCAAAGATATAGATCCTAATATACAGCTGCAAGCAGCAATTAAGGGGCCAAGCAAGGCAGCAAACATCAGATCAACTGAAGCAATGAGTAACTGAAGCCATTTTATGATGATTTGGGTGACAAATCATAAAAACAACCACTAGTAATATGATTTAATGCGTTCTCGCTTTTGGCCAATAGGTGGCGCTGTTATTAAATCGATGGTGGTGCATTCTGTGTAAGGTGCCAATTGCACACACAAAGTTTTGTGTCATTATGTCAAAGCTTTGCAGAGATACAGCCTCAGAGTTCTTCTAGAATCATGGCGATATTGGTGAAAATTGGATGAATCATCTAGGAGGAGTACGAAAAGTAGGTTTTCAACATAAATCAAAATGGCGGACAGGAAGTTCAGCTGACTATGGCAAAATTGGCATGTATGTTCTCGGCATTAGCTGTGGAATATTTGAGACCCGTTTAATTACAATAGGCTAATGCAGTCAAAAGTTTTTAGCAGTTTTGGAAATTTCATTTTTAATTGTTAATGAGTGGCGCTCTTATCAAATTGATGTGGTGTGTTCTGTGTAAGGTGACTATGGCACACACAAAGTTTTGTGTCAACATGTCAAAGCTTTGCAGAGATACAGCCTCAGAGTTCTTCTAGAATCATGGCACAAATGTCTTGCATTGCTATTCAGAAACTGCTATTCGTCTATCGACAAAATCCATAACTTTGTGCCAGCACAATTTGAAGATGATGCGACTCGATATTGGAGAAAATTGGATGAATCATCTAGGAGGAGTCTGAAAAAGTAGGTTTTCAACATAAATCAAAATGGCGGATAGGAAGTTCGGCCGACTATGGCAAAATTGGTATTTATGTTCTCAGTATGACCCAAAGAATCGATCGAGACCAGTTTCAGTAAAATAGGCCAATATTAATCAAACGTTACTGGCATTTTTTGACATTTCTTTATAACTTTTGTGCTGCCCCCAAACTTTTTGAATACTGTCAGGGCATGGTGCCGAAGACATACACTGAATTTCATAATTTTATGCCAATGCGTTCGTAAAATATAGCTTTTTCCAATTAAATTCAAAATGGCCAACACCCAAAATGGCTGACATGGGAAAAACAGACATTTTTCATATCTCCTGGTAGCCTCAGGTCATGCTTGTTATAACACACACCAAGTTTGGTCTCAATATGCCAAACCGATATGGAAATATAGCCTCACATCCATTTTGCGTGCTTTTCGCAGAATTCGTTTGCACGTTATTCGAGAACGGTTTGAATAATCAACTTGAATTCCATAACTTTTTGCCAGGATGGTCTGAAGATGATCTGAGGGTGTTTTGGTGAAAATCAGAGAAACCATCTAGCACCCGTTTGAAACAAAAAGCAGATTTTTCTATAGAAATAGCAAAAAAAACAAAACCTTACGATTTTTAAATGTTGGTATCCTTTTGACTCGGCATGAGCCAAGGAATCAGTGGAAAAATGTGAATTAGAATTTTCTTTCTAAACCTTACGGTTCAAAAGTTACATTTTTATTAGCATAAAAATGAGTGAAATTTTGGACAAGTGGTGGAACTAGAGAGTTTAAATTAGAGACTCCTTGCTATGGTTAATGTTAAGACTCCCCTCTATCAGTGTGCCAAATTTCCCAATTTTCCCACAAATTGTTCTATAGATTCGAAAGGTGCTTGGCTCATAACTATCATAAAAATCAGAATGCTGCTGGTTACCAGAGCAGGGTGAAGTTGGCAGGTGTTGGCGTGAGCGTCTGCGGCCGCGAGAACTGCTCCAGATGAGACACGCGCCGAGACAGAGACTCTCCACCCTGAAACACAAACACATGATTAACGCACGATTAACCTTCGCCGCCACACACTCTCAGAGTGCGTTTGTACCTTGAGCAGCAGCGGTTGCGTCTGCGTCTGTCTATTGATCCCCGCAGACGCTCTCAGCTCCAGCACCGCAGTCACGCCTGCGCAGGCCGAGCAGTTCACCTGCGGCATCTGCAGCACACCAGACGCCCACCACACGTGAAAACCTGCACACACACACACGTGTTGAGATGGACATAGGTGGCGATCGAGTGGAGAGCATCTTAGAAAGTGTCTTACTGTGCAGGTTGTATTTGTTGGCGATGGGCAACGCTAGCAGACGCGCGTGACTGAGAGGAGACGAGCTGTTGAGTCCCGCAGCGCTCATGGAGTCCAGAAGGGGTGCGCTGTGAGGATACGTGAACACCAGCACCGCAATCAGCAGGACACCCACCGCCAACACCAACTGTACACACAACACACATGCAATGAAAAAAATACTATATAAAATATATAACTGCAAGCAGCAATTACGGGGCCAAGCACTAGGCAAGGGAAGCATCAGCCCAACTGCAGCAATGAGTAATCAAAGCCATTTTAAGGTGACTTTAGTCAAAATGGCTGAAAAATCATGAAAACAACCACTAGTAATATGATTTAATCGGTTATTACTTTTGACCACAAGGTGGCACTGTCTCAAAACGTTTTGAGCACTTTCAGGTCATGGTTTTGATGGTGCATACAAAGTTTTGTAACGGTTCACCAATGCTTTGGTAAAAATGTAGCATTTCATATCATAATACTATACTAATACTAATATCAATATCCCTAATATCATAACTATACTAATACTATACTATACTATACTATACTATCATAATACTATTGTAGCCAATGGCAATTTCATGTTTTGTCCAATTATAGCGCCACCAAGAGGCATAATCCCACTAAATTCTTTGTGTGTACTTAGAGTGAGCCCATACATATGTGTGCCAAATTTGCTGAAAATATCTCATTTTGTTTTGGAGTTATAGATATTCGTGAATATGAGAAGAGACAAAAAGACCAATGGCTGACTTTGTTTGCATTTTTATGCCACTTACTATCAAAATTTTGGCATGAAGCCAGCACACTATGTTTTTTTTAATTTCCTACGGTGGTTTTGGGGCGATCAAAGTAACGGTTTCTAAGATATTGGCAAATGTTTTTTAAGTGCTAAAATGTAATACAAACTATAAGGAAAAACCTGGCATGTTTGGTATCGTTGGACTTGGCAAAGATTCAGGAGTCTAAAAAGATGACTCCCGTTAAAAAAAAAAATGACCATACCCAGTTATAAGCATGCGAATTTTAGCTCGAAATTTCTCAGGCTCCTTAAGGGCATCACGCTGATGACCCACACCAAGTTTTGTAACGATACGTCAATGCGTTCGTAAAATAAAGCATTTTACTACAAAATTCAAAATGGCAGACATGGGAAAATTGGGTATCATTCGATCTGGCATAATGCACTGAATCTAAAGAGACCAGTTTTGCCCAAACCATTCAGACCCGTAATTTTTGGCCAAACCATTTACAAGTTATAGGCTAAAATAGCCATTTTTCGTATCTCCTGACCACTAGGTGGCACTGTGCTGAAACACTTTAAGTAGTCTCAGGTCATGCTTATTATAACACACACCAAGTTTGGTCTCAATACGCTAAACCATTGCGGAGATACAGCCTTACATCCATTTTTGCTTGCTTTTTTGTAGAATTCGTTCACACGTTATTTGAAAATTGTTTGAGTAACTTTTAATTGCATAACTTTTTGCCAGCATGGTCTGAAAATGATCTGAGCCAATTTTAGTAAAAATCAGACAAACCATCTAGGAGGAGTATGAAAAAGTAGTTTTTTTCAGACAATTAAAAATAGAGAAAAAAATAAACCTTATGATTTTTTAATTTTGGTGTTTGCATGAGCCAAGAATTCAGAGGAAAAAAGTTATTAGCATAAGCATGAGTGACACTTTGGACAAGTGGTGGCACTAGAGAGTTTTTTTTCTCCAAACTTTTAAAATGTTACATTTTCTCATTTTTTTTGTGAAATTGTCAAACATAGTGTAATTAATTAGTGTGCCAATATATAAAGATTATTTTCAGTTTCATTATATTTTATAGTATAAAAAAGTGTAAAAAATGTAAATAGAAAACAATGACAATCTATTAAGAAATTAATATAAAATGATTCAGTGCATTTGATTAGGATATCAGTGATTATTTATAAATAATACCTAATCTAATTAACTAATGCGCCCAAATATAAAGAGCATTTTCTGTTTCATTAAATTATAATAAAATGTTTTTAAAAAATATAGTGTAATATAAATATTTTAGAATATTATTTATAAAAACAATTTTGCTTTACTACCAATATTAACAAAAACATGCTTGCTTTAATAGGAACAAAAACGACAGCAGCATGTTGCGTCAGATCCAAAAATCAACAAATAATGCAAAAAACATAAAATAATAAAATATGTGACCCTGGACCACAAAACCAGTCATAAGTTGCTGGTGTATATTTGTAGCAACAGCCAAAAATACATTGAATGTGTCAAAATGATTGATTTTTATTTTATGCCAAAAATCATGAGAATATTAAGTAAAAATCATGTTCCATGAAGATATTTTGTAAATTTCCTACTGTAAATATGTCAAAACATAATTTCTGAAAAGTAATACGCATTGCTAAGAACTTCATTTGGACAATTTTAAAGGAGATTTTCTCAATATTTTACTTTTTTTGTACCATTAGATTCCTGATTTTCAAATAGTTGTATATCAGTGAAATACTATCATATCATAACAAACCATACATCAATGGAAAGCTTATCCAGCTTTCAGATTATGTGGAAATATGAGTTTTGTTGTTTTGTGGTCCAGGGTCACATTCGTCTGAGATACAACTATTTGAAAATCTGAATCTGAATAATCTTGAAAATCACCTTCAAAGCTGTCCAAATTAAGTTTTTAGCAAGGCATATTACTGATCAAAAATTAAGTTTACGGTAGAAAATCTACAAATGTTACGCAATCTTAATACCCTAATGATTTTTGGCATAAACGAAAAACAATGTATTGTTGGCTATTGCGACAAATATTTGGTGGTCCAGGCTCACATATAGTGCACATTTTAATAAATATCTTAAAGATATACTTTTGTACGTTATATGCAAAAATATTGAATATTTTTACACTACAAAAATATTTCGCTCTGCCTGCATTTGGTCTCTTCACTAGAATATATTCTGTGTGTTTTTGCGTGTCTGTGTGTGATAATGCCATGCTTTGTTCTCGACACCTTGACGGTGGCCCTCAGGATGGGGAACTGCGGCGGGTCCCTGCGGGGCTCGTTGGTCTCCAGGACCTGCTTGATGAACTTCTCGATCTCTCTCTCGGACATCCCATAGCGGTATCCGGACTGCCGCAGGATGTCGATGCTCTCCGAAAGCTTATCATAGATGCAGGGTTCACTGAGAGTCGAGCCCATGATATCAGTGTGTGAGTGAGTGAGAGAGAGAGTGAGTCAGGGCCTCATCTTCATCACCAGCATCATCTTCATCAGCAGCAGGAGGAAGAGGAAGTACAGTGTGGAAACAGCTGCAGGTGTGTATTTCGTCAGGTGACTGTGTGTGTTGTGTGTCTGAGGGCTGTTTGGTGTGTGTTATTCGGCGTTTCTATCCTAAATCCCGGGGGAACGCGTTTGCCTTCATGACTGACGAGCTGTGGGACACACCAGAGTCACAATCAACGATTAAAACACTCGACAGACGGTTATCGACACATTCATCAGCTGACTAACGTTAGCTCTGTCGCCAAAACACTCTCAAACACAGGCTCTGCCTGCCGCTTCACACACAAACACAGCTCTAGAAACACGAACAATCGCCCTACCGTCGCGTCCAGGCGGCTCCTCCGTGATTCGACGGCGATTTCCGGCTTTTTAGTGAGTTATTTCACTCACACGTTCAGGTTAGCTCTGCTCGAAGCTGCCTGAGCCGCGCGCGGCACCCATCTGCGCGTTCACGAGCGCCGATTCGACGCGCTCCGCGCGATAACAAAACACTCACCCGCGATGTTTTCGTTCGTTTTAATTAGATGCTTGGTCAGATAATTGCTTTGAGTTTTTTGTAGTTTTTTGTAGTTTTTTCGCTCAGGTTTGTGACTTGGTGGGTTTGTGGATGAATACGAGCGAAAGTGCCGCTGCAAATGATCAAACAGAGGTTTAAACTGGATAAACCTTGACCTGGCTAAATATTAACGGACTAAAATGGCAGATTTTGTAAAACGTGCACGTGCAGCACATGAACTGTTTATTGTGGCTCAAATCCACAGTACACAAATCACTTCATAAATGTTAACAATTGTTTGTATATGGTGATTTATTATGTAGAATTGTTATTATTACTATATTTAGTAATATATATATATATATATATATATATATATATATTTATTAATGAATAAATAAATGTGTGCTGTTTATTCAATTTGCAATAGCAAGCAGCAAAACGAACTTTTTTGTGGATAAATATTATATATAAATATATATAAATATTATTTAGAATGCTAAACAATAACTTTTCAAATTTCAGCAATAATGCAATAAGTATAATTATTGAACAAATGTTTTGGCATCATACAAACACTAGAACACTGTTTTATTTATTTTGGGAGCTATTTTAATGAATAATAAAAATTAAATAAATAGTGGTTTTATTTTATTCAGTTTATATATATATATATATATATATATATATATATATATGTATGTGTATGTGTGTGTGTGTGTGTGTGTGTGTGTGTGTGTTCATAGTTAAGATAATACATTAAAATAATAAGACACATCAATTTGCAATAGCAAGCAGCAAAACGAACAGTTTTGTGGATAAATAGGCCTATTATATATAAATATATATAAATATTATTTCAAATTTCAGCAATAATGCAATTAGTAAAATTATTGAACATATTTTGTGGCATCATACAAACACTAAAACGCTGTTTTATTTATTTTGGGAGAGATTTTAATGAATAATTTTTTTTTTTTTTTTTAAATAAATAAATAGTGGTTTTATTTTATTCAGTTTGAAACATGTTTAAAGTATTTTTTCTCATACACTGAATTTAGTTAGTGGAAGCACTGGATCTATTTTCAAATAATTTGTAAATTATAAATATGTATTTTTTTTATTAAATGAGCTCACTTGAGAAAAACAAGCGATGACGTCACCAGCGTGCGGCCGGCAGGGGGCGCGCCGAGGAGCGGGAGCGCGCATGCCCGTGTCCCGCATTGTTTGGATCAGCTGTGCGTGGATGTGAAACCCCACCCAATGAGGAAGGACGAGCCGTGAGCAGCAGCAGCAGCAGCAGCAGCAGATCCGGACCGCGACAGCCGAAGCCGAACCCCAGCCCGCACCATGATCGCGCTATTCAACAAGCTGCTGGACTGGTTCAAGGCCCTCTTCTGGAAGGAGGAGATGGAGCTGACGCTGGTCGGCCTGCAGTACTCGGGAAAAACCACGTTCGTCAACGTGATTGCGGTAATCAAGCCTTTCCTGCCTCTCGCTTTATTGCAGGCCGCGCTCGAGTAACGGGTCGCGTGATTGACGCCGCGCTGCTCGTTATAGACAGATCGGACACGACGACGCCGTCAGAACCAGCGATGTGTGTCCGATTCGGCGGCGGTAGGTCAGATATGAGGTGACACAGGCGGAATCGCATCATCTGATCCAGTGTGTCACAGCAGAAACAATAGGTCAGATGCAACACAGAAGATACAGTGTGTCAGATTCAGCACCTTGAGATCAGACCAACGGCTTTAGGTACAATGTGTCACTTACAGCAGTGTCAGATAAAGTATTATTAGACACAGTGTGTCAGATAAAGTTAAAGTGTAAATCAGACACAGTGTAGCAGAGGCAGCATCATCAGATCCAGCGTGTCAAATCAGATGCAACACAGAAGACACAGTGTGTCAGACTCGGCACCTTCAGGTCAGATACAATTCATATTTAGGTACAGATCCGACACAGTGTGTCAAATAAAGCATTATCAGATACAATGTGTCAGATTCAGCATCAATGCAGTGTATTCGGGTAAACTATGTGCGTTACATGATCAGATAGAGTAGATCAGACACAGTATAGTAGATATAGCAAAATTCAGCGTTGTTAGGTCAGATATAAAACGCAGCATCATCAGATCCAGATACAATGTGTCAAGATTACTGAATAATCAGACACTTGTCAGATTCAACATCATTAGATACAGTGTGATCGGATACATTGTATGCATCATTAGATCAGATAATAGACAAAAACTGAAAATACAGCTTTATAAGATATATGTCACATACAGCATTATCAGACAACATCAGACACGGTCAGATTTAGCATCATTAGATCAGATACAGCATTATTGGATATAATGTATCATATACAGCATTATCAGATCAAATCTGATACAATGTGTCATATATTTGTAATTAGATACAACGTCATCAGATCAGACACAATAGATCAGTTGTAATGAGTCAAGATTACATAATAATCAGATCAGACACTTGTCAGATTCGGCATCATTAGGTACAGTGTGATCGGATACATTGTGTGCACCATTAGATCAGATAATAGACAAAAACTGAAAATACAGCTTTATAAGATATCGGATCAAATCAGATACAGTGTTCCAGATTCAGCATCATTAGATCAGATACAGCATTATTGGATATAATGTATCATATACAGCTTTATCAGATCAAATCTGATACAATGTGTCATAATCATCAGTGTATATACAGTGTTTGAGATACAGTATCATCAGAACAGACACAATGTGTCAGATTCAGCATCACTAGATACTATGTATCAGATGTACTCAGATCGGACACAGTCTATCAGATTTTAGAAACTACAGATCAGATACAACAACAAGCTCAATATGTAAAATACAGCAACAGACACAATGTGTCCGATTTAGCATCATTAGATACATTGTGTTCATCATTATATCAGATAGAATAGATCAGACACACTATAAAAGATACATCGCATCAGACACATTGTGTCAACTTAGAGTCACTAGGTCCGAAAAAATACACTAATAGGTACAAGGTACTGTCTAAAAAAATCAGACACAATATAGAAGATTCAACAACATACTGTGTCTGATTCGGCATTGTTACATCATAATGCGTCAACTAAAGCATTATTAGATCAGATATAACATTGTCAGATATGTCTCATGTAGCATCATCAGACACAAATTTGATACAATGTGTCATATATTTGTAATTAGATACAACGTCATCAGATCAGACATAATAGATCCGATATAATGTGTCAAGATTACAGAATAATCAGATCAGACATTTGTCAGATTCAGCATCATTAGATACAGTATGATCAGATACATTGCATGCATCGTTAGATCAGATAATAGACAAAAACTTATTTTTTTTTTATATTTAACCTTATAAGATGTCACATACAGCATTAACAGATCAAATCAGATACAGTGTTTCAGACAGAGAATCATCACATCAGACACAGTGTCAGATTCAGCATCATTAGATCAGATACTACATTATTAGATATAAAATATATACAGCATTATCAGATCAAATCTGATGCAGTGTTTTATTTTCATCAGTATATACAATGTTTCAGATACAGTATCATCAGAACAGACACAATGTGTCAGATTCAGCATCACTAGATACTATTTATCAGATGTACTCAGATCGGACACAGTGGATCAGATTTTAGAAACAACAGATCAGATACAACGTAAAGCTCAATATGTGAAATACAGCAACAAACACAATGTGTCCGATTCAGCATCATCCGATACCTTGTGTGCATTATTAGATCAGATAGAATAGATCAGACACACTATAAAAGATACATCAGACACATTGTGTCAACTTTAGTGTCATTACGTTTAGATAAAATACATTATTAGATACTGTCTAAAACAATCAGACACAATATAGAAGATTCAACAACATAATGTCTGATTCAGCATTGTTACATCATAATGCATCAACTTAAGCATTATTAGATCAGATATAACATTGTTAGGTATGTCTCATGTAGCATTGTCAGCTCAAAACAGATAAAATGTGTCATACAAATGTAATTAGATACAATGTTTTAGATACAACGTCATCAGATCAGACACAATAGATCAGATACAACATCATATCAAATCAGACAAAATGTGTCATCATTAGATCAGACACAAAGTGTCATAGACAGCACTATGTTGGTTCATTTAGCTGACACTTTGTATTATCAGACACAATGTATCATATACAGTATCATCAGATCAGACACAGTGTATCATATAAAGCATCATCTGCAGCTGGAGATCCTGTCCAGCTTGACTTGACAGCTGTCAATCAGCAAAATGAGCTGATCAGCTGACCCTGTTTCTCAGCCAATCAGCATCTTGCATTCTGTCCAGTCGTGTGGTCTGCCTGACCGGTGTTTAAGTATTCAACAGCCACCACACACACACACACACACACACACACTCGCCCGCTCAGGAAGGTCGTTGGTGCATAAATTCAGGCATTTAGTGGCAGTAAATCACATCAGCACCTGCTGTGGAGCTGCAGGGATATTGAGACTGTGATGAAGCAGATTTCAGTGGATTCTGAGGTTTGATGTGCAAAACTAACTCTGTGTGTCTGCAGTCGGGTCAGTTCAGCGAGGACATGATCCCCACGGTCGGCTTCAACATGCGCAAGATCACCAAGGGAAACGTCACCATCAAGGTCAGGAGATCGCTGTTTTAGAGCATCTCTGAACGAAAATATTTTTAAATATTCATATTTTATATATAGTAATATAAAACAAATGTAATTGCATGTACGGAAAACTTGTATTTAAACAATTTTTAAATTGCAATGATTCTTTTTTAAAAAATATGTCATGAATTGTAGAATAAAATACTGCTTTATCTGCAACTTACCCAGTAAAATGTAACATGTAATGGTTTTATATTTTTCAGAATGCACGGAATTAAAAAATATACATTAATTTTTTTTATACTTTAAGAAATATTTAAATTAATTGCAACTTTAGTCTCACCAAAATGGCACTGAAAAATTGTTAAATATTAAAATAAAATATTATAATATAATATTTTTATATAAATATAAAAATTGCTTTGTTTAATACATAAAATTATTTAATTTTTGGTTGTTATTTCTGATGTAGTTGTGGGACATCGGCGGTCAGCCGCGCTTCAGGAGCATGTGGGAGAGATACTGTCGTGGTGTCAGCGCTATAGTGTGAGTATATCAATCATCTCAGGTGCGTTACGTTAACGGTGTTATGATTTATTGCTTTCGTAACATCCTGTGGGTCGTTCAGGTATATGGTTGATGCGGCCGATCCGGAGAAGATCGAGGCGTCGAAGAACGAACTGCACAACTTATTAGACAAACCGCAGCTGCAGGGCATCCCAGTGAGCCTTTACTGCTTCATCTGCTCTCGTTTCATGTTTTTAGATCGTATTTTATAGGTTTTATTGGCTCAGTGTGGTTATTCGATCGTAAAAGCGCCTGCATTTCCTCAGGTTCTGGTTTTGGGCAATAAGCGAGATCTTCCCGGAGCTCTGGATGAGAAGGAGCTGATCGAGAGAATGTGAGTTCCTTCGTAATGCGTCATATCTGAATACATCGTATTAATGCAGTCTGATTTAGATCTGATGACTGAAAACTCGTGTGAAATCGTCTGATCTACAGGAACCTGTCGGCCATCCAGGACAGAGAGATCTGCTGTTACTCCATCTCCTGTAAGGAGAAGGACAACATCGGTAAGACAATAACGATAAAAATACAATTAGATCAAACCACTGAATCATGATGTGTTACATGCTCCTTATTGTGCTCGTTCTTCATTTTATGGCCTTTAAATATCAGGGAATATTGAAAAGGGGATTTCTAGGAATGAAGAAGTGAGAGTCAGTTCTGTTAATCACAGATCCTTTAATCACAAAACTCAGAAATTGCTGTTTGTGCTACTGTACCTTTAAGAAGTCTGGGCCCGGTTGCAAGAAAGTGCTTAAGTAATTCGACTTAACGGTATCCCTGAGGGGAAAAAAATCCCTGAGGCAAGGGATTTCTTTAGGAGCGTCACAACAAACGTCTTAACTGTCAGCCTTACCTTAGTGTTCATACGAAGTGTTTCACGGTAGTTTCTCACAATATTCGGCAAAGGGCGTTGTGGTTGTTATAGTTGCTGCATTTCATAATAAACAGAAAATAACGAAATGGAAACATATTATTAATTAAACATGAGCGCTGCATGTTTCTGCGCTGCTTTGTATTCAGTCATTACCGGAGAAAAGGCTGTTTTTGTCTTTCTGAAAGCGCCACCTGCTGACGGATGACTGAAAATCAACCCATGTTGTGAAACTAGTGTAAACTATAATGCATTTTAAAAATCTAAACAATTAAGACAGTAAAATATATTTGTATTGTTATTTAATTTATATAATAATTGATTGATAATAATTGTTTAAATTAATAGAATAACTGATACGACTCATCCATTTTCTTAAAAATTTATATAGAATATTTTGTTTTTGTGATTACCCGCAAGTCATGCTTTTTACAGTTTAACAGGTCACCACGACATTGTCCTAATGCGCTCGTATGGTATTAATTGTATTTTTGCAGGTCTTAAAAAAAAGCTTAATAGTCTTTGAGCTTAAAAATGTACATTTGAGCTTAAAAATCTTGCAGATACTGAGTTTAAGATGATTTAAGGGAGCGGTTTTGCTCCCTTAAATTTCTTAAGGTGAAAAGGTTACTAAGGACTTTGTAGCAACACTTAAGCGAACACTTAGATAATTAAGGGAAATACTTAATAAGAGCCTTAAAGTTCCTTAAGTTGACCCTTAGGTTTTTTTCTTGCAACCCAAGTTTTGCTAAGGGTACCCTTAACCTTATAACTAAGGGATTTCTTAGCTTAAGGGCTTTTATGCAAGCGGGCTCTGTGATTGGCCGCTTATAGTTGCTGGGTACTTGGGCGGGACATATGTTAATGAGCGCATGGTCATGTGTTCCAGACATCACACTACAGTGGCTGATCCAGCACTCGCGAACCCGGCGGAGCTGAGGAGGCGGAGCCGGCGTCTGATTGGAGGAGCCGCATCATGTGATCAACTGTATTTTAGGCGCTCTTGATTTTGTTCTAAACAAGCAAGCATCCGCCCCCCCTCCCTCTGTTCGTATAAACTAATCCACATCATTTACATCGTTTGATTTTTTTTTTTTTTTTTTTTTTACTTTTACTTGAATGTGCTTTTTTTACCGTTCGTCGAAGTCACATGACGCGTTTCGCTCGCTCGCGTCGTTCTGCGCGTTCGCTCGGAGACGCGATCGAACCTCGACTCGACGCCCACAGCATCTGTCTGAACCAGCGCACTTTGGTCTAATGTTTTTCCGACGTTGCGAGAACGTTCCGCATTAGTTATTTTGCGTTTCGCAGGATGTTAAATCTTAGTATCGTTAGCCTGTTAGCGTGACCCGGTGCTGTCGGCGTTTCTACGAACACGGGCATCAACGTCACACGGTTTTGCGTTAATCTCGTAGCATTACGACATCTTTTTATCTGAAAGCACACGAATCATTCTGAAGAGGTTACCGTGTCCAAACGAAGATTTTATACGTTTCTTTCAGGTCGCCGTGGCGATAGCGTTGTAATCGTTGGCTGGGCAATCGTTCCCATCGCATCGCTTTTCAGTCTGCGAGCACGTGCAGAACAACATCTTGTGTTTTATTTGTTTCTCGACGGGATGCAATACCGTATCAGACGACGAACGTCGATCGGTCTCTGTCGGAACCCGCAGATCGTTGCGCTAATAAAAGCGGCGGAGGTGCGGCAAAGTCGCGCAAATCTCCTGCTGAAGAGTCCAGTGTTGTTTCTGAATGCTGTTCGTATCGGGGAGAGACAAAAGTTCTTGTGATTTTTCTCGCTTTGTTTTGTTTACAGCCTGTTTAATTTTCGTCGCACGTTTGAACGCATAACGCCGTCGGTAGATTATACATATGTAAATTGACACGTTTTTTCGGTTGTTTTTGGCATGTTTTTACTCATGTTTTTTCACAGTGTTTTTCAACTGGATTATGTAAATAGCAACTTAAACCAAATGAGATCTCCCTCCTGAGCGTTACGGTGTTTGTCTTATTGTGATTAGCGTCCTATGATAATAATAACGATAATAATAATAAATAATAATAAAGAAGACCCCACTCATATCGCAGCAATCTGAACAAATGGATTGTGTGTTTGTGAGAGAGAGAGAGTGAGTGTGTGAGCGATGGAATGGATGCCGCCATATAGCCTAGAATAATATTTACGTTACAAATGCCGAAAGTTTATTCTGTTGATTTCTCGCAACTGCTAATCACTTTATATCCATCTTCACTAATGTTTGATTGTCACGAGCTCATCGCCTACACGAGTGAACGACAAAATGGCGATAATCAACACTGCTCCCCTGGTTACAAAGTCATGTTACGAAGACGACTTTGACGTTACGAAGTTCGTGTTATGACAAAAGGTATTTTTTACAGTAATTTACGAAGTCAACTTTAGTTATGTAACAAAGTTGTGCATTTGCGACATACGCGTAACTAACATAACGTTGATTTTGACAAAGTAATTGAAGTCAGAATATGAAGTTACGTTCAATCTGACAATTTAGTTGCGTAACATAAAATTCGTAACCACTATTAAAGTTGACTTGGCGGGAGTCATTTACGAAGTCGGTCTAACGAAGTCGACTTGATTGATTCTGACATAATTTACGAAGTCATCCTAATGAAGTTACGTTTCTAATTGACTTTGTTGCACTATTTCATTGTTACATGACTTTGTAACGTGAACTTTGTAAAATCGCTTCCTGAGCACAACTTGGGTTGCGTAACGTCAAGTTCGTAAATTACTGTTAGCTGTTGAAGTTGATTCGCAGAAGTCACCTAAAAGCCAATCAAGTCGACTTTGATTATAACAACTTTTACGAAGTCATCCAGATAAAGTTTCTTCGCAAACGCGGTGGTTTATTAGGCGACTGTTACGTTTGTAAATTACTTTGTCAAAGTCAACTTCGTAGAAGTGTTGATTATAATGACATTTAAGAATAAAGTCATTTTAATTATTCGCTTTGCTAGCGAAGTGGATTCCAACTGTTACGTGATGTTATTTTCGTAAAAGACTTTGTCAAAAACAACTTTGTAAAAGTCACATATCGACTTTGTTGATGATAATGAAGTGTGCAGTGTGGAGCACTTTATTAATAACGATGATCCGATTGTCGCTTGGTTGTGTTGCGTTGCTTGATTCGACGCTGAACGCAGAACTGTTTTTGTTTTTGCTGCTTTTTTTGTTAAAGCTCATATTCACTCCTGTCATCAGTTCATCATTGACATGAGCTCATCTGGGTTCTTCTTATCTTCTGTATGCGTGTTGATTGATTTTTTTTTTTTTTTGTCTAATTACATGTGGCCATAATATTGTTTTTTATATTTTAATTGTTCGTAGCAGTGCCGTCTTTTGTTTGCTGGGGAATCATGTTATTTTTTGTTTTGATTTGCCCCCCCTTGCATGACTCATTATGGGATGGAGCTGGTTGCCATAGTTACTGTATAATCAGCGTGTGATTGGACTGAGCTCGATGATGTTCTCCCCCCTCCCCCCCCCCCTCTTTATATGGATCAGACAGTAACTTTTTAAAGCAAGTCACATAACAAGTGTGTCTGTACAAGACTCGATCAGTTGAGTTGTTCATTTGGGATCTTTCTATTCTCTCGTACTCGCGGTGATAACTGTACATGTTGTTCTTGTTATTTACAGATTATTTAAAAATGAAATTAAATGATTTCCCTCTCAGAACCACGGGTTCTTCTTCCTTTCAGTCGGTGTGGTTTTTATTTTAGGTCTAACTTTGATACTGGACAATATCCCTGCTGAAAAAAAAACAGCATATGCTGGTTAGGTAGGTTTTGATGCTGGTATGCTGGTTTAAACTGGTCCTTAGCTGGTTTATGCTGGTCCTGCACCAACATAAACCAGCAAAGGACAGCAGGGAATGTACTTCACAAGATACATTTTAAATAAAAAGAACTTCATAGGAACTTTATTAACAAAGCAAAAAGGTACAAAGCGTTTAATTTGGTGGTTTTGACATAAATGTGATGTGAAAAGGAGAGTTCAGAATAGTATACTATCATACTATATTTCTGCAGTATGTAGTATGTACTGTGCATCGTTTAATATTTTTTCATGGAGTACTTAATAATATACAAGTATACTGTATCCCACAATGCAATGCTCAACATACCTTCACTAAACAGTGAGCAGTATGCAGGTTTTTCGGCTTCTCCAGCAGAGGTCAGTAGAGATGTACAAATATGAAACCCTGGACCACCAAACCAGTCAGTAAGGGAGACTGAGATTACAACATACAACATTATTACATCTGAAAGCTGAATAATTAAGCTTTCCATTGATGTATGGATTGTTATGATAAGACAATATTTGGCCGAGATACAACTATTTGAATATCTGGAATCTGAGAGTGCAAAAAATGTAAAATATTGAGAAAATCGCATTTAAAGTTGTCCAAATGAAGTTCTAGCAATGCATATTACTTATAAAATATTACGTTTTGATACATTTACAGTAGGAAATTTACAAAATAATTTCATGGAACATGATCTTTATTTAATATCCTTATGATTTTTGGCATAAGAAAAAAACAATTTTGACCCATACAATATATTTTTGGCTATTACTACAAACAGCGACTTAAGACTGGTTTTGTGGTCCAGGGTCACATATTTCTCTGATTAACTATAAAATCAGTTTTCATTTTCAGTACAGTGCAGTTTTTCTTAAGATCAATTTAACGTTTACTGATGTGATGTGGAAAAAAAAAACACTTATTAAACGGTAATATAAATGTTAGATTGATAAAGGCGTCAATTTGTCAGTAAAAAAATATTATATTAATTGATTTCATACTGAAATCACACAATATCAGAGCCGCATATCAACCACGCTGGACCCTAACGGCATTTCAGCGACTTTCGCGCTCTTTTTATTCAAACGTCCACACAAACGCTCCCGCGTTCTGTTGGTTTAAGCGAGTAAACGGGGTTCATGTGCGGTTTGTTTGCGCATATTCATCCCGTCAGACCCCTCGCTGCTGTTGGTTTTGGCCCGGTTTTAGTCTCTGGCTCTGTTTTTCAGCCGGTAGGATGTGAGAAGGCCAGAGGTCAGCGTTGTCATGGAAACGGTGACAGCGCGCGCTGACGAGCCGGATGTCCAGCGGGACTCGGTGACCCGGTATGATCCGGCTCATGGCCGCGGAGCCCGCGGTCTTCCTCTGCTCCCGCGGCGCTGCTGACGGTCGGTTCCGCCGAGCCCGCGGTGATCTGGAGCGGCTCTGAGATGGGTTTCCACGGCGATGTCACGCGGAGCTTCAATCTCTTTCGGCGGAACAAAACAAACAGTGTCAGAGAGCCGTCAAAGCACACAAAACACACACACAACTCTTAAATGAATATATAATGAACACACACTGGCGCTGAGGAGATTTTCACACAACTTATTTACCTAAACTTAACAGTACTGTGGTTTCGCTTAGTAATACGTACATCTTTATATGAGTATGTTAGACATTCATTATCGTGGTAACACCACAGTACTGTTCTCTATGTGTTAAATCATATTTGACGGTGTGTGTGGTGCTGATTCTCATTCATGAATTCACATCTGTGACAAAATCAGCCTTTGTGAGCAGCACTGGCGTGGGTTTATAGCTGAGGAACGAAACTGTTCAGTTGAATATGACAAAACCCCCTTTTGTGAACATCTGGGAATGGCTACATTTAGAAAATCGATTCATAAATCATGTTTTGTTGTTCTAAAATGCCGTGTCTGTAGTCGAAATTTACATAATTAGCTAATATTAAGGAAAGATAAACCGACCACTTGTGTGGGTTTATGTTTTAAAGACAAAACTGTCCACAGAAGTGAGTTAAAAACGACATAACCTCCTTTTTTTGACATGTTGGGCCGGCTTCCTAAAAAATCACAGTTTAAAAAATGTGTATTGTTTGTGGGTTTATAGTCATATTTTTTTTCATAATTAGCTATAATGTAAACAAAAGATTGATGACAGGTTTATCTGAGGCATTATTTTCGCTTGTATTTGTTTACCTATCTTTGTATTTTTACTCTAAATAGATGAGGAAAACAGAAGACATGAATTTCTCATGGAACATCAGGTACACAAACTAAATTGACTAAATTATACTTTACATTTTTTTGACAACTATATCACAGTATTGTTTCTGAATAAAATGTAGATAGTTTGACATATTATTTGAACATTTACAGCAGCATTTTAGTGGCACATAAAAAAAAGTCTAAAATTATGAGATTAAAGTTGTAATATTTCGAGAATAAAGTCGAAAGTTTTCGAGAATAAAGTTAAAATGTTTAGAGATTAAAGTCAGAATGTTTTGAGAATAAAGTCGAAAAGTTTCGAGAATAAAGTCAAAATGTTTTGAGATTAAAGTCGAAATTACGAGAATAAATCTGAAATGGTTCAAGAATAAAGGCGCAATGTTCTGAGAAGAAAGCCAAACTGTTTCAAGAATAAAGTCGAAATATTACGAGAATAAAGTCGGAATGTTTCGAGATTAAAGTCGAAATTACGAGAATAAATCTGAAATGTTTTGAGAATAAAGTCGAAAAGTTCAGAGAATAAAGTCAAAATGTTTTGAGAATAAGGTCGAAATGTTTTTAGATTAAATCTGAAATGTTTTGAGAATAAAGTTGAAATGTTTTGAGAATAAAGTCGCAATGTTTTGAGAATAAAGTCACGTTTTGAGAATAAAGTCGAAATGTTTCGAGAATAAAGTCACAATGTTCTGTGAATAAAGCCCCAATGTTTTAGAGAATAAAGGCTCAATGTTCCGAGAATAAAGTCAAAATGTTTTGAAAATTAAAGTTCTAATATTTTGAGAGTATAACCTGCACATGCAAATGATTGGGATTGGGAGCACTGGGAGAAGTTGTCAGGCCACCAGAATTTATTTGAATATATTTGGGATTATTATCAGAAACCATACCATGTGTTATACTTGCAGGGACAATATTTCACGTCTTCGATTGCATTCATTAGGCCTATTTGTAGCAATAATCTTTTATTAATAGCAATAAGCTTTGTGCTTTCGGTACTTTTAATATAAAACAAAATCTGTCAGTCTTTTAAAATCTATCAGTTTTAGAGCGAAATACAAACAATGTGTCTTGCAATAATGTGTTTTTCACACTCTTTAATGTGCTGGGACAGATTGTGGATGTGCTGTGAATCAGTTGTCTTTTCAATTTCAGTGGGACTTTTTTTTTTATTAAAGTATACAGTTTTCTTTGTGAAAATTCTGCAAAAACAAGCTGTTTTATTCACGGTATAATACAGTAATATTTATGTCTTCCGTTCATTTTTTGTAGCACATTGTCAAAATATTTTGACTATTCTTGTAATTTTGACATTATTCTCTAAATATTTTGACTGTATTCTTGTCATTTTGACTTTATTCTCATAATTTTAAATTTATTGTTGAAATATTTAGATTTTATTCACAAAATATTTTCAACTTTATTCTTAAAATATTTTGACTTTATCCTCGTAATTTCGACTTTATTCTCATAAAAGTTTGACTGTATTTTCATAATTGACTTTATTCTTGTAATATTTTGACTTAATTCTCTAAATATTTAGGCTTTATTCTTGTAATATTTTGACTTAATTCTCTAAATATTTAAGCTTTATTCTCGTAATTTCGACTTTATTCTCAAAATATTTTGACTTTATTCTCAAAATATTGACTTTATTCTCGCAATTTCTTCTTTATTCTCAAAATATTTAGACTTTATTCTCGCAATTTCTTCTTTATTCTCAAAATATTTAGACTATTTCTCAAAATATTGACTTTATTATCGTAATTTAGACTTTATTCTAAAAATATTAACTTTATTCTTGTAATTTCAACCATATTCTTATAATTTAGACTTTACTCTCAAAATATTTCGACTTTATTCTTGTAATTTCGACTTTATTCTCAAAATATTGACTTTATTCTCACAATTTCTACTTCATTCTCATAATTTCTATTTTATTCTCAAAATATTTAGACTATTTCTCAAAATATTGACTTTATCCTCGTAATTTCAACTTTATTCTAAAAATGTGGACTTTATTCTCAAAATATGGACTTTATTCTTGTAATTTCAACCGTATTCGTATAATTTAGACTTTACTCTCAAAATATTTAGACTTTATTCTCGTAATTTCAACTTTATTCTCAAAATATTGAGTTTATTCTTGTAATTTTGAATTTATTCTCAAAATATTCCAACTTTAATCTCTTAATCTTAAATTTAAATTTTTACAGCGGTACTAAAACGCCGGCATAAACATTGAATAATTTAACATTTAAAACATATTTGTCTCTTAACATTGTGTACGATTTCACCACAAGGGGCGCTTCACAAGGTTTCTTCTATGGCCAGTTTTCACTTTCAGCTCAGCTAATCTTTCTGATAGTTATATGAACTTAAATAAACTATTGTCATGCCTGTATGTAGATACCTGAACATCATCTGATTTATTTTTCTGGAAATTCCATCAGCCCTTGTGTTCTGAACTTCAAAAGACCGTTCCCCTAGATTCAAGCTACAGAAACAACTTTTAAAAACCTCCCTGAGAGTGTAAAACACACTCTTGACCTCATTCTGTACGGTTCATGACAGCGGCAGAGCGTTTAATCCACCCCAGATTACTTGTTGCCCCATTCTTCCCGCAGAACAGCTGAACTGCCCCTCCGTGTTACCCACATCAACGCGAGGGTCCCGTCTCCAGGACAACCGGCGATCCAGGAGAATGTACCGTCTGTTTCTGGTCTGCCGCTGTTTGGAGTCTGAATGCCGAAAGCCGGCGTGTGACAGTCGCGTAGCAACCGCTCAGGGGCCGCTATTGATATTCAGCGCGGGGGCCGCGGCTCGGGAACAATGCGGCCCTTATGGGCCCCCACGACTCCTCCTGAGAATCTACTGTAGGAGGAAAATCACTTGAGAACAGCCAAGATACAGCGGTTCAACTGTGTGTGCAATCCCTCCAAACAGACGGGTCACATAAGTACAAGTCCTTTAAGCGTTTCTGTGTAAAACAGAGAAGCTAAAAAGTTTAACGCAACATATTCAAACTGTTTTAATTGGCTGCAACCAAGTACAAAAAAGAAATACAAAAGATTCGACGCTAACAATCCGTTCAGCTACGTCAGTTCACTTTGCTATTATAATCACTATCTAACGTGTTAAAGTTCAGTATTTTCCCATAGTTCATAGGGTCGTTTGTCTCTGCTGAGAGTTCGTAAACAGGCACAAGTCGTTTCATTCCAGCAGAGGGTCAGACAGTCTTTGATATGTGAGACTCAAAACATAACATTTCATCTTCAAAACGTATAAAGGTTGATCTGAAAAAGACAACTCCATACTTTCAGTTTTAAACTGACAATTTGAGGATAAAAATCAATTAAGTGCATAAAAATACAAGGTTTTCAAGTTTGCCACAAATGTCCATCCAGCAGTACAATATTTATGGATAAACACACAATATTAGTTATTAATTCCAACGAAGTTCACAATTTGTTTGTATTTCGGTAGTGATGGATCTATAACAAAAATAGACTTGTGACTGAAATACAGCAACTAATCGATGATTTTAAATCTCTAAACCTGATTGGACATAGACAGAAATAGGAAATTGCATTTCTGCGTTTAAAGGACTAGTGCGCTTCCGGAACAAAAGATTACGGATAATGTACTCACCCCTTGTCATCCAAGATGTTCATCTCTTTCTTTCTTCAGTCCTAAAGAAATTATGTTTTTTTGAGGAAAGTGTTTAATGATTTCTTTCCATATAGTGGACTTCTATGGTGCCTCTAAGTTGGAACATCCAAAATGCAGTTTAAATGCAGCTTCAAAAGGCTCTAAATGATCCCAGCCGAGGAAGAAGGGTCTTATCTAGCAAAATAATCAGTTGTTTTCCAAACATATTGACAGTTTATATACTTTTTAACCTCAAATGCTCGTTTTGTCTCGTCTCTGCGATGCACATGCGTAGTCTGTGTGCTCTGGGTCAGTTAGGGAATGTCGAAAAAAATCCCATCTCATTTTCTTACCCAACTTCAAAATCATCCTACAACGCTGCAGAAGTACCGTTTACAAAGTGAACATACCAAAAAGATCGGCCTTTTGCCAAAAAGGTAAAACAGCATTGCTTGACCTAGATCACACAGACTACGCATCACGGAGACGAGACAAGACGAGCATTTGAGGTTAAAAAGTATATAAATTGTCAATAACCCATTGTTTCGCTAGATAAGACCCTTCTTCCTCGGCTGGGATTGTTTAGAGCCCTTAGAAGCTGCATTTAAACTGCATTTTGGACGTTCAAACCTCGGGGCACCATAAAAGTCCATTTTATGGAGAGAAATCCTGAAATTCTTTCCTCAAAAAACAATTTCTTTACGACCAAAGAAAGAACACCTTGGATGAGTCCATTATCTGTACATTTTTGTTCTGGAAATTAACTAATCCTTTAACTCTTCTCATCCAGCGGTGAGTGGCGGCATGTCTTTCATATATTTACTTTATAATATTTTTAAATGAATAGCATCTTTGTGTTCCTTACACAAAACCATACAGATCTGGAACATTTAAATCAGGGCTGCCCAAACTCGGTCCTGGAGGGCCGGTGTCCTGCAGAGTTTAGTTGCAACCTCAATTAGACACACCTGAACCTGCTAATCAAGCTCTTATTAGGCATACTTGAAACTTCTAGACAGGTGTTGAGGCAAGTTGGAGCTAAATTCTGCAGGACACCGACCCTCCAGGACCGAGTTTGGGCATCCCTGATTTAAATGGTCACTTTAGTGTGAACTGTCCCTTTAAGAGTGTTAGCGACGGACGATACTTCGTTCACAGTTTTTATATACAGACACTGATCAACACGGCGTTCCGATGATCAGCTCGGCCGGGCCGTCCTTCGCTTTATCGAAGAACACTGCGGGCGATGTTCCCGACACAATCTTCAGCTTCTCCTCCTGGAGGGAGACGGGCGAGGACAGGGACGAGGACACGGCTGTGGCGTTGGTGGACGAAGACGAAGACGTGGACGACAGCGAAGAATCCGGCAGACACTCGTCGCAGCAGCAGCAGCAGCAGTCCATAAAGGCCTGGCCGAGAGAGCGACAGATGCAAAGCAGAAGAACGGGCGTCGTTCCTGCCCGCACGAACAACAGGAACTGGCCAATCAGAGCGAGCAGCGCTCGTGTGGCCACGCCCACATCCACACCCGCGTAGGCCAGAACGATGTTCCAGGCGTTTTCCGGCAAGCTGCAAATGGCGTAAACGGACGCCAACGCCACCACCGTACGGGTCAGCTGGCGCTCCCGCCGCTGCTTCTTCGGAGACGAGGACGCAGAGGACGACGAAGACGACGTGGAGGACGGGCGCAAGGCTTTGCTCTTAACGTTCTCGTCCGTGACGTGTCTCGTGAGCAGCTGACACGCTCCGGTGAACAACAGCGGCAGGCAGAAGAAGCATCCGAAGGTCCACCACATTCTGGCCTGTTGGTACGTCAGCACCAGCGAGTACAGCGTCTCCGGCAGCGCCACGGACGGCTGCTGACTGCACGAGTCCACCGGCAGACCCGTCCGCGGAGACACCGCCTGCTCCAGCTGCCACATCAGCAGCTCCGGGGCGGCCAGAATTAGGGATCCCACCCAGATCACCGACAGCTTGGCGAGGATGGACTGGCAGGACTCCACCTGCCGCGGCCGCGGAGGAACGCTGGTCACCGCGTGGAAGCGGTCGATGCTGAGTGCGCACAGAGTGAACGTGGTCACGCCGAGAGACGTCACCTGAAAGACACGTCCACAAACTCTCGTCAGAATGACATGAAATCACATGGCTGTACGTTTTTGTAACCATAGCATGGTAAAATAGTTTTCTTTCCACATGTACCTTTGTGAAACTATATATTTTTGGACATCTACCATGATGATACCATGGACATGTACAATGGTAAAACTAATATATCTACTATGATGTCTACTATGGTGCTGACATGTTTTTGAACATGTACAATGGTAAAACAACATTTTGGGGGACATTTACTTTGGTTATACCACATTTTCTGGAAATGTACTATGCTGACGAGTTTCTTAGACATTTACCATGGTGATACCACTCTTTTTTGGATGCCTACCATGGTGCTGACATGTTTTATGGACATGTACAATGGTAAAACAACATTTTGGGGAACATTTACTGTGGTTATACCATGTTTTTTGGAAATGTACTATGCTGACGAGTTTCTTAGACATTTACCATGGTGATACCACTCTTTTTTGTATGTCTACCATGGTGCTGACATGTTCTATGGACATGTACAATGGTAAAACAACATTTTGGGGGAGATTTACTGTGGTTATACCATGTTTTCTGGAAATCTACTATGCTAACGATTGTCTTAGACATTTACCATGGTGATACCACTGTTTTTTGAACATCTACCACGATGATACCATGCTTTATGGACATGTACAATGGTAAAACATTTACATTTAGTCATTTGGCAGACGCTTTTATCCAAAGCGACTTACAGTAGAAGCAATCAGAGCAACAAGAGAGCGACAGTGTATAAGTGCTGAGGCAAATTTCAGTTAGATAAACACGATAAGTCTTGCAAGGTTTTTTTTTTTTTTTTTTTTTTAAATAAAGTATATAGAAAAACTGAAAGGAGTAGGAAAGTGCTAGTGTCAATTGGTCAAGTGCTGGCGAAAAAGATGGGTTTTCAGACGTTTTTGAAGATGGCCAATGACTCAGCTGATCGAATTGAGATGGGTAGGTCATTCCGCCAGCTGGGAACAGTCCAAAAAAAGGTCCGTGAAAGTGATTTTGAGCCTCTTTGGGATGGCACCCCCATCCCAAAACACCATTTACCATGGTGATGCCATGTTTTTGGATATCTTCTATGCTGACAAGTTTCTTTTTAGACATTTACCATTGTGATAGCACTCCTTTTTGGATGCCGTTTTTGAACATGTACAAAGGTAAAACCACATTTTTTGGGGACATTTACCATGGCTATATCATGTTTTTTTGAAAATCTACTACTACTACAGTACTATGGTCATACCATGTTTTTTTGGACATCTACTCTTGTGATACCATGTTTTTTGGACATGTACCATAGTAAAACTATGTCTTTTGGACTTCTGTCATAGTAATACCACGATTTTGCACATATATAATGGTGACACTCTGCTTTTAGACATGTATCATGGTAAAATCACATTTTTAACAACTATGCTAGAACTATGGTATTCTTCTAAATACATTGGAAAACCATCTAAGTACCATGGTATATTAAATGTTTTACCATACTTTGCCATCACTAAGTATGATATAAATAAAGGTTTAAAATGTTAATTTACTGCTGTATAATAAAATGTTTTAGGGCCGCAGAAGTGGGTCAAGAGACACGCAAACACTCTCCACAGACAACCCTGCCCTTAAAACACACTCTAAACACTCATTCAACACGCTAATGAGGCCAATTAGTGCCGCTAATTACCCGGAGATCTCATTTACATGACAATCAGCAGAGCTGGTGCTGTAAAGAGGAGGCTGGAAAATGAACTCAAGAAACTACCCACAGTGACACACACACACCGACTCTGATGGATTGCGATGGCTAGTTTTCATGCACTTTTTATATTAAGGGTACAAAATATATATTTAGCCAACAACTACAACTAAAAAAAGTACTGTTGTATTAACATGTTACCATGGTAATTTATTTATTTTTTTTGATAGAAACTGTATTACTTCAAGACATAGGATGGATATATAAGACTATTTTCTCAGGACGTTCTGGCACGGTTCTTTCTCAAAGTTATGAACAAACGAACCAGCAAAGAAAAATATGTTCTAAGAATGTTTTTGAAAATGGTTCAACCGTCCAATTTTAAAACGTTCTAAAACGAGTTCGATTCAAACATTCCCTTTACAAACATTATGCAAATGCTACTTTTGAATGTTCCCTGGACGTTCTAAAAGAAGTAGCAACGTTTAAAAACGTTATACGAACATATACAATGTTTCTTTTCTGAAATATGTTGAAAATTTTTCGAATGTTACTAATTGTTTCAGAACTTTCAGAGAACATTCAAAAGTAACATTCCCATCATGTTTGTAAAATGGAACATTTGAATAAACAAACTTTTTAAAACTTTAAAATATGTATATATATATATTAGATATTTGCCTTATTTAATTGACTGATTGATTGATCACGTACCTCTACATATGGCACTATCCTGCAGGACAGATCTCCCATCAGCCTCCTCTTGGTCAGCTCGTTGAAGATCACCACCGGCAGGCAGAAGAACAGGACCATGAAGTCCCAGAACGCCAGACTGGCCAGCGCGCAGTTCCAGGTGCTCTTCAGGTAATAATTGTGCCACACGATACACATCAGCGCCAGGTTGCCCACAATGCCCACGGAGAACACTATAAGCGCCAGCAGCATGACCGCGTAGGCGCTGTACGACTCGTCTGTGAGCGGGTACAGCGGGTTGTGAACGCGCAGCGAGCCGTTGAACGTTCGCGGGGTGGTGAAGAACGCGTCCGGGTCGGGATGAGGGCGCTGGTGTCGGTGCGCGTTCCGCTCGCGCTGCTTGTGTTTGGAGCCGCGCGGAACTCTCGGCGAGCGCGCATCTTCTTCATCATCATCTTCCTCAATGCGATGTGCTGCGGAGGGGTTCGGCTCCAGCGATGATGATGATGATGATGACTCCATCAGGCTCACCTTCATCTCCACCGCGCGTTTATCCGCCTGAACTGAGCCGGCAAACACAACCAGAGCGAATAAAGCGCTCAGCATCATCGTGAGGCTCTGACCGGATCTGGATGATGGAGTGATGTGCTGCGGATGAGCGGGAGCTCCAGTCTGATCATCTCCACTAGTTCTGCTCCTCTAGTTTCTCACCAAGTTCCTGAGTGAATTCATGAAGAGCGCCAGAAGAAAACACGCCCCCTTGTGGACGATAAACGACACTGTTCTCTGGCAGAAAAAGTGGAAAGTTTTTGGAAATGTTGCCATAGTGACTCTACTTCTCAAACCTTTCCACATAAATACAGATTTTCTCTATTTTAAGTGATAACAACTCTGAACAAATCACACAAATTAAAACTGTGTATTGATCGAACTGTTTCAAAGATGTTTTATTTGGATTGTTTGACTAATCAAAAGAGAATATAGGATTATATAAATATAATTTAATTAATTAGTATTTTCTGCTAGCTACATTTAAGCAAAACAAAAAATCCTGGCTCTAAAGCTCTCTTTTCTTAATTGGATATACTATCCAAAGCTCTGTTCATCCTGCAGTAAAAACATAATCTTTATTCATTCTGTGTAACTATGTGTTCTCTTAAAGTGTAAATTTATTATACTGTGTGTGTGTGTGTGTGTGTGTGTGTGTTTGTGTGTGTGTGTGTTAGCCAGCAAAATTCCACATAATATGAAATCACTGTAAAATGCCACTGAACGAGTTTGATTTTACCAGAAGTTTATTGTCCTCTCAGTGATGTTACATTATTTGTATAAAGTATGTTTGCACTGGATTTGGATATAAATCAGACTGACAGGTCTCAGACACTTGATTTATTTATTTATAAATGTTTTTACGCATCATATACAGTATCATCAGTCACTAATATTTTTTGCTGATCATAGAGATTAAGCTGTTTAAAGCGTATTATACAGCAAACATTTTTAGCTTTGTCAGTCACGAATGTCTGCAGAATATGTTGCTTTGATCATATGTGGGACTGAATCTTATCTTCAATCCTGGTCTGTATTTGATCTGATGATCTTGAGATGTAGATGAGCCTGAATCTGAGAGGAGACACAAGAGTCTCATTCTTTATCTTCTCCATTAGATGTATTTATCCAAACTCTCAATAGCATCCTGTTTTGAGTATCTCCTCCATTCATCTGGTATTTTACCATAACCCTCAAATGTTTTACTGTAGTATTTTTCCAGATGTTTCTGGAATCTGCACACAAACCACTTCCAGTAGGGCAGTTCAGAGAGATCAGGGGTGATGCTCCAGTTTGCATAAACTCCTCCTGCTCTTCTGTATTCTCTATATTTAAACTTTCCATCTCCTGTGTTAAAACACAGATCACTTGCCACTAAATTAGTGCAAAGATCAGTACAGAGATTCTGTGCAGAATTGTAACACATGCCATTAATTCCAGTCGCTCTGTGGAAAGCAGCACTGTGATCTCCAGGATGGTTTTCTATGGTGTTTGAGCAGATGGCTTTACAGAACGGACACTGAACCCAACAGCACTGACAGAAATGATCCATCAGAAGCTCATCTGGTCTGAACTTAAGGTCTAGTTTTTTATCAAATGACTTTGTGTTGAATTCTCTGCTGATGTCAGACATTATATTGGGAAGTTTTTTCCTCGTCACATCTTCTAGGAGGTTTAAATCATCAACATCATCATGTTTGACTCCACTGAGGTCTTTTTTAGAGAAGATCAGCTCATCTGAGAGCTGCTGTGTGAAACTCTTCAACCACAAACCAGCATCTCCTCTGTTCTCTTGAACATGTTCAGTAGATTCATGAGCTGCTCTAATGATCTTCTGCTGCAGGAGTTTAATGTTCTCCATCATCTTTGGTAAAACACTGACACTGAACTGATCAGTGATGTACCGACTGACTTCATCTCTGATGAAACTCTTGAAGTGATCTCTGGGATTATGAATGTAGTTCATGTATTTGCCAAAATCCTCCTCTTCTGCCAGTGTCTTCAGGATGTGTTTCTCCAGATTTGATCTGTTTCCATTCAGTGATTCACAGTTTGTTCTCATTGCATCTGTCAGATCTCTGGCAGTCCTCTTGTAGATGCTCTCCTCAATAGGCTCTTTCAGTTTCTGACAGATGATCTCAACAAAAACAGCTGCTGATGTGAATCTATAACAGTATTTCTGGAAAATACTATAGTACTCTTCTCTCTTCTTCTCAACATATATTACAGGATCATTGGCTTCTCTGAACAGTCTGTGTTGGTCAGTGATCATCTTGTTTGCTCTCTTACAGATGGAAAGAACCAAATCCATGAAGAATTCATTCTTGAACACATATTTCACCTGTCCTTCCTGATGTTTTATTAATCTTGTTTTGATGTATTCTATAAATTGTTGAATGCAGCTTTTGTTGTAGCCCATCTTTGAGATGTTAAATGACTGAATCATTCTGTCTGTTTGATGAGCAACATCTGAGACGAATGATCTTATTTGGGCTTCATCCTCTGGAGACAGAGTTCGTCCGAATCCAAATGTTTTTTGAGCTGTTCTGTAAGTATCCTTTAGAGTCAATTTAAGCCTACCTTTTGTGGACTTTTTGAAAATAACATATTCAGAATAACTCGGCACAGTAAAAATGTTGTATTCCCTGGCCACCCTCCAGTGATCTACAGAAGCACTTCCACTGATGTCACTGAGGATCTCTCTCATATCTCTCATTATGTTAATGTCTTTGATTGCAGGAGTGTCTGTGATGATGATCTTCACACTCTGTTCCCAAAACAAATCAAACTCTTTCTTCAGTGTTTCTTCATTATTTGTTTTGTCTTTAAGTTTTAAGGCGAGTTCTCTGCTCTTTTCATAGAGAGTGTATTCATGGTGTGTCCTCTGAGCATCAATGTTTTTCTTCAGGTCTCGCTGCTGAAGAACCTCATTTAATTTCCTCTTTGTTTCTCTCACAATGTTTTCCTGAAGCTCTGTGATTTTGATTTCAAATGATGTTTTCCACTGAATCAGTATCTCTTTATCTTTGTCTTTCTCAAAGAATTCAGTCATTGATTTTTTTACCTCTTCATTTGTCTTCTTCAGCTCTCTTTGAAGATCAGTTTCTTTGATCTCGTGAATTGCTTCATTTTCTATTTTGTTGTGTAGTTTGTTCTCAGTTTCCATCATGGCACTGCGAAGACTCCAGGACCACTTGCTGTATTCAGTCTCCAGTTTCCTGTAAGCTGAAATCTCCAGAGAATTTCTGAAGTAAAAGACTAATCGTTCATTTAGTAAACCCTCCCACAGATATTTAATTCGATCTTTTAAATCTATCAGCATCATTCCATGTGATTTTGAGGCATGAGACATAATAGTTTCCTTTAGTTCTTGAATGTTCTCACAGTATTGTGGGTTTATTGGAGCCATTGGTGGGCTTCCCTCCCAGAACTGAGCAAAATACTTCACATCACTCTGAACATCAAATCTAACTATATCACTGAAACATTCAACATCACAGACTTCCTCTTCAGCAGCGAGTTTGGTCATCTCATCCAGTGTCTCCTGCAGTCGTCTCCTTCCCTCCATGTTTTTCTCTTCAGCTGTGACGTCTGAAATGTTCTGATGCACAAACACACAGCTGGGATTCAGTCTGACCTTCTTCATCCTCATGAAGAACTGAACAACAATCTGAAGAATGTCCTGCATCTCAGATGGGTTTTCTCCAAAGATGTTGATCAATGTCAGATTCACAAGACCAACAACAAATGTGGCCAATTCATTGTCATGATGTCTTGCTGATCTTCCAGTCAGTTCTGGAGCACAAAGACCCTCAGTATCAACAACCAGAATATAGTCAGTGTTCATCTGTGTTTTCATCTCGTCTGAGACTCTGATCAGCTGCATGAAAGCTCCTCTGGTTGTCCTGCCAGCACCGACAGGAAACTGGAGTCCAAACATGGCATTCAGCATGGTGGATTTCCCAGAGCTCTGAATCCCTAAAACTGACAGCACAAAGACTCTCTGGTCTCCCAGTTTGTGGATGAGTTGATCTAGAACAGCAGAGATCCAGATCACAGGAACATGAGCAGCATCTCCATCCATCAGCTCCAGTGGAAATCCAGAGATCATCATCTCTGCTGCGAGACTCGGGAGAGAAGAGAAGTCAATCTGCAGGTCTTTCTTGTTCTTCTTCACAGATAAACATGATTCATAGATCTGACCGATCTCCCTCATGATGTGCTCCATACCAAAGGATGCAGCGTAAAGATCCTCAGATATTCTCTCAAGTTCAGTTTGTGCTGCTCTGAGTCGTTTAGATTCATCACAGTTCCCTGTCATTTTTAAGACTGTTAAGCACTTTTCATCATATTTGTGATGTAGAGCAGAAAGATCAGCTGATGTATATTCATCCAGGAGGATTCTGAGCCATTTGAGGAAAAACATGTTTGTGGCAGCATGTAAGTTTATTTCATTAATAAAAAGCTTCATGAACTCACTGATGTCAGATTCATGCTGCTGTTGACGGATTTTCTTCATTTCCATTTGTTTTCTTCGGATGTCTTTTTCTGTCTCGTCTACTCGAGGTTGATGTAGTTCTTTGTTCTTCTGACTCCACTGATGCCACAGTTTCCCCTGATGAGGCAGAAATGATTCTTTGATTTCTGTCAGATCTTTCTTCTCCAGTAAACTCATCATCTGCTGTGCTGCTGCTCTTCCTCTCCTGCAGTCATCATCATCTTCCTCATCTACTCTGATGTCTGAGTGTTTGGACACATCTTCAAGTCTGAAAGTGGAAAATGATTCTGAGAGACAATCATTTATAGCTCTTCTGAGTTCTTCAGATACATCTGACTGATTTCTGTCTTTCAAACCAATCTTGAACTTTCCTTTCTTTGTCTTCAATACAATAGATTCATCCTCATTAAGAAGACAAATTAGTAACTTTCTGTTTCTGAACAGGTTTTGTATCTTTGCTGCATGTCTGTCATTGCTGTCCAGTCGTGGCAGAAGAACAACATTGACTGAGCTCATTTCAGTGAGGATCTGCAGCTGTTTCTCATGGTCTCCTGCATCTCCGTGTAGATTACAGAACGCAACACAGTCAGTGAATTTATCATCATCTGACCCAGATGGACAGAACCAGGCGATCTCCACCACTCCATCCATCATTTCTCTGGATCTGCTGCTGTTTGGGCAGTTCCTGTGGAAGAACGTGTCGTGTCTCTCATTGATCAGACTGTTCATCAGCTGAGACTTGGATGAAGACACAGAGCCAAACCTGAAGAAGAACACCATTGGAGTTTGTGTCTTGTAGATCGGCTGGGTTTGTCTGATGATCTCTTTGTTGGTGTTTCTGATCTTCCAGCTCTTGTTGATTTGTCTGAATGTCCAGAGAGGAAACTCAATCTGTTGTGTGAATGGATCAGGAACAAGCAGAGGCAGAGCGAACTGACACTGGGACAGTTTAGTGACCATCAGCTGCTTCAGGAAACCATCAGCACAATGAAACACAGCCATCTGGACATCCATTTCATTAAAAATATCAAGCTCATCTTCAAATGAGTGATATTCTCTTTGATCTGTGTGATCCTGTTTATTGGTCTGTTTAGTTTTAATGTATCTTGCTCTATAGTTCATCATCAGTAGTTTCTGTATGAAAGTCTGAATCAGATGTTCTTCAGCACAAGACTCATGAGACTGTAATGAATGTTCATTTATCTGAAGAAAATCTGTAGCTCTCAGTTTGTTGTGGTGCATGCCTTCAAGATGAAGTCTGTGAAACAGATGCTTTATTCTTTCTGCTCTGAGTTCTGCTGGTTCAATATCCTTTTCTTCTCCCTGTGTAAAAAAATAATAATGCAACAAATTAAAACATTAGAATAATTATTATTCTAATCATTACAAGTAGTAATTAATTTATGTTCCCTTAAAACCTCCGGCACTGCCTGCTATAGCAACTGTGTGTCTATGTTATTCTTTTTGTTGTTTTTTTAGTTTCTTTTTTTAAGGACGTGTAAATTTTTTTTATTAATACTTCTGTTAACCCCATTGAGGAGGAAACACCAGGGATGTCGAGCTGGAGCTTTACGGAGGGCCAAGAGAAGAAGATTCAAGCCTTACCTTCCATCAGTCATGATGGGAAATGTAAGATCTCTGGGAAATAAGGTGGATGAACTGGTGGCATTCGTGTAAAATTAGAGGGAATACAAGGAATGCAGCATTATGTGCTTTATGGAGATATGGCTGCATAAGCATAATCTTTCAAATACTGCGGGGAGATTGCACAGTGAGTGGTAAGAAGAAAGGAGGGGGGGATCACTGTGCTGATTAATAAAAGATGGTGCAATTCAAAGCACATTACTTTTAAAGAGCGCATCTGTAATCCTGACATTGAACTGATCGCCATTGTATTTGCCTCGAGACTTTACCTCCGCTACTTTTGTTGTTGTTTATGTTCCATCTACTGCAAGCACAGAGGCAGCGTGTGATGTCATGCATACAGTTATAGTGAAGCTGCAAACACAGCAACCAAATACTTTTATTGCCATATTGAGAGATTTTAATCACATAACTCTTGCTTTAACTATCCCCACTTTTATAAGTTTGTGGAATGTTCAACAAGAGAGAATAAAACACTGGATCTACTGTATGCCAATGTCAAGGAGGCTTATGAATCCCAGTGCCCTCCCCCCTCTTGGACGATCAGATCACAACCTTGTTCTGCTTACTCCACTCTCCACAAGCCCTTTGTTCAGTATCAGCCTATTACAACTAGATGATCTGCGCAGTGCACTTGAAATTACAGACTGCGGTGTACTGTTTGTGCAGGGGGAATACATTGACAGTATGGTGGATTGTGTTACTGAATACATTAATTTCTGTGTTGACATTACCATTCCAACCACTGAGGTACATTGCTTCCAGAATAATAAACCCTGCACTACTATCTGAAGGCTCTTCTAAGTAAGCAATAAGGTACGAGAGGCCGTGCTGTATCGTGAATAAATCACGACGGATTTTATAAAAAATAAATCACGCTTTTATAAAACGGTTACCACACAATGCAAATATTAAAAATATGTATTCATGTTTTCATTAAGTAAAATCATTAAGCCTTCCGCTGTAAAAAAATAGTCTCTAACTGCAACCGAATGTTCTTATATGCGTCATTTCATGGAACTCAAATACAAACAGGCTAGGAACAATTCAAAAACATTTGACTGACACTGTAAGTAAAAAAACAAGCACAAATTATAGTGGCGTTCACTATAAACATTTATTATAAACGCCCAGCCTAAATATTTAAAAGAGAAACTGAACGTTGCTGGTAAATGCGCAATGCAAACTCACTTGCCTTTCATATTCGTCGCCAATCTGTTTTGCACTTGTCCAACAAATGAACACTTTCACATTTTTAAAAACAGCAACATTTTACAAATGTGCCAGTTTTACACAGGGTGTATATTTTGACTTTTTATTTTGTATCTGAGCTGTGCGGTGTGGATGCAGTCAAGAATGACTAGGCGCTTATGTTTAACGAAGCGTAAAAAAGCGAAAGCCGCTATATACCACACTAAATGCGACATCTATTGGACTTTACTGATATTGCATCAAATTAGCCAGTTTATTCCAATTGCCTCACGGGCCGGATGAAAACGCCTGGCTGGCCGTAGTTTGCCCACCTCTGGTTTAAGGTATTGTTTTCGTTATTATAAAATGATTTAAATCAGTAATCAATAATAATTAGTACGTTTTCCACTCGCTCTCCTTCCCTGGCGTGCTCTGGCGTGTGAACAGCAGCATCCCAGATACGTTCTCGGTTCCCCTCTTTTTCTATAAGTCCGTGTGTAACTGCACATCAAACCAGACTTTGTTTACGAGTACTTCAGGTGTGTTGGATTAAGCGCGTCAGACAGTTTAATGGTGCTGTCCTTAGCAGAAATCGGTGTGTATTTCCAAATTGTTAATGAAACCACTCATCTAACGTCATATAAATCAAAATTTACTTGAAACATTTTAGCCTGTTAGCTCTTATTGCTTTCTAATAAGAACTAATATATATTTATGTTGCTAAGGGTGGTTGCTAAGGGTGCTGCGCAGTGATACTAAGAACCATTGGGTGGAACGGTCATAGCCGTGCTGTATCGTGAATAAAACACAGCTGCTGACCAATCAGAATCCAGGAATGGAACTAACCGTTTTATAAATGAAAAGAAGAGAGCTTTCAGAGGAGGGGACAAGGAAGAGATGAAGTGTATACAAAGGAAATTAAAGAGGAAGCTGAGGGAGGGCAAAGAATCCTATAGGCAGAAACTTTTTTTTTTTTTTTTTTTTACGTTTTATTTATAAGTTTTAAAATACATTACAAAAGAATACAAAAATTCCAAAGACACATCAAGCTGTACATAGATAGTATCCAAAACAAAACTGATGGTGGGGGAAAAAGGGAGACTCAATCACAAAGAGCCGGGTCAAGCTGGAGAGTTTGGACATGATCATGAATGTGCTGCCAAAGTTTAGTGAAAATAGTGCTTGGACAGTGAAGAGAGTACCTAATTTTTAAATAAACTTCATGAAGTAAAGAACGTCCTTTACCCAGCAAGTATGGGACGTATAGCCAGAAGGGTTAAAAAGGCTACAATGTCTGAAAAATGAGAAGGCAAAAAAAAGCCAGGTCAGAGAACCCCAAATAAACCAGTAATTGGACAGGGTGGAATATCGATAGAGGTAATGGCTGACAGTGACACAAAAATATCACACTCAGGGTCAATAGAAGGGTTGATGCGAGCAAGTCTGTTCTTTGACCAGTGGGCCCGGTGTACCACTTTGCATTGAATGAGCCTGTGACGTGTGCATATAGAAGATGAGCTAACCCTATTCAAGACCTCTTTCCATGTTTCCACACTGATGTCAGTACCAATGTCTTGGGACCAAATGATACGTAGGTTATCAGAGAAAAACTGCAAATTAACAATTATATTAACACATTTAGAATTGGACCCTTTAGCACCAGGATCCACACCCAGTATAATGTCCAGATCAGAAGAAAGAGGCATATTTGGAAAGTTAACACATTTATGCACAAAATCTCAAATTTGTAAATATCTAAAAAAAAAAATGTTTTTGGGGATATTAAACTGAGAGTTTAACTAATCAAAAGAGGCAAAAAATGCCATCAATGTAAAGGTCACCCATACAGACTAATCCAAGATCTCTCCATGTGGCATAAGTGTTATCCAGGATGGAATGGTAGAACAATGGATTGGAATGTATTGGGGATAATAATGGGGTATTATAAAGACTAATGATGCACAAATTGGGTCCAGATTTTAAGACTGTTTCTTACAATTATATTATTTGAGTATTTTATTGGAGTCATTGTACATGGGAGGCATAAAAGGGAGGTCAAAGAGGAAGACTTATTACAAGAGGCATTCTCAATATGCAGCCAAGAAGGGAGTTTTAAATCATCTAAATTAGATGAATGGACCCAATGCAGAGTAGAACGTATGTTCACTGCTGTAACAGAAGCACTCGGATTCAAGAGGTAAGTAGTAAGCAAACAGTCTTTATTGAAATCAACAGGTGAGCAGGTGAGAGCGCATGGATAAAGCAGGTGAACGATGTGCTAATGAGTCAAAATGGGGAACAGGTGGTGGTGATTAGTATTCGGGTGATGGAGTGCGCTGTGATTAGCTGGGGAGTGCACCTGACCAGTCTGTGACAACTGCCCAGTAATATATTTGAAAATTTGGAAGGGATAAACCACCCAATTGATTTGATTTCTGAAGTATGTTTTTTCAAATCCTGTTTTTTTTTCCATCGAAAACTAGAAATAGAGCTGTCAAGTGTGACAAAAAAGACTTAAAATAATAAAAATAAAAATAGGAATACATTGGAATAAGTATAAAAAAATACAGTTTACTCTATCAATCAGAGTTATAGGAAGGAGGGACCAGCGATTGAAATCCTGTGTAAGATGATTAACTAATGGGCAAAGTTGTGATCAAATAAGTCTGGAAAGCATTTAGTCACATTTATGCCCAAATATCTAAAACCCTGTGGGGAGGACTTAAAAGGCAAAGATGCTAATGGATATTCCAAGGCTGCTTTATTAATGGTCATCAATTCACTTTCATTAAAATTTAGCATATAGCCCAAAATTGGGCTAAAATCTATTAGTAAATTCAACACCAAAAGAATGGAGGAACCGGGGTCAGACACATATAGCAAAAGATCATCTGAGGATAGAGATAATTTATGCTCCATCCCACCCCTCTGTATATCAGCCATAGAACTGGATCTTAAAGCAATTGCCAAAGGCTCAATGGCTATTGCAAATAGCAGAGGGGAGATTGGGCAGCCCTGTCTAGCCCCCCAACCAAGGGTGAAATACTTAGAATTATTATTATTTGTGCACACACAAGCTGTGGGAGATGTATATAAAAGCTTAATCCAAGCTATAAATTGATCAGGAAAACCAAATTTCTTTAGTGTGTAAAACAAATAGATCCAGTCGAATCAAATGCCTTCTCTGCATCCATGGAAATAACTATTTCTGGAGATACATTTGAAGAGGAAGAGATCGCTAATAGCTGCTGTAAAGTCAGGATCATTAAGAAATAAAGAATTAAAGCGCCAAGGGGATCTAGACATTGAAAAACCTAGAAAAGCAAGGTCAAATGTAACAGTCACATGGTCCAAAATTACAGTAGTATTATAAATATATTAACTAACCAAAGGGAGCAATTTATTATCAACCAAAAAGTAGTCAATATGGGAAAAAGAATGATGGACAGGGAAAAAGAAAGAGAAATGTTCTGTATTAGAATTAAAAAAAAAAAAAAAACGCCAAACATCAGAAACTGCATATTGTTCCATAAAAAGATGGATAATTTTGCAAGATTTAAACAAGGCACATGGCCTAAAAGAGGAACGGTCTAGAAGAGGGTCTAGACAGCAGTTAAAATCCCCACCCAGAATTAGCTGATTAAAATGCAGATCAGGGAGAGAAAACTCCCTGATTTTGGAAATAAAGCCTCATCATCCCAATTAGGGTCATATATATTTGCCAAAATCAAGTGGACTCTGTTGATCTTTCCTCTGACAATAATAAAACGTTAGGGTCTGGAATGGCCTCATCAACAGAAAAAAGAACAGATTTATGTATAAGAATAGCTATGCCTCGAGATTTACTCTGGAAATTAGAGTGATAAAGTTGACCTACCCAGCCCTTTCTAATTCTAAGATGATCTGCAGGCCTGTGTTGGGGTGTGTTTTGTACTACATTACCCGTAAGGCTACGTCAGACTACGTCAGAGTAGGGAACCTATAAGGGAGTTTTGTGGAGGTAATAGAAGAGTTTTGCATGTGAGAGCTATGGTCGAGCGGTGTTCTTAATAAAGCCTCAAGAGTATGCAGATATTGTGTGAGAGCATCTGTGAGATATGGTGTCAGATGTGTGTCGTGCCCACAAAAAAAATGACAAAAAAAAACAAAACCACAGGACATATATCGACATTCCAAGCTCCGGAATCAATTGATTTTAGCCAGCCCATTACATGGCCACTGTGGATCCAATGCTTTTCACGATTTTGCATCGCTACAAAGTTGGATAAAGAGGAAGGATAAAGGAAGTTGGATAAAGGAAGGTGAGGTGCAAGTAAACTCGTTGATCTGTGCCATTTGGAAAAAGGCTGAGACGATATTCACGTCGTTTCGGTTCACAGAGTCGAAGGTGGTAGAAAACAGACAGAAGGGAAACAGTGTTCACGTTGTAATAGATGGCATATGCCATGCGAATGCCTTGCATATAATAAGCAATGCCGCAAATGTAATAAACTCAGACATTTCCAGTAGCCAAGAAGAATGGGGAAGTCAGAATATGCGTAGACTTGAAACACCTTAACAAAGCAGTTACGACAGAAAAAAATTCTGCTTCCTACTAGGATGTCGCAGTAAAGCTGGCAGGAGCTACAGCCTTCTCGACTCTCAACGCATCGTCAGGATTCTGGCAAATCCTATTGGATCACAGCAGCTCATTGCTTATGACATTCATCACGGCAAGAGGCAGATTTTGTTTTCAGCGGCTTCCTTTGGGATCACGTCTGCTCCCGAAATTTTCCAGAGGGAAATGGCCAGGCTACTGGAGGGGCATGAGGGCTGTGTGGTAGTCATGGATGACATTCTAGTGTATGGCAGGGATCAGGAGACACACGATGAGAATCTGGATGCAGTCCTGCAGACAATCCTGGAGTCTGGGCTAAATCTCAACAAAGACAAATGTTATTTCAGTAAAGAACAACTCTGTTTCTTTGGACACATCATTTGCAGGGATGGAGTAAAACCTGATCCTGACAAGGTGAAAGAAATCACAGACCTGCCACACCCCAAAGACATTACTCAACTCGGACAAGTACTGCATATGGTAAATTACCTTGGAAAGTTCTACCTGACTTGTCCATAGTGTTACACCCACTCACCGATCTTCTCAAGAAAAATTCTGCATGGCTGTGGGACATGCAACAGCAGCAGGCCTTCCACAATATAAAAACTATGCTGTCCTCTGCCCCTCTCCGAGGCGAAGTACCTGGGCTTCCAAGTAGGCCGGGGTATCATTAAGCTGCAGGAGAAGAAAGTGGAAGCTGTACACGCCGCCCCAAGACCCCGCACAAAGACTCAGGTATGCGCATTCCTATTTTGTTTTATTTTGTGTTGTACGGTTATGTTTGGCTGCTTATGCAAATCAATTTCCCCTTGGGGATTAATAAAGTTCCTATCCTATCCTTTTGTCATTCACTTCAATGTTGTGTTAAATGTATGACACTGCAGACACAGGCCGCAGTGATGTCCTGTATGTCCTCTTTCCTCTGGCTTCCGGACTGTTTAGTTTGTCTTAGTACGGCTTGATTTCCTGTTTGGAGCCCCTAAGAAGGAAGCAAGGTTGGCTGTAGCATCAGAGGGAGTGCATGAGCCATATAAAGCTGATGCCCCGGCTGAGCAAGCCTTCATGAGCCGAGTCTCAGTTGCAGGTAGAAGATGAAAATGGTGTCATCCTTGAACAGGCCCGGAAATGCGTGTTGATGAAATCGTGGTAGGTCTTTTTTTCCAGCTGAAAGATGATATATTCTAGCTCCTTGTCCCTCATCTCCCTCAATGGGGGTCCAGCGAAGAGGTTTTCGGGGATTCCCAGGTAGGTTGGTGCTTTGCGGTGCATCTTGCCCATGGAGTGCCACCACCTGGCGGGATCACCCTAGACTCTTGTCCAGGGCATCTAAGTGGTTGGCGCTCATAAGAAGGCTTACACGGCTTCTAGACAAGCTGTGTCTGCCCTGCACACCTTGGCCATCCTGCAGGCTGCCAGACTAAGGTGGCTCTGGGAAGAGTGATGTCCACTATGGTGGTCCAGTAGTGCCACCTGTGGCTTAGCCTGGCTGAAATGCGACATGCAAGGAAATTTGCTTCTCATCACCCCATTTCCCAGGCAGGTCTTTTTGGTGACACCATGAAAAAGCTACCATTAACTCTCCATGGTGAAGGTGCAGGCCATCAAGTGTTCCTCCTGTGGTGTGGGTTGTGCCTCCGAGGCAGCTCTCCTTTCTGCTGGATCACCAAAGATAGCTCCCTGCAAAGACTGTTGTGGCAGACTGTCAGTCAGACCTGTATACGGCAAAAATTCATGCAGAAACGTGGCACCACCAGCCTGTCCTCAGTCCAACAGGAACCCACAGGAGGCTTCAACACATTCCTGGGATGGGCAACCCAGGGCAGAAGGTTCAACTAAACGGCTTTATTCAGCGGTCTGCCCCCCAGTGCTTCGCCATGATATGGTCTATTTGAACAATTCCTTCTTCCCTGGATTATTAGAGGTGGTCTATATGTACTGACCCACCATCTGGATACAAACTGGATCAAGGGAAACTGCAGTGGCCAACTGTTCAGGATTCATACTGGATCTGACCTCGGAATAAGCTGGAGACAGACAATATTAGCATAGATTCCATTTTTCTTGCATCAGGTGTTATGGGAAGTGTTCCCGGTTCCGGTTGACCTAATTAATGCAGCCTAACAATCCTTTAACGGATTTGAATATTATATATGTGAAATATTTAAATGTGTTATGTGAAGGCCAGGTTAAAGAGATGGGTCTTTAGTCTAGGTTAAACTGACTGAGTGTGTCTGCCTCCCGAACAGAATTAGGTAGATTGTTCCATAGTTTCGGTGCTAAGTAAGAAAATGATCTACCACCCGCAGTTGATTTTGATATTCTGGGTATTATCAGATTGCCAGAGTTTTGAGAACGCAGCGGGTGTGAGGGACTATAATGTGATAAGAGCTCCCTCAAGTACTGAGGAGCTAAACCATTGAGGGCTTTATAAGTAATTAGCAAGATTTTAAAATCAATACGATGTTTAATAGGAAGCCAGTGCAGTGTTGACAGAACTGGGCTAATATGCTCATACTTCTTGGTTCTAATAAGAACTCTAGCTGCTGCATTTTGGACCAGCTGGAGTTTGTTTATTAAGCGTGCAGAACAACCAGCCAATAAAGCGTTACAATAATCTATCCTGGAGGTCATGAAGGCATGAATTAATATTTCTGCATGGGACTTTGAGAGCATAGGTCATAATTTTGCTATGTTTTTAAGATGGAAAAATGCTGTTTTACAAATGCTAGAAATGTGGTGTTCGAAGGAAAGATTGCTATCAAATAACACACCTAGGTTCCTAACTGGTGATGATGAATTTACAGAGCAGCCATCAAGTATTATGCTGTGTTTTAAGTTATTACTTACTGAGGTTTTTGGCCCAATAATTAACACCTCAGTTTTTTCAGAATTTAGCAATAAGAAATTTCTTGTCATCCAGTTTTTAATATCAACTATGCATTCCATTAATTTTTCAACTTTGTATGTTTCACCAGGCCTTGAAGAAATATAGAGCTGAGTATCATCAGCGTAACAGTGAAAGCTAACACCATGTTTCCTGATGATATCTCCTAAGGGTAACATATAAAGCGTAAAAAAAAGTAATGGTCCTAGTACTGAGCCTTGAGGTACTCCATACTGAACTTGCGATCGATACGATACCTCTTCATTTATTGCTACAATAAATGGAGAAGTATGGAGAAGCGACTTTTTCATCGAGAAGGAACAACCACAGCGCACTAAGCGTAAGTGTTTGCGTAATACTTTATTTCATTTAGAGTTGTGTACTTTGCAAGTTGCTGCTAGAACTTTTCTTTTTCGTTTCGTACATTTTAGTAGCTATTGTCGTGGTGTAATTTGAAATTGTAGTTTTGATAGCACTTATTAAAATTAGACTAGTAAGCCGTCGGCGAAACCAAGCTGTTGTTATTGTTATTGCTGCCTTCCTGCAAGCACTTAAGTGTCTCGGTTTAGTTTCTATTTGAGCCATTTGCCTTGCTTTCGGGTGAATTAAGCAGTAGGCGTAACGGCTTTTTCCCCCTAATTATCGTTCGATTGAGTATTTATTTGACATCTGAAAGCTGACGCGGAAGCGTCAGCGGAAGCGTTCAGCCCTCGCGTTCAGCCTCCTCGCGTGAAGACCGACGAAAGTAAAGACCTGCGACTTTTCCTGCGCGACTTTAACCGAGCAACGAAACCGACAACGCACACAGGTACTTCTTTCATTTTCTCTCTCCTCTCTTTTGCCTGCCAATTCTATCATGTGTTTTCAATATATTCCGGTTGTCACTCAACCACGCACTAACTCCTCACGCAAACTGAGACCTGGATTCGTCCAGAAGACTCAGCAACCCCCGCTGCTCTCTCTAAGAATTTTACTTTTTCTCACACTCCGCGTCAGACTGGGCGGGGTGGGGGCACTGGTCTGCTCATTTCTGACAAGTGGAAATACACAACACATTCACCCATATGCAATCATAGCTCATTTGAATGTCATGCAATAACAGTCACAGCTCCTGTAAAACTCCAGGTTGTGGTCATTTACCGCCCTCCAGGCCAAATTCTAAACACCTTTCTAGAAGAATTGGATGGACTGCTATCCTCTTTTCCAGAAGATGGCAGTCCATTTTTGGTCTTTGGTGATTTTAACATTCATCTTAACAAGCCTTATGCTACAGATTTCCATTCACTTCTTGCCTCATTTGATCTCAAACGCCTTACCACTACGAGCACTCACAAATCTGGCAACCAACTTGACTTAATTTACACTCGCAATTGTATCGCTGACAACATCCTGGTCAAACCCCTACACGTCTCTGACCATTTCCTTATTACATTTAATATTCATCTTTCAACCTATGCATCACCTACGCTCCCTCTCACCCTCACACTTTTCCTCTGTACTTTCCTCCTCTCTTCCCTCACCTATCCATTTCTCATCTCTGGATGTGGATGCAGCCACTGACACCTTATGCAACACCTTAAAGTCTTGTCTCGACGATATCTGTCCTCTTTCCACCAGGCCAGCACGGGCTACCCCCTCTAACCCCTGGCTGACTGATGTTCTTCGTGAACATCGGTCCAAACTCAGGCAAGCAGAAAGAAAATGGCGCAAATCTAAACACCCGTCTGACCTGAGTATGTACCAATCGTTGCTTTCTGCTTTTTCTACTCAACTCCACACTGCCAAATCCTCATATTATCATAACAAGATCAATAGTGCTTCTGACATGCGCAATCTCTTCAAAACATTTAACTCTCTCCTCTGTCCCCCTCCACCACCACCCACCACTACACTAACAGCTAATGATTTCGCACAATTCTTCACAGACAAAACTCGAACAATCAGCAAACAATTCTTAGCCCCTCATACACATGACTTACAACCCACCACACCCACTTCGAACACTCTCACTTTCTCCTTCTGTCCCCTCACTGAGACAGAAGTATCAAAACTTCTCCTCTCCAGCCACCCTACAACATGCCCACTTGATCCCATCCCCTCACACATTCTTCAAGCAATCTCTCCTACTGTCTTACCAGCACTCACACACATCATAAATACATCGCTCCTCACAGGCACTTTTCCAACTTCTTTTAAACAGGCTCGGGTAACCCCACTGCTTAAGAAACCAACACTGAACACCTCACTTCTTGACAGCTACAGACCGGTCTCTCTGCTTCCATTCATAGCAAAAACCCTCGAACGAGTTGTTTTCAACCAGGTATCATTGTTCTTTTCACAGAACAACTTACTGGATCCTAACCAGTCAGGTTTCAAGAGTGGCCATTCAACTGAGACTGCGCTACTGTCAGTTACTGAAGCCTTGCGGACAGCAAAAGCTGATTCTAAATCATCAGTTCTAATTCTGCTTGATTTATCCGCTGCTTTTGACACCGTCAACCATCAGATCCTCCTGTCCACCCTCTCATCGCTGGGCATCACAGGAACTCCGCTTCGCTGGTTTGAATCCTATCTCACCGGTAGGTCATTCACGGTAACCTGGGGAGGAGAGGTATCCAAAACACATCAACTGATCACTGGGGTTCCTCAGGGATCAGTTCTTGGTCCTCTCCTCTTCTCCATATACACAACATCACTGGGTCCCATCATAGAGTTACATGGCTTCTCCTACCATTGCTATGCTGATGACACACAACTCCATCTTTCATTTCAACCAGATGATCCAACAGTACCTGCACGGATCTCAGGCTGCTTGGCGGACATCTCAACGTGGATGAAAGAACATCACCTCCAGCTTAACTTGGCAAAAACTGAGCTTCTTGTTTTTCCTTGCACTCCAAACTTACAGCATGAGTTCACCATCCAGCTGGGCTCTTCCACAATCACTTCTTCAAACTCAATCAGGAATCTGGGTGTCATCTTTGATGACCAGTTGTCTTTCAAAGATCATATTGCAAAGACTACTCGATCTTGCAGGTTTGCTTTGCACAACATCAGAAAGATCAGGCCCTTTCTAACAGTGCAGGCTACACAACTTCTTGTCCAGGCCCTTGTCATCTCCAGACTGGACTACTGCAATGCTCTTTTGACTGGTCTTTCATCATGCACAATCAAACCTCTACAAATGATTCAGAATGCAGCAGCACGGCTGGTCTTCAACGAGCCCAAAAGAGCCCATGTTACACCTCTCTTTATCTCCTTGCACTGGCTCCCAATTGCGGCTCGTATCAAGTTCAAGACTCTGATGCTTGCATATAGGACAACCACAGCTACTGCACCTGCTTATCTGCACTCGCTATTGCAAATCTACACCCCCTCCAGAACTCTGAGATCTGCTAGTGAGCGACGCCTTGTGGTACCATCACAGAGAGGTGCTAAATCACTATCCAGAACATTCTCTTTTACTGTTCCTGGCTGGTGGAACGATCTTCCTACCCCTATCCGGAATGCTGATTCCCTGACAAGCTTCAAGTGACAGCTTAAAACTCATCTCTTTCAACTCTATTTGCTGTTACCATAAAAAAAAAAAAATAAAAAAAAATAATCTCTTTATTCCTTCCCTTTCTAGCTTGTACTTGTCTGAAGCACCACTTGAAATCTGGTATTATAGCACTGCCTGTGTCTGTTTGTCTCCTTAAGAAGAATCGCTCTATGTTCTCCCAACTGTATGTCGCTTTGGACAAAAGCGTCTGCCAAATGCCTAAATGTAAATGTAAATGTACAAAATGATAGCGGTCAGATAAGTATGATTTAAACCATTCTATTGCATTACTGCTAATGCCAACATAATTTTCGAGTCTATTCAAAAGAATGTTGTGGTCAATAGTATCAAACGCAGCACTAAGATCCAGTAGCACTAAAAGAGAGATACAACCACGGTCGGATGATAAGAGCAGGTCATTTGTTACTCTAATGAGAGCGGTTTCAGTACTGTGATAAGGTCGAAATCCTGACTGGTAATCCTCACAGATATTATTTTTCTCTAAAAAGGAACTAGAGAAGGAACTAGAGAAGGATACTACCTTCTCTAGTATTTTTGATAGAAAAGGGAGATTTGAGATCGGTCTGTAATTAATCAATTGATTAGGGTCAAGTTGTGTTTTTTTTAATGAGAGGCTTAATAACAGCCTGCTTGTGTCAGGTTTTGGGACTCTTTTGTTGTATTTTCTTTTCGTTCAGTCCTGTTTTAGTTTGGTTTCCTCCACTTCCTTTTTGCCCTTATTTGGTTTTGTTCCTGTCCCTCCCCTAATTATGTCATTATTGGATAATCATGATCACCTGTCTGTGTCTCTTTAACCACCCTACTTAAGTTGGATTCTGTTCATTGTTTGATGGTCTGTTCTCGTCTTTGTGTGCGTGTCTCCGTTGCCTGTCTTCTATGTGGATATCATCGTGGAATTGTTATTAAAAGACTTGTTTTGCACCTTTGCTCAACCTTGCACTCCTAGTTTGTCCTCCCGCACGACACCCATGACAGTTTGAAGGTTTTGGGGACATATCCTAATGACAGTGATGAGTTTATAATATTCAGAAGAGGATCTAGGATCTCTGGAAGCACCTCTTTTAGTAGTTTCAATGGGATAGGGTCTAACATACGTGTTGTTGGTTTAGATGATTTAACAAGTTTATAAAATTCTTCCTCTCCTATAGTAGAGAATGAGTGGAATAGTTCCTTAGGAGATCTATAGCACACTATTTGATCTGCTACTGTTCCTGACAGCTGCATGGTTACAATTTTATTTCTAATAGTATCGATCTTTGTTGTAAAGTAATTCATAAAGTCATTACTACTGTGCTGTTTGGAAAAATCTGTTGGTGCTTTATTTTTGGTTAATTTTGCCACTGTATTGAATAAATACCTAGGGTTATGTTTGTTTTCTTCTAAAAGAGATGAGAAGTAATCGGTTCTAGCAGTTTTTAATGCTTTTCTATAGGATACAGTAGATTCACGCCAGCCGGAACGAAAGACATTTTCCGTGCTGCTCTCTTAAGGGTGCGAGTGTGCTCGTTATGCCACGGTGTTGGACTGTTTTCCTTAGTCTTCCTTAAGCGTAAAGGAGCAAACGCATCTAAAGTGCTAGAAAAGAGAAAGTCAATAGTTTCAGTTACATCATCAAGTTTATCTGAGCTATTAGATATACTAAGGAATTCAGATAAGTCAGGAAGATCACATATAAAGCTGTCTTTGGTGGATGAGGTGATAGTTCTACCATACTTGTAGCAAGGAGTGGGACTTACAGTTTTAGCTATCTGGAGTATACACGAGACTAGATAATGATCCGAGATATCATCGCTTTGCTGCAGAATTTCAACGCCATTAACATCAATTCCATGCGACAGTATTAAATCTAGAGTATGATTTCGACAATGAGTAGGTCCTGACACATGTTGTCTAACTCCAATAGAGTTCAGAATGTCTATAAAGGCTGATGCCAATGCGTCTTTTTCATTATCAACTTGGATGTTAAAATCCCCCACTATTAAGGCTTTATCTGCAGACATCACTAACTCTGATAGAAACTCAGAAAATTCTTTAATAAAGTCTGTATGGTGCCCTGGAGGCCTGTATACTGTAGCAAGTACAAACGTCACGGGGGATTTATCCTTTGGACCCTTTTCTCTGGATAGTGTTGTATGAAGCACCATCATTTCAAACGAGTTATATTTGAAGCCAGTTCTCTGAGAAACGCTAAAGTTATTGCTATAAATAGTAGAGACACCTCCCCCTTTACCTTTTAGACATGGCACATGTTTATAACAGTAATCTTGGGGGGGTGGACTCATTTAAAATAATATAACCATCTGGTTTTAGCCAGGTTTCTGTCAAACAGAGCACATCTAGGTTGTGATCAATAATCAAGTCATGTACAAAAGTGTTTTCGAAGAGAGGGACCTGATAAGGCAAGCTTTATCATTTGTTCCTCTGTATTATGTGATTGTTTTATTTGTTGAACATCAATTAAATTGTTATTATTAGATTGGTTTGGAAGTTTTTTGGATTTTCTAGTTCGGGGAACAGACACAGTCTCTATAGTATGGTATCTAGGTAAGAGGTTTTCTATGTGCTGAAAATTAGCTGATTTTGGTGACATGAGGCAGCTAGCAGACGTTCGGTTTAACCAGTCTGTCTGCTTCTTGACCTGGGCCCCAGTTAGTCAAGTGCAAACTCTAAGACTATATGCCATATTTCTAGAGAGAAGAGTGGCACCTCCCTCGGAGGGATGGAGACAGTCTCTTTTTAACAGGTCAGGTCTGCCCCAAAAACTTGTCCAGTTGTCTATGAAACCTATGTTATTCTGCGGGCACCACTTAGACATCCAGCTATTGAGTGACGACAATCTGCTATGTATCTCGTCACCACGGTAAGCAGGGAGGGGACCAGAGCATATTACAGCGTCTGACATCGAACTTGCAAGTGCACACACCTCTTTAACATTATTTTTGGTGATCTCCGACTGGCGAAGTCGAACAATAGTGGCGACGTGAATAACAATCTTACTGAATTTACGTTTAGCATTAGCCAGCACTTTTAAATTTGCCAAGATGTCAGGCGCTCTGGCTCCCCGTAAACATTGGACTAAAGGTTGGCTGGTGTCTCTATTTTCACATTCCGTACAATAGAATCGCCAATAACTAGAGCACTTTCATCAGGTTTCTCAGTGGGTGCGTCACTAAGCGGGGAGAACCTGTTTGATGTTTGGATCGGAATTAAAGAGCGGTGTTTTGACCCACGACTATGCCGCCTCATCGTCACCCAGTTGCCCTGCTGCACGGGCGAAGTTACCGGAACCGAACAATGTACAGGAGGATCTAAGCTAGTCGCACCCAAAACTGCATCTAAGGCTCTCAGATTCTTACTATCCTCAGTAAAAGTTTGGATGCGTGTCTCTAGTTCTGAAATCTTCTCTGTCAGCCTAACTATTTCCCTGCATTTATCACATGTGAATCCCTCACTGCTGACAGAGATAGATAAACTGTACATGTGACATGCAGTGCACACAACAATAGTAGGAGAAGATGCCATTGTTACTCACCTGAATGTGAAACAATTCAAACTTAACTTACCACTGTTGATTGCTGAACTTGTGTAAGGAAAGCAGTGGAAAAATCCGAGAAACGGTTTAGGAAATGCTAACGCGCTGCACTTGTGGTTATATGATAAACGCGAACGATAAGCGAAAGCAAAAGCAAAAGGAAAAAGGACAGATTAAAACAAAACAGAGAGTGAGCCAAGCTAAGCGGCTAGTGGAATGCTAACGCGCTGCTGTTTGTATAACATAACAGTGAAACGATCAGATCAGTCCAATTAGTTTGATGCCTCAAGTTTGCGATTTGGTGAAATCAAGAATATATTTTATCACTTAAACTACAGTTAGTAGTAGTAGTAAGATAGATTGCTAAAAAGAGTAAACAGATGCTCTGCAAAACGCTCTGTACGCTGCTCACGCTGCTCACGCTGCTCAAACAGACACTACTGTGCCCTCCTCAGTCTGGGATGAGAATGTTGAGTTCGTTCGGATGGAAATGACAACCCTTTTGGCGAAGGGTTATAAAGGGTTATAGAGCTGGTCCCCTCAGCCGAATTGAAGAAGGGGTTCTACAGCCCAAAAAAGGATGGCAGACCAATCTTGTATTTAGAGTTTTGAATCTGGCCCTTCACAAGCTTCCGTTCAATATGTTAACCCTCAAACACTTTATCACTAGTGTCAAGGAGCAAGATACTTCATGTCTCAATCCTTCCAGGACTTAGGCCATTCCTGTGTTTTGCCTTCAAAGGATGGGCATCTGTCATCTCAGGGAAGTGGGGATACGTATTCTCAACTTCGGGCAGGCTCAGGTAGATCTGTTTGCCTCTGCAGAATTCACTTACTGCCAGTTATGGTACGGGCTGACTGAGGCCCCCCTCAGTACAGATGCACTGGCACACAGCTGGCCCAGGGGCCTACGCAAGTATACTTTTTCCCCAGTAAGCCTTATTGCACAGACTTTGTGCAAACTCAGGGAGGACAGGAAACAGGTCCTTCTGGTGGCCCTGTATTGACCCAACAGGACCTGGTTCTCTGACCTGGTGCTCTTTTCTTCCATCCCTCCCTGGCGCATTCCCCTGAGGAAGGACCTCTTCTCTCAGGGGAAGGGCACAATCTGGCACCTGCACCCAGATATCTGGAACCTCGATCTACGGTCCCTGGATGCTACCAAAAGGACTTCAGAGATCTTCCACCCACAGTGGTAAACACCCTTGTACAGGCCAGAGCTCCCTCCATGGGGCGGCTGTATGACCTGAGATGGTGCCAGTTTACAAACGGGTGTTTTTTTTCAATGGATGGACCCATGGAAATATGGAAGCCTGAATTGGACCTTTCTACTTCAATGCTTGGTCCAGGTGGCAGCAATATCTGCCAACAATGATCTAGTGAAAGGCAGATCATGGGGAAGCATGATTTGGGTATCAGTTTTCTCAGAGGTGCCCGGAGGTTGAATCCTTCCAGGCTGCACCTCATCCCCTCTTGGGATCTGTCTGTGGTCCTTCAGGCCTTACAGCAAGATCCGTTTGAGCCCCTTCAGTTAGTCAACTTCAGTGCTCTCTCTATGATGACAGCCCTTCTGACTGCACTGATGTTGGTTAAAAGTGGGAGACCTCCAAGCCCTCTCCATTGACAATTTGTGCCTAGAATTCGGACATGATCTTGAGACCCCAGCCTGGATACTTGTCCAAGGTACTCACCACTCCTTTTAGAGATCAGGTGGTCACCTTGTAAGCTATCCCTTCTCAGGAAGTTAACCCTAATATTATGTTATGCCCAGTCCGTGCCTTGCACATCTACATGGAACACACTCAAGATTTTTGACATTCTGATCAGCTCTTTGTCTGTTTAAGAGGACAACAGAAAGGGAATACTGTCTCCAAACAAAGGATCTCCCACTGAATTGTAGATGCGATCCATATGGCCTACCAGGCCAGAGGCTTACGCTGCCCACTGGGAGTGAGAGCCACTCAACCAGGGAAGTCACTGCCTTGGCAGCTCTGGTAAATGGGGCCTCTCTAACATGCATCTGCAGAGCTGCAGGTTGGGCTACACCTATCACATTCAGTAGATTCTATAATCTTTAAACGGATCAGTGCCTTCCACAGTCCTAAACGCAAGCTTTGAGACTCAGAAGACTGGCACGGTGTAGAGCTTGCTACAGTACTTCCCCCTCCTAGGGTGATTATGCTACTCAGTTCAGAACGTCTTGTGAACACTTGTACTGGGTTGTAGTGGCCCCATGTGTGTATTCCCACCTATAATCCCTAGAGATGTGGTGTTTCCCTCGAGACAGGCCCTGTCTCTAGGTTCTGAGCATGGTAGATTCTCCTGATATAGATCCCACCTCAGAATCCTCCCTTTGTAGTACTCCCTCAGTGAGTCCTTAGGTGTTACTCACGTTACCTCCCCTTTGGGTAAGGTGTGTCTTTCTCCCTCTGGGGGAACAGTCACTGTCCCAATGTTCTTTCAAGATTCTCAGCCAAATGGTGAGGAAAGGCTGACTGAAAGCTCTTGCGCATTGGAAAGTTACAAAGAGGTGAGGTACATTTATCTAACACATGAACCTGTTAATATTTGCGTTTCTGTACACTTGTGATGCAGCCCGTGAGTTGTAGGCATTTTCCCTTGGGACCCCTAATGTCGTACATTCAACACAACATTAAAGTGAATGACAGAAAGAGCAAGTTACGTATGGTAACCCTCGTTCCCTTATGGAACTCTGGACAACTCCACAGCTCCGGACTGCCTCTGAGTGAAGTTGAGATGCTTCTTGTCATGGTTTCTGTTATTTTTGGACTTTCAGTTTGCACCTTTTTTCTGGTCTGTCAATCTTCATTTGGTTCAGGTGTGTATTGTTGGTTTCCTAGATTGGTGGGTGCAATTAATTTGCTCTCTTTCTGTTGATTATTTGTTGAGTCTCATCAGTACTTTGTGTGTCACCAACCTGCCCTTGTCTGGATTTTAGCTGTAGATTATTAAAGCCTGTTTGCTCACGATCTCATCATACAGTACTATCATACAGCATGTAAGTTCACATGAACAGTAGTGTGACAGCAATAATTATATATGAATATAATCATAAATATAAGAGTGAGAAAATGCTTTGGCAAATTTCTGTGTATAATAATAATAACAATAATAATAAAAATTAAAGCCTCTTCTTTTGAGCTCAAACATACTTTTGAGTTCAGTTAATTTCTGAATCACTGTCGGCAGTTATTTTAACAAGCTTATTACTGACATAGAGGTGACATTATGCTAAATTAAAGAAAAATAGTTTTCTAGCTCTTAAAGCTGTAAAATATATTAAAATACTAATTCAGATAACAATGAATAATTGGCAAATTGTGGACTAGAGTTATTAAAGTTTTTAAGGTAAAGTTAAGGTGTTTAAAGGGATAAAATGTCATGAATGAACATCGTCTCATGTTTCTCACCTGCAGTGAATGATCAGTTTCAGAGCAGATCTTCTTCTTTATTTCCTCTTTCTCTCGTTCATATTCCTCTCTCCTCTCCACTTGTCTTCTCTTCAGTTCATCTTCATGCTGTTCTTCAAGGAGTTTCAGTTTGTCTTCAAGAGTCTTTTGTTGATCTTTTCTCATGTTTCTTTCTTCTTCCAGTCTCTTCTTTAAATCTTCTAGCTGTTCTTGTCTCTCCCTTTCTATTCTTTCTTTCTCCATTTCACTCTTTAGCCTCTGAATCTGTTCATCAGAAATCTGTTTTTTTCTCTCTTTTCTTTTCTTATCTTCTTCTTTTTGTATTTCTTTTTGTTTCTGTTTCTCCCATTCCTCTCTTTCTCTCTTCATCTCCTCTTTCATCTCTCTCTCTTTCTCCTTTATTTGTGTTTTATATCGTTCTTCTCTCTCATTAAACTCTTCGTCTCTTCTCATTTTTTCCTCTTGTTTCTGTTTCTCCCATTCCTCTCTTTCTCTCTTCATCTCCTCTTTCATCTCTCTCTCTATCTCCTTTATTTGTGATTTATATCGTTCTTCTCTCTCATTAAACTCTTCTCTTCTCATTTTTTCCTCTTGTTTCTGTTTTTCCCATTCCTCTCTTTCTCTCTTCATCTCTTTCATTTGTCTCTCTTTCTCCTTTATTTGTGTTTTATATCGTTCTTCTCTCTCATTAAACTCTTCTCTTCTCATTTTTTCCTCTTGTTTCTGTTTCTCCCATTCCTCTCTTTCTCTCTTCATCTCCTCTTTCATCTCTCTCTCTTTCTCCTTTATTTGTGTTTTATATCGTTCTTCTCTCTCATTAAACTCTTCTTCTCTTCTCATTTTTTCCTCTTGTTTCTGTTTCTCCCATTCCTCTCTTTCTCTCTTCATCTCCTCTTTCATCTCTCTCTCTTTCTCCTTTATTTGTGTTTTATATCGTTCTTCTCTCTCATTAAATTCTTCGTCTCTTCTCATTTTTTCCTCTTGTTTCTGTTTCTCCCATTCCTCTCTTTCTCTCTTCATCTCCTCTTTCATCTCTCTCTCTATCTCCTTTATTTGTGTTTTATATTGTTCTTCTCTCTCATTAAACTCTTCTCTTCTCATTTTTTCCTCTTGTTTCTGTTTCTCCCATTCCTCTCTTTCTCTCTTCATCTCTTTCATTTGTCTCTCTTTCTCCTTTATTTGTGTTTTATATCGTTCTTCTCTCTCATTAAACTCTTCTCTTCTCATATTTTCCTCTTGTTTCTGTTTCTCCCATTCCTCTCTTTCTCTCTTCATCTCCTCTTTCATCTCTCTCTCTTTCTCCTTTATTTGTGTTTTATATCGTTCTTCTCTCTCATTAAACTCTTCTCTTCTCATTTTTTCCTCTTGTTTCTGTTTCTCCCATTCCTCTCTTTCTCTCTTCATCTCTTTCATTTGTCTCTCTTTCTCCTTTATTTGTGTTTTATATCGTTCTTCTCTCTCATTAAACTCTTCTCTTCTCATTTTTTCCTCTTGTTTCTGTTTCTCCCATTCCTCTCTTTCTCTCTTCATCTCCTCTTTCACCTCTCTCTCTTTCTCCTTTATTTGTGTTTTATATCGTTCTTCTCTCTCATTAAACTCTTCGTCTCTTCTCATTTTTTCCTCTTGTTTCTGTTTCTCCCATTCCTCTCTTTCTCTCTTCATCTCCTCTTTCATCTCTCTCTCTATCTCCTTTATTTGTGTTTTATATTGTTCTTCTCTCTCATTAAACTCTTCTCTTCTCATTTTTTCCTCTTGTTTCTGTTTCTCCCATTCCTCTCTTTCTCTCTTCATCTCTTTCATTTGTCTCTCTTTCTCCTTTATTTGTGTTTTATATCGTTCTTCTCTCTCATTAAACTCTTCTTCTCTTCTCATTTTTTCCTCTTGTTTCTGTTTCTCCCATTCCTCTCTTTCTCTCTTCATCTCCTCTTTCATCTCTCTCTCTTTCTCCTTTATTTGTGTTTTATATCGTTCTTCTCTCTCATTAAACTCTTCTTCTCTTCTCATTTTTTCCTCTTGTTTCTGTTTCTCCCATTCCTCTCTTTCTCTCTTCATCTCCTCTTTCATCTCTCTCTCTTTCTCCTTTATTTGTGTTTTATATCGTTCTTCTCTCTCATTAAACTCTTCTCTTCTCATTTTTTCCTCTTGTTTCTGTTTCTCCCATTCCTCTCTTTCTCTCTTCATCTCTTTCATTTGTCTCTCTTTCTCCTTTATTTGTGTTTTATATCGTTCTTCTCTCTCATTAAACTCTTCTCTTCTCATTTTTTCCTCTTGTTTCTGTTTCTCCCATTCCTCTCTTTCTCTCTTCATCTCCTCTTTCACCTCTCTCTCTTTCTCCTTTATTTGTGTTTTATATCGTTCTTCTCTCTCATTAAACTCTTCTTCTCTTCTCATTTTTTCCTCTTGTTTCTGTTTCTCCCATTCCTCTCTTTCTCTCTTCATCTCCTCTTTCATCTCTCTCTCTATCTCCTTTATTTGTGTTTTATATTGTTCTTCTCTCTCATTAAACTCTTCTTCTCTTCTCATTTTTTCCTCTTGTTTCTGTTTCTCCCATTCCTCTCTTTCTCTCTTCATCTCCTCTTTCATCTCTCTCTCTATCTCCTTTATTTGTGTTTTATATTGTTCTTCTCTCTCATTAAACTCTTCTCTTCTCATTTTTTCCTCTTGTTTCTGTTTCTCCCATTCCTCTCTTTCTCTCTTCATCTCTTTCATTTGTCTCTCTTTCTCCTTTATTTGTGTTTTATATCGTTCTTCTCTCTCATTAAACTCTTCTCTTCTCATTTTTTCCTCTTGTTTCTGTTTCTCCCATTCCTCTCTTTCTCTCTTCATCTCCTCTTTCATCTCTCTCTCTTTCTCCTTTATTTGTGTTTTATATCGTTCTTCTCTCTCATTAAACTCTTCTTCTCTTCTCATTTTTTCCTCTTGTTTCTGTTTCTCCCATTCCTCTCTTTCTCTCTTCATCTCCTCTTTCATCTCTCTCTCTTTCTCCTTTATTTGTGTTTTATATCGTTCTTCTCTCTCATTAAACTCTTCTTCTCTTCTCATTTTTTCCTCTTGTTTCTGTTTCTCCCATTCCTCTCTTTCTCTCTTCATCTCCTCTTTCATCTCTCTCTCTTTCTCCTTTATTTGTGTTTTATATCGTTCTTCTCTCTCATTAAACTCTTCTCTTCTCATTTTTTCCTCTTGTTTCTGTTTCTCCCATTCCTCTCTTTCTCTCTTCATCTCTTTCATTTGTCTCTCTTTCTCCTTTATTTGTGTTTTATATCGTTCTTCTCTCTCATTAAACTCTTCTCTTCTCATTTTTTCCTCTTGTTTCTGTTTCTCCCATTCCTCTCTTTCTCTCTTCATCTCCTCTTTCACCTCTCTCTCTTTCTCCTTTATTTGTGTTTTATATCGTTCTTCTCTCTCATTAAACTCTTCGTCTCTTCTCATTTTTTCCTCTTGTTTCTGTTTCTCCCATTCCTCTCTTTCTCTCTTCATCTCCTCTTTCATCTCTCTCTCTATCTCCTTTATTTGTGTTTTATATTGTTCTTCTCTCTCATTAAACTCTTCTCTTCTCATTTTTTCCTCTTGTTTCTGTTTCTCCCATTCCTCTCTTTCTCTCTTCATCTCTTTCATTTGTCTCTCTTTCTCCTTTATTTGTGTTTTATATCGTTCTTCTCTCTCATTAAACTCTTCTCTTCTCATTTTTTCCTCTTGTTTCTGTTTCTCCCATTCCTCTCTTTCTCTCTTCATCTCCTCTTTCATCTCTCTCTCTTTCTCCTTTATTTGTGTTTTATATCGTTCTTCTCTCTCATTAAACTCTTCTTCTCTTCTCATTTTTTCCTCTTGTTTCTGTTTCTCCCATTCCTCTCTTTCTCTCTTCATCTCCTCTTTCATCTCTCTCTCTTTCTCCTTTATTTGTGTTTTATATCGTTCTTCTCTCTCATTAAACTCTTCTTCTCTTCTCATTTTTTCCTCTTGTTTCTGTTTCTCCCATTCCTCTCTTTCTCTCTTCATCTCCTCTTTCATCTCTCTCTCTTTCTCCTTTATTTGTGTTTTATATCGTTCTTCTCTCTCATTAAACTCTTCTTCTCTTCTCATTTTTTCCTCTTGTTTCTGTTTCTCCCATTCCTCTCTTTCTCTCTTCATCTCCTCTTTCATCTCTCTCTCTTTCTCCTTTATTTGTGTTTTATATCGTTCTTCTCTCTCATTAAACTCTTCTTCTCTTCTCATTTTTTCCTCTTGTTTCTGTTTCTCCCATTCCTCTCTTTCTCTCTTCATCTCCTCTTTCATCTCTCTCTCTTTCTCCTTTATTTGTGTTTTATATCGTTCTTCTCTCTCATTAAACTCTTCTTCTCTTCTCATTTTTTCCTCTTGTTTCTGTTTCTCCCATTCCTCTCTTTCTCTCTTCATCTCCTCTTTCATCTCTCTCTCTTTCTCCTTTATTTGTGTTTTATATCGTTCTTCTCTCTCATTAAACTCTTCTTCTCTTCTAATTTTTTCCTCTTGTTTCTGTTTCTCCCATTCCTCTCTTTCTCTCTTCATCTCCTCGTGCATCTTTCTCTCACTCTTGTCTTTCTCTTTCTGAAGTGTTTTATATCCCTCTTCTCTCTCATTAAGCTCTTCTTCTCTACCATTTCTCTCTTTGTCATGATGTTGTCTTTCATTCTCTATTCTGTTCACCAGTCTGTCTATTTCTATCATTAGATTTTCCTTTTCTTTCTTTACAGCCTCTTTTTCTTGCCTCATTTCATCTTTAAACATCCCTTGTTCTTTTTTCATCTCGTTTCTCATCCACTCCTCCCATTCCTTCATCTCTCTTTTAGATTGTTCTTCTCTCTCTCTAAATTCCTCTTCTCTTCTCTTTCTCTCTTTGTCATGATTCTTTCTTTCTTCCTCCATCATCATCTTCATCCTTATCTTCATCCTCTCATTCTCTTCTTTATGTTTCTTCATCAGTTCGTCTCTTTCTCTCTTCATTTTCACAACTCTCTGTTCCATCATCATCTTCAACTTGTTTTCTTCCACTTCATATTTAGTTTGAATATCTTCTTTTGCTCCTTCCATTCTCTTTCTTTCCTGTTTAAGTCTCTGATTATATTCATCCCACATTGTCTGTTCCTTCTTTCTCAATTTCTCATCCTCTTCTTCTCTTCTTTGTCTTTCCTGTTGTTTCTGATTCTCCCATTCCTCCCGTTCTCTCTTCATCTCCCATCGTTCTTGCTTCAGCTCCTCTCTTTCTCTCTTCATCTCCTCTTTCATCTCTCTCTCTTTGTCTTTTATTTGTGCTTTATATTGTTCTTCTCTCTCATTAAACTCTTCTTCTCTTTTTATCCTATCATTTTCTATTTTGTTCATCATTTGGTCTATTTCTGATTCATATTTGCTTTGAAGTTTCTCTTTTTCTTTCCTCATTTCCTCTTTTTTATGTCTGAATGTCTCTCGTTCTTGTCTCATTTCATCTCGTATCTCTCTCTGATGTTTCTCTTGTTCTCTTATTCCTTTTTTGAGTTCGTCTTCTCTTCTCTTTCTCTCTTTCTCATGGTTCAGTCTTTCTTCCTCCATCTTCATCTTCATCCTCTCTTTCTCTTCTTCATGTTTGTTCATCAGTTCTTCTTTTTCTCTGATCAGTTGCTCCACTTTCTTCATTAGCATCATCATCTGTAGTTCTTGTATTTCTCTCTCCATCTCTCTGAACATCTTACATGAGTAGTAACTGTCTCCGTTTGCTTTCACCATGTTGTCTATCTTCTGCAGTAGATCAGTCACCTGTGTTCGGTCTCCAGTCTCATTATTAAACACATGGTATCTCTTTCCACATGATTCAATCAGCTGATTCAAAGCAGATCCAGATTTTCCCAAACACTGATCAATGGTTTTATTCTCCAGAAAGTCTCCTCTGGTGAAGAGCACCATGGTGAACATCAAAGATTTCTCTCCAAATGTCTCCTGTATGATCTCCACAGCTGTAGCTTCTTCTTTAGTGAATTGTTGTCCTAAATTGAGCACAATGATGAACACATGTGGTCCAGGCAGGATCATGGAGATGCAGTTGCTGATTTCTCTCTGTATTTCTTCATTACTGAGTTCAGTATCAAACAGTCCTGGAGTGTCGATCACAGTAATGTGTCTGCCGTTGATTTCAGATGTCTCTCTCTGACAGTCTTTAGTCACAGACTCTTGAGATGTTTCTGCTTTAAATGCTTTTCTTCCTAAGATGGTGTTTCCAGTTGCACTTTTCCCGACTCCAGTTTTTCCCAGCAGCACAATCCTCAGATCATCGTTCCTCTCTGTTGAATCTGTAAGACAATAAATCCATCAATTTTTTCTGCCAAAATTTGATTTTGTAACATAAAAGAGGTCTGCTATCTGCTTGGTCAATATTTATGTAGTTTAGTGTGGTCTACAATTGCATTGTGAGAAAGTAAGATTCACACAGTTCAGAGACACCATCGGTGTGCTTTTCTAAATTTAATCAGGCAGTTGCTCTCTGACAAATTCACATTATCTGCACAGTTAGCATTTTAGTGCAAATATTTTAGAGAAAATATGCAGGACAACAAATGTGTTTCACTATGAGCTGCATGTTTAATATGGTCAGAAAACATTAGAGAAATTTACATTTTTGAAGCTGATTTCAGATTATTTTTTTAAACCCAAATGATTCAGATTGCAAAGTTACAGTAAAACTTTCTGCTTCAATGCTCAAGAGCATTGTAGTAGTGATAGTAATAAATGCAGTTGTGTAGTAGTAGTAGTAGTAATCAGTGATTGGCTAAAATAATCAGATTGACTATTGCAAAAATAGTTTCCTGTGGAACACTGAATCTTATTTTGGTCAAAGGTCAACCAGAATGGTTGACTCTGGAATTTCCAAAATAAATTTTGAAATTTTGAAACTTTAGAATGTTGAATTTTGCAGCTCTTCTGTTTAAAATACAGCTGTATAAAACTTTAATAGAGAATCATAATCTTAATCGAGAAACTGTATTGTAGTAAAAATTCAACTTCAAAACATGCTCCGTAGTTTAAGAACCCAAAATGATTTTCTGCTCATTACCTTGTGACAGTACATGTGTCTCTAGTGATTGAATTTTCTTTTTCATTTCTTCAAATTTCAGCAGTTTTTCTATCTGTGCCTCCAGAAAAGTCTCTGTGGAGAAAAACTCTTGTCTGTTTCCTTCCAGCATCTGCTCGATCTTCTCCATCAATGTGGACACTTGTGTTTTAGGCCCAATGAACTGATGTCTTCCTCCAAAACTCTCAATGACAGACTGTGTTTCTTCATTTAGTTCTGCTGTCTGATGCTCTGAATTCTGCTTTATGAGGATCATGATGTGTTTGTTGATTCTTGAGCTGAATATCCTCTGGATCTCCTCTATTTCTGCTTTGTCTTCATTATTAAGTGGAGCATCAGGAATGATGATGATGAAAACATGAACTCCAGGATGACAGAGAGACACACAGCGGTGAGTCTCACGCATCACTTCCTCCTCTGAGAGCTGAATCAGAGCTGGAAGCTCCACCAGACTGATCTGACGACCATGAAGCTCCACGTCTGATCTTCTGTCTGTCTGCTGCAGGATCAGCTCTGATATGGAGGATTTTAATGTCTCGTCGCTCCCGCACACAACCAGATTCAGCTTCTCACTCTCTGAAACTGAGAACAGAAGAAGATTGAAACATGTTCATTGATTACTAGAAATATCAAATATCAAACACTCACGTTTCTCTGAGGCCTGTTTCTCCACTGAAGCACAATCCAGATATTGTCCATCATTAATCTTCTCAATGTCCTCAAGCGTCAGCAGAAGATCATGAGGAGAGCTGCTGGTCTGAAGACTGAAGTGTCTGTTTGCACATTTCTGAATGATGTTCTGCAGGATGTGATTGGTTTGAGTGGGCTCTTGTGTGCTGATCACCATTGTGTGTTGATAAACGCTCTCAGAGAAAGAGAGCAGCACCTTCTCCACACGCTCTTGATCTTCTGCTGAACACGGCTCATGTTTGAGGAGCAGAACGATCACATGAGGTCCTGGATCAGACAGATGGACACACTCTCTCACTGTCTGTGTGATCTGATGATCTGAGATGTTGGTCTGGAGCAGCTGAGGACTGTTGATGACGATCACGTGTCTGTCCTTCAGTCTTCCTGCGACTCTCTCCACAACATCTGGAGGAGCTTCACTGTCAAACGCTGCTCGTCCTAATATGAAGTTCCCTACCAGACTGTTTTCAGACACGCTCCAACCCAGAACAACAACCCTCACTGCAGACAGTCAAATCATTCAGTGTCCACAACCCTCACATCAATCAATAAAACAGATCATATGCGATATATAACATGTTATGGTGCCTTAATCTTGATCTTAATCAACATCACAGATCAAAATAACCAGAATCCACCAGCAGGAGATACACTTTTCACACATAACTTCATTTATTAATGTAGATAAAGACTTACTCTCAGGAGGCTGGTCTCTGCTTTGTCTTCTCCTGTGAGGAGGATAGTGGACCACAAACACTGCATGAAACAAAAGTCTTAAATTATATTTGACCTTCATCACCCAACAGAAAACATTTGAACAAATTATTAAAACAGCAAAACTAGTCTCAGTAAAAGTTAATAGATGCTTAGAAGTCACATCAGAATAAATAGCTTGTTTGGAGTTTGTTGATAATTTTCACTAAATATGCAAGTTTGGTTTGTTTGTTGCTTCTATGGCTATTTTCATGGCAATAACATTTTGTAACAAATTAGGTTTTTAAAACGTATTTTTGCTAAAAACTGTGTCTGGCTTAACAAAAGAGTTTACTGAAAAAAGTTCATTATGCAAAAACAAATGTATTTCCTTAGATATGATGTATATTGCCTCGGAATGTAAATAACATGATTTTTAATTTAAAAAGTTTTACATTTAAATTTTATTGACAGAATTAAATTAAAATACTCAATACACAATGATGTGACCGTGATTTTTACCTGTGGTATCAGAGGTTGACATGTTGATATTGTTTCTTTCGTCTTCAGCTGATGATCTTCTCTGACGCTTGACATCTGTCTGATCATCATCCTGTAAGAGATATTAGTGATTTTGTTGTTCAGTATTTGAACTCCAGTTGTTTGAATCTCAACTAGTAGATCATGAAGCTCTTGCTGCAAAACTGTTTCTGCTTCTAAACACTGAACACATTTTGTTTTACACAAATTTGATTCAGTTCTGTGACAGAAGATGAAAGTGAAACTGATGTTACTGCTGTTCATACAGCTATTAAATTCATAAATATACTAAAGTCATTATTTCATGTTGAATGTCACGATTAAGTAATGTATAACAAACATAAATAGAGAAAAAGAGAAATGATACCTGTATTTTGAGATTCCATCATGTAGACGTTTCTTTCCATGTTGCTAAAATGAGAGCAGGAAGTTGTTTGCAGTTGGAGTCATTCGCTTTACAAAGCAAACCAACCGTTTCTGTCTGACTGGTCTGTGCAGCTAAAAGTTCAAGCTTGAGACATGAATAAATGACAAAGACAACTGCAGCTAACCGTAAAGATACTCAATGACAAAAATATCTGGAGTAAAATCAGTCTATTCTTTTATGGAATATCTCTTATACGCTGCTGAAATGTAGCTCTGAATCTGAACAATCTATAGTAGTTATTTCCCCCTGTGTGACACTGCCTTACATGTTGTTTCAGAAGCATTACAGCTGAATCCACCCGACTGTGAAAACATCTCTAGGTTACGAATGTAACCATGGTTCTCTGAGAAGGGAACAAGACACTGCGTCCTCTAGGGGGGCGCTATGGGAAACGTCTCCTTCGTGACCCGTGTCTGAAGCATACATACAAAAACTACAACAGTACTGGCCGGCGACAGCCTATGACGTCACCGCCGGCACGACTCGCCACTGCCGTCATGTAATCACCGGTGCGACCGCATAGATGAAAGGGTGCCGGTCAAACATATCAGCCGCTTCTTCTTCTGAAGCATGGCGTAAAGTCCTAGAGGACGCAGTGTCTCAGTCCTTTCTTAGGGAACCATGGTTACATTCATAACCTAGAGATGTTCCCTTCCGAGATAACATCGAACTGTGTCCTCTAGGGGGCGCTATGGGGAACAGAAATAAGCTCAAGCTTGGAATCAGCTCAAGCTTGGAATCAGAATGAGAGATTCCTTTAGGGAATGAGTCAGACCCTAGGTAGTTCTTTATCTAGGGTTTGCTTACAGACCGGCATGACCTTAGTCAAGCTGGACAGGTAGGCTGTCTTAGAATACGACAGAAGTGGAGAGGGGCCCAAGAGCCCGGGGCCTTATGTCTCAATAAGGGGTAAGCTGAACGTGTGATCCCCACCATACAGGATTTTAGAAAGAACACAGATGGCTAGTGTGTGCTCTTACCACAATGTGGATTTTAGGTAATGCCCACACGTAGTGGTCACTCAGTCCCGTTCAAGAAGGAGGCTCTGAGAGCAAAGAACAAATCCCCCTAAATCTAGGGGAGGTTCTTAATCTTCAGGGAGCAGGCCTGTGCTCAAAGTGACCCTCCAGAGAGGGGAGCACTACAATGCTCTGGTAGAGCACTGCCAGGGTGAAGCACCCTGGAGCAAAGAATTCTTTCCTCAGAAAGAATGCTCGACAGGGGACAGCATGCTCATAGGAGACCCTCAATCTTGAGGGGAGCAAGATAGGCTGATGATAGCATTCCACCAGAGGCTACAACCTGGTAAACGTCAGAGCCATAAGGCACGAAAGACCTTCCCTAATGTTAGAGATGTATCATGCAATCCTTCTAGGAATGACATGTTCTCAAAGACCCCCGGTGGAGGGGTATTTGCCATGCATATGCAGTGCCAGAGAGACACCACAGGGGCAGAAAGAGGCCCAATGGCCTAGGCTGCTTGTCATATGGAGCTCCAGAAGACCAAGAGGTCTGTGCAACTTCCACGCAGTTCTGGAACTGAGGCAAGCCCCTGGCCAACCCTCTGAGGTAGCGCCACGTCCTTGGACGTGGGAGAGGGCAGCGTGCGCCGCAGCGTGCGCGGTCGTGAGCCCTCTTCCTGGCCTCGAAAATTACGAGGGCGACCTGGGCTGCTGAAGCAAAAGCTCCTGAGGTCAGAACCCTTGATACATCGACTCTACCTTGCACGACTCCACCGAACAAGAACACAGACAAGCCACTTGAGTATCACTTTCCCCTTTCTTTACTTTTATACCTACTCTTTCTTATAACTGATTAAATCCTTTATACTCACTATGTGTTTACAACTCCCTACTATTACTACTAACACTCGCAACTCACGCACTTTACACTGAAGGCAGCGCAACCCTAATAATCTACGCAATGTCTCTATGTCCTCTACATCTAATTCAATCTCTGTTTCAGTTGGGCTCTGGAACTGCCAGTCTGCAGTAAATAAAGCTGAATTTATTTCCTCAATTGCTAATCATTCATGTCTCAACCTTTTGACCCTAACTGAGACTTGGATTAAACCTGAGGACACGGCCACCCCGGCTGCCCTTTCCAATATGTACACTTTTTCACACACCCCTCGCCAAATTAGGAGGGGTGGAGGTACTGGTCTACTCATTTCAAATGATTGGAAATTCAATACTCTATCATCTTTCACCAACAACACATCATTTGAATCCCATGCAATTACTGTTACCCACCCTGTTACAATCCACCTTGTAGTTGTTTATCGTCCACCAGGTCAACTTGGTAACTTCTTGGAGGAGTTGGACATGCTACTCTCACACTTTCCGGAGGATGGTACTCCTCTGGTACTACTTGGAGACTTCAACATCCATCTAGAAAAACTCCAAGCTACAGACTTCAATACTCTTCTTACTTCATTCGACCTCAAGCGAGTATCTACCGCAGCTACTCACAAATCAGGTAACCAATTGGACCTTATCTACGCTTGCTACTGTTCAACTGCCAACACTCTGGTTACTCCGTTGCACACTTCAGACCACTTCCTTATCACTTCTGACCTCACATTGGCTACAGACACAACACACACTCCACCGCAAGTCACCTTTAGGCGTAATCTACGCACACTTTCTACCTCCTGTCTATCGTCTATGGTTTCATCTGCACTTCCTTCACCCTCTCACTTCTCAGCACTGGACACTAACACTGCTACTGACACTCTTTGCTCCACTTTATCAGCCTGTCTAGACAACTTCTGTCCCCTCTTATCCAGACCAGCACGCACCACACCCGCTGCTCCCTGGCTGTCCGATGTTCTCCGTGAACATTCTTCTAGACTCAGGGCTGCAGAGCGGAAGTGGCGCAAATCACACAACCCTATTGACCTTAGTGCATATCGGTCACTCCTCTCTTCATTCTCTGCAAATGTCTCCACTGCTATATCAACATACTACCACAACAAAATTAATAATTGTCCCGATTCTCGCACACTTTTTAAAACATTCTCTTCTCTCCTTTGTCCTCCTCCTCCCCCTCCTACATCAACTCTTACAGCTGATGACTTTGCAACATTTTTTATTAATAAGACAAGTACAATTAGCGACCAATTTTCTACACCACGTACTGATGCAAATTTCACAACAACAACTACTCACTCTCTCTCCTCTTTCTCTCCACTCATGGAGACCGACATCTCCAAACTTATTCTTTCCAATCATCCTACTACCTGTCCGCTTGATCCTATCCCCACTCACATTCTCCAAGCCATTTGAGCGAGTTGTATTCAACCAACTCTCTATCTTTCTTGCACAGAACCATCTGCTGGACATAAACCAGTCTGACTTCAAAAGTGGCCACTCAACTGAGACTGCCCTGCTCTCAGTCACTGAAGCCCTAAGATTGGCAAGAGCAGCATCCAAATCCTCAGTACTCATTTTACTGGATCTGTCTGCTGCATTTGACACAGTCAACCACCAGATCCTCCTGTCCACTCTCATGAAGATGGGCGTCTCAGGAACCGCACTCCAATGGTTCAAGTCTTACCTCTCAGGTAGGTCCTTCAAGGTGGCTTGGAGGAGTGAAGTCTCTGAGTCACAACTTCTTTCTACTGGAGTTCTTCAGGGCTCAGTGCTTCGACCACTGCTCTTCTCCATCTACATGTCATCGTTAGGTTCTGTCATTTGGAAGCATGCTTTTTCCTATCACTGCTATGCTGATGACACGCAGCTCTACTTCTTCTTCCATCCAGATGACCCCACGGTTCCTGCTCGCATCGCAGCTTGTCTGACCGACATCTCTGGCTGGATGAAAGAACACCATCTTCAGCTCAACCTTGCTAAGACTGAACTGATTGTGATCTCAGCCAATCACACACTTCATCACAACTTCTCTATACAGTTAATTCATCAACCATAACTTCCTCTAGGACAGCTAGGAATCTCTAAGTTGTAATGGACAACCAGTTAACCTTCACAGACCATTTTGCTGCTACAGCTCGATCCTGCAGATTTGCCTTGTACAACATTAGGAAGATCAGATCCTTCCTATCAGAGCAGGCTACACAACTTCTTGTCCAAGCTCTTGTCCTCTCCAGACTGGACTATTGTAATGCACTCTTGGCGGGCCTTCCTGCATGCACTTCCAAGCCTTTGCAGATGATTCAGAATGCAGCAGCAAGAGTGGTCTTTAATGAGCCGAAGAAAGCCCATGTCACACCTCTCTTCATCAGACTGCACTGGCTGCCAGTAGCTGCTCGCATCAAATTCAAGGTACTGGTGCTTGCCTACAAGACAACCACTGGCACTGCACCAGAATACCTAAACTGTCTAATCCAACCTTATGTCCCCTCCAGAAGCTTGCGTTCTGCAAATGAACGACGCCTGGTGGTGCCATCCCAAAGAGGCTCAAAATCACTTTCACGGACCTTTTTGTGGACTGTTCTCAGCTGGTGGAATGACCTACCCATCTCAATTCGATCAGCTGAGTCATTGGCCATCTTCAAAAAACGTCTGAAAACCCATCTTTTTCCCAAGAACTTGACCAATTGACACTAGCACTTTCCTACTCTTTTCAGTTTTTCTATATACTTAGAAAAACTGACAGAATGATCGCTGAAGAAGAAGAAGAGGATGAAATGTTTGACTGGCACCCTTTTATCTATGCGGTTGCACCGGCAATGATGTGTCGCCGGCCAGTACTGTTGTAGTTTTTGTATGTATGCTTCAGACACGAGTCACAAAGGAGACGTTCCCCATAGCGCCCCCTAGAGGACGCAGTTCGATGTTCCCTCAGAAGGGAACACCTGTATGTTTGAATGTATGTCTTTAATTCATTATTATTGTCATTTGTAATGAAGCCATTAAGGTTTTCAAACAGATTTCACATGAGCAGCTGAAGGATTTATATGGATGAAGCAGTTTATAAAGTGATCCTCAAAAACAACTGAAGAACATAACTGAAGTGGAAGTGGAAAAATCAATGTCTGCATTCTTCAGAAAGACAGAGATGCAGATATGCTGATTCAGTGGAAAACATTTTACATCAAAATCAAAGAGCTTCAGAAAAACATTATGAGAGAAACAAAGAGGAAATTAAATGAGGCTCTTCAGCAGTGAGACCTGAAGTAAAAGTTTGATGAGGACACATCATGAAAACACTATCTATGAAAAGAGCAAAGAACTCACCTTAAAACACAAAGACAAAGCAATTGATGAAGAAAGAGTTTGATTTGTTTGGAAACATTGTGTGAAGATCATCATCAGAGACACTGACAATGATGACAGATGTAAAAATCCGCCTCAGTGACATCTACAGCTGGGATATTTTCACTGTGCTGAAGGATCTGATGATCCTCAAATGCAAAGTGTGTGTTTTGCTTCACAAGAGCAAACATACATTTGTGTTGTTTTTTTTACTTTGTTTTTTATATTCTTTGTTTATTCTTCATTCCTTTATTCATTTTTAATAATTTATCATTTAATCATTTTATTATTCCATTTAATCATTTATATTAGTCATTATAGTCATTTATATATTGATTACATTGATTCATTAATTGATTAGTCATTTATATTATGTTATATTATTGTTGTTTTTAATATATTTTTCCATTGTTGTTTAGTCTTATGACTGTGTGGTTTCAAGGGCTGTTTGTCTTCATGAATAAGAGATATGAGGGAATGTTTATGAACCTCAAGGTTTATGGGATGTTGTTGTGAAGTAGTTTGGTATAACAATACTTGTTGAATTTCTGTTCTTCAGACGAAGTCTGAGCATTGAGACATACGCAACTAAGACTATTCAATAAACTCTGCTCCTTTTTATCACCATAACTTCGTCTCCTGCTTCTCCTCTTCATTTTCACTGGTTTTTCCTCAGTCAACTTCTTCGCTGACAGAAGACTGTTAATAGTGTTTTGGGTATTTTGGGTACCAGACAAGACCTCCTGTTAACGGGGTTTGGGTACTAGACGACTCTGCTGACGAGTTGTTCTGTTACCGGAAAAACTGATATTTTCTGACGGGATCCGGCGTCCGGGGTTGGATCTTAATTGTCTAGGCATGGGGAGCGCGATCTAACATTTTGGCGTTGTCGGCAGGATGGAATAACACATAGCTGTTATCTCCATAAGAGCGGAGTCAGGGTTGCTTCTTACATGACCAGACGGTGGAATGTCCCAGACCACTGGGCTTCTGACTCCGGGCCATGAGTGAGGACGAGGATGACTCTCACAGATGTCTTCTCCTTTCTTAACTTCTGCAATGCAGAGTAAGTGTGTTCTGTTTGGCATTTCATGGAAATTCAGTACGTACTGTGTTGGTAGCTTAGCTACTGGGTCAGAAATATCATTCCTACAGTTATGGAGTGGTCAGATGTAAAGCTAGATGAAATAATTAACCTTGACACAACAGTTGGAAGAGCTTTTTAAGATCAGTAAACAGAAGCAGTAACACAATTTATTAGTTGCTAAATTTAGTAACAGTGCAGAAAGGTGTTCTCATTTTAACCTAAAGACAACAAAAACTGAAGGGGTTGTTAAACATTGTATAAAATGATTATTAAATTTCAAAAGAGGTTTTTAAAGACATTTGTCTGTTTAACAGTTGCTTATGTAAGTGCTGTGAAGGTATAGAGTATGTGGGCGAAGAAAGACAAAGTTTGTTAGTTTATCTGTTGAAGGTAGGACCTCTGTGTTCTAATTGTTTGGCTTAGGATGGTCAAAGTAAGTAGGGGCTGAAGTAGTCAGTATGATGGAATATTTTGGAAGGATTTTTCACTGTGGGGAAAAGTTTGAACAAAAGCCTGAGGATGTTTGTTTTTGTGTGTGAAAAGCACATATCTAACATTAGGGTAAATAACTCTGAAATTCTGAACTTTTTGGGTTTAGATTCGATGCAGACACTAATCTGGCTGTTGAATTATTATAATATCTGCAAAGATGTAGCATGAGCAGAGAGTGCTAGCCTCAATGTTGGTGTGAATCTTTATTTACAGTCTAAAACCTCCAAGAACCTGGGGTGACTATTCATATATTTTTTTTAATGCTATATCATTTCTATGCTATATTTATTTCTGTTATTAAATTTGGGAGAACTGAAATCTTGCTCCCATATTTTTATCAGCTTGAAAGGCAACAGCTGAGTGGGGAAATTATCTTGTCTCAGACTTGGAGAAAGAGTGATTTCATCAGGTTATTTTTACAAGTTCAATGACATGCTAAACTGGTCATTTTTGAAAGATTTCTTGGACACCAATGATTTTTAGTAATTGACATTTGCTAATGGCTTTGGTCAATGCTACTAGTTATTTATTTGGGTTTTCCGTAGCTGCTATTTCACCAATCTTTGCAAAAATATTTTGAAAGATTTTGATTCAATGCTTTTTGGTGTATCAGTCACAAAGCTGCTGTCACATGCTTGGACACATTTGTTTTCATGAACTATTCAGAAGCTAGCTGAGATTCTTTTTGAAGATGTAACTACAGGTGTAGTTAAATTAAAAGTTATGCAGATGAGCTGCGATGTTGACCTGTTTTCTTTGTTAGGTTCAGGGCTCAATGACTGGACTTCTGAGGGTGGAATAGTTTTTGAGAAATTAACACGTGTAGCATTCACGCTAGAGATATCAGATACAGTGGCAGAGATTTTTGCATTGGTTACATGACAACTTGTTAACCCAAGAACGGGAAAATCAGAATAACTATGAAAGGGGTGTCAGTCACCACGACTCAAGGCTTTTGCCTTGTTTATACATTTCAGACAGTCTTTTTGGCTTTGCAAAGCAAGTCTTTGTAATGTTTGATGTTAACTATTCGCTGTCTACACTTTGTAACTGCATTGCATTACAGTCTATTTGAGCAGCAGGACGTGTGACATGTGGTCCACGATGCTAAAATTGCCAAACATCATTTTTGGGAAATGTAGTTCATTTCATCTGAACTAATTCCAGATGGTCAAGATGGTGCAGAGCTATAAGAGATTTTTAAGGGTAGAAAACATTTAGACAATTTGGAACTCTAAATTCTAATTTGATTTTCTGCGCTGTTCATCTTTTGTGAACGATGGGGAATGCAAGGCAGGTTGAGCAGTAACAACAGACTAAAAGTCTTAGTCTCAGTCAATTTGGTTGCTCTAAATGTGAGTTGGCAAATGGCTAAACAGCTGAAATGCTGAAATCTTCACCGACCCTCTCGTTATGCCTTTGGTGGTGTTGTGCATGACTTTGGAGCAGGTTGGCAGCAGAGTGGTTTCCTCACTAAGAGGTGAGATGGATGAACCCTTGCTGACCAGGCAGCTGCGGTTGCCGCCGCATGAACGGCAGAAATCTTCACTGCTCAGGCATGTCCTTTGCGCACTGAAACACCTCACTCACAGCTCACAGATAAAGCCAAGATGCAAATCTGTGGATCTGATCCTAAATTATCAGTTGGATAATAGGCTCCGAACCTTGCTTCCTTTTCTGGTCACACAGATATACAGTGTGTGTCCCTCATTTAGGCGTTTTAAATTTGTTCATGTTTAAACAATATGGGCGAGGGGATTTTTAGGAAACATGCAGAAGATGTTAATGGATGCGTGATGTCAAAACACAATTTGGCAACCCTATTTCTATTTAATTGGGGAAAACCTGCACCCTCAGGGCTGTTTGTGAATTTGTGATTTCATAACTCTTTATGAAAAGTAAGGGTTACTGGGATGTTTTGGTTATAGTTGGCAAAATGTTCACTATTAAAAGGCACTGCTGGCTAAAATTGATTTAAGACATCATTCCCAGATGGGAATGTCAGACATTAATTCTGACTGAGAATAGACTTTAATGGTCAGGTATGTCAGGAAGTCTGTGGACTTCATTGGATTTTCTTAGTACCAACAATGACTTTCGTCATTAGAAAAGTTAATCACACTCTGAGATCAAACTTGGCAAATGTGGTGTGATGGCCTAACACGGTTAGATGTGCTTCTATTATTTCTGTGCATACCATCAGTTATCGGCTCAGTTTTGGCTGAAGGTCAAGTTGCTATGAGAGATCTTGCTATGGCAGGTGTGCACTTAATTCAGATTTTCTTCTGATACATTGATTAGTTTTAACTGAGGTAGTGCTAAAGGTTACAATTCAGGTTTTATGATGTGTGGAAACCTCCTCCAGAGGGGGGTGGACATAAATTGCCAAATAAGAGTTTATCATTAGAACCCCTTCAGATTCAAAATATGTAGAATTATTAAGCAAATTAAATTAGATCGATACATATTAGACTTTATAAATTTACTCATTAATTTTGAATGAGAACTGGCGAAATACTGTAGGAAGGAGTCGTGAGGAAGAACCTTGTCTTTTAGTGACTTGGGGGCCAACCTCATGATGAAGATATGGCGGGTGGGGGGCTATGATTATTAGCTTTCACCAGACTACAGTCTAGTCGCCAGCTAGTCTCTGTGTTCTTTGTTTATCTATCAGAGTCAAAATAATTCCAACGAAGTTTGAACATCTTGTTTTTCAAAAGAACAGTCTCTGTTATCCGTTCTCTTGTTTTTATGTTTTCGCAGATTATGTCTGTTGGCGACCTTCGAGAAATTCGCTGAGAGGTGCGAGCCTTGTCAAAGGGAACAGTTTGTGTCGACAAACAACGGCTAACAGAATAACTGGAACTTCAGGGAAAGTCAGAGAGAGATGAAACTTCGCAGTCTTCAATCTCAACATGGTTCTTCGGGAAAACAGAACAGCTACAGAACAAGCTACAGAGACATCTCAAGAACAAGCTACAGAAATGCTTCAAGAGCAGACTACTGAGACGACACGTCAAGAACAGGCTACTGCTGAAACGACATTTCATGGATAGAGGCATTCTGGGCTACAAAAGAGATATCAGTCATTTATATTGCTGATTTTGTGTGCTTTAGTTTTTAACACACATTGTTTATGCATTTTTAAGTCATATATTTGTCATACAGAGTCAATAAGGCCAATTCATGGTTGGTTTTTAATTGTATTATCATCATTCTGCAAGATATGGCCGAACATGACATGACGTGACGTGAATTCAATAACTTGTCCATGACAAAAAGGTCATGAGGTCATAATGATGTGACTTTTGGGTTAAATCTCAAGAGACCCTTAAGGGAATTTTTCCTCAGTTTAGTACATAATGGAATTTGTATGCACATTTATTACCATTATCTGATTTTGATTTTTAAAATGGTGCACTCCAATTGACAATTCTAGTTTCAAATTGATAAACCTGCCAGACATTTTGAATAAATACTAGGGCACTGAAACCCTGATGCTGAGATGGAGAGATGCTAAAGATGACAAATGGCCAAGTGTTTAAAAGGGTAACAGCACATGCAATATGAAATTGTGAAGAATATGTTTTCACAATGAGTTTTTGATAAATTCCAAATCACAGGGTGAAACATGGTGTTTATCATCTTACTCTTGTACATTTCCATAAGAGTGTTGATTTGCTTTGTCAGATTCCTGTTCGCTGTTGTACGACAACAGTGTGAGGCACACATTTCCCTCAACCGACGCTGGTATGCCGTATGACAGAAGTGACCTGTTCTTTTGAACATGTAGATGGGAAGAGTACGGCCTGATCACCCGAACTTTTCAAAGTATGTTTTGATAAAGATTATGACAGTTTGCTTGCATTAATCATTTTATGTTGTCATATATGATTAAGAGGGGGGAATGAAGGATCTGATGATCCTCAAATGCAAAGTGTGTGTTTTGCTTCACAAGAGCAAACATACATTTGTGTTGTTTTTTTTACTTTGTTTTTTATATTCTTTGTTTATTCTTCATTCCTTTATTCATTTTTAATAATTTATCATTTAATCATTTTATTATTCCATTTAATCATTTATATTAGTCATTATAGTCATTTATATATTGATTACATTGATTCATTAATTGATTAGTCATTTATATTATGTTATATTATTGTTGTTTTTAATATATTTTTCCATTGTTGTTTAGTCTTATGACTGTGTGGTTTCAAGGGCTGTTTGTCTTCATGAATAAGAGATATGAGGGAATGTTTATGAACCTCAAGGTTTATGGGATGTTGTTGTGAAGTAGTTTGGTATAACAATACTTGTTGAATTTCTGTTCTTCAGACGAAGTCTGAGCATTGAGACATACGCAACTAAGACTATTCAATAAACTCTGCTCCTTTTTATCACCATAACTTCGTCTCCTGCTTCTACTCTTCATTTTCACTGGTTTTTCCTCAGTCAACTTCTTTGCTGACAGAAGACTGTTAATAGTGTTTTGGGTATTTTGGGTACCAGACAAGACCTCCTGTTAACGGGGTTTGGGTACTAGACGACTCTGCTGACGAGTTGTTCTGTTACCGAAAAAACTGATATTTTCTGACGGGATCCGGCGTCCGGGGTTGGATCTTAATTGTCTAGGCATGGGGAGCGCGATCTAACAGTGCTGAATTATTATGTTTATAATACTTAAAAGAATTAATAATTCTTAGTTATTATTCAGAAAGTCCAAGAAAAGTAGGCTTAAATGACTATCACTAGTCATTTCCAGTCAGATAAAGACATTAGTGATACATAGTCGATATATGATTAATGTGTGATTATATACATGTGGGGCTACTGGTTGTTAAACTCAAGTTGCAGAAATTATTTTGGTCATTTTCAGTATTTTTGCAGGTATAAACTGTGGACAGAATGAAACTTACAAAAATAACACATCTGTCCTCTCGTTATATTGAAGTCCTGGACAAAAACTGCATGCAGGTCAACAGCTGAAAGACAAAATGTTCTGATCCCTGACTAACAGATTAAACATTTATTCAATGTACGAACAGAATGAACACTGAAGGAGAACAGTTCAGGAGATCCAGATGCACTCCAGACAGAGTCAAACTAATGAACTGAACTGAGCCCAGCTTTTTCACAGCATTTATCCTATATTTACATCCTATATGAAGTCAAGTCTACTTTCGTCAAAAAACTGACATCACAAAAAAAAACATCACAAAACTGACATCATTAAAACATGCAAACACGCACCTGAACAAACTCATAGACAGTGTTGGGGAAAGTTACTTTTAGAAGTATTTACGATATTTAGTTATTTTTTATGGAAAGTAATGTGATACATTACTTTTAAGTTACTGTTTAAATCTGGGCAGGGCTTGCTTGTTTGTTTTTAATATTAAAAGTTAGATTTTTATTAAATGTAAAAGCCCTTTCATACCCAAAAGTGAAATGAATGAAAGCCCAAGGCTGAAGGAAAAGTAAATTGACGTCTGTACAGTAGAACTGTAGAAAAAGAAAGTTCAACACTCTTCAGCAATGAGAAGAATGAAGCACAAATGTTAGTTAATGTAAAATAGGTTTTGCTCATAGGCAGAGGGTGAACCAACTCGAAAGCAGCCACATTTATGTTTACAATAAACTCTTCTTTTAGGAAAGAACCTTTTTTAAGGAAAGATTTTTACTTTTATTTAAACCTAACTTATTTTATTTGACGTTAAGCTTGAACGGCTTTTACATGCCGTGTCTCCAAGCTTTTTAATTCATTTTGCTAATAAACGATCTACGTTTCTACGCCTGTTTGGTTCCACAGTGTTTACTTATTTTTAGTTTTGTAAACCTAAACTTTGTGTAATTTGTTATTTTATATTAGGCATAGCCTATAGCTTGGTGTATTTTATTAGTTTTATGATTTAGCCTACTTATAGGCTAAGTGAGTTTGATGCTGTAAGCCTATATTTGCTTGAATTGCATTCAATAAATTGAAGCAAATTGCCGCTAATTCAAAAGTGAAAGTCAAATGTGCACAGCGCTTTTAAGCTATTTAACAGCGAGGAAGAGAGGGAAAATTCAAACAAACCAAAAACAAACAATTGCTTTAAGCCAAGTTGGAAGTGAAAGTAAAATGCCCAAGGCTTTTTTAAGCTACAAAAGTGATGGAAAGCTAGGAAAAGAGGGATTCATTTACGGTGCAACATGAGCAGATCTTGATTTATTGTCGCAATTGACACTTTCTAGTCATTTTCACTTTGTTAGTGTAACGTGAATCAGACTCGGAACACAGAGATGTGAAAGTTTAGCAGGTTTATTGATGGGAATGTCTTCATAAGAGTTCGGGTGAGTAAATCAAATGGAAAGTCTTTTCAAAGATAGTGGCACAATGCTGCCTGTCTGTTTTCTTGTTTGCAGATGACAGAGAAGTTCCAGGAGCTGTTGAAGGAACACAATGATGAAGGGACAATGATGAAAACTTTGGCAGAGGTGAGTAGAGCATGGAAAATGAGTCCTTATCCCAACTGGGAGACCAGACAATGTGTGACTGTGTGAGCGTGTCTTTTATAGTGGCTGTGACTGCATGATGGGAAACAGGTGTGAGTTAGAAGTCAGGTGACTGTGAAGACCCCCCTCTCCATGGCCAGCTCCCGAGGGCCGCAACACCCAACGCCGTGGTGGTTGACCCCTACCTCTAGGGGCTGGGTCCTGAGGATGAGAGATGTGAAACTCATTAAGAAGGTTGGGGTCTAAGATGTCATCACAGAGCACCCATGATCTTTCCTCAGGACCATATCCTTCCCACTCGACGAGGTACTCCAACCTGCCACCACGATGTCAGGACCTCAAGATCTCCTTTATAGAGTATGATGTTCCGTCTTCCAAGATGATTGGGAGAGGAGGGTCGTCAACGGGGCCAGGCTCTGCAGAAGGAGGAGAGACAGGTGGGTGATATGTTTTTTAACAAAGAAACATGAAATGCAGGGTGAATTCTGTAGTGGGAAGGTAACTTGAGCTCATGCGTAATTTTGTTAATCTGTCGGATGATGGGAAAGGGACCAATGAACCTGGGACTCAGCTTCTTGCATGGGAGACGTAGACAGATGTCTCTCGTGGAGAGCCACACCTCTTGGCCAGGTAAGCTGGAGTTGGGGCTCTCTGATTGTCTGCGTGTCTCTGAAAGCGTCATACTTTATTTAAAAAATCATAAGGTTTAGTTTTTTCTGTTTTTAATATTTCATAAAACCTAATTTTTCAAACATAGGTGGTTCGTCTGATTTTCTCCAAAACTGTCTCAGAGCATCTTCAGACCATGCTGGCAAAAAGTGGAATTTAAGTTGATTTGTCAAACCGTTCTCGAATAATAACGTTCAAATACATTCCACAAAAAGCACACAGAAATGGATGTGAGGCTATATGTATATGCGGTTCTGATGGGCGTATAATAATAAAATGCTTTATGAATGCAACTCTGTGAAGTGATTTTGCCATACTAGCCTTTACCTTCTGCTCTAGTGTCTTGTTTTGTGTTAAACATGGCAGAAAACAGACATAAGAAGGGATAACTGCAGTGGGCATGGCTAAAGGGGTGACGCATCGACGCATTCCATGCTAATCATCGTATTTTCATAGTTGACGTAATCAATGATGTCAGCGAATGTCAGCCATTTTGTGTTGGCCATTTTGAATTTTGTAATAAAATGCTTTAATTTTATGAACACATTGACATATCGTTACAAAACTCGGTATGGGTCATCAGCACAATGCCCTGAAGAAGCCAAAGAAGTTCAGAGTCTAGTGGTAAAAATCAAATATTCACATGCTTATAACTTTGGGCGTGGTCAACTTTATCTTCACAGGAGTCACTTTTTTAGACTCCTGAATCCTTGCTGAGTCCAGCGATACCAAACATGGCAGGTTTTGCCTTATGGTTTGTGCAACGCTGCATTTTAGCACTTAAAAAACATTTGCCAATATCTTAGAAAGCGTTTCTAAGATTGACACGAAACCACCATAGGAAATTCAGAAACAGCATGCTGGCCTTATACAAATGCCCAATTGCCAAAATTTTGATAGTAAGTGCCATGAAAATGCAAACAAAGTCAGCAGTCTGTCATTTTTTTCACACACAAATGCTTTTCTTGCCTAGTGCTTGGCCCCGTAATTGCTGCTTGCAGCTATATTAGACTTTATTCTCGTAATATTTTGACTAAATTCTCAAAATATTTTCACTTTATTGTCGAAATATTTAGACTTTATACTCAATATTGACAGTTTATATACTTTTTAACCTAAAATGCTCATTTTGTCTCGTCTCTGCGATGCACATGCGTAGTCTGTGTGCTCTGGGTCAATACAATTAAGGAATGTCGAAAAAAATCCCATCTCATTTTCTTACCCAACTTCAAAATCATCCTACAACGCTGCAGAAGTACCGTTTACAAAGTGAACATACCAAAAAGATCAGCCTTTTATAAAAAAGGGAAAACAGCATTGCTTGACCTAGATCACAAAGACTACCCATGCGCATCATGGAGAAGAGACAAGACGAGTATTTGAGGTTAAAAAGTATATAAATTGTCAATAACCAATTGTTTCGCTAGATAAGACCCTTCTTCCTCGGCTGGGGTTGTTTAGAGCCCTTAGAAGCTGCGTTTAAACTGCATTTTGGACGTTCAAACCTCGGGGCACCATAGAAGTCCATTTTATGGAGAGAAATCCGTAAATTCTTTCCTCAAAAAACTATTTCTTTACGACCGAAGAAAGAACACCTTGGATGAGTCCATTATCTGTACATTTTTGTTCTGGAAATTAACTAATCCTTTAACTCTTCTCATCCAGCGGTGAGTGGCGGCATGTCTTTCATATATTTACTTTATAATATTTTTAAATTAATAGCATCTTTGTGTTCCTTACACAAAGCCATGCAGATCTGGAACATTTAAATCAGGGCTGCCCAAACTCGGTCCTGGAGGGCCGGTGTCCTGCAGAGTTTAGTTGCAACCCCAATTAGACACACCTGAACCTGCTAATCAAGCTCTTATTAGGCATACTTGAAACTTCTAGACAGGTGTTGAGGCAAGTTGGAGCTAAATTCTGCAGGACACCGACCCTCCAGGACCGAGTTTGGGCATCCCTGATTTAAATGGTCACTTTTGTGTGAACTGTCCCTTTAAGAGTGTTAGCGACGGACGATACTTCGTTCACAGTTTTTAGATACAGACACTGATCAACACGGCGTTCCGATGATCAGCTCGGCCGGGCCGTCTTTCGCTTTATCGAAGAACACTGTGGGCGATGTTCCCGACACAATCTTCAGCTTCTCCTCCTGGAGGGAGACGGGCGAGGACAGGGACGAGGACACGGCTATGGCGTTGGTGGACGAAGACGAAGACGTGGACGACAGCGAAGAATCTGACAGACACTCGTCGCAGCAGCAGTCCATAAAGGCCTGGCCGAGAGAGCGACAGATGCAAAGCAGAAGAACGGGCGTTGTTCCCGCCCGTACGAACAACAGGAACTGGCCAATCAGAGCGAGCAGCGCTCCACGTAGGCCAGAACGATGTTCCAGGTGTTTTCCGGCAAGCTGCAAATGGCGTAAACGGACGCCAACGCCACCACCGTACGGGTCAGCTGCCGCTCCCGCCGCTGCTTCTTCAGACGAGGACGCAGAGGACGACGAAGACGACGTGGAGGACGGCCGCAAGGCTTTGCTCTTAGCGTTCTCGTCCATGACGTGTCTCGTGAGCAGCTGACACGCTCCGGTGAACAACAGCGGCAGGCAGAAGAAGCATCCGAAGGTCCACCACATTCTGGCCTGTTGGTACGTCAGCACCAGCGAGTACAGCGTCTCCGGCAGCGCCACGGACGGCTGCTGACTGCACGAGTCCACCGGCAGACCCGTCCGCGGAGACACCGCCTGCTCCAGCTGCCACATCAGCAGCTCCGGGGCGGCCAGAATTAGGGATCCCACCCAGATCACCGACAGCTTGGCGAGGATGGACTGGCAGGACTCCACCTGCCGCGGCCGCGGAGGAACGCTGGTCACCGCGTGGAAGCGGTCGATGCTGAGTGTGCACAGAGTGAACGTGGTCACGCCGAGAGACGTCACCTGAAAGACACGTCCACAAACTCTCGTCAGGATGACATGAAATCACATGGCTGTACTTTTTGTAACCATAGCATGGTAAAATAGTTTTCTTTCCACATGTACCTTTGTGAAACTATATATTTTTGGATATCTACCATGATGATACCATGGACATGTACAGTGGTAAAACTAATATATCTACTATGATGTCTACTATGGTGCTGACATGTTTTTGAACATGTACAATAGTAAAACAACATTTTGGGGGACATTTACTTTGGTTATACCACATTTTCTGGAAATCTACTATGCTGACGATTTTTTTTGACACTTACCATGGTGATACCACTCTTTTTTGGATGCCTACCATGGTGCTGACATGTTTTATGGACATGTACAATGGTAAAACAAAATTTTGGGGAACATTTACTGTGGTTATACCATGTTTTTTGGAAATGTACTATGCTGACGAGTTTCTTAGACATTTACCATGGTGATACCACTGTTTTTTGAACATCTACCACGATGATACCATGTTTTATGGACATGTACAATGGTAAAACATTTTTTTTAACATTTACCATGGTGATACCACTCTTTTTTGTATGTCTACCATGGTGCTGACATGTTCTATGGACATGTACAATGGTAAAACAACATTTTGGGGGAGATTTATTGTGGTTGTGCCATGTTTTCTGGAAATCTACTATGCTAACGATTTTCTTAGACATTTACCATGGTGATACCACTGTTTTTTGAACATCTACCACGATGATACCATGTTTTATGGACATGTACAATGGTGAAACACCATTTACCATGGTGATGCCATGTTTTTGGATATCTTCTATGCGGACAAGTTTCTTTTTAGACATTTACCATTGTGATAGCACTCCTTTTTGGATGCCGTTTTTGAACATGTACAAAGGTAAAACCACATTTTTTGGGGACATTTACCATGGCTATATCATGTTTTTTGAAAATCTACTACTTCTACAGTACTATGGTCATACCATGTTTTTGGACATATACTCTTGCGATTCCATGTTTTTTGGACATGTACCATGGTAAAACTATGTCTTTTGGACTTCTGTCATAGTAATACCACGATTTTGCACATATATAATGGTGACACTCTGCTTTTAGACACGTATCATGGTAAAATCACATTTTTAACAACTATGCTAGAACTATGGTATTCTTCTAAATACATTGGAAAACCATCTAAGTACCATGGTATATTAAATGTTTTACCATACTTTGCCATCACTAAGTATGATATAAATAAAGGTTTAAAATGTTAATTTACTGCTGTATAATAAAATGTTTTAGGGCCGCAGAAGTGGGTCAAGAGACACGCAAACACTCTCCACAGACAACCCTGCCCTTAAAACACACTCTAAACACTCATTCAACACGCTAATGAGGCCAATTAGTGCCGCTAATTACCCGGAGATCTCATTTACATGACAATCAGCAGAGCTGGTGCTGTAAAGAGGAGGCTGGAAAATGAACTCAAGAAACTACCCACAGTGACACACACACCGCGACTCTGATGGATTGCGATGGCTAGTTTTCATGTACTTTTTATTTTAGGGGTGAAAAAAAATATATATATATATGTTTAGCCAACAACTACAACTAAAAAAAGTACTGTGCTATTAACATGTTACCATGGTAATTTTTTTTTTTTTGATAGAAACTTGTATTACTTTATTACTAGAAATAGGATGGATATATGAAACTATTTTGTCAGATTTCTCAGACTATTTTCACGTTCTGGTAAGGTTCTCTCTCAAAGTTATGAACAAACGAACCAGCAAAGAAAAATATGTTCTAAGAATGTTTTTGAAAATGGTTCAACCATCCAATTTTAAAACGTTCTAAAACTAGTTCGATTCAAACATTCCATTTTACAAACATTATGCAAATGCTACTTTTGAATGTTCCCTGGACGTTCTAAAAGAAGTAGCAACGTTTAAAAAAACGTTATACGAACATATTCTTTTCTGAAATATTTAGAAATTTTTTCGAATGTTACTAATTGTTTCAGAACTTTCAGAGAACATTCAAAAGTAACATTCCCATCATGTTTGTAAAATGGAACATTTGAATAAACTTTTTTAAACTTTAAAAAATGTTTGAGCGTTCCGAAAACGTTTTTCATAACTTAACGAGAACGTCTGCTAAGCGTTCTTGTTATGTGGCTGATGTGCGTATATTAGATATTTGCCTTATTTAATTGACTGATTGATTGATCACGTACCTCTACATATGGCACTATCCTGCAGGACAGATCTCCCATCAGCCTCCTCTTGGTCGTTGAAGATCACCACCGGCAGGCAGAAGAACAGGACCATGAAGTCCCAGAACGCTAGACTGGCCAGCGCACAGTTCCAGGTGCTCTTCAGGTAATAATTGTGCCACACGATACACATCAGCGCCAGATTGCCCACAATGCCCACGGAGAACACTATAAGCGCCAGCAGCATGACCGCGTAGGCGCTGTACGACTCGTCCGTGAGCGGGTACAGCGGGTTGTGAACGCGCAGCGAGCCGTTGAACGTTCGCGGGGTGGTGAAGAACGCGTCCGGGTCGGGATGAGGGCGCTGGTGTCGGTGCGCGTTCCGCTCGCGCTGCTTGTGTTTGGAGCCGCGCGGAACTCTCGGCGAGCGCGCATCTTCTTCATCATCATCATCTTCCTCAATGCGATGTGCTGCGGAGGGGTTCGGCTCCAGCGATGATGATGATGATGATGACTCCATCAGGCTCACCTTCATCTCCACCGCGCGTTTATCCGCCTGAACTGAGCCGGCAAACACAACCAGAGCGAATAAAGCGCTCAGCATCATCGTGAGGCTCTGACCGGATCTGGATGATGGAGTGATGTGCTGCGGATGAGCGGGAGCTCCAGTCTGATCATCTCCCTTAGTTCTGCTCCTCTAGTTTCTCACCAAGTTCCTGAGTGAATTCATGAAGAGCGCCAGAAGAAAACACGCCCCCTTGTGGACGATAAACGACACTGTTCTCTGGCAGAAGAGTGGAAAGTTTTTGGAAATGTTGCCATGGTGACTCTACTTCTCAAACCTTTCCACATAAATACAGATTTTCTCTATTTTAAGTGATAACAACTCTGAACAAATCACACAAATTAAAATTGTGTATTGATTGAACTGTTTCAAAGATGTTTTATTTGGATTGTTTGACTACTCAAAAGAAAATATAGGATTATATAAATATAATTTAATTCATTAGTATTTTCTGCTAGAAAAAATAAAATTCCCTTTTCTTTATTCAAAGTTGATCTAGACAAGTACATGGAAACTATCCAAAGCTATGTTCATCCTGCAGTAAAAACTTAATCTTTATTCATTCTGTGTAACTATGTGTTCTCTTAACACTAGAACCGCCACGGGGTAAATTTTACCCGTACGTGTTTTTCAAATGTACATAACAGATTTTCATTAAAACAGTCAAGTCTCCCAGTCATTGACTTTTACTAAAATTGTGTCATTTAAACTTCCCTGGTGTTAAAAAGTGTTTAGATAAAACCAGATCGTAAAACATGGCATTTATACCTAAAAGCGCCATCGGGTCAAATTTACCCTCTATATAATACATGTATTTTCGCGCTGTCATTATCCTGCCGCTTATGTTGTAACATTGTACATTGCTAGGCAGTGACTTTTACTCACTGAATTAGTGGTTATTAGTTTCAAAAATAAAGACAAAATGAATAAAATGAAGGAGATTTATGGATGCCGAAGAGGTATTAGAAGCACTAAATACCATGATGGATTCGGAGAGTCTGGTGCGTCCTGGGTCGGCTCAGCATCTGACGGCTCATCTGACAGCGATCTTATTTTTAGATGTTTTAGCCTAACGTTAGCCCCACTTATATTGTTCAAACTCTGGACTAATTATTGAATTTTTGTTTTGCCATTTCTATTGTTTATTGTTCATGTGTTGCTATTTATTCTAGTCTGCACGTTCCCTGAAAAAAAAAAATAAAATAAAATAATCCAATCAATGTAATGAATACAACCTTTTTTTTTTTTTTTTTTTTTTTTGATTACCCGTAGTTTATTGGCGTTGTTCTCTTATTCAAATTATAAATGATACAACTAAACAAATTAATAATTCATTAGGTGAAGCTGTACGTGCGCTTGAATTTGTCATCGCATCATCCTATGCAGTGTGGTGAATTATTACACATTTACTGTCTATAGGCTATTTTAGTCATTTAAATAAAAATGAATTGTCTTAATATATTGATTAATGACAATGAATAATAATATTACAGCACCCAAATATGTAGTTACTTTCTTTTAATTATCTTCGTAAGTGCGGACTTGTTTAGCTTATATGGACTGATAATGAAAACTGACTGTAGCTTGTATAAAAAGCCTTAAACATAAAATAACAGGACAAAAAATATAGTGGATGACTAGACATTCATTGTTTATGACTCCAGACACTTCTTTATGAAGACAGTGGCATAATACAGTGAAACAAAATGCTCTTTAGTCATATAAAACACTACTTATTTGCGTGGGTAAAATTTACCCGCATGGCGCTTTTAGGTATACAGCGACCCCCGGCGGTTCTAGTGTTAAAGTGTAAATTTATTATACTGTGTGTGTGTGTGTGTGTGTGTGTGTGTTTGTGTGTGTGTGTGTTAGCCAGCAAAATTCCACATAATATGAAATTACTGTAAAATGCCACTGAACGAGTTTGATTTTACCAGAAGTTTATTGTCCTCTCAGTGATGTTACATTATTTGTATAAAGTATGTTTGCACTGGATATGGATATAAATCAGACATACAGGTCTCAGACACTTAATTTTTATTTCTTTATTTACACATCATATACAGTATCATCAGTCACTAATATTGTTTTTTTTGTCAGTCACGCACGTCTGCAGAATGTGTTGTTTTGATCATATGTGGGACTGAATCTTATCTTCAATCCTGGTCTGTATTTGATCTGATGATCTTGAGATGTAGATGAGCCTGAATCTGAGAGGAGACACAAGAGTCTCATTCTTCATCTTCTCCATTAGATGTATTTATCCAAACTCTCAATAGCGTCCTGTTTTGAGTATCTCCTCCATTCATCTGGTATTTTACCATAACCCTCAAATGTTTTACTGTAGTATTTTTCCAGATCTTTCTGGAATCTGCACCCAAACCCCTTCCAGTAGGGCAGTTCAGAGAGATCAGGGGTGATGCTCCACTTCGCATAAACTCCTCCTGCTCTTCTGTATTCTCTATATTTAAACTTTCCATCTGGTGTATTAAAACACTCATCACTAAACACTAAAGTTGTGCAAATATCAGTACAGAGATTCTGTGTTGAACTGTAATATGTGCCATTAATTCCTCTAAATCTGTGGAAAGCAACACTGTGATCTCCAGGATGGTTTTCTATGGTGTTGGTGCAGATGGCTTTACAAAATGGACACTGAACCCAACAGCACCGACAGAAATTATCAATCAGTAGCTCATCTGGCCTGAACTTATAGTCCAACTTTACTAGAAATGTCTTTGTGTTGAATCTACTGCTGATGTATGACATTATATCAGTAAGTTCTTGTCTTATCGCATCTTCTAGGAGGTTGAAATCATCAACATCGTCATGTTTGACTCCACTGAGGTCTTTTTCAGAGAAGATCAGCTCATCTGAGAGCTGCTGTGTGAAGCTCTTTAACCACAAACCAGCATCTCCTCTGTTGACTTGAACATGTTCAGTAGATTCATGAGCTGCTCTAATGATCTTTTGCTGCAGGAGTTTAATGTTCTCCTTCATCTTTAGTAAAACACTGACACTGAACTGATCAGTGATGTAGCGACTGACTTCATCTCTGATGAAACTCTTGAAGTGATCTCTTGGATTATGAATGTAGTTCATGTATTTGTCAAAATCCTCCTCTTCTGCCAGTGTTTTCAGGATGTGTTTCTCCAGATTTGATCTGTTTCCATTCAGTGATTCACAGTTTGATCTCATTTCATCTGTCAGATCTCTGGCAGTCTTCCTGTAGATGCTCTGCTCAATGGGCTCTTTCAGTTTCTGACAGATGATCTCACCAAAAATAACAGCTGATGCAGATCAATGACAGTATTTCTGAAAAATACTATAGTACTCTTTTCTCTTCTTCCCAAAATATATTAAAGGATCACTGGCTTCTCTGAACAGTCTGTGTTGGTCAGTGATCATCTTGTTTGCTCTCTTACAGATGGAAAGAACCAAATCCATGAAGAATTCATTCTTGAACACATATTTCACTGATAGTTCATCATGCTCTGTTACTCTTCTCTTGATGTAATCTATGATTTGTTGAATGCAGCTGGTGTTGTAGTCCATCTTTGAGATGATAAATGACTGAATTATTCTGTATGTCAGTTGAACAACTTCATTAACTAATGATCTTATTTGTACTTCATTCTCTGGAGACAGAGTCCAGCAATGGAACCCATTTATGCCCAATTTTTATGGACTTTCAATTTTTTCTTCAGGTCTCGCTGCTGAAGAATCTCATTTAATTTCCTCTTTGTTTCTCTCACAATGTTTTCCTGAAGCTCTGTGATTTTGATTTCAAATGATATTTTCCACTGAATCAGTATATCTGCATCTGTGTCTTTCTCAAAGAATTCAGTCATTGATTTTTTCACTTCTTCACTTGTCTTTTTCAGTTCTCTTTGAAGATCATCAATCTTATGAATCTCTTCATTTTCTATTTGGTTGTGTAGTTTGTTCTCAATTTCCAGCATGGCTCTGCGAAGACTCCAGGACCACTTGCCGTATTGAGTCTCCAGTTTCCTGTAAGCTGAAATCTCCAGAGAATTTGAGAAGCTGATCATAAATTGTTCATTCAGTAAAGCCTCCAAGAGATCTTTTATATGATCTTTTAAATCTTTCAGCTTCATTACACGTGATTTTGAGGCATGAGACATAATAGCTTCCTTCAGTTCTTGAATGTTCTCGCAGTAGTTTGGGTTTATTGGAGCCATTGGTGGACGGCCCTCCTAGAGCTGAGCAAAATACTTCACATCACTCCGAACATCAAATCTAATGACATCACTGAAACATTCTGCATCAAAGTCTTCCTCTTTAGCAGCGAGTTTTGTCATCTCATCCAGTTTCTCCTGCAGTCGTCTCCTTCCCTCCATGTTTTTCTCTCCAGCTGTGATATCTGACACGTTCTGATGCACAAACACACAGCTGGGATTCAGTCTGACCTTCTTCATCCTCATGAAGGCCTGAACAACAATCTGAAGAATGTCCTGCATCTCAGATGGGTTTTCTCCAAAGATGTTGATCAATGTCAGATTCGCAAGACCAACAACAAATGTAGCCAATTCATTGTCATGATGTCTTGTTGATCTTCCAGTCAGATCTAGAGAACGAAGACCAACAGATTCAACAACCAGAATATAGTCAAACCTCATCTGTATTTTCATCTCGTCTGAGACTCTGATCAGCTGCATGAAAGCTCCTCTGGTTGTCCTGCCAGCACCGACAGCAAACTGGAGTCCAAACATGGCATTCAGCATGGTGGATTTCCCAGAGCTCTGAACCCCTAAAACTGACAGCACAAAGACTCTCTGGTCTCCCAGTTTGTGGATGAGTTGATCTAGAACAGCAGAGATCCAGATCACAGGAACATGAGCAGCATCTCCATCCATCAGCTCCAGTGGAAATCCAGAGATCATCATCTCTGCTGCGAGACTCGGGAGAGAAGAGAAGTGAACCTGCAGGTCTTTCTTATTCTTCTTCACAGATGAACATGATTCATAGATCTGACCGATCTCCCTCATGATGTGCTCCAAACCAAAGTCTGCAGCTCGAAGATCATCAGATATTCTCTCAAGTTCAGTTTGTGCAGCTCTGAGTCGTTCAGATTTATAATGATACTCTCTCAGCTGTAATACTGTTGACCACTTTTCATCATATTTTTGATGTAAAGCAGAAAGATCAGCTGATGTATGTTCATCCAGGAGGATTCTGAGCCATTTGAGGAAAAACATCTTATGTTCAGCTCTTCTTTAATGAAGAGCTTCATAAACTCACTGATGTCAGATTCATATTGTTGTTCGCGTATTTGCTTAATTTGTGCTTGTTTTCTACTTATTTCCATTTCTGTCTCATCTCCTCGAGGTCGATGTAGTTCTCTGTTCTTCTGACTCCACTGATGCCACAGTTTCCCCTGATGAGGCAGAAATGATTCTTTGATTTCTGTCAGATCTTTCTTCTTCAGTAAACTCATCATCTGCTGTGCTGCTGCTCTTCCTCTCCTGCAGTCATCATCATCTTCCTCATCTACTCTGATCTCTGAGTGTTTGGACACATCTTCAAGTCTGAAAGTGGAAGATGATTTTGAGAGACAATCATTTATAGCTCTTCTGATTTCTTCAGATACGTCTGACTGATTTCTGTATTTCAGACCAATCTTGAATTTCCCTTTCTTCATCTCTATCACAGTTGATTCATCCTCAGTAAAGAGACAAATGAGTGGCTTTCTGGTCTTGTACAGGTTTTGTATGTTTGCTGCATGTCTGTCATTGCTGTCCAGTCGTGTCAGAAGAACAACATTGACTGAGGCCATTTCAGTGAGGATCTGCATCTGTTTCTCATGGTCTCCTGCATCTCCATGTAGATTACAGAACGCAACACAGTCAGTGAATGTATCTGTGTCTTTGCCAGATGGACAGAACCAGGCGATCTCCACCACTCCATCCATCAGGACTCTGGTTCTGCTGCTGTTTGGGCAGTTCCTGTGGAAGAATGTGTTGTGTTTCTCATTGATCAGACTGTTCATCAACTGAGACTTGGATGAAGACATAGAGCCAAACCTGAAGAAGAACACCATTGGAGTTTGTGTCTTGTAGATCGGCTGGGTTTGTCTGATGATCTCATTGTTGGTGTTTCTGATCTTCCAGCTCTTGTAGATTTGTCTGAATGTCCAGAGAGGAAACTCAATCTGTTGTGTGAATGGATCAGGAACAAGCAGAGGCAGAGCGAACTGACACTGGGACAGTTTAGTGACCATCAGCTGCTTCAGGAAACCATCAGCACAATGAAACACGGCCATCTGGACATCCATCGGGTGAATTCGCTCAGACTGACTGGTTCTTTTGTTAGACAAAGACAATGGTTTAAAAATATCTTCATATTCAAATAAGTCACTGTCTCTTTGCTGTGTCTGATCATGTTCATTGGGATCCCTAACACGAATGTATCTTGCTCTGTAGTCCATCACCAGTAGTTTCTGTATGAAAGTCTGAATCAGCTGTTCTTCAGCACAACACTCATGAGACTGTAATGAATGTTCATTTATCTGAAGAACATCTGCAGCTCTCAGTTTATTATGGAGCCTGTCTTCAAGATGAAGTCTGTGAAATGGATTCTTCTGTTTTTCTGCTGTTTCAATGTCAATGTCTTCTCCCTGTGTAAGAAACAATAATACAATAAGTTAAAACATTAGTTCAATTATTATTATTATTATTATAATCATTACAAGCAATAATTCATTTCTGTTATTCAGCGTCAATACAGATTTAAACAGACTTGTCATTTTAATATAATCTTTTATTCTTAAAATGTATTCATTTTAATTCTGAATATCATGTAATTATTATCTGAATTTATTAATTGTCAATAATTATATTGGAATATAATAACTATAATAGAGATAAAATGCCTCTTCTTTTGAGCTCAATCATAAGACAGTTGTTCAGTTCATTTCTGCTTTACTGTCTGCAGAAATAGTTGTTTTATTTAATGAGTTTATACTGACATAAACTGATAACTAGAGATACTGAAGTTGAGGTGTTTAAAGGGTTAAAATAGCATTAATGGACATTAATCTTATCATGTTTCTCACCTGCAGTGAATGATCAGTTTCAGAGCAGATCTCGTCTTTCTCTCATTCATATTCCTCTCTCCTCTCCACTCGTCTTCTCTTCAGTTCATCTTCATGCTGTTCTTCAAGAAGTTTCAGTTTGTCTTCAAGAGTCTTTCGTTGATCTTCTCTCATGTTTCTTTCTTCTTTCAGTCTCTTCTCTAAATCCTCTAATTGTTCTTGTCTCTCACTTTCTATTCTCTCTTTCTCTCTGATTATTCCCTCCATTTCACTCTTCAGTCTCTGAATCTGTTCATCACAAATCTTTTTCTCTCTCTTTTCTTTTCTCATCTTCTTTTTCTCTTTGTATTTTCACTCGTTTCTGTTTCTCCCATTCCTCTCGTTCTCTCTTCATCTCCTCTTTCATCTCTCTCTCTTTCTTATCTTTCTCTTGTATTTGTGTTTTATATTGTTTTTCTTTCTCATTAAACTCTTCATCTCTTCTCTTTCTCTCTGTTTCATGATGTTGTCTTTCATTCTCTATTCTGTTCATCAGTCTGTCTATTTCTATATCGTATCTGATCTGAAGATTTTCTTTTTCTTTCTTTGCAGTCTCTGTTTCTTTCCTCATTTCTGTTTTTTCATTTTTAAACTCCTCTTTCACACTTTTCATCTCATCTCTTATCTGCTCCTCCTGTTCCTTCTTTTCTCTTTTATATCGTTCTTCTCTTTCTCTGAGTTCCTCTTCTTGTCTCTTTTTCTCTTTGTCCTGATTCTGTCGTTCTTCCTCCATCATCAACTTCATTCTTTCTTTCTCTTCTTTGTGTTTCTGCATCAGTTCTTCTCTTTCTCTGTTCAGTTTCTCCATCAGGATCTTCATCTTGTTTTCTTCTGCTTCATGTTTAGATTGAAGATCTTCTCTCTCTTTCATTAGTGTTTTATATTCTTCTTCTCTTTTCTTCCTGTCATTCTCTATTCTGTTCATCAGTATTTCTCTTTCTGTGTCATATTTTATCTGTAGTTTTTCCTTTTCTTTCTTCACAGTCTCTCGTTCTTGTCTCATCTCGTCTCGTAAATCTCTCTGATGTTTCTCTTGTTCTCTTATTTCTCTTTTCAGTTCCTCTTCTCTTTTGTCTCTCTCTTTGTCCTGATTCTGTCGTTCTTCCTCCATCTTCATTTTCTCTCTCTCTTGTTTAAGTCTCTTTTTATATTCATCCCACATTTCTTGTTCTTTCTTTCTCCATTTCTCCTCCTCTTCTTCTCTTCTTTGTCTTTCCTGTTGTTTCTGTTTCTCCCATTCCTCTCATTCTCTCTTCAGCTCCTCTTGTATTGTTCTCTCTTGTTCCTCTCTTTCTTTATTATCTCTTTTATATTGTTCTTCTCTCTCAATAAATTCTTCTTCTCTTCTCTTTCTCTCTTGTTCATGATTCTGCCGTTCTTCTTCCATCTTCATTATCTCTTTCTCTTCTTCTAGTTTCTTCATCTCTTTTTCTCTTTCTCTTTCTCTGTTTAGTTTCTCCACTTTCTCCATCAGTATCTTCTTTTGTTGTTCTTGTATTTGTCTCTCCATCTCTCTGAACATCTTACATGAGTAGTAACTGTCTCCGTTTGCTTTCACCATGTTGTCTATCTTCTGCAGTAGATCAGTCATCTGTGTTCGGTCTCCAGTCTCTTTATTATTGAACACATGAAATCTGTTTCCACATGATTCAATCAGCTGATTCAAAGCAGATCCAGGTTTTCCCAAACACTGATCAATGGTTTCGTTCTTCAGAAAGTCTCCTTTGGTGAAGAGCACCATGGTGAACATCAACGATTTCTCTCCAAATGTCTCCTGGATGATCTCCACAGCTGTTGCTTCTTCTTTAGTGAATCGTTGTCCTAAATTGAGCACAATGATGAACACATGTGGTCCAGGCAGGATCATGGGGATGCAGTTTCTGATTTCTCTCTGTATTTCTTCATTACTGAGTTCAGTATCAAACAGTCCTGGAGTGTCGATCACAGTAATGTGTCTGCTGTTGATTTCAGATGTTTCTCTCTGACACTCTTTAGTCACAGACTCTTGAGATGTTTCTGCTGTAAATGCTTTTCTTCCTAAGATGGTGTTTCCAGTTGCACTTTTCCCGACTCCAGTTTTTCCCAGCAGCACAATCCTCAGATCATCATCTCTCTTTGTTGAACCTGGAAGACAGGAAATCCATCAATTTTACAACCTACATTTTTTTTTCTGCCAAAATTTGATTCTGTAACATAAAAGAGGTCTGCCTTATTGCCTTTATTAAGTATCCATGTAGTTTAGTGTGGTCTAGAAAGGCATTAGTGGAAGTAAGATTTACTTGCCAAAATAATCAGAAGCTTATTTTGGTCTAAGGTCGATCAGAATGTTTGACTCTGGAATTTCTGAATTTAATTTTTGAAACTTTAGAATGTTGAGTTTAGAACTTTAGAATTTTGCAGCTCTTCTGTTTAAAATACAACTGTATAAAACAGTTATATAAAATGTAACTATATTGTAGTACAATTCAATTTCAAAACATGCTCTGTAGTTTAAGAACCCAAATGATTTTCTGCTCATTACCTTGTGACAGCACATGTGTCTCTAGTGACTGAATTTTCTTCTTCATTTCTTCAAATTTCAGTAGTTTTTACATCTGTGTCTCCATCAATGTCTCTGTGGAGAAACAATCACCACTATTTTCCTCAACCATCTGCTCCAGTTTCTCCATCAACACAGACACTTGTGTGTTCAGGTCAATGAACTGATGTCTTCCTCCAAATCTCTCAAAGACAGACTGTGTTTCTTCATTTAGTTCTGCTGTCTGATGCTCTGAATTCTGCTTTATGAGGATCATGATGTTTTTGTTGATTCTTGAGCTGAATATCCTCTGGATCTCCTCTATTTCTGCTTTGTCTTCATTATTAAGTGGAGCATCAGGAATGATGAGGATGAAAACATGAACTCCAGGATGACAGAGAGACACACAGCGGTGAGTCTGACACATCACATTCACTGCAGACAGTCAAACCAGACATTCAGTGTCCACAAACCTCACATCATACAATAACACAGAGCACATGAGATATATAACGTTATGATGACAGGATCTTGAACTGAATCCACCAGAAAGAGATTCATTTTCCACACATAACTTCATTTATTTATGTAGACTTACTCTGAGGAGGATCAGATTTGCTCAGATTTGTCTTCTCCTGCGAGGAGGACTGTGGACGACAAACACTGTATGAAGTCCTAAATTATATTTGACCTTCATCACCCAACAGAAAACATCAAAACTAGTCTAAGTAAAAGTTAATAGATGCTTAGAAGTCACAACAGAATAAATAGTTTGTTTGGAGTTTATTGAGAAGATGAAAAAATTTTCACTGAATATGCAAATTTGTTTGTTGCTTCTATGGCTATTTTCATGACAATAACATTCAGTAACAAATTATAATATAGCTGCAAGCAGGGATTACGGGGCCAAGCACAGAAGGGCTGTAGCCGTGTGTAGAGCAGGACTAACAAAAATCGCAGCAATAGAATGAATCTGAAAAACAGCCGCTTCAGAACTATCGGCAAGAATGAACTAAGAATGAACAGATGTTCAACTGAAAATGAACACAACACAGATAAACACGTATTTTTAAGTCAGGAGCAATACGGATTTGTACAATGCCGATCTGGATAATAAACTAATCAAAACAACACAACATTACACAGAGGTTTATAAAGTTGCATTATGTGGGATTCGAAACCCACATCACAACAGGCTTCAGGTTTCAAAGCCAGTGGTTTAGCTAAGTGTGCCACTCAATCAACACACCTTCAACAGGCTCTGGAAGAGAAGTTTAGGTGTGAGAATGAAGTCATAAAAAACATGACTTAGCATTTATACAGGTAATGGTTAACCTGATAGCCACATTAGAACAAATGGCAGCCAGTTAGCATGCTAACCCATTAGCAAGTTAAACTAACTAGCATAAATCACCAAAGACAGGCACAGGCAGATTTTGGAGAGGTAATTCTCGGGAACGGTAGTGAATATAAAAAATCCGTTTAGTCACGTCTATGCAGCTCAGTCCAAAGATTATTTGGTGAAATTATGGACAAAATGGAACAAAATCTGAAGGAAGAGTAGCAAAAACACTGTTTTTCATTTACTTCAATATGGCTGACAGACACATTCATGAAAAATGACATCATCTGAATCCGCATAAACCAGGGAATTAAATGATATCAAAATTGTAATATTTGGGCAGTGTTTTCAGAAGTTATAAGCGTTTTTGCCAAAGTCATTATATCTCTTGAACGCTAGGTGGCGCTGTATTCAAACTTCTCAGGTGACTAGGGGACATGCTGTTGATGATGCCTTTGTGCAGATATGTCAAATGGTTCAAAAGATATTGCAATTTATGACATATTTCAAAATGGCAGTCACGTGGTTTAGATGATCCTGGATCAATTTATATCATCAGATTCGGCATGACCCAGGGAATCCATAGACTCCAAGATAATGATTTTCTGATCAACTGTTCAGAAGTTACGTGCATTTTTGCTATCTCACGACCCATAGGTGGCGCTGTTCCCAACTTTGGCATGGACCCTCAGATCATGGTGTAGATGAAGTGTACCAACTTTGGTGTCAACTGATCAAAGTTTGGCCGAGTTATAGCCTCTGAACCAATTTTGGGCCAACTTCGTTAAATTTGTGACATCATAACTTTTGAACAAAGATGAATAAAATAAATCGGTTCAGTCATTTCTGTGCAGCTCAGTTCAAAGATCATCTGAGCCAATTTTGAGAAGAATTGGATCAATTTTTAAGGAGGAGTAGCATTTAGACTGGATACTGTACTTTTCAAAATGGCCACTACTGTAATGGGTAGAGTCTTAATGTAAGCTATTGAATGTGATCAGCATGAGGAGAGCAATCAGGTGTACTAAGTTTCATTTTTGTAGCTTTAGGGGTTCAGGAGTTATTACAGTTTAACTTCAAAATAATTAACTGAAAAAAAGTTCATTATGCAAAAACAAATGAATTTCCTCAGATATGATGTATATTGCCTCTGAATGTAAATAAAGTGCATTAAGATTTATATTTTTTATTGACAGAATTGAATGAAAATAAACTCATTTTAATCAATGATCAATGTGATGTTTACCTGTGGTATCGTAGGTTGACATGTTATGATCTCTTCTCAACTTATTCCTTTCATCTTCAGCTGATGAGCTTCCCTGATGCTTGACGTCTGTCTGTTCATCATTCTGTAAGAGATATCAGTGATTTTTTGTTTAACTCCAGTAGTTTGAATCTCATCTAGTAGATGAAGCTCTTGCTCCAAAACCTGTTTCTGCTTGAATGAACACATTTTGTTTTACACAGATTTGATTCAGTTCTGTGACTGAAGATGAAATTGAAACTGATGTTACTGCTGTTCATACAGCTATTACATTCATAAATGAACTAAAGTCATTATTTAATGTTGAACATCACACTTGTTTCATATAACAAACATAAAGAGAGTATATTATACTTGTATTTTGAGATTCCATCATGCAGACGTTTCTTTCCATGTTGCTAAAATGAGAGCAGGACGAAGTTTGCAGTTGGAGTCGTTTACTTGGACTTTATAAAAGAAACAAACCTGTTCTGAAAATCTGGTTTGACAACAAATGCAGGTAAAAGTTCAAGCTTGAGATGTAATGTGAATAAATGACAAAGACAACAGCAGCTAACCATAAAGATACTCAATGGCAAAAACAGATGGAGTAAAAGCAGTCTGTTGTATTACAGAATATGTATTATATGCTGCTGAAATGTAGCTCTGAATTTGAACAATCTATATCCATTATAGATAAATTGTCAATCTCTGGCCGACATGTTTTTGTTTTATTTTGTAGTTATTTCCCCCTGTGTGACACTGCCTTACTTCTTGTTTCAGAAGCGTTACAGCTGAATCCACCCGACTGTGAAAACACCTGTATGTTTGACTGGAGTTCGTTCCACTGTCATCCGTAATGAAGCCATTGAGGTTTTCAATCAGTTGCTCAGTTTTACCGTTAGATGTCAGTAAAGCCGCACTGATTTCACATGAGCAGCTGAAGGATTTCTATGGATAAAACAGTTCATAAGGTGATCCTCAAAAACAACTGAAAAAAATTACTGGTAATAAGTGGAAGTTGAAAAATCAATGTCTGAATTCTTTAGAAAGACAGAGATGCAGATATGCTGATTCAGTGGAAAGTATATTACATCAAAATCAGAGAGCTTCCCGAAAACATTGTCGGATAAATACACACACACCCACACCCACACACACACACACACACACACACACACACACACACACACAGTGAAATCTAAATGATTATTACTTACTTACTTTTTGTTCCTATACTGTGGTCAGATATAAATAAATATGTAATTCCTAATAAAGTCCAAGAAATACACTTTAAAATAATTGATTGATATAATTTAAGTAATGACTTTATTAGTAAGTTTAAAGAAGGGTATCCATCATCATGTAGTTTTTGTAAGGCAAGGCAAGGCAAGGCAAGTTTCTTTATATAGCACATTTCATACACAATGGTAATTCAAAGTGCTTTACATAAAAGAAAATAATAAAATCATGTAAGAAGGAGTCAAAATTATTTTGTACCCAAATTTCAGAGTTAATTTTTTATCTGTTTTGCGAGTTTGTTATGAGAACAGATATTATGGTCTTATGTTACTGGTTATTGGAGATGGATAATATAATCAAAATTCTTGTTTGGTACAACAAACAGCCTTCAATATGTATATGCAGACATGCTGGAAAAAACATGAACCATAACCATGCATTAACCATACATAAAGCACAACAGACTCAATTTTGAATTCATGACATAAAATAACACACACCTAAACTGTAAAACAGCACTATATAAAAGCTTAATATAAATCAGTCATATTTGACTGCTAACACAAAGCCTTGCCAATTTAGAATAGCTAAGAATGATGAATGTCAATTTGAAAATGCAATTAAGAATATTAACCAGAATGAATTAATATCTGGTACAAATGTAGATGCTGACAGATATGTGTTTTTATTTACAATTCAAAACACAACCAAACTTTTTTTAATGAAAAGCCAATTTAAAGTTGCCAGTAATTGGATTAATGTTGATATGGAGATTAATGGAGGAAAGAGCCTGTGCCCTGCAAATTTTTTGGAAGTTTGACAGACAGACACATCTTCACTTCTCTAAGGTAAAACAGGTTAACAAAGGATACTCCAGTCACTAAAGCAAACTTTTTCATTAGTCTGATATGTGAAGCTCAGGGAAATCTCAAACAAATTTGGGAATTGAAAAAGCTAACATTTGCCAGTAAGCGATAATGATGGCAAAACACAAATTTATCTTGGATTATGTGCCCAATCCATCTCCATCACCTTCTTGTGATATGGTATCCATACTTTCATGATTGCACCACATAAGTAGTTATTGGTTAGAGATTTTCAGGATTCTGGAGGTTCAAGTCAAGTCAAGTTTATTTGTATAGCGCTTTTCACAATAGGTATCGTTGCAAAGCAACTTAACAGCAAATTAACGTTTGTACAATATATTTAGTAGTAGCTTAATAGTGGAGACTATGACAAGTTGATGTACATATGGCAGAGATGTATAGTAATGATCAGTTAATTAACAGTAGGCTAATGATTTTATGTTGCAATCAAACTACAGTAGTAAAATTTGGTAGAGATGTATGTTGTTTCAGGGCTGATATCATCATCATCATCTCTTTATTTCAGACTCATAGGTCCATATCCACAAAAGTAACAAAAAATACAATACAAAAAAACAAAACAAAAACAAACAAACAAACAAAAAAAAACATATAACACACCACAACACCAATTTAAAATACATACAAACACTCATTCCAATGCTTCCAATACCAGGAGGAGTACCTAATATCCCTTAATGTAGGGTCACTAAGAACCATTATAATTGAATTTCTTGAATTACTCAATCGATACTTAAAACCATACATATATTTCCTTAACAATGCATGGAGATTAGGAATATTATTACATACAAACATCTGACTTGCACTCGTCAACCTTGGGAGTCTAAGCAAAATTTGCAGCGAATCGTTAAATGCCACTTGAAGCTTTTTCATTTTTGTTTTACTATAATTACACCACAAGTGTGCTGTATACATTGAAGTACAATAAGCTCTAAAAAGAGCTATTTAACCTCTTCTGTACACATAGAAAATTTATGAATCAACATATTTGCTTGCCCATACAATTTACAACATTGGCGCTGCACATCATCATCATCATTCAGATCATCTTTAATAATGTGACCCAAATATTTTATTTTATTCACCACATTTAGAACTTTGAATAAAAAAAGGGAAGTTTTGCTTAAGGTCCTCTTTGGCTTTAACAATCATAACCACACTCTTTTTACTATTAAATTTTATATCAAACTGCACGCCATAGCTTGAACATATACGAAGCAACTGTTGCAATCCTGCACTACAAGGGGACAAAATAACTAGGTCGTCAGCATACATCAAATGATTTATAAGAAAATCCCCTATAACACATCCAGTTTTACAGTCATTCAACTTCAGTGAAAGATCATCCATGTACAAATTAAAAAGAAGAGGAGAAAGTATACTACCTTGACGGACCCCATTCATCATATAGAAAGGTGCTGATACAGTCCCACCCCATCTTACTCTCATTGATTGATGAATATTCCAATAATGTAAGATCCTTATCAAGTAGAATGGGACCCCTCTGCCTTGCAATTTTAAAAACAGGCTAGTATGATTAATTCGATCAAACACCTTAGAGGCATCTAAAAAACACAAAAAAAACTGTAGAATTTTGCTTATTATATTTACTAACCACTTCCTTTAAAGAATATATACACATATCAGTGCCATGATGCTTTTTAAGCTTTATCCGTAGTTATCAAATATTCTTGAAGCCTATCCATAAGGACACGCTCGAATACTTTTGAAATTATGCTAGCCAATGCAATTGGCCTATAATTTTCTGTACTCGTTATTTTACCCATTTTATCTTTAATTACAGGCACTAATATCACAGATAACATAGATTTTGGTAACACACCATGTATTAAAAATCCTGTAAAACACAAAGCAAGTAAAACAAAAAGTTTTTGACAAGCATACTTCAAATGTTCCGCAGTTATTTGATCAGGACCACATGATTTATTCAAAGCCAATATTTCAATTGCAAGCCTAACCTGAACAGGTCTAATAATCACACCATCATTATATGGGACATGGTTAACTTCATATTTCTCTCTTTTAACACAATTAAAAATATCCCCATAATAATTTCTCCACAAATGAGCAATATTCTCAGCCCAACTACCCCGTCAATAGTAATTGGCAAGGGTACTTTACTATTGTTAAGAACCTTCACTTCTCTCCAAAATTCACTCACATTATTATGCTGAAGTTTCTTGGCCATTGAATTTGATCTCATGGTCGCCTCATTTTTTTTAATAAACCGAACAGCATATTTAAATTTAGCATTGGCCTGTTTTTTTCTCTCATATTCTAGACCAAACCTAGCTTTACCTGTTGAGACCCAATTTTTAAATGCTTCTCTAGCTTCCAAATGCAATTCAGATACATAATCATTCCAACCAGCCCTTAGATAATCATTTTTAACTTCCTTTTTACAATAAGGTCTGCTTGCATTATTTAAACATCTCACTATCTCATCATACATCATATATAAATCATGAATATGTTTAGGGTTCTTACAATTAACATCATTACACCTAATGGTATCAGTAGACACACCTATGCCACTTAAACTCTTCTCAGTAGCAAATTGATATTGCTCATTTCCTGTCATCTTTATCCAATCTAGCTTTCCACCAGGCTCATGATTCTCATAATTGCTCAATTCGGTTAAATTATCAACATTCAAAGTCATTAAAACAGGTATATGATCTGATATCACCATGTCATACAACATGTCAAGTTTTTCTAAACAATCATGTGCATCAGCTGTACATATACAATGGTCCAGCCAAGATGTTGTACCCAATGCTTCACTAATATAAGTATAGCTATCTTCTGGCATCAGAATTTGGCTTGAAAGCATCAACTTATTATCTTTACAGAACCTGATTAAGTGTTGACCAAACAAAGATTTTTTATCTGATATATCAGCATTCATATCCCCTACTATAAATACACATGTATGTTCACTTGCTTTTATAAAACAACACAGAAAAGCAAATCTATTTATATATTCATCTTCATTCTGACAACATTCATAGGGAGTATATACATTTAGAATTATAAAAATATTCCTATTATACTCCACTTTAATTCCTATACACCAGTCCACATCTAATCTGATCACACTAATTAGTGGTTCATACTTCTTATGCCAGAAGATAGCCACTCCCCCTGGTATTCTACCTCGCAAAATACCCATACTTAAATCAGTTGTGGATTCTCCAACTCCACAAAAATCATTATTAACAGTATTAGGCTTATCTAAATCTTGCTTGGATAAAAATGTCTCTTGCACACACACAATATCCGCATTCTCCAATAACTTCTCAACAACACTGCGCTGCGCTTTATCACCAATGCTCCATCCCAAGTGCAACCCACGTGAGTTATAAGACACTACTTTAAGATTCATACATCATAATCACAACTTTAATACAGCATGTGCCTCAGGTGCACTCACAACACTCACTTTACTGTATGTTTCTTTATCCAATTGACCATCATTTGTTCTGGGTTTGCGCAACTCATAAAATCGGCGTACAAATACCCCATCGGGCCAAAGCTGTGGCTCATACATATCCCCCATATCCCCGATGATTCTCCACCTCCAGGCTGCGAGCCTCCTCATTCCCCTGGTGAATATGAGCAGCCCCTCTATCAGGTTCACGTTGTTCAATAGCATGCAGTCGTTGATTTACATCCGTCGTAACCATCCGAAGATCCTCACAAATGTTCGTCTGTACACTCATGGCCCGTTTCATCATAGAAATGTCAGCGCTTAACCGCTCCATTTTCCCAAGCAAACAGGAGACATCGAGACTACTGAAAGTCACCGGAGGCAGTTCATCTAAATTGTATGACACGAAACAAGGAATGTTCTCACCAACCTCGTTAAGTAGTTTCAGGCTGCTCTTTACGTTGTTCACATCTTTTTGCGATCCCTTACATGCAGCAAAACGTTGAGTGGAATTTGGACAAAGATCAAAGAGCACTTTCTTGGAGCTCTCAATCCAATCCGATCCAAAATGATTCACAGCCAGCAAAATAATATCATCCAGGCTCATAGTTTTCATCTTGATTACAAGAAAATTTAAAAATTCATCTTCCACTATAACTTGGCCATCATTAGTTCTATAAATTGCAGGTTTTATTCGAGATTTACTCGCAGCGCCATGTGCGTACTTGCCGCCGCCTTCCGCCATCTTGATATCACCATAATTGAATAATTATGGGTGAGTTTAATACAAATATTATTAAACTGAAGAGCCAGACAGACTCATCTGAGCTTCTTCCTTCTCTGTTCCAGCTTTACATAAAACAAAATGATCATTTGCTTGAATACTAAAGCAACATTAATCATTAATTATCATGTTTCTAACACACATGCTGCATTATTTGATTGTAAAGTCTGAGTCTCTTCACCTGTATGGATCACATTCACACATTTATCACACATTTCTTTCTCCCCATAGACACAGTAGTGAAGCTCTTCTGTGATCCTCACCTGATTCTTACTGCTCCTCTTCAAACTATGATATACAGCATTTATCATCTTTTGGTGATTTTGGTGATTGAACTACAGGTGAATGAACTCTATAAGGGACTCCTGTTGATGGATCTCTATCTACACTGTAAGGTGGAACAGAAGAGAAGATCATCAGAGTTCAGTGGAACAAAATACAAATTAGTTACTATATTTAAATCACAGGTCTTTTTTGAGTAAAAAGTTACATTCAAATCCTGTAATCAGATTAATTAAAGTCCTTTCCTTTCCTTTCCTTTCCTTTCCTTTCCATTACTGACTATACCTGATTTTGAATACATGTTTGTATATTACATATAATACATTTAGAACATGTTTTCCATTCTGTTTGTGTCTCTATTGAGTCAATATAAAGTGAAACACATACAGGTCCTTCTCAAAAAATTAGCATATTGTGATAAAGTTCATTATTTTCTGTAATGTACTGATAAACATTAGACTTTCATATATATTTAGATTCATTACACACAACTCGAAGTAGTTCAAGCCTTTTATTGTTTTAATATTGATGATTTTGGCATACAGCTCATGAAAACCCAAAATTCCTATCTCAAAAAAATAGCATATTTCATCCGACCAATAAAAGAAAAGTGTTTTTAATACAAAAAAAGTCAACCTTCAAATAATTGTGTTCAGTTATGCACTCAATACTTGGTCGGGAATCCTTTTGCAGAAAATGACTGCTTCAATGCGGCGTGGCATGGAGGCAATCAGCCTGTGGCACTGCTGAGGTGTTATGGAGGCCCAGGATGCTTCGATAGCGGCCTTAAGCTCATCCAGAGTGTTGGGTCTTGCGTCTCTCAACTTTCTCTTCACAATATCCCACAGATTCTCTATGGGGTTCAGGTCAGGAGAGTTGGCAGGCCAATTGAGCACAGTAATACCATGGTCAGTAAACCATTTACCAGTGGTTTTGGCACTGTGAGCAGGTGCCAGGTCGTGCTGAAAAATGAAATCTTCATCTCCATAAAGCTTTTCAGCAGATGGAAGCATGAAGTGCTCCAAAATCTCCTGATAGCTAGCTGCATTGACCCTGCCCTTGATAAAACACAGTGGACCAACACCAGCAGCTGACATGGCACCCCAGACCATCACTGACTGTGGGTACTTGACACTGGACTTTTGGCATTTTGGCATTTCCCTCTCCCCAGTCTTCCTCCAGACTCTGGCACCTTGATTTCCAAATGACATGCAAAATTTGCTTTCATCCGAAAAAAGTACTTTGGACCACTGAGCAACAGTCCAGTGCTGCTTCTCTGTAGCCCAGGTCAGGCGCTTCTGCCGCTGTTTCTGGTTCAAAAGTGGCTTGACCTGGGGAATGCGGCACCTGTAGCCCATTTCCTGCACACGCCTGTACACGGTGGCTTTGGATGTTTCTACTCCAGACTCATTCCACTGCTTCCGCAGGTCCCCCAAGGTCTGGAATCGGTCCTTCTCCACAATCTTCCTCAGGGTCCGGTCACCTCTTCTCATTGTGCAGCGTTTTCTGCCACACTTTTTCCTTCCCACAGACCTCTTGCTTGAGGGTGTCAATGATGGCCTTTTGGACAGCAGTCAGGTCGGCAATCTTACCCATGATTGCAGTTTTGAGTAATGAACCAGGCTGGGAGTTTTTAAAAGCCTCAGGAATCTTTTGCAGGTGTTTAGAGTTAATTAGTTGATTCAGATGATTAGGTTAATAGCTCGTTTAGAGAACCTTTTCATGATATGCTAATTTTTTGAGATAGGAATTTTGGGTTTTCATGAGCTGTATGCCAAAATCATCAATATTAAAACAATAAAAGGCTTGAACTACTTCGAGTTGTGTTTAATGAATCTAAAATATATGAAAGTCTAATGTTTATCAGTACATTACAGAAAATAATGAACTTTATCACAATATGCCAATTTTTTGAGAAGGACCTGTACTAATGAGTGAACGTCAAATATAATAAATGACTAGGAAAAAATACAAATGTGATCTTGCCTCAAAACAAAAACCTTTCAGTTAAAGCTGTTTGTCCTCTAGTTTAAACATGTATTTGTATTGGTCTCAGTAAATAACTGAAATTATTGCACAGCTACCTGGAATACTCAATTCTGATTGGTCAGTCGTGACATTCTGAGGTGTGTTATTCGCTGATAACAACCGTTGTCATTAGCAACACAGAATAATATTTTTTATAGTCATATGGGTATTTGAGTCCGGTGTTTCTTTTACTTCTCTCGTATCACACCACCGCACTCTCACTCATTTCATCATTTCAACACAACTGCTATTAGCAAACCGGAGGAGATTCCTGTTAATAGTAGGCTTGCGGATACATCGTTAAAATTGTGTTTTGTTCAATAGTATTCACTATTGAACAAGACACTATTCCCTACATTAGGACACTAATACAGGTCAGCTGAAGAAATCACAGCAATCAGTTAATTCTCCGGACATAGACAACCTTTCACCTAGATATCATACTATAGAGACTGTCTGTTCCCCAAACTAGAAAATACAAAAAAAGTCCAAACCAATTTAAGAGTAACAATTTAATTGATGTTCAACTAATAAAAAAAACACATAATACAGAGAAACAAATGATAAAGCTTGGCTTATTGAATATCAGGTCCCTTTCTACAAAAGCACTGTTTGTAAATGATATGATCACTGATCATAACCTAGATGTGCTCTGTTTGACAGAAACCTGGCTAAAACCAGAAGTACAAATACTTCGTTACCTTACTTAAGTAGAAATTTTGGCTATCTATACTTCACTGGAGTAATTATTTTTCAGACGACTTTTTACTCCTACTCCTTACATTTTTACGCAACTATTTTTACTTTCTACTCCTTACATTTTAAAAATAGCCTTGTTACTGCTATTTCATTTCGGCTGGTTTTCATTCTGGCTTGTCATCTTTAAAAAAAAAAAAAAAAACTATCCAGATAAATCACGCCATCTGGATAGAGTGAATTTGATTGTGGTTGGATGAGAAGTATAAACATATACCATATACCATTGGTTTGTAGGGTAGACTGGGTACAGTTGGTAGAGGGGTACTGTTGAAACACCTTAAATAAGTCTGAAGTGTAATATTTGCTTCACACGCTTCATGCATATTAGCGCCCTATTTGAGTGTGGCAAATTTGAAGTATGTGTGCTTCTCCAGTCTAAAGATATTGTTGAATGTTTTTTTAAGGTTTTTCACTTCACCACATCTCTTCTACATTGAATAGCTTCTAATCCTTATATGACTGTTAAAGTTAACTTACATTTTCTTAAACCTTAATCTGTGCACTACAAGCTGACATACTGCATGACTTTGTGTCATGCAAGGTGTTCATAAACTCTAGAGAAATGTTCGAGGTGGTCAGCGGGGTACGGTTGAGACACAATGTATCCCGCCCTAGAATCCTATTGCAGCACATGCAGTTTAGTTGCACAATGCAAGATGTAAGTTAATAGTCACAATATGGTTTATTAAGCTATTGTTATTATTTTTATTTATTATGTATATTGTTAATATGTTTACTAGGTTATTGTTTGCATCTGATCTGTTTTATTAATACAGTTTGCTGTTATAATTAAACATTGTAACACTGTATCACTGTTTGTCATTACAATACAATGTTTTACAAATTAACTGCTTTTAAATTAACGAATAATCAAATAAAATACTAAATGGAAAAAATTGAATTCTCATTTTTTTTTTAAGTTATTTCACATTTGCAATGAATTGGTTAGGCAGCTTTACAGCATTAAGGATGGGTGTCTTAACTGTACTCGGGTACTGTTGCAACTGCGTCCTATGTAAGCTTCTTGTGTTCATGAGCTAATTGTGGCAAATATGACCTACTTATAGATGTTAATAAATATTCATATTTTAGTGGACAAGTAAAGGAAATTTCATATGAAAAATCACCTCTTTTCAGTCCCTAGTTTTGGTGTGGTAAAGGAAAAAGCAAAAAGTGTACCAACTGGACCCGTTCTACCCTATGCAATCCATCTCACATGATGCAAATCACGTCACACTCCAGCAAGGACATAGCCAGTGTTAGGGTCATTACTTAAAAAAGATTATTTCTCCACTACTGGATCATTTATCAAACGGGTGCTTTCTCTTCGTCCTCCGCAAATTAAGCTACAGTAGGTAGTTCGGTAGAGAGATGTTTTAATAAATTAGCGTTTGCGATTGAAACACAATTGACAATGTTGTGATAAGTAGGCTATACTAACTTTGTAACTCGTTACCCCCAACACTGGACATAGCAGATGTATGTAGCCAAGTATGAAGATGTCAATGGCAGAGACTCAAGAAGAGAACTCGAGCGAAATGTCCAAACCATGCAAAAGTGTTGGTTACATCTTCTAGATAAATGTGACATTGTTGCCATTAGCTAACATTATAGTCATTATGGCCTTTAGAAAAATGTTTTTTTGAGGAGGTGGTGTTATGCACCATTGGCCCCTGTGGCACGGCCTAAGCTTTTGTCCGTAATGGCATTTTTTTCTTACCTTACTTTTACTTTTATACCTTAAGTAGTTTTGAAACCAGTACATTTACACTTTTGAGCAAAAAGCTTGAGTTGATACTTCAACTTCTACAGAAGTCTTTTTAAACACTAGTATCTATTCAATATAATTCAGCTCATCTTAATAACTTGTGTCTAATTATTCACTCACGTGGCAAGAAACTATATAATAAGTAGGATAATGCACATCCCGCCAGTTGTTATAACAGAATTTGCCCCTTCAGGATGATACAAGTCCTGATCACACTGTTGGGTTTATTCTATGATAACAACTGGATATCCTGGGATATAGCTGCACTAATTTTACCAGCGTTTTCCTACAATCTGACCAAATCTATTTCAAACTGTAATGATTCACTATTACTTATGTCATTAATAAAGCAGCTGTTGTTGTATAAAGCTCTGACAGTGTGCTAACATTTTAATCGAGTGAAGTTTACTCACCTCAGTTTACAGTTTGAGTTTCGTAGCACATCGATGAGCAGCCGCTTTGAGTCTCCTATCATATTGTCTCTCAGATCAAGCTCTTTTAGAAACGGCAGTGCTTTTGTGTTTGTCAAAGACTGAGTTAAAGAAGAAACATCTGTAATGCCACAGTCATAAAGACTAGAAAAAGACAAACAAAGGGAGAGAGATTATCTTACAAATAAATCATTAAGAATTAAGAATTTGGCACAAATATAATGCGAAGTCAGACTCATCGTGAGATATTGAGTATAAAGTATTTTGTTTCAAACTGTTGAAGTGATTTTAATCATTTTGATTCTTGTATGTGAATGTTACTGACCTCAATTTCTCCAGTTTACAGTGTGAATCCTTCAGTACATCACATAAATGATTCACTCCTGTGTTTTTTATTTTATTCCAGCTCAGGTCCAGTTCTCTCAGGTGTGATGGGTTTGAATTCAGAGCTGAAGTCAGGATGAGACACTGTTTCTCTGTAATACTGCAATCATACAGACTGAAGACAGAAAGAGAAAAGAATGAATCAGATCCATAAGAACCAGTTTATGTGTGAATGAATACATCATAAGTTAATGCCATACCATTAAAAATGCATTCATTATGGTTATTTAAGTTTTACTAAAGAAAGTTTTCACAATTTAACTTATTCATTCAAATTAAATTGCTTAGTGGTGTCAACACAATTTAGCTAGTTTACATTAATTTACACTAGTTTGGGTTTGCTCAACTGTAATAAATTTGTCAAACAAAATCTTATGTGGGAACAAATAATTATTATTTACTGAGGTCTAATTATTATTATTATTATTATTATTATTATTATTATATTGATTGCCAGCACAGGTGTCAGCCATCTTGGACTGGCTATAAAAGCCAATACTAGGCCCACCAGGGGTGCTAGTTTTTAAGCAACCGTGCACCAATGCTTAGGAGGAGGCAACACTTCAGCGTGGTCAGGAATTTTGGCTCAACTGAACCCAGCAGCTCAAAGGAGGCACCTCGTAGCCCTTGAAAGAACTATGGAAAGATCCCAAAAGGGGAAGAGGTGCAGTTTAGGGAGATTTACCCTTCTAGCACCTCTTAGGAACCTGACAACAATGCGATGCTTCCCAAGGGACGAGCCATCCACTGCATCATGGTATGCTGCAATAGCTGCAACATACACTTTGAAGTGCAGGCAGGAGATGTTGAAGATTTTTATTGGTCTTTGTATAGCCATTTATGTATCAAGTCAGTCTACCATTATAATTGTGTATTGCCTGTGTATAAGCATGGTATAGATGCCAGGAATGTATAGACATACATTGTATGCTGAATAAGCACATCCTGTTTTGACACAAGACCATGATCATATGATGGGGTCTCTTCTTTAACATAATGAAGGTGTTCATGCTTTCACAATGCTGACTGGAGGCACAACCAGATAAAGAAAACAATAGTATATATATAGGAAATGTACATGCCTTAAGGAAAACTGTATAAAAAGGTGGTGCAAACAAAGATTCAGGAGATTACTTGGACAGAGATTGCTCTGATGGAGATTGCTCTGACGGAGAATGACCTGAGTTCTCTCAGCTTTAGCAATAAAGTCTAGCTTTCGAAATCAAAACCCTAAAAACTCAGGAATGTTTCTTCCTACGACAAAGAATGGAAACCACATCAGAGACCACCACTCCAATCGAACATCTCTGGGCGTCCTCTCCATGAGAGGAACACCAGTCAATGAACAGACCCCACCTCAGAGTGTAGGCCTGCTTTTTATAGGGGGCTCTAGCTTGAGTGATAGTGTCTACCATGGCCTGGGGAAGGCTGGTGAGGTCTACTGCATCCCGTGCAGACATGCAGACATGAAGGTTTCACAGATCGGGGTGCGGGTGCCAGATAGTGCCCATCTCCCCTAAGAAAGAAGGTCCTTCCTTACAAGTCCCCTGCCGAGGGGAGCGTCAGTGAGGGAGTAGAAGAGCTGCCAGTGGGAGGACTCCTGGGAGGCAAACAGATCTATCTGAGCTTCCCCGAATCGACTCCAAATGAGGTGGACCGCCTGGTTGGAGTCACCATTCTCCAGGAAGAGTGAGCTGTTGTGAGAGTGCATTGGCTGCACGATTGAGCTCTCCTGGAATGTGAACAGCGTGCAGCATTTTGAGCTGCATCTGACTCCAGAGGAAGAGATGGTGACATGCAATGGGAGTGTGTATCACCCTGGCGGTTAATGCAATGGTTGCAGTATTGTCTGTAACTTCAAGGAGGCATCTTTGTTGACCACAACATGTCTCGACACCTGTCCCTAGAGAACTCCCTCCCATAGGAAGGCAGGGTCTGACCATGGGTTGAATCAATCCACAGGGAAACACCAATCCAAAGTTTGCCATGGCCATCTTGAGACTTGGTCGTGAAGCCAGCGCTGAAGCGGTCTCATATGAAACAGGTCGAGCAGTGTGACTGCGGCTGCCATATGCCCCAGGAGCCTCTGAAAAGTGTTGAGAGGGACCACAGTCTTGTGCCTAAATAGTTTCAGGCAATTCAGCATTGACTGCATGTGCTCGTTGGTGAGGCATGCCTGAGAAAGGAGATGCATTGCACAAGGGAGAGCTTGCTCTTCTCTCAGTTGACCTGAAGCCCCAGCTGGCTGACAGTCCCTGGGCTTACACAACAGATCTCGCGAGTGAGCTAGCGCATCGAGAAAGCGTACTTTGTCGACATCAGCCATCTGCACAAGGTTCAGCCAGAGATGGACATCACCTGGCCCAGGGACTATGCCGTGACCTTCGTCACCCGGAGGGCGAAGTCGGTCGCTGCATCACACCTTGGTCAGGACTACCTTGTGACGTTGTTTTAATGCCTTGGCCTGATGTACTTGCAGGATGGCCATGGCATGCAAGGCAGAGGCAGCCTGGCCCACAGCACTGTAGGCCTTTATGGCAAGAGCCAACGACAGCCTAAAGGCTTTGGACACAAGGGCGGACACAAGGGCACCACAATCCCCTGGCTGCCCCACCATTGAGGGTAGTGAGAGGTGAGGAGCCAGAACGAAGGCGAGCCAAATGAGGTTTGACACATCCTGGAGAGCTCCTCATGCATCTCCTGGAAGAAAGGCACTGTGGGATGACACAGTAGTGAAGTGGCACCCACACACCAAGGAACCAATCCTCCAGCCTCAAGTGCTCGGGAGATGGCTCCTTAGACACCCCCAACCCGATGCTTTTGGCGGCCCCCTCTGATGCTGTGATTGACATTCGATCATCCTCTGGAGCACCAAAGGAGATGCTGGGCTCACAGTCATCATGACAAGTGAGTGCCATCCTTTGGCATCCCCACGGGACCACAAGAGGTCCTGGACCTCTGTTGGGACTTGCCCGGCGGAGTGTTCCGGATGGTCACTTTGAGGTCACACAAACCTTTAGCTGGGACAGTCGAGGAACCTTTAAGCCTCACGGTCAACGTTGATTGACTTTTTCTCTTTAGCTCAGAGGTGATTGGTCACAAGCATGTTCCCTGAATGTAATGTTGTAGTAAACAACTGAAGGGGAACTGGTGAACTGGTGTCAGTACTGACATTTGAATAGCTATTACTCAAATGCCACAGTCTAAGCACAAATGCCACTCTTCTGCATAATGGAAACCACAAAATTCTAAAACATTACAGAAACTGCCCAACATAACTGAACATTAAACACTAACATCTATTTCCCTTTACAGAAAAGCACATAACACACTTCATTCCTAAATTTACAATCATGCAATTAAATAAATAACATTTTAAATATATTAGGTAGCGTGAACACATTGAAATTGTTAGAGAATGCTCAAAAACATTACAATAGCTCATTTTAATTAAAATGAAGAGGCACAAATATATACATTTTTTGAGTGTACATTCACAAATACACAAAAAAAACTCGTGAAATAAACTGAACAGTAAACTTTAATCTCACTGTAACTGCTGCACAGTATAATGATACTAACTGTAGTTTTTCCAGCCTGAATTGTGGGTTCATCAGTAGATCACTGAGATTTTTCACTCCAGAGTCTCCTAGTTTATTCCAGCTCAGGTTCAATTCTCTCAGGTGTGATGGGTTTGATTTTAAAGCTGAAGTCAGGGTGAGCCACTGTTTCTCCATTATATTGCATCTACACAGACTGAAAACAGAAAGAGAAAAGACAGTGAAACAGACATGTTATGTTCAAGTGTGAGTTAAATTAATCATGGGTAAACATACATACAGTGCAATAAATAAAATGTTGCTAAAACCTGAAAACAATATCAGTAAACAAATAATCATAGTCATAAACTAAAACAAAAAACAAAACTAGAATATGAGAATACTAGTTACATTTGTATGTTACTAGTGTAACATACTAGTTACACTAGTTACAAGACTGAAGAATCTTTAGTCTGACCCCCAAAAAAGTTTTGTGATTTGTAATGTAATTAATATACAGGTTGAGAAAAAAAATCACAAGGGTAAATTGATTTTTGGGAAAAATCAATCATAATAAGCACCACAATACTGTCAATTTTCATTTTGTGACTTTTAAGAAAAGAAACTGTAACCTTTAATCTCACTGTAACTGTACGGTATAATGATACTAACTCTAGTTTCTCTAGCTTGAATTGTGGGTTCATCAGTAGATCACTGAGGTTTTTCACTCCAGAGTCTCCTAGGTCATTCACGCTGAGGTTCAGTTCTCTCAGGTGTGATGGGTTTGATTTCAGAGCTGAAGTCACAGCAGAACAACCTTTGTCTGTCATGTAACACCAGCTTAACCTACATAGAGAAACAGAGAAGAAAACTATTTAATATACGGGAAGAGTGTCTGAATACCTTTGGTTAATTTTCCACAATTTTGTCTTCAAAACAACCAAACAAAAAACAAATAAGTTGTTGCTTTATGTCCTGATTTTTAGAAACACAGATTTTTTAATTCACAACAACCTTGTGTTAAAGGTGCTAAAATATTAAATATCTTTTTATTTCTGTCATATAATTCCCATTTCATCTTTTGTCGAAAACTGAGCATATTGTCTAAAATAATTGACTGCTGTGTATTTGTGCTTAAATTGATCCTGGTCTGCACATCAGTACAACGTAAATGCATTCACTCTGTCCAGTAGCTTGTATAGCTTTGCTACATGGATTCAACTTTGCACATCTAAATAAAACTGTAAAACTGTAGGTTTGTCACTGTAGTACTGTAGTACAATAATATTTCTCTGAAACATGTAAGGTGTTTATTTTGCACAGAATTAAGCCCAGTCTGGACCTGTTCTGTTCAGTTGTGTTAGACATTTATTATGAATGAAAATACTGCCATCCCATTAGATAAAAGTGAAATATTTGTGTATTTTTGGTATAAATGGTTTAAATTATTGGATATTGGGTTGGTTTTTGACCTGCTGCATGAGCAACAAGAAACACTCATTACAACTTTCAAATGTTTAGACCACACAACAACTTACTTTGGAAGTCTAGCTTACACAGAAATACACAGTATAGAATATAGACAGACTAATTATACAAACAATATATATTGTGCAACAAACAAAGTAACAGTCAGTGATGGTAATGGGAAGGCTTCTGAAACCCCTGACTACTTTTTGAGATTTTATCAGGTGGTGTTGTTTCTCAAATCATAGAAGACAATGTTAGCATCTGTTGATTTCAATTGTTGGGGTTTTGGTCCAAGGTTGAATAGAGCCTAAATAAAAAGCATTCTCACATAAGTGTTCTTACCCTCCAAATATGTGAGGGCTATGTGGATGGCAGTGTTAACAGCATCAGAGGACCAATTTTGTCAATATGCAAATGTAAATGAGTCTAAGATGTCTAGAATGGTCCTTTTTACATAGGACATGACTAGCAAACCCTGACTGCCCATCTGAGGATGTTGTCTGGCCGGGCTGCTTTCCATGGGTTTCAGAATCATGCACCTCTCTGCCGATGACACTGTGAGTGACATGTCCAAAATGAGTCCAGAATCCTATGCTTCTGGCTGATGTTTGGTGCCTCAAAGTGAGCATAGAATTCAATCAGCTCATCTGGGAGTGTGGTCTTGGTATTTATGGCTCCCTAGCTTTTCTGCTGATACTCTGTGATGTGCTGCAGGACTAGTCATACAGTATGTGTATGTACAGGTAATCTGCAGTGATGTAACATCCCCCCAGGATCAGACATTAATGTCTCGTCCTTCCTGAATGATTTGCATAGTTTGTATGAGCTGGGATAAAGCAGATGAAAAAGGTAGGAGGACATTTGTGGTCCAAAGTGTTAGGGAGACTACAGAAGAAGATAGGTGTGTAAAAGTGGTAGGGCTTGCCTCTCAAGGGCAGTGGATGCAGTGGGACCAGGCACTTGAGTGCTGACCTATTACCAACTCCAAACAACTTGAAGATCTGGCGCAATAATGAGGATCCATCCTGCCAGCAGTGTGGAGCAGCCTTATGCACTCTAAACCACATTTTGACAGGATGTCCCAAGGCTCTAGGAGAAGGACGCTACAGATGGAGACATTATAAGGTTCTTGCTAAAATTGCCAAATGGACAAATTTACAGAGGGTTAAAGCAAATGAACATGAGATACCACCACCCGGAGGAGTCAGTTTTCTAAAGCAAGGAGAAAAACTTCCTAAGTCAGGCATAACTGATTTGAGCAGATGATTTTACAAACACCGTCATCCTTAGAAAGTGCTTGCACAGATATTCAGCATCTGGCTCATATTCGCGATCTTAACCATATTCTCAAAGCTTTTGTTTTCAATTTTTCTCAAATCATGCAGCTCTACTACAAGCATGCATGAATATTTATATCTTCAGTAGTCTTCAGAAGATGCTTTTGCTAACACAATAAAACAAGCCAAAGCTGTTAACTAACAAGGCATTTAAAATATACTTTAGTTTAAAAACCTGTAATAATGATTAATCATTTTAAAACCACAAACCAACACAATCTTATCTCTGAAAGTTCATCCAGTTTCCCCAGGAATTTAAATTTCATTGGTTTTTACAACCAGATGCTGCACAATAATGTTGCATCTTGAAACTCATTGTTTGTTATTGTGAGTGACAACAGAACACTCCAAGATGGCAGATGTAACAAAATGTACCTAACCAAACAACTCACTGAGAGCAGAATCTACAGTAATGCGGGACTGTCAGTAATTGACCGTGGGTGGAGCCTAAACAATACGACACAGGAGAAATAAATATAAAACAGTAAATATAACACAATAAAACAGGAGAATGTACTAAACTTTTAACTATATTACAATACTATATAGTAGTAAAACACTTGAACAGTAGCCTAATTTTTGATCAGTTCATCAGTAATTTTCAGTAATTAATAGATATTGAATGGATGTTTGAACTTTTTTGTTTTGTTTTTATTTGTTTTTTATTTGTTTTTGTTTTGTTTGTTTTTTTCCTTTTTTTATCCTCATATTACTGGCCATGTTAAAATGCATGTGCCTATTTTTTGATCAGCTATCTGCTCAATCAGGTATCTAGATGACACAGTTTATAATTCTTGAGAGTATGGTACCTCTCATTGCATGGCACTGCACACAGACCTACCCCACACTGACTGCATCTGTACTTCATCTGCCAGGGTACAGTGTGCACGATCAGAACAAACAATGCAATCTGGCCGATCATCAGCAATGCGGAGCCAGTGGCGCTCAGTGAGCCTTTGTGGCTCCTTGTGTGGGCCATAAATGGCTGAGAACTGAGGAATTATCAGGTCAATTGCTGGACACACCTTGACCAGCCTGTCATGACCTGGCTGTCCCCTGCCCACATACTCATTATTTTTCGTGAAATGGAGGAAAGACAGAATGATCTCAAATCTGTTCCTAGACATTACTTTGCCAAAGTGTGTAAGTTGGCACAAATTCTGCCCAGTAATCCTCAATTTCTGCCTTCTCTACCAGCCCCATACGCAAATGCAGTGCTAGGAAGGCTTTCATCTCTGAGACAGACATCATACCAAGCAGGAAATCTAGAATTGGGCTTTAACTGTTGGGAATTTAGAAACTGATGAGCATATCTGTTGGTTTAAATTTTAATGAGGTTCCAGAAGTCATCAGTCAGAAAGAGGAACAGAAAATCTAAGGGTGCAGTACTGGTCAAATCTTTCTCTCCTATATAACCAACTGACTCATCAAAGCATCTGATCCTGTCCTGATACACTTCTTCATTTCTCAAACAAACCCAGCCACCATTGTCATCGCTATTTCCAGCCCTATTTAGATCCAGATCACACCTGCTGCCTCTACCATGTCTCCTGGCTCTCCCATGCACAGCGCAGCCGCTCCCACCTCTTTGGGGCACTGGATCAGAAGAGCTGCTAGTGCTACTTCCAGCCCTATTTCTCCTAACCCTGCTGCCTCTGCCTCTAGCAACAGCTCTCCTAAGAACACTACTACCACATTCACCCCTGCCACCCCCATCTCCGCTGGGCAAAGGGACGAAATGATCAAATGTTTGTGCTTTGTTTACATTCTTGCCTTGCATGTCAGCACCATTGTGCTGCGAAGATTTATTGGGAGAAGCGCGATCATTAGACGGTCATTTGTCATTTTCGAAAGGCAAATATTAACCTTCAGAGTCAGAATCAATGAATAACCTTTGCAACACATCCTCATGGTAGAAATTTTTATCATCCACTTTGCGATTTTCTCTCACAATTCTCACAATTTACTTGCACGCTATAAACTGAACTGCTTCTGCATGAATGATACGAGCGCTCAATTGCTCTGCTGTTCCCTCCAACACTTTGAATAGGAACATGACTTCATTTTATCTAGAATCAAAGTACTACATGTCTGTCATCTAGTGGTAGGGAATACAAATGAGCAATTACACTGTATTAAGAACTACGGCCTATTTTTTAAGTATGACGTCTTGTCGCAATTTTGCGACTTTGGTGCTTAGAGGGTTAAGGGTGACGTCTATTCAAAAGTTTTATGAACCTATTCTAAGAAGGTTGGAAGCTGTATTAAAGGCAAACTGTGGTAAAGACATTAATAAAATACTGGCTATTTCTAATGTGTTCACATTATTTTCTCCAACCACTGTGCACTTAAAGGGATAGTTCACCCAAAAATTAAAACTACCCCATGATTCACTCACATTCAAGACATCAGATGTATATGAATTTTGAATGAGTTATATTAAATAGGTCCTGGCTCTTCCAAGCTTTATAACATGAGGTCAGACTCAAATGAGAATTAAAATAGACTACCGTAACATTACTAGCCATGTAACATGTGAAATGATGTAAGATACTCACGTCAGTGTGCTGAGTTGACAGTGTTTATCCTGCAGTAGAGCAGCGATCTGATTCACTCGTGTGTCTCCAAGTTCATGTTTACTCAGATTCAGCTCTTTCAGAAGTAACATGTTTTTACCCACAATTCCAGTCACATACTGACAGGCTTCATCTGCAGCAGGAGCCAAAAACCTGCAGAAGAGAAGATAAAGAAACTTAATTTCATAAGTAAACTTGTGAAAACAACATTTCACTCTGAAACACTGTTAAAGGAATGGATTTATAAACTGTACTAATGATTTTTTTTTATAAATACATTGCCTGCATTTAATTTATTTTGCATTATAGCATTATCATTGTCTCTCACCTCAGTGTCTTGAGTTGACAGTTTGGATCCTGAAGTAGATCATTGAGCTCCTTCACTCCTGATTGTCCAGGATCATTTCCTGTGAGATCCAGCTCTATCAGGTGTGAAGATTTTGATTTTAGAGCTGATGACAGAGCTTTATAACCTTCTTCAGTGATACTACAGTCTGAAAGTCTACAAAAAAGCTTTATATTATACTATGTTATATTATATTGTAAAAGGTATATAATTAATATTACCACAAAAAGGTTTCTGATCAGAAAATAAATATACTTCACAATCTGACAGGAACATGTCTTTCCTTTTTTAGATTATTACAGTAATATTTTAATTTGATTAAAAGAGAATGTTATTACATTCACCTGAGTTTCTCCAATGTGCATTTTGAATTTTCTAATCCATTCTGGAGTTTCTTCACTCCTGAATCCTGCAGATTATTGTTGCTTATGTCAAGCTCTTTCAGACTGGACTTTGATCTCAGAACTGTAGTGAGACCTGAACAGCTTTCCTCCGTTAGGCCACAACCACGCAGCCTAAAATGATGAACATGAGAGGGAGAATTTACAATTGTCTTTGATTCAAACATTGAACAGTTACTAAAAAATAACTCCCTGGGGTCGACGATCGCACCAGCATGACCAGCTCCCTTTTTTTTAGGTCAGTGCCAAAGACACTAAAAATACTCTGTTGATTTTAGTGAGAGAATTATAAAGAGTTATACATCATTTGAAACTGTTAAATTTATATTCTTTTTGCATATATTCACAATAACAACTGAACTTTGTGTTTTTTTTAAATAAAGAAAACAACAGGTGCTTCCTCTGTATTCACTGTCTCTGTGAACTGCTTTTAGGAAAGCATCACTTAAATTATCCTAAACTCAGTGTATACTCGGCACACAGACAGGAGAGATATTACATAGAAAGCTTGATATCTCTACTTTTAAATAAAGTCTTATCGAAAACAAATAATCTGTGTAAAAGTGATCCATATAAAACCAACGCCATGTAGAGTTTTGCACTCAGACCTAATTATATTTAATTTGGTCATGGCCACGCACTACCATTACTTTTAATGACAATTAGCCATGTGCGCCGCGCAGGATGTTAACACATTACCATAAACAAAGCTTGAGGATTCATCAAGTTCATGTCGGCTAATTTGTTACTTTGCTGAACTACTGTGGTTCAAATGACGGAGATGTGACCATGTTCGGGAAATAGTTGTGAGTTGCTACTTTGTTTCCACAACAATGCATCATACTATGGAGGCTAATCAGTGAGTTACACTGTTGTATAGGAAACGCACCCCTGCACAGAAAACTGGGCTACAACTGAGGTCTGATGTCATTCTCAGTCTTTTTAAACTTTTTTTTTCAAAGTGCTGTGTCAACTACAGTTGAAGACAAAATTATCAGCTCCTTATTAAATATTTCATTATTTTTCAAATAACTCCCAAGTGTTGTTTAACAGAAATATGATTTTATCAACACAGCATTTTAAAACATACTACTTTATTCAAGAAGCTTTTAGGGTTTGTAATACAAATAAAAATAAATGTATAACCAAGAATTTTAAAAAGTCTACTGGTCAAAATTATTAGCCCTCTGATGATAATAGTCAATATCGTCTATTAAAAGAAAAAAACTTTTGCTTGATAACAGCCTTTACTAGTTTGCTGTAGTTCTCAACAAGTATGTCTTCTGAGGAATGACAGCCCATTCTTCCTTAGCAAATCTCTCAAGCTCCTCCAGATTTGTTGGTCTTCTGGCACAAACTCTGGACTTTAGAGTGCCCCACAGATTTTCTATTGGATTCAAGTCTGGGCTTTGTGCAGGCCAGTCAAGTACACTCACTTTGCTCATTTGGAGGTATTTCTTCACCAGAAGTGAGGTATGCTTTGGGTCATTATCATGCTGGAAGACAAAATTGACCCAAACCAAGTTTTCTTGCAGACTGTCTGAGGTTGTCTTTCAAAATCTTCTTATAATCATCCTTTTTCATGTTTCCTTCAACCTTGATGAGATTCCCAGTTCCAAACGCACTGAAACATCCCCACAGCATAATACTCCCACCACCATGTTTGTCTCTCCCTTCTTTTTCAAACATAGGCAACATCTCTATGGCCAAAAAGCTAGTTTTGTCTCATCTGACCAAAGGCCACATTTCCAGTATACATCACATTCCCCCAGGTTGTCTCTAGCAAACTTCATTCTAGCTTGGAGGTGTCTCTTCTTCAGAAGTGGAGTCTTTCTTGGTCGGCAACCTCGCAGTTCATTCCTGTGCAGGGCTCTAGTGACAGTCTTCATTGAGGCATCAATTCCAGTCTTGGCTAGGTCATTCACTAGTTTCTTGGCAGTTGTTCTTGGGTCTTTAGAAACCTCTCACACTAGTTTTCATTCCAAAGTTTTCTTTCACTTCCTGCCTCGTCCCGTCTTGTTCTCCACTGTGTTGGTCTCTTTAAACTTCTTGATAATGCATCTCACCACAGTTCTGGAGACTTGAAAATGCTTTGATAAAAATGTGTATCCTTCTCCATCTTTATGAGCATTAACAATTCTTTCTCTCAAGTCCAAACTAATTTCTTCTGTCTTTGCCATGATGATGTTTCACAAGACACTAATCCTCAGCTTAAAGAGCAATTTAAAGGCTTAATTAGGTTAATCAGGAAAATTAGGTTCATTTGGCAAGTCACTGGACAGCAGTGGTTTGTTCTATAGCTAATCAAACTAATAATTTCTTAAGGGGACTAATAATATTGACCTTAGCAGTTTATTTATTTATTTTTTAATTCTTTTATTCAAGCAACCATAGGAAATCAGACTTCTCTAGAGGGAAAAAATAATAGGAAATAATGTGAAAACATTATCTTGCTCTGTTAAACATCACTTGGGAAATATTCTAAAAACAATTACAATTTCACAGGGGGAAATAATAATTTTGTCTTCAACTGTATGTGCCATAACGCCAATGCTCAGGCTGCCAAAGCAATTTTTCTGTGTACACAGGGCACAATTAATGGACACACATTTCTTATATGTTACGTAGAATTATAGAGGTTATATATTTATCTTTTTCATTTTTTAATATATCTTCACATATGTAGCACTGTGGTCCTGCAAGGCACAACACTTTTCCACATAGAGGAATTACAATAAAACAGATAAAAATATTTGAGCGTTCTCAATTTCTTTCTTCAGCCTTTCTTCACAGCACTCCAAGTTGATGAGAGAACATTAGTTATAATGGGGGAAACATTAGCTATTGTGGGTGTGACTTTTTCCTCCCTGATGTGAATTACATAAATATTCATAGCTATTAACACTCCCATGCAAGTAAATGTTGGCAAAAAACTTACATTCAAAACTCAAATCAGTATATTGTTGTTTGTGATCAAGTGGTCAGAATGATTTTAAAAGTAAATATTCTAGCCTACTAGGCCTTATTTCAGCTACATGTTTTTTTCCCACAATGTAGCTGAAATGAACAGAAATGTCAGGGCATGTCAACACATCTCAAGGGCCCCAAAATCACCTCAGACTTCAGAGGGTTATGTTTAGCAAATGTATGATTCACCTAATTTCCTTAAGATAGGGTACAACAGGGCTAAAGGCACCTTTGATATTATTTTCCTCTAAAACACTAGATGGCAGAAAAAATGGTGTAGCACATTCCCAAATATTCGCTTTTCAAGACATACGAGCAAATATGGCTGATCCTTGCGGCCAACAACACAAAGCTGATTCAGTGCTTACTTGATCTAATATTTGATGTTTTTTTAAAAGCTAAAAATGCTAATGAGAATCACTAAAATTATTTTGAGGCGAAAGTCTTCTTAATGATGTTCAGTTTTATTTAGGATAATCAAAGCAACAGAATAATGAAAGAATATGTACAAGTATTCTATTTGGGCTAAAAAAAAAAGCACCCCTTCTGTTGGAGCTAAACAGTGACCCTCCAAGACCAAAGTTGCCCATCCCTGTTTTGGTCTGAAAAAAATACAAATATGCACTACAGGATTTTGGCCTCAATGGACCCTTTTCACAGCATGTGGCATGGCAGAATGTATATTTAATTAAATCACAGCCTTTTGTGATTTGATAATTGCAAAGTCATATCACAATTTCAAGTTTATTTTAATTAATTGATCAGATGAGAAGTGTAAAAAGACTTCCAAATTTATAAAACGACGGTGGGTCACTACAGTCTGCTAATTAATGGGATAAACTTTTAAAATACTTACTTCAGCTTTTCCAGTCTACACTGTACATTTTCAAACAGATTCAAGATGATCTTCATTCCTGGGTTTCCTAGTTTATTCCCACTCAAATCCAGCTCTGTCAGATTTGAAGGGTTTGACTTTAGAGCTGCAGACAGAACATGCCAACCTTCTTCTGTGATACAGTTGTTATTCAGACTGCATAAAGAAAGAAAAAAAAAACACTTCAGTTTAAATCTTAATATTTACCAGTATGTTTTAGCTGACAGTTAACAAATACTGGTGATTATGATGATGATGATGATGACAACCACATTTCAAAAGTCACATCTGGTGATGTTTTTCAGTCAGCAATCTCTTATATAATACACATAAAAAAACACCCAGCAGCAAGAATTTAATTGTTCTTGTAACAATCAAAAAATCATACATCAGTGTGTTGAGCTGACAGTGTTTATCCTGCAGTAGAGCAGCGATCTGATTCACTCGTGTGTCTCCTAGTTCATGTTCACTCAGATCCAGCTTTCTCAGAAGTAAGGGGTTTTTACCCACAATTCCAGTCACATACTGACAGGCTTCATCTGCAGCAGGACCCAAAAACCTGCAGAAGGGAAAACTTAATTTCATAAATAAAAATTTGGTGAAAAACAACATCTCACTCTGAAATACTGTGAAAAGAATGGATTTATAAACTGTACTAATGAAATTTATATAATAAATATAATTTATTTTGCATTATAGCATCATCTCTCACCTCAGTGTCTTGAGTTGGCAGTTTGGATCCTGTAGTAAATCATTGAGCTCCTTCACTCCTGTTTGTCCAGGATCATTTCCTGTGAGATCCAGCTCTATCAGGTGTGAAGTGTTTGATCTCAGAGCTGAAGCCAGAGCTTTATAACCTTCTTCAGTGATACTGCAGTCTGAAAGTCTACAAAAAACATTTATATTATATTATATTATATTACATTATATTACATTGTACAAGTTATATAATTAATATTACCACAAAAAGGTTTAATATATTTTTTCTTCTGATCAGAGAAGAAAAATATTTCACCATCTGACAGGAGCATGTCTTTCCTTATTTTAGATAATTACAGTAATATTTTTATTTTGATCAAAAGAGAATGTCATTATTACAACCAAATAATAGTTCATTACATTCACCTGAGTTTCTCCAATGTGCATCTTGTATTTTGTAATTCTTTCTGGAGTTTCTTCACTCCTGAATCCTGCAGATTATTGTTACTCATGTCAAGCTCTTTCAGACTGGAGTTTGATCTCAGGACTGTAGCAAGAGCTGAACAGCTTTCCTCTGTTAGACCACAATCACGCAGCCTAAAATGATAAACATGAAAGGAAGAATTTACAAAGTACTTGATTCAAACATTAAACAGTTACTAAAGATTATTGTGTTTGGCAAATGTATGATTCACGTTTCCTTAAGATAGGGTACAACAGGGCCAAAAGCACCTTTGATATTATTTTTCTCTAAACCACTAGATGGCAGGAAAAAAATGGCATAGCACATTTGAAAATGTCTTGGTTACGTATGGTAACCCTTGTTCCCTGATGGAGGGAACGGAGACGTGGTGTCGAAGTGACGACACTAGGGGTCGCTCTAGGGAGCCCGAACACCTCTGACAGCTTTGAGAAAAGGCCAATGAAATTGGTGCGCAGTATTTGCGTAGCCAGCTCCGCCCCGGACATCCGGGCATAAGAGGAGGTGGCTAAGCACTGCTCATCGTTCTGATCTGAGGAGCCGAATGCCACTCGGCTACACTCAGAGGCAGTCCAAGGTTGTGGCAGGGGGACACCACGTCTCCGTTCCCTCCATCAGGGAACGAGGGTTACCATACGTAACCAAGACGTTCCCCCTCTGACGTTCACGTTCGACGTGGTGTCGAAGTGACGACACTAGGGGTCCCAGTTAAAAACGCCACAACCAGCGGACTGCGTCACGAGTGCATGGAGTGCAAATAATAACAGGTCTTGCGTGTTAAATAAATGCAACTCACCTCTGCGTGACCTTCCAATGCCCAAGAGCTTCAGCCAGCCTTTCCTCACCTTTGGTTGAACATCTTGGAGAACATTGGGCCAGTGTCCATCCTCCCTGGGGGGGGATGGGCACTACGGAGACCACACCCTGCCCGGAGGGAGGTTGTCGTGTGGAAAATACACCTGAGGGCTCGCACTAGGGGAGCGCTACAAAGGGAAGATCCTGAGACAGGCTCTGCATAAGGAGAGACTGCTGAGCTCAGGGTCGGAGACAAGTTTTGTCTTTGAGGGAAACACCGCATCTCTGGGAGTATAGGTGGAGATACACACATGGGGCCGCATTAGGAGCCACTACATGCGGGGCACCAACCTAATATGAGAGTTCACAAGAGGGAACCTAACCTCATATTAGATTCTGATAGCTAGTTCCTCCGCCGAACATAGCTACGTTGCGGGTGCAACATGATGGAAATTGTCGTTCAGGGTTCACGCCAGGAAACTTACTGAACTGGGGAAGCGTCATCACCCGTGGAGAACGACGCTTCAGCAAGCTTCTACACCGTGTCAGCTTCAGGAGTTACTGGGCTTGCGTTCAGGACTACCGAAGAGACTGGTTCTACACGCAGATTGTAGAACCTGGCAAACGTGTTAGATGTAGCCCAACCTGCAGCTCTGCAAATGTCTGTTAAAGAGATCCCGTTCGCCAGCGCAACCGATGCTGCGACGCCCCTGGTGGAGTGGGCGTGCACCCCCAGCGGGTAGGGCACCCCTGTGGCCTGGTAGGCCAAACGAATCGCATCCACAATCCAGTGGGAAATTCTTTGTTTGGAGAAAGCTTTCCCCTTCTGCTGTCCTCCAAAACAAACAAAGAGCTGACTCGACCGTCTGAAGCTTTCAGTACGTTCCAAGTATGCTCAGGGCACGGACTGGGCATAACAAGGAGAGGTTGGGGTCGCCTTCCTGAGAAGGGATAGCTTGCAGAGTGACCACCTGGTCCCTGAAGGGAGTGGTGGGCACTTTGGGCACGAGGCACGAGTCACTGACGGAGAGGGCTTGGAGGTCTCCCACTCTTTTGATCGACGTGAGCGCAGTCAGGAGAGCCGTCTTTTGGGAGAGAGCACTGAGTTCGACTGACTGGAGCGGCTCAAAGGGATCTGACTGTAGGCCCCAGGGGACCACAGACAGATCCCAAGAGGGGGCAAGGCACGGTCTGACGGGGTTCAGCCTGCGTGCACCTTTAAGGAATCGTATAACCAAATTGTGCTTCCCAACCGATCTACCTTCCACCAGGTCGTGGTTAGCGGCAATAGCAGCTACCTGGACCTTAAGTGTTGAAGCAGAAAGGTGTCTATCCAGTCCTCCTTGGAGGAAGGAAAGCACCGTTCGGATGCCACATCTCCGTGGGTTCTCCCCCCGGGAGGAACACCAGTTCATGAATTTGTGCCATCTGAGGTCGTACAGCCGCCTCGTGGAGGGAGCTCTCGACTGCAACAGAGTGTTTACCACTGCCAGTGGGAGATCTCTGAAATCCTCCTGGTCACGTCCAGGGACCATACGTGGAGGTTCCAGAGATCTGGGCGCGGGTGCCATATCGTGCCCTTCCCCTGTGAAAGGAGGTCCTTCCTCAGGGGAATACACCAGGGAGGAACGGGGGAGAGGAGCACCAGCTCTGAGAACCAAACCCTGCTGGGCCAGTAGGGGGCCACCAGCAGGATCTGTTCTCTGTCCTCCCTGACTTTGCACAGGGTCTGTGCAATTAGGCTCACTGGTGGAAACGCATACTTGAGGAGGCCCTGAGGCCAGCTGTGTGCCAGTGCATCTGTGCCGAGGGGCGCCTCGGACAGACCGTACCACAACTGGCAGTGAGTGTTCTCTATCGAGGCAAACAGGTCGACCTGGGCCTGACCGAAAAGACTCCAGATCAGCTGAACCATCTGAGGGTGAAGTCTCCACTCGCCCCGAAGCGAAGTCTGTCGGGAGAGCGCGTCCGCTACCCAATTGAGTTCGCCCGGTATGTGGGTGGCTCGTAGAGACTTGACATTGTTTCGACACCAAAGGAGGAGATGGCGGGCTAGCTGTGACATGCGAGAGGAGCGTATACCGCCCTGGTGATTGATGTAGGCTACAGTCGCAGTGCTGTCTGTGCGGACCAGCACGTGTTTGCCCTGAACCAACGGTCGGAACCTCTGCAGGGCCAAAAACACTGTCAGCAGCTCGAGGCAATTGATATGCCAATGCAGCCGAGGGCCCGACCAGAGCCCTGCAGCTGCTTGCCCATTGCATACGGCGCCCCAGCCTGTGTTGGATGCATCTGTCGTAACCAAAACGCGCCGGGACCGTCGGGCTGCGTGAGAGCTTCTGGATGCAGCTCAGCACTGACTGTGCAAGCTCCGGGAAGAGCCGTGCATTCATGGCAACCGAGAAAAGAGATGCTCCGTACCGGGGCGAGCTTGCTCTTTTCCCAGTTGACCCGAAACCCCAGATGGGCCAGATGGTTGAGAACCACATCCCCGTGTTTGCATACCAACTCCTGAGAGTGTGCTATGACCAGCCAGTCGTCGAGGTAATTGAGAATGCGGATGCCCCTCTCCCGGAGAGGGGCAAGGGCTGCTTCTGCGACTTTCGTAAAGACGCGGGGAGACAGGGAGAGCCCAAATAGAAGGACTTTGTACTGAAATGCTCGACCTTCGAAGGCAAACCGCAGGAAGGGCCTGTGTCTTGGAAGAATCGAGACATGAAAGTACGCGTCTTTCAGGTCTATCGCCACAAACCAATCCTGGAATCTGATACACGTGAGAATGCGTTTGAGCATTAGCATTCTGAAGGGGAGCTTGTGAAGTGCCCGATTCAGAATCCTCAGATCCAGGATTGGTCTTAGACCGCCACCTTTCTTGGGTACAATGAAGTAGGGGCTGTAGAACCCTTTCTTCATGTCGGCCGAGGGGACCGGCTCTATCGCGTCCTTCGCCAGAAGGGTTGCGATCTCCGCCCGAAGAACCGCAGCATTCTCGTCCCGAACCGCGGTAGAGAAGATGCCGCTGCCAAGCTGTAAAACTCTCTGCTAACGGTCTCAGGGGGACCACCGACATACCTCGGGTGGGTACAGTGTGACTGAGTTGCGGTGAAAGCCCTTTGTTTGGGGGCGTGCTGTTCCGGAGGACACAAGGCCATAACCAACATACAAGGATCCGTGAGAAGATCGCCTGAGCTCAGGGGATCGACTGACGGATGCGTTTGTTTCTCTGTCAAAGTATGCAGAAGCGCAGGTTTTGCGGTTGAGCATGCTTTGATGCGTTTTGATGGCTGGGTACCCCGGAGGGACCCAGCCATGGGAGGATCGACCATCGGAATCGACAGACAAGGATCCATCAGAAGATCGGCTGAGCTCAGGGGATCGACTGATGGATGCGCTTGATTGGTCAAAGCATGCAGAAGCGTAGGTTTTGCGGTTGAGCATGCTTTGATGTGTTTTGGTGGCTGGGTACCCTGGAGGGACCCAACCACGATCATCGTAACCGACAAGGATCCAACGGAGGACCGCCTGAGTTCAGGGGGTCGACTGAAGGATGCACTTGGTTTGTCAAAGTATGCAGGAGCGCAGGAGATGCAGTTGAGCATGCTTTGACGTGCTTCAGTGGCTGGGTACCCCGGAGGGACGCAGTCGCACTGGTTTTTACGCCCAGAGAAGAAAGAAATTGCTCTTTTATTGACCATGTGGTGAGGGGTTTCAGGATGGACCACGAAGCCCACACTCGTCCCCTCGCCGAGTGTGGATCTAGACAGGTCAGCAGATCTCTCTCCCCTGGGCGGCTCACTTCAGGAGCGCTTCGAAGCCTGATGAGGGTTCCTAGCGGCCTGAAAATGAGCTAACGGCACCACCTTCTTGCGAGAACTCGACGGCAAGGCTGGTTTGGGTGCAGGACCAGCCTAAGGAGAAATGGGGGCGTCAAGAAATTTAACTTTCTCAGTGTCCTTCATTTCCGCCAGATTTAGCCAAAGGTGACGCTCCTGGACCACCGCAGTGGACATCGCTCTACCCAGAGCCTGCGTTGCGACATTTGATGCTCGGAAGCATACACAGAACTGAACGCAGTTCCTGCAACACTCTGAGGCGAGATCTCTCTCGTGCAGATCTTATAACACTTTGCCTGGCAGCCAGCAGGATGGCAAAAGTGTGCATGGTGGACACAGCCTGTCCAGAAGACGTGAACCCCTTCACGCTCTGGATGAGAGCCTACGTGGTCCCACCAGGGGGCAGGGCATTAGATATGCAGCCGCTGTACTGAAGCGCCCACCCGCCTGGAGAATCCACGAAGCCCCTCGCGCTGGACCGCCGTCGAGGGAAATGAGGGAGGAGGACCTGATATATCGTGTTTCAGCCGAAAAAAGGCCTATCACGATATAGTCGATCTCGTACGTTACCGAAGCCATGAACACACAGGATGAGGCGGAAGGTTTTTCCTCACTCAAACCTGATGTGTTTCGGTTATCTTGTTCAAGCACGCCCACCACTTCAGTGTCTGCTCAAACTGAGACTCGCTCCCCAGCTTGCTCAGTCGAAGCATCAGCTTCCCATGGTTTAAGCCCTCCCTCCGATGCTGCAGCCAACCTCTCAACCAGCTTTTAAGGTTTTGAACAGAGTAAAGTTGTAAAAAGAACTAATAATCTGTCCAAAAACCTAAACGGGGGTCGCGAGGAACGAACTAACTCATTTCCTATTGCTCGCCATCGACGCACATCGCAGCGGCCCTTGTACCCGGAAGTAGAAGGGCCGAACGGAAAGCGGTCGCGGTGAGCCGCGGCTTTGTGGCTCGTGAGCAGCAACCCATAGTTATGTTCCCTTCCGAAAGCAGAACACAAACTATCAACGAAGCGATGTATCAGCGTGAGACTAGCTCAACCCTGAGCACAACGATCGTGCCGATTGTTATTGTTTACGAGGAAACCGCAACCAGGAAGACACGGACGGAAAGGCATATGTAAACACACAATCCATCCGTGTCGGCTCTTTCAGAGAAATTACTCCTTTTCAGGAGGAAAAGCTCTTTAGAGATCGTCGTCGAAGCACCCAGGGGTATTCTCGCTTACCAATAGGAGGGAGAGACCGCTGCTCGTGCCATAGATCCAATGACGAAGAGGTGAGTAATGCTGTTTTCCCACTAAGAGAATACTGCATTCGGCTCCGAAGAAACAGAACAATGAGCAGTAGTTAGCCACCTCCTCTTATGCCCGGATGTCCGGGGCGGAGCTGGCTACGCAAATACTGCGCACCAATTTCATTGGCCTTTTCTCAAAGCTGTCAGAGGTGTTCGGGCTCCCTAGAGCGACCCCTAGTGTCGTCACTTCGACACCACGTTGAACGTGACGACAGAGGGGGAACATTTGCTTTTCAAGATGTACAAGCTAATTTGGCTGATCCAAATCAGCAATACAAAGTTGATTCTGTGCTTACTTGATCTAATATTTGATGTTTTTAAAATGTTAAAAATACAAATGAGAATCACTAAAATTATTTAATATATTTTGAGACAAATGTCTTCTTAAAGAGTTTTGTTTAAGATAATTAAAGCAACATTTTTTATTTATTATTTATTTTATATTTTGTTATAAAAACATATTTCAGCTAAAGTATTTACATCAATACTATCCAGGATCATTTCCTGTGATATCCAGCTCTATCAGGTGTTCTCTGAGATCTTTCATCTCAGAGCTGAAGACAGAGCTATATAACCTTCTTCAGTGATACTGCAGTCTGAAAGAGAATTGAAATGTAACATTCAATTGATGAATGAGCTATTCTAGAAATTACCTTTACAATATTAATCCATAAAGTGAATATTTTTTTGTTCCTTGTTAGTTTACTGTGCAATTCAGTGTAAAACTGAATCCAAAAGGCCTAGAGACCTTTAATATTTTACACATCAGCTGACCCGAGAAGCTTTAGTGGTCATGTGGTCATGAAAGTGGTCATGAATGGAGAAATTAAATTCTAACACTTTCTTGTTAGCACTTTTAGTTGAAACAAAACTCAGAAAACGGCTCATTTTGGAATGTCATATATGATAGTAATATAGAAACAGGCATTGATCTTCTTCAACAGACTATCTCTTTAGCCCCTACCACTAGGGAGATGCAAACAGAGGATTACTTTAACAAAACCATAGAGATTTCTCCAAGGACTACAAGATGCTGTGTAGTGTAAGTCTTTCCATTGCCTTCCTTGTGATCCTAACATCATATCTACAATGGTCACAAAGCTTTACACAATACTGAATCTGCCAATTTAAGAGTCTCAAGTGATATTTTAAGAAACCAATTTTGGGAAATCCATGGCTTTAGTTTTATTAGATCTGAGCACTGCCTTTAATTTGATGATCCTGATCCTTGATGATCATGAGGTCCTGTTGACACATTTGGCACCATCTGTGGGCTTTTGTGACACAGTCCTACAGTGGTTCCGTTCTTATCTGACCAACAGATGTTTAGGTGATCATATTGGTCATCAAAGTCAAAGTCAAGTCAGTCAAAGTCAAAGTCTGCTTTATTGTCAATTCTGCCATATATACAGTACATACATACAGAGAATTGAAATTGCGTTACTCTCAAACCCTAGATGCATACAGGTAACATTAACAATAACATAAGAAGTAAAATACAGTTAGGTACAATAAATAATAATATATATATAAAAATACAAAAAATACAAATATTACTGTAAAAGAGTCAATTCAAAAAAATAAAGTGGCATTTATGATAGAGATGTATGAGATATAAAGTGACTTATGAAGATAAAGTGGCAATGGCAGATAGTAGTGCAAACCAGACAAATAGTCAGTGCAATGTTGGTGTAGTGCAAGAGCTTAATAGTCTGTGTATGTAGAGACCTACCTCTTAACTGTGGAGTTCTACAGAGATAAATCCTTGGGTTGGTATTGTTCACCCTGTATATGTTACCTATGGCTTCCATTTCTAACAAATATAAAGTATCCTTTCATTTATATGCTGATGATACTCAGATCTATTTTCTTTTAAGGCACAATGATAAAAATGAACTACAGTCATTGTTGGCCTGCTTAGACAAACTTAAGCTTTGGCTCTAGTATTTTTTTTATTATTTAAATGAAAATAAAACCAAAATAATTATTTTTGGCCATAAGAAAAATTGTGTGTTAGATGTTGACTGTAGCTTTCTGGCCCCAAATGTAACTCAATGTGCTAGAAATCTAGGCATTCTGTTTGATCATAACTTAAAATTTGACAAACAGATCAGTTTGTCAGTTTCTAAAATTAATCCTTTCTTATCATAGTAACTTCCAAACAGTGGTTTGCAACAACTTGTTTAGGCTATTGTAATTCACTTTACTATGGTGTTTCAGCATTACCTGTACAGCACTTTGGTCACAGCATTTCGTCATTTTCATTTGTTTTTAAATGTACTTCACAAATAAGTATTGCATTGTATCATATAAATATGCAAAACTGTTAGCCAATTCTAGCAGTGGGTATTTATGTCAGTGTCTTGAATGTGCCCCATCTATAAAAACAGACTGTTCTGCAGAGAGGGTCAAATTTCACTGAGCTGAAGCAGTTCTATCCTCAATTCTGTGGCAAATGATCTAGGTCCATGTTAACATATGGATCTGAATTCTAACCAAAACACTAGGGATTGTCACAAAACTTACCTCAGTATCTCTAATTTGCAATTTGTATTCTTCAGTCCAGTGTAGAGCATCTTCACTCCTGAATCCAACAGATTATTGTTGTTCATGTTCAGCTCTTTCAGATTGGTATCTGATACAAGAACTGTAGCCAGAGCTGGACAGCTTTTGTCTGTTAAATCACAATCATTTAACCTACAAGAGAAATAAATTAAATCATGGAGTTAGATAAATATATATATATATATATATATTTGTTAAATATAAACAAATATTTATACCAATTATTTTTACACAAACAGGTAATGTACTGCAAATATTAGAATTGTATTACTTCACATTTACTAGATAAAACAAACTACTATGTTTAACATTTTATAAAATATGTAAATAAATAATATGTTGACATCATTAATGCCATTGAGTTATACATTTAAAAGTTTTATTATTTATTGTATTACATTGAGTGTCTTGAGGTGGAGAATCTGGATGTTAATAAATTATTAATTGAAGTTATGCAAGAGTATATATCTTTGAAATATTTTGAACTAGAAATAACTACAGCAACAATGTGATGTAAATGTGAAATAATATGATGTGCTTCTGCAGCTAACTAAACAGCTTGTTTTGTTGAAATAAAAAACTCTACATATTAATCATGTTAATCTGATAAAATGTCATTGAAGTTTAATTCCAAAGGACTGCCATTTTTAAAGAAAAAATGTTAAACAGAATGTGGATTTAACCCTAACAGAGGTATATACTTATAATTGGTATATGGTTAAAATCACTATAGATCAGGGGTGTTCAAACCTGCAATGTATCAATGTAGACAAATGCAATTTTAAGATAATAAATAACTTACAGAGCTCTTTTGGAGGTTTTAATGACTGCCAATAATCTAACAAGACAATCGTCTGATTTCTTGAATTTCTGAAGCTCAAACTCCTCCAGCTCCTCCTCTGATGTCAACAACACAAAGGCCAAAGCAGACCACTGGGCAGGTGAAAGATCAGCAGATGAGAGACTTCCTTTGCTAAGGAGGGTCTGAATGTCTTTCACCAGAGTTTGGTCGTTCAGTTCATTCAGACAGTGGAACAGATTGATGGATCTCTCTGGAGACAGCTTAGTTTCAAATTTCTGTTTTATGTACTGAACTATTTCTTTTTTGCTCTGGTCATTTCCATTTTGCTGTGTCAACAAACCCTGTAAGAGTTGCTGATTGGACTGGAGTGACAAACCAAGGAGGAAGCGAAGGAAAAGATCCAGATGTCCATTATCACTCTCTAGTGCCTTGTCCACTGCAGTCTTGAGCAAATCAATCATGGTTTCATTTTTGTTTTCCTGTTCTCTAGAGTCTTGATCAAACACATATTTCTTGTTGATGTCTAGAAACAGATGTGCATAAAGGGCTGCAATAAACTCTTGAATGCTCAAGTGAACAAAGCAGTACATGGTACCAAGAATGATCCCTCTTTCCTCCTTAAAGATCTGGGTACACATGCCTGAATACACTGATGCCTTATAGACGTCAATACCACAGGCTTCCAGATCTGTGTCATAGAAGATCACATTGTTTCTTTCCAGCTGATCAAATGCCAGTTTCCCCAGTGAAAAGATGACATCTTTATCCCAGGAAACATTTGGTGTATATTCTCCATCATACTTTCGTCTGCTCTGCTGGATCTGAAATCTGAGAAAGTGTGTGTACATTTGTGTCAGAGTCTTAGGAGTATCTTCAGTATTTGACTCCTGCAGTGTTTTGGAGGTGTCATCAGCCTGATTATTTCTTTTCTCCTCTAAAATGTTCTGGAGAACAGTGGCTGAAATCCAGCAGAAGACTGGGATGTGGCACATGATAAAGAGACTCCTTGATTGTTTAACATGATCAATGATTTCTTTGGCCAGATTCTTATCCTTGATTCTTTTACTGAAGTACTCCTCCTTCTGTGCATCATTGAATCCTCGTATCTCTGTCAGCCGGTCGATACAATCAGGAGGAATCTTACTGGCAGCTGCTGGTCTGGTGGTGATCCAAGTGAGAGCAGAAGGAAGCAGATTTCCCTTGATGAGGTTTGTTAGGAGAACATTCAGAGAGGCTGGTGATGAAACATCAGACCACATCCCATTATTCTCAAAGTTCAGAGGAAGACGACATTCATCCAAACCATCAAGGATGAACAGAATTTTGAAATTATTCCTTCTTGTAAGGTTCAGTCCCTTTGTCTCTGGGAAAAACTGAGTTATAATGTCTATCAAACTTAATTTTTCTTGCTCCTTTAAGTTAATCTCTCTGAATGGAAGAGGAAATATGAAGCTGATATCTTGATTTTCTTTTCCTTCGGCCCAATCCAGAACAAACTTTTGCACAGAGACTGATTTTCCGATGCCAGCAACTCCTTTTGTCAGTACAGTTCTGATCTGCTTGTCTTGTTCAGGTCCTTCAAACAAATTTTTGCATTCAACCTGTATCTCTTGTGGTTCATGACGTCTGGAAGCAACTTCAATCTGTCTTACCTCATGTTCAGTATTGACCTGTTCACTACAACCCTGAGTGATATAGAGATCTGTGTAGATGTTATTCAGAAGTGTAGAATCACCTTGCTTTGCAATTCCTTCAAGCACACATTGATACTTCTTCTTTAGGCTACATTTTAGCTGATGAATGAAGATCAGCTCATCTAAACAAAGGAATAAATTCACATATTTTTTAGTCTCTGGGTTTTTTATGTATGGAACAGAATGTCTTTTTTTATGTATGGAACAGCAAATGATCTTCCATAACAGTGATAGTGGAAGATAATACAGATTGACACAATGCTGGAAGCAGCTATCAGAGTGTCTTACCTTCTAGAGTATCAGCAGCTTCATCTTGCTTCATCTCTCTCAGGAAGTAGAGTGTGAGATCAAGAGCTGCTTCTTTCATACTGGATCTATTATCATTAAAGTCCTTTACAAAATACTGCAAGTTCTCTTTTTGTAATATTTTCATAAACATTTCCAGCTCAGTCCTAAGAAATTTGATTATTTTCTTCTCAAGATCCTACAAACAAAGCAAAACAAAAGAGAGAGAGAGAAAAAACAAAAAACAAAATTGAACTGAATCCACATCCATATCTGGTCCAAATTATATTAGTAATTAAACTTTTGTAAAACTTTTGTAACTTTTTTTGTAACAGCAGCAAGAAACATTGTTCAGTAAGCAGTTTGTTTGTTATAAATATAAACATTTATGGCAATATTTATTTTCCTACTTGGAAGATTCCCAGGACTTTGTCTGTGAAATTCTTGTGGTTCTTGTTAATCTGGAAGTCTGAATCCAGTGTCTTACATTGCAGTCTGTTAAAATGGCAAATAAAATGAAATGTGGTTAAAGCAATATATTAAGAGAAATCTCTTGCCATTGTTTAATTAAAGACAGAGAGCAAGCATCAGCTGTTAATGCTGTTAAAAAGAAGGTTCTTTTTGAGTACAATTTTAAGTTTTTTTTCTGTCCTATGAGGTGAGAACAAATGATGCAAAACAAATTGAGGAAAAAATACTATTACAGGAGGTCTTCAGTCTCATTCGAAATTGTTTAATCCTGAAAATGGTAATTAAACAGATTGAAGGACATATTCATGTTTTCACTGTGAATTTATGCCTCCTTGTTGCTGCTTGTGTTATTGTATTACTAGAAAGAAGCTCCAGACTGATAAATAAAAAGGTAATAGACAATATGTTCTGTGATTTATTTATTTATTTTTTGTTAAATTTTATCACAAATATCCTAGTGGAGAAATTAGCTAGTGCCATACAACACAAAACAATAACTACCTTTTGTTAGTTGATGGTGTTTCCTCATTGAATTCTGGTGGGTTACCTTTTGACTGGTCACTCTTCACAGACACAGAGCTGAACACATGAGAGCCTGATCTTACACTAATGACACAGAGAAGAGAAGAGAAGAGAAGAGAAGAGAAGAGAAGAGAAGAGAAGAGAAGAGAAGAAGAGCTTTTTTAAAACTTTTTTTAATACAATCTATTTCACATATTCTAAAAAGAAACTACAATATATACCTCAATGCAAAAAAGGAGAAAAGTAAAGTCCCCTTCCATTACAGTACAGAAAATGCCAGAGTTAAATTTCTATTCTATCTGCACCTACTGTTGTGCCACCGGAGCAGTCACCTATAGTCTCATCAGTCTCAATAGTCTCACTTCTCCCACCTTCCTCATTTATATCTTCCCTAGCAATAATGGCACTGACCCCATCTTCAACACTCCCAGACATCCTTTCATTATTTACAGTTTCAGCACCATTAATTTTCTCAGCACATACACTTCTAATGTGGTCCTCCCATTATATCAGAGGTAGCAACAACCAACTAATCAAATTTATCTACATCATACTTTATCTAAAATAAATGACAGTGATTTACTGCTGGATGTTTTTCATTTGAATCTTTTCCATGTCTTGAAAGCTCTACAAGCAAGAGTTCATCTTTAATGAAAGGCTGAAGTGCCAGTTGAAGCAGTAGCATTAGGGGAGTGAAGGTATCCTGTATAACAATGCCATTCTGTACATACTGTTTACTTGTTCAATACTAAGAAAATCATATGATTGACTTGAAGCGCTGCTGCGCAGACTGATCGGTGTGGCATCAAACTACAGCTAGAGCTATAGAGAGCAGACAGTTCTGCATTTTTTATAAATCTTGATATAAATCTTTATTTTAAGTAGCCTATGCCTGTGTAATATTCAGTAATTTAAATGTAATTAGAAAGGTATTACATGTATTTAAGCTGTGTACTGGTGGGTTAAATCAAACTAAGGTGCAGCTGGATAAGGTGTACAGTATAGATAAGCAGCTAGCTGTGTAACAGGCTTGGTCGGTTACATATGTGTAACAGTAGCTGCCTATTACATGTACATAATTACAAACTGTAAGTACAGTCTGTTCCATAACTTCGTTAAATGGTAAGTACATTTTGTTTCATGTAAGTACAGTGGCTACTACTGAGTACTTAACTCTGTATTATGGACACCTTAAAATAAAGTGTTACCTAAAGGATTACCTTATTTTATTCAGATACAGCGATAGCCTTTGTCTATATTAGGGATATCCGATAACATCATATTGCATACAACACAAAACAATAACTACCTTTTGTTAGTTGATGGCGTTTCTTCATTGAATTCTGGTGGGTTACCTTTTGACTGGTCACTCTTCACAGACACAGAGCTGAACACATGAGAGCCTGATCTTACACTAATGACACAGAGAAGAGAAGAGAAGAGAAGAGAAGAGAAGAGAAGAGAAGAGAAGAGAAGCTTTTTTAAAACTTTTTTTTAATACAATCTATTTTGCATTTTCTAAAAAGAAACTACAATATATAACTCAATGCAAAAAAGGGGAAAAGTATAAGTCCCCTTCCATCACAATACAGAAGTACTACTTCTATACATGCATATGTGTTTTCATGTGTGCACTCACTAATGCTCACAAAACCTTATTTTGGGTAAAAACAGGACAATAATTTGTCTTTCCAAGATTTTCTTCAGTGTAAAGAAGTTTATTTTTTTTCTCTCAGCAGAAATATGATGATTCCCTGACAAAAATTAAGAAGTCAGTGTTACATTTTTTGTATCATAATACTTTATTTTATAACAGATCCTTAAACCTTTTTAGGCCTCCTGCATGTTAACATGTCACACTGCAGTTTCCTGTGAAATATATTGCTAATCAATATCAATAATAATTATTTTGTATATAAGTTTATATAAGTTTTTATTTAATTATAGCAATAATCAGAATTATTAGTAGTCATATTGATATAGAAAAACAACATTTTTGCCCAAGTTGTGGAGCCCTACAAACAGACACAACAAACTTGGTGTTCTTTATAATATTTGGCAAATAAAGAATCTTGTTATAGTTCAGATTTTGTGAGCAGATTTTGTTGGTTTAGATTCTGGCATTCACTGGATATTGCCTCTCATAACATCATGAAGCCCCATTACACATCAGTGTTATTTTAAATTAATTTGAAATGAAAGAATGATAGAGAGAATAAAGTAAAGTTGTGGTAGAAATTCAAACAGTATATTGGCAGGGCCAAAAAAAAAAAAAAAAAACGCAGCGTTTTGAGAGTGGATTCTAACTTAAATACATTGATTGGCCATGGTGCTAAAGAAATCAACAGATATAACTGTGATTGGCTATTCCGCAGAGTGTGAACACAAATACACAATGGAGTGTTTGGCAAATCTGTTTCACCAATATGCTACTATTACAGCTTCAACTGGGGGTGATTAGCATCCTAGGGCCCCACATCTCCACGGGTCAGCACTGCTAACCTGTGTTGCATAAACTCAAAGTGACACTTAAAAAAAGATTAACAACAACATTATTAAACAATTTTATGGACTATGTGCAATCTGAAACCAAAATGTAAAACATTTTAATTCTGGGGTTGTACAGGACTTATGATATATGATAAATCAAACTTATTTAAGTTTCCTGCATATTAGACAAATTTTAAGCTGTTTGTAACCTGTGACAATCTAAAAACATTTATAGGAATCTCTAATTTGTTTTGCAAAGCATTTGATATGACAATGGTGAGAGAAAACACTCCTTGTTTAGAAACTTACCTCTGTTTCTGTGAGAGACTCATCTCAGACAGAGAGTCCTTTCCTTTCACCTCTGACATACTGCAGATAAACTGCTCAACACTGGGATCTTTGTGTCGCTGAAGACGATCAGATGCTCATCATGGCCCGAACATGACAATGTGTCACTGTCTGAGATCAATATGATAGTTCAGAGGAATAAATGAAGAAAAATATCTAGTGCTGAATCTTTGAGTTATCAAACAATCAATATAAAAACTAAAAGCCATGTAATTGTGTCATAATCTTTTCAGATCACTCACAATGTAATTAACCTGTTGATCGGGTTTATCAACCTCTCTAACTGGAAGGACAGGTTTGAATACTTTCAGTCTCACATCTAAAATGGAAAAACAGCAAACAAAAATAACCCTCTTATAATTATTCTTAATGCTATATTTTACAGACCTGTAAAAATGTCATGCATTGTCTTTTAATGGTTTGTTGTAGTAATATCTTTATGCTTCTCTGTCATTTTGTTAATTCCTAATATAATTTATCAGGTATAAGTTATAACGTAACAAATCAGGCTTACATGTAACTATGAAATCCATTCATCTGTAATCAAAGTATTCAAACTTACTTGCGTATAGCACAGACAATCTTGTCTTGCAGGAACAGAATCCAGAAGTCTGTAACACTTTCGATTTGTGATCACTGTTAAACACCTGTGCGATCCTTCAAGATTGATGTTTGTCACATGATATGACTCCACCTTGAAGAAAATCACAGTCCAGTTACCAACAGATCTAGTGCATCAGCGCCACCAACTGGACAGGAATGTAATGCACAAACACAGCTGCTTTCTACTTCTTCTAACAGCAGATCACAAACTAAAATACTGCTGTTTCTTCATGTTCTCCCTCTCCTGCACATAATGCAGAATCTTCTGGATTCGCTTTGTTCTTGTAAATTTGTGAACTTTGGAGATTTAGTTGAATAATGACAGAGAAATCATATAAAATAATTCAAGCTGAACATGTAAATCTGAAAGGGAATATTTATTATATAACAGAATTATATACAGTCCTATTTTTATTTGAAGCAATTTCATTCATTACAGCAATAGCCTATGAATACAGATTGAAGGATTTCATTCAGTTTGCCTGTAGGTTATGATAAATAATTAGGGCCCGAGCACCGCGGTGCGAGGACCCTATTGGAATTGCTCCGTTTCTTATTATTCTTCTTCCAATTCTTCTTCTTCTCCGAAATGAATCACATTTTAGAGGGCCTAAACACACTCGAAAACTCATGAAACTTTGCACACGCGTCAGGACTGGCGAAAATTTACGTCTGATATGGGTTTCAGAAGTGGGTGTGGCAAAATGGCTCTGTAGCGCCACCTAGAAAACTTTAACGGAGTGCCCCTCGAGCTACGTTTCACGTACGTGTACGAAACTCGGTACATATGTGTATCACACCAATCCCTACAAAAAAGTCTCCTGGCACAACATCCCAAACCCAACAGGAAGTCCGTTATTTGTAATTTCCTGTATGGTTTTTGTGCAGTTTTTGCCATTTTCAGACCTCGTATTTTAACGAACTCCTCCTACAGTTTTTATCGGATCATCTTCAGTTTTGGTGAGTGTGTTCATAAGGCCTTTGTGACGCTAAATTGCGAAGCTTTTGAGTTTTCGTCAAAGGGCGTGTCTCTGGCCGCCTCACAAACTTTGATGTTTCACCATGAAACAGGAAGTTGCTGTAACTCAGGCAAACAATATCCAATCTGCCCCAAACTTCACACGTTTATTAACATTCATGTCCTGAACACATGTCCATGCCAATATTTAGTCATAGTCATAGCGCCACCTGCTGGCAACAGGAAGTAACATGTTTAACACTGTTATGGTCTCCTAGCAGCATATTAAAAAGCATCAGCAAGTGTAAAAAAGGCTAGCAACGTGTTATACACATTCTAAAACATGCTAGCAATACTTAGCTAAGTGCTAAAGGATGCTATTAATGCAATGAAACAGGAAGTCAAGTCAAGTCAAGTCAAGTCAAGTCAAGTCAAGTTTATTTGTATAGCGCTTTTCACGAAACAAATCGTTTCAAAGCAGCTTACTGTAACTCAGGCAGGCAGTGTCTGATCTGCACCAAACTTCACATGTATGATAAGAGTCCTGACTTGAACACATCTAAAGGCCAATACTCTGTTACAATCATAGCGCCACCTGCTGGAAACAGGAAATTGCTATTTTTACACATGCAGTGTCTGATCTGCCCCAAACTTCACTTGTTTGATAAGAGGCCTGACTTGAACACATCTAAAGGCCAATACTCTGTTACAATCATAGCGCCACCTGCTGGAAACAGGAAATTGCTTTTTTTAAACATGCAGTGTCTGATCTGTCCCAAACTTCACTTGTTTGATAAGAGTCCTGATTTGAACACATCTAAAGGCCAATACTCTGTTACAATCATAGCGCCACCTGCTGGTAACATGAAAATCACTAAATAACTCAACCATACAAGGTTCAATCTGCACCAAACTTCATATGTCTGATGACAGTGCTGACCTGAAGATATCTACATGCCAATATCAAGTGATAGTGATAGCGCCACCATCTGGCAGCAGGAAGTTTGGTACATATAGAAGGAATATTTCAATCATTTTTTAATTTACCCCATTAAATGCATGAATTAGTCAATGTTTGCTGTGTTTCTAAAGCCACCGGTCGGCGGTGAGCCCGGGAAGATTTATGATTCATTGAATTAGTTCAGAACTTAATTAATTATAATAAACTTTAAGTTGCTATGTACAAATAGAAAATGCCATGGATTTCTGTACTCTTATTCAACATTTATAATTATTATTATTATTTATTATTTATGTAATTTAAGTGTAAATGACAAATACCACAGCTGTCTTATTTACTCTCAATGTAATTTCTTCTCTAATATTTTGAGCTCATCTACCCATTCACTGTCCTCAAAATCCTGCATCAGAATCTGAATAACAAAAGGGAAGTGGATAAGCTGAGTGTGGCTTACAAGAACTAAAACTGATGCATCCATCAGTCAAAATGTGTATGTACAGAATGTGCTATAAAAGAAAGTGTAGTTTTCAGTCGAACTACAGTGATAGACATATTAAAAGGTTCAACATGATGTGCCTCATGTTCCATTCATTGCTGGTCATAATGATTTCAGAAGAATCCAGAACAAATAGAAAAAAAATTGCATATTTGCCAGGCAATGTTATAAAAGTCATCTGGGGCCCTATGACTTGCAGAAAATGCAGAGTAATTTGCAAAATCCAGTCATAAAAACTAGTGATGGGTCGTAATTGAACAATTTGTTAATTTCGTTCATTTGTTCTTTATTCAATTCATTCTGCATATTGATATTATGAATTAGTGACATATTATTATGTTGCCTGATAGTTGGATTGTGTATGTGTTTGAGTGAGATTGTATTGATCTGTTGGTTCTAAGTTTTTATGCAGAAGTTAATGTCTTAGAATTGGTATACATTTTATATGTATTTTGAAGACTGTATTTATTGTGTATTGATTACTTGTTTTATATTTTTAGGGTGACAATTTTTCCATCAGTCCAGGGACTGCAGATGCAAAATAGCCTTCTGGCTAATTCTGACGCATTGTACATTTATGTATTATTGATGTGCATTGTCCCTGTCAAATAAACCTAAATAAAATAAAATAAAAATTAATGAATCTTCAATGTGAGTTGGGAAGAGTCGTCTTCGGGAGTGATTCATTCAGTCGTGCATTCGCAACATCCTCTAGGTCAGTGGTTCCCAACCACGATCCTGGAGGACCCCCAACACTGCAGGTTTTCCATGTCTCCTTAATCAAACACACCTGATTCAGATCATTAGCTTATTAGTAAGGACTCCAAGACCTGAAATGGGTCTATCAGACAAAGGAGAGATAAAAAATGTGCAGTGTTGGGGGTCCTCCAGGATCGTGGTTGGGAACTGCTCTAGGTAAGGGGTATCTAATCCTGTTCCTGGAGATCTACCTTCCTGCACAGTTTAGTTCCAGACCTGATCAAACTCACCTGTCTGTAATTATCAGGTGCTCCTTCAGATCCTAATTAGTTGGTTCAGTTGTGTTTGATCAGGGTTGGTGCTGAACTCTAGCTGAACCCCTGCTCTAGGATCTGTACTGGAATTAGTTCTCAAAATTTCACAAAATTTTGAACATTCATCAACTGAACAGCGCGACTCATTCCACCATCTTGGACGCACAAAGGGAAAGCAAGCCGGCTCGCTTGTGAAGCTTCGTCAGCATGGATTCCGTATGGCTCTGTGTTTCATGGAAACCTGGCTGAACGATGTGATACTGGACGGCATGCTTCATTTGCAGAGTTATCAGCTGTTCAGAGTGAATCACAGCGCAGAAACAATGGGGAAATCGTGTGGCAGTGGGATGTGCTTTTACATCAATGAGAGGTGGTGTACAGATGTAACAATGTTAAAGAATATGTGCTGTTCAGATCTAGAAGTGCTTTTCATTAACTATAAGCCATTCTATTCGCCGCAAGAGTTTTGCTCGTTCATTCTCCTGAGCATCTACATTCCACCACAAGCGAATGTGAAGGCAAACGCCTGGCATTACAGAAACTCACTGATCAGGACACAGAGTAAAAACACCCGGACTCTGTTTTAAACATTCTTGGGGATTTTAATAAAGCAAATCTCTCCCGTGAACTGCCAAAATACAGACAGCATGTTACATGTCCCACCAGAGACAGTAACATATTGGATCACTGTTACACAACAGTTAAAGAAGCATATCACTCTGTCCCACTGGCAGTTTTGGGGCTCTCTGATCACTGTCTGGTTCATCTTATACCAACCTACAGGCAAAAACTTAAATCTGCTAAACCTGCAGTAAAGACTGTAAAGAGATGGACCAATGAAACAGAGTGGACTTTAAAAGCCTGTTTCGTATTGACTGATTGGAGTGTTTCTAAAGCCGCTGCCACCAATCTGGACGAGCTCACAGAGACTGTAACATCCTATATCAGTTTCTGTGAGGATAAATGCATCCCTACCAGAACTTATTTAACAATTCAACAATGATAAGCCATGGTTTACAGCAAAACACAAACATCTTCATCAGGCTGGATAAGGAGATTAGAGTGGCTAAAAGGACCTATGCAAAAAGGTTAGAAGATCAGTTCATTTCCAACTTCAGTGTGGAAAGTTCTGAAAGCCATCACAAACTACAAGACACCATCCCCAAGCACTGAGGTGACTCAACGTCTTGTTGAAGACCTGAATGAGTCTTATTGTAGATTTGAAAACCCACACACCTCTTCAGATGATCTCTTTTCACAACTGTTAACACCTCCAGCAACCCCCCTCTCCCCCTCCTGTCCTCCAAATTAATGAAGATGATGTGCACCAGGTCTGCAGAAAGAACAAAAGGAAAAAGGCACCAGGACCAGACGGTGTGACAACAGCCTGTCTGAAATCCTGTGCTGATGAGCTGGCCCCCATCTTTTCACAGGTCTTCAACAGGTCTCTGGAGTTGTGTGAGGTCCCTTCCTGCTTCAAACGCTCAACCATCATCCCTGTTCCAAAGAAACCCAACATAACAGGACTTAACCCTTTAACTGATATATCTACCGTACGCTTGAGCTAAATTTGATAGGATATAAATCTATCAAAAGTAGGAGATGAGAGAGCAATCTTTTTACAGCTGTACTGCCCCATCTCTGTGTCTGCAGTTTCCATGGAGGGATGGAAATTTCCAGCTCCATCCTAACACATCCCTGCATCTCTTTCTATTTTATTCTATTCCATTCTATCATCTATAACACAACTGTACACACAATTCACAATTTCTCAATTTATTTTTCTAAATATTTTTTGGTCTATTTAGTTACATATGTGTATTTTGTATTCTCATCTTATTTTATTGTCTCTGTTTACTGGAAGCTAATGACAAAAAAACAAAAACAAATTCCTTGTATGTGCAAGCATACTTGGCAATAAAGCTCTTTCTGATTCTGATTTCTGATTCTGAGGTTTTTGTAACAGTGCTTTGAACTGATCTCTCTAGTGTTCTCTAGGCAGAAAAATATGTCTGTGTATTTGTCAGGTTTGTGTGTCAACTGAGGCCAAAGTTTGAGTCTGACAGTAGAGGATGTGTTTTTGTCTAAAATGTTAGAATTTGACCTGGAAATTTAAAGTTTGCACAAGTTAGTGTGTAGTTTTTAGATTGTGTTTATAGTTGTGAGAAAATGGTGAATTGTTTGATGAATTTTGTGCAATGGAGAAAAACTGTAATACCTTCTCTTCATGTTTCTCACCTGTAGTGAATGGTCAGTGAATTTGTCAGGTTTGTGTGTCAGCTGAGGCCAAAGTTTGAGTCTGACAGTAGAGAATGTTTTTTTGACTAAAATGTTAGACTTTGACCTGGAAGGCTAAAGTTTGCACAAATTAGTGTGTAGTTTTGAGACTGTGTTTACAGTTGTGAGAAAATCGAGAAAAACTGTAATATCTTCTCTTCATGTTTCTCACCTGCAGTGAATGGTCAGTTTCAGAGAAGATCATCTCCTCTTCCTCTAATTCATATCCATCCACGTCATCCATGTCACTCCACTCATCTTCATTCTGTTCTTCAAGGAGTTCCAGTTTGTTTTCAAGAGTCTTTGGTTGATCTTTTCTCGTATTTTGTTCTTCTTTCAGTCTTTTCTCTAAATCGTCTAGTTCTTGTCTCTCTCTTTCTATTCTCTCTTTATCTCTGATTATTCCCTTCATTTCACTCTGCAGTCTCTGAATCTGTTCAACACAAATCTGTTTTTCTCTCTCTCTTCTTTTCTTATCTTCTTTTTCTTTTCATATTTTCTCCTTTCTGTTTCTCCCATTCCCCTTGTTCTCTCTTCATCTCCTCTTTCATCTCTCTCTTTCTCTGTTATTTGTGTTTTATATCGTTCTTCTCTCTCATTAAACTCTTCTTCTCTTCTCTTTCTCTCTATTTCATGATGTTGTCTTTCATTCTCTATTCTGTTCATCAGTCTGTCTATTTCTGTATCGTAACTGATCTGAAGATTTGATTTTTCTTTCTTTGCAGTCTGTTTCTTTCCTCATTTCCATTTTTTCCCCTTTTTAAACTCCTCTTTTACACTTTTCATCTTGTCTCTTATCTGCTCCTCCTGTTCCTTCATTTCTCTTTTATATTGTTCTTCTTGCTCTCTGAGTTCATTTTCATTCTTTCTTTCTCTTCTTTGTGTTTCTGCATCAGTTCTTCTCTTTCTCTGTTCAGTTTCTCCATCAGGATCTTCATCTTGTTTTCTTCTGCTTCATGTTTAGATTGAAGATCTTCTCTCACTTTCATTGGTGTTTTATATTCTTCTTCTCTTTTCTTCCTGTCATTCTCTATTCTGTTCATCAGTATTTCTCTTTTTGTGTCATATTTGATCTGTAGTTTTTCCTTTTCTTTCTTCACGTTCTCATTTGCTGTTTTTCTTGTCTGAACGTCTCTCGTTCTCGTCTCATCTCGTATCTCTATCTGATGTTTTTCTTGTTCTCTTATTTCTCTTTTCAGTTCCTCTTCTCTTCTCTCTCTCTTTGTCCTGATTCTATTGATCTTCATGCTCTCTTCCTCTTGTTTAAGTCTCTGATTATAGTCTTCTCTTCTCTTTCTCTCTTTCTCATGATTCTGCCGTTCTTCATCCATCATCATCTTCATTCTCTCTTTCTCTTCTTCATGTTTCTTCCTCTCTTCTTCTCTTTCTCTGCTTTTCTTCCTAAGATGGTGTTTCCAGTTGCACTTTTCCCGACTTCATTTCTACCCAGCAGCACAATCCTCAGTTCATCTTCCCTCTCTGTTGAACCTGGAAGACAGGAAATCCATCAGTTTCGTTATAAGCTGCATGCTTAATATGGATCAGGAATTATTACAGAGATTGTAATTTTAATTTATATTGTTTTGCCTATTTCATGCTATTATTTTCAACCACAAATTATTTAGATTATACAATTACAGTAACATTTCTAGTTTCACTGCTCCAGAACATTGTAGTAGTTCAGTGATTGGCCAGAATTTTCAGACTGACTATAGTGCAACACTGACACTTGAAATTTGACCTTATTTTTGGTCAATCAGAATGTTTGACTTTGGAATTTTTAAATTGAATTTTAAATTTTTGAACTTCAGAATGTTGAATTTTGCAGCTCTTCTGTTTAAAATAAAAATGTATAAAACTTTGATTTAGAATCAAACTCTACTGTAGTAAGATTTCAATTTGAAAACATGCTCTGTAGTTTAAGATGCAAAATGATTTTCTGCTCATTATCTTGTGACAGCAAATGTGCCTCTAGTGATTGAATTTTCTTCATCATCTCTTCAAATTCCTGCAGTTTTTCCATCTGTGCCTCCAACAATGCTTTTGTGGAGAAACAAACACCAACATTTTCCTCAACCTATTGCTCGATCAGTGTGGACACTTGTGTTTTTTGGCTCAAAGAAATTATGTCATCCTCCAAATCTCTCAATGACAGACTGTGTTTCTTCATTTAGTTCTGCTGTCTGATGCTCTGAATTCTGCTTGATGAGGATCATGATGTGTTTGTTGATTCTTGAGCTGAATATCCTCTGGATCTCCTCTATTTCTGCTCTGTCTTCATTATTAAGTGGAGCATCAGGAATGATGATGATGAAAACATGAACTCCAGGATGACAGAGAGACACACAGCGGTGAGTCTGACGCATCACTTCCTCCTCTGAGAGCTGAGTGTTGAACAGAGCTGGAAGCTCCACCAGACTGATCTTGTCACTCCCACACGCAACCAGATTCAACTTGTTACACTCTGGAACTGAAAATAGAAGAAAAGTAAAACATGTTCATCTACCGATAAACATAAAATATCATCACACAATATCATCCATTGTGAAATACTGTTGTACCTCCAGCACAAGAGGTGTCGTCTTGCATGGGGTTGTTTTCTTAATACCGCTCCCGCAAACATTATAATATTGAATATCATTTTCGTGTTTTACGGAGTTGCTATTAATATGCGAAGTATTTAAATTGCTTTGGGTTCAGCTCATCTTGGATGTAGGGTTGCCAAATATGCATCCCCCCCACACAGAATTAAGATGACTTAAAACTATTGCAGCGCGGCGGATTCGAGAGTTTGAAATATTGCATGAATTCCATCCAACTGAAATTCCTGTCTTGAAACATTTCGCATTCTACATGTGATAAAACTGTGCTAGTTATTCGTTTTTTTTTTAAGTGTTTATGATCAATCTGCATAATGGTGACCAGAGCTGGGTAGTAACTGATTAGATGTAATCTGAATCAAATATCCAAAAATGAAGTACTTGTAATTAGAGTAAGTTACATTTTAAAATACTCGTAATCAGACTACAGTTACTATTTCATGGATTACATGATTACATATTATTCACACAATAGCAATAAATTGTTCATACAATATTTGACCAGTGGATTCAGGCCCGGATTGGCTAATCGGGAGGACCGGGAGATTCCTGGTGGGCCGGTCCCTTTCTTGGCTGCGAGGACCGGTGTCCCAGTCGCACTTTTTATTTATTTTATTTTATATATTTATTTATTTATTTTTACCATAGCCTCACTCTTTTTATTCATTATTTTACCGCAGCTCCACTAGTTTAATATATTTTCTCGCAGCCCCATGAGCAGAATGCAGCCTGCAGGTTAATGATGACGTAATTATCATTCGACTCCCCCGACAGCGGCACCTTGCTCAACAGCAAAATCAGTTGTTAAGAGATACGCGTCGCGAGAGATGAAAAAATAAAGAACAACACCACATGAAGACGATGAAACGGCCGGTAAATTAACCTTAACCTAGTTAGGAGCAGTGAAAAACAACGATGTCTGCAAACCACCGTTCATGTTTATATCGAACTTTTTATTGTAGCCTACTGTAGCTCTTCAGCAGCAGCCTCTAGTCCAGTTTATTTATGAGCACTAATTCTTACAGAAAATAGATTCTGATACTGTTAAACATTACATTGTGTTAACTGTTCAAATAAATATTAAATAAATAAATATTACCCACTTCTAATACCCTGCGATGCCCATCATTCAGTAGTGTCCTGCATTAGCCAAAACCATGACTGTCCACCACATCCAGACATAAAATAATAAATGCAAATATTCACTAAAAACACCCAGTAAAGACAGTGATGATGCTGCCAGAAACGTGGCGCCGGCTTGCTTTGAAATGTGTTTGATGATTGCGCCTGATGCGCCCGCGCTCGCTCTGTCTCCCGCTCCCCAGATGCTGCTGTTCATACTCGAGAGAACGTTAGGGGAGGCGCACGAGTGGAAAAGTACTAATTATTATTTTTTACTGATTTGAATCAGTTTGTAATAACGAAAACAATACCTTACAAATAAAAGAAGTTTTTACGATTAGAAAACCGTAAACTTTTCTGTCAAAGCAGGGCCGTCGCCAGAAAATCTTCAATGGGGGGCATTTCGTTTTCATAGGGGAGCACAATTATGAGCAGTTATAAAATTGTAGTACATATTTTTATATATAAATGATAAAATAAAACACAAATTATAATGGCATTCGTTATAAACAACATTAGTCTAACCAAAACTAATTTATTTAAGAAACAGACCAATTATAAAATAAAACGCAAATTATAGGGAAAGAAACGGACAAATTACAAAATAAGACACACACTTTAATGGCATTCGTTATAAACAACATACAAACGAAAAACGAATTTAACGAATTTAAAGAGAAACTGAAACGCACTGATACATCTCTCATTCGGCACGAATACAAATATTTCCCACGATCGCTTAGAATTTATTTCCTTATAGTAACAGAAACAACTTAAAATAAATACTACGTCATTTTTGGTCATATAGATAAGAATAAGACATTATTCGGAACTGTAAAATGTTCAGAGCGCGCATATGAAGCGCGGTCGTGTTTTCTTATGTTAAGAGTCTGCTGTTTGAGAACGCAGATCTAGGAGCTAATTATAAATAAGCACTTCGAGGAGACTTGACTCAAGCATTTTAGAATGGCAAAACTAGCATTTCAGATGCTGTGCAAAGAGATCGTTCGTTAGTTAGTCCAGTTATGCTGTCCCATCCCAAAGTCACATACATTTTTAATGCGCATTAAGGTGTTTCCATTGTAGTTCATGCGCACGTTTTCCTACTGGATAAGAATTTAAACTAGTTGAGCGCATACATTTTTAGAATTTATGCTCATCTTGCTTTTTTTTGCAATATTCCATAATGTGCATAAAAATAGGTATGGAAACACTGCGTTATTAGCTTCATATTGTAGAGATTTTTTTTAGCTAAATGATTTGCTTAGCAATATCTAATGCTAGATCAGAACAAATTAATGTTTTTCGTTCTCAATATTAAATTCGCTCGTGATCATGTGCGCAATGCCTGTGTCAAAGGATCCAGTAAACGAATGAGTTGAAATAGTAAGTTTAAAACCGCTTATATATATATATATATATTAGTCCTGAACTAAAGTGGGCCGGTCTAAGGCTTGAAACTCCAGGGCTGAAAAGGAGTCTCACTCCGGCCCTGAGTGGATTTACAAAAATCATTTCAAGTTTAACCCCTTAAGTGTCACTGTCCCCTCAGTTTACTTCAGCATTTTACAAATAAAATCCTAATTTAATCATGACAAACTATATATTGTTGGAAAGGTCTAAGACTGCCAAATAGATATTTTACCTTTTTTATTTTCAAGATTCATTTATGTCAAGAGAGCACCTCAAATATCTACTTCATAACAGAGGTTCTGACCTAAACAAAAATACTTTCTTCGTTGCCTTTTTTTAAAGTGTTAAGAAAGGTTTCAGCATTGCATCAACACATTCATTTTTTTTAATTAATGTATTATTATGTGTTTGGAAGGCTTTTGTCTTTTAAACTCGTATAGCTTTTTAAACACCTTTTGATCATAAGAAACAGCATTCATGGAGCAAGAATATGAATAAGATGTCCCTGTTCATTAAGATAAGTCTTGTATTAGCTGTCCGGAGATGTTGAAAAAAAAGAAAACTTTAATGATTTATTTACATTTTTATGATTTGATTACTCGTTAGCTTTTCATTAAACAGACAAACCCCCTGCAGTTCTTTTACAAACCCTAGTTTGGGAAACCTTGATGTAATATAGTGTTTAATGCACTTCATGTTGTAAATCAATGTGATAAACGAGTTAATTTAAAAGTAATCTAAAAGTAATCCAAAAGTAATCTGATTATATTATATACTTAAAATGTGTAATGTAACTGATTACACTACTGACTACAATCTTTGTCATGTAATCTGGAATCAGTAACCGATTACAATTTGTAAGTAATCTACCCAGCTCTGATGGTGACTGTAAAATATGTAGTTTTGGTATGGAAATTACATTATTATTATAATATATTATTATATATTGTATAATAGTATATTATTAAAATATGGTTACCCTAGCTTAATGCTTAGCGGGACGTATCGCTAGTTTTTCCACGTATTTATAGATTAATCCTTATTAAAGATGAAGTTGTTCAGAAACGAGCGGATTTGAGCAGAGTGGTTTTTCTTTTGTTCTTTAATTGACCTTAATGAAACCGACAGCAAACTGCTCTCCCTTTCAGGTCAAATGTACAGATTTGATTACATCAATCATTTATTACAGATAAAGATTGACTTCAGTGGATGCTTTCAACTGATTTCCTCTTGAACTGTCAGCAGGCTTTACTGACATCTAGTGGAGAAACTGAGCAACTGACTGAAAACCTCAGTGGCTTCCTTACAGATGAGAATGGACAACAATAAAAAACAGTTTGACAATTGATTTGATAAACCTGAAAGACGCTATATGAATTATATACAGAACTATATGCTTAGTTGAAGGGAAATTAATGAATGAAAATTATTTTTCAAAGTAGGGTTATTTAGGCTGTGATCCACACAGAGGGAAATAACTACAAGATAAAACACAAAAACATGTCGACCAGCACTGCAAAAAAAATGCTTTTCTAGCTAAGATTTTTTGTCTTGTTTCCAGCCAAAAGATCTAAAAATTCTTAAATCAAGAATTATTTTCTAGACACGTACACATTCAGTTCTTGTTTTCAGAAAAAAAAAAAAATTTAAAATTAAGTGAGTTTTTGCTTGAAACAAGCAATAATCTGCCAGTGGGGTAAGCAAAATAATCTAGTCTTTTGCTTGAAATAAGATTATTTAGCTTGTTTCAAGCAAAAACTCACTTAATTTTGACTATTTTTTTCTGAAAACAAGACAATAATTTTTACTTGTCTAGAAAATCCTTCTTGATTTAAGAATTTTTAGATATTTTGGCTTGAAACAAGACAAAAAAATCTTAGCTAGAAAAGCATTTTTTTGCAGTGATAGGTCGACTATTTATCAATAATGGATATAGAGTCTTTTGAAAGACTACATGAAACAGAAATGATGCACACATTGTCCTTGATGTTTGTTTGTTCATTTATTTTGGGAGCAGATAGTTTGACTTACAGATGAACTGACTGGAGTCCTTCTGCACACAAACCACTGGAAATACAATCATCACAAGACTAATGAATAGAGAGAAAATATATTCACAGTAGTAGTGTTTTTGACTAATTCCGGTGGTCAAAATATCACATAATATGAAATCAATGAAAAAGGCCACTGGACAAGTTTGATTTTACCAGAAGTGTATCATCCTCACAGTGATGTTACATTATTTGTAAGAAAAGTATGTTTACACTGGATTTGGATATCATAGTCATCAGTCATTTATATTTATATTTTTTGGCTTATCATAGAGATTAAGCTGTTTAAACTCTAATACAGCAAACATTTCTAGCTTTGCCAATCACGCACGTCTGCAGAATATGTTGCTTTGATCATATGTGGGACTGAATCTTGTCTTAAATCCTGGGGCCGGGGGAGACAAATACTGATAAAATGATACAAACTTGATCATGAAGATAATTTTTTTGTATTTTTTTTTTTAAAGAAATGTAATAACTTCTTCCACTCTACAAATCAATGCTCTAACTGTAATAAATGCAACTACAACAGTGGCCAAAAGTAATGTGTGGAGGGTTTTTTTATGACCCCAAAATTAAAAATTCTAACCCTAACCCTAACGAGGGGAAAAAAACACTTACCAGTGCTGCCAACTGCTTTCAAATGAAAGTAGTTAAAATGGTCCTTAAATGTTGCTGGATGACATCATAATGGCGAGTTCACTGATCTATGACTTTATGTCTTTTAATCTATGATTAAATTGATTTTGTTGTTAGGCTTTTGAAAAAAAAGTCTTAAAAGGTGTGAGGAAGTCACTAAATCTAGTGACAGAATCACTAAATTGGCAACACTGAGTACAACGAAATCAGTTATTAATATTTTGTTGCTCCTCTCTTGTTTTTACATGTGTTTATAATTGCTTTGATTACGAAATCTTTAACAATTTTTTATAATTAAGGTTGAAGATGTCAAATGTCCCAGGCCGGACAGCACTTTTAGCCACTACTCTATGGCAGTTCATTGACTTTCCAACTGACCGTCAAACCATGCAAGCCACCAAAAACAAGCCACTGTTATGAGGATTATGGGCTTTCCTTGAGTTGCAGCTGTTGATGGATCTCATGTTCACATCAATGCTCCAACTGTAAACAAAGAGACATACTAATTTCAAAGCATCTGTAATAATTTGTGATCATTTTGCACAATGCAAAGCATTTAAAAAAATACATGTAAATATTAAATAGTGTCTTAAATGATTTTGTAGTTGTAGTTACATTACATAATGAGCGTTGTGCTGCAGTGACTTCACATGAGCAGACTCACTATTGGCTGTTTCAGAGCTCAAGGGTGGCCATTTCTGAGAAGTTTTATACATACGGGCCCTGATCTTCTTGAGGTGTAGATGAGCCTGAATCTGAGAGGAGACACAAGAGTCTCATTCTTCATCTGCTCCATTACATGCATTGATCGAAACACTTAATAGCTTCCTGTTTTGAGTCAAGGATTGTCTTTTTTTTGCAGTTTCTGCAGATTATCTTAATAATCATAATAAGCACACACAAACCTGTTTTCGTCACGAGTTTTACTGATGCTCAGGTTTTTTTATATATATATATATATATATATATATATATATATAATAGGAGTTGTATGGTAGTATGCCATTCCAAACACAGCTTCTATACTGATTTCGGTGTACTTCAGTTATATTTAGCAGATTCTGGCAAATATAGTATGTCATGCATACAGAAAATTTGCATACTATGCACAGTGTACATACTGCATACTGCAGATATAGTAAGAGTAGTATGATGGCATGGCATTTCGAACACAGCCTGAGACTATTGAATTTTCTGATATTGATATTTGATATTGATTGTCTGTTTTCTCTGTTTTATCCTGACTCATTCTAACCAATATCAAGGCAGACAGAGGCACAAGACACAGAACTATATTCATATTACATTTAATCATTTAGCAGATGCTTTTATTAAAGTGATTTAAAATGAAGAACATCACAAGCAATTTATCATGCAAGAAAACAGTATACACAGTCTGAAAAGACCAACAATTTAATCATTAAAAGGTTTCACCAAGATATTTGTTTATATGTTTCAAAAAATGTTCCAGTTAAATGTAAAATAAAATGTTTCAATGTAATGAATGGTTAGCTAATACACAATGAGTTTTATCAAACTATTATAAATGAATTTATGAACTGAATGATTGACGAATTGATCAATGAATTGATGATTAGCAAGAGTTCTGCTTTTTCATCTTGTGTTCCATTTTGTTTAATTCATTTATTCTTTTTTACTACTTAAAAAAATTCAAAAATTGGTTATATTTTTTCCCAGTAGCATCCATTACATATTGTAAAGCCCCCTTGTTTTTTTGCTCTGCTCCAGTTTTCCTTAGATCTTCCAGGTTCTTCATCCATTCCTCTTTTCCCTCCTCCTTCAGCCTGGGAATCAAGAAGTCCAGATATCGGAGAGTGAAAGCGCTGTCTGCTTTTAATGCGATCTTACACAGATTCATGATTGTCATATAAGCTTCAAGCACCAGTTTGGACTTTTCATTTCTATTCTTCTCCAAATCACTGTTTAGTTTTTTTTCTACTTCTGTTTTATTCTGAGGCCTATCCAAAGTGCTAAGCATGGATTTCAGCTCATAAAATGTCATAGTGGTTTCCTTTGTTTTGGTTACATATTTTTGATTTTCTTTCTTATGTTCGCCAGGAGGACATCTTCCGGTACACACAGTGCATTTGTTGTTTTTCATGACTTCACAGCTTGAGGGATCTTTTGCGCACCAGCAGCCTGTCAAATGACAATTCTCCTTACATTTGGAGCAGCAGGTTGCTTTGCTGTTCCACCACCATTCATTTACAATGGGGACTTTTTCTTTGAAAACCTTCTTGACTTTAAAATCAAAGTTTTCATCTTTTTCAATCTTGTCTTTGTTCTTTTTGAGGGCTTCCTGAATCTGTTCCAGTTCTTCAGATTGTAACTCTTTCTCATAGATTCGCTCCATCAGATTAGAGACACAGGCTTCAAGTTGTCTTCGCTCTTTCAGAACATCTAATGTCATCTTAACACTTTTTCTGTTCTTTTCTTCCAAGCTTGTCAAGAACCGATTAATGCTTCTCTCTCCCATTTCCCAAACTGATCTGTCACTATGTTTGCTTTCTTCATCTCTTTCCTCTTTCTGTCGGTTGCTGAATAAGAAGTAAACAGGTTGATTGTCTTCATCTTTTCTGCTGGGTATTTCTGCTTTCTTAATGGCACTGAGAGCATCTCTTGGACGTCCTCCATCTGAGTGTGTGAATAGAAACACAATGTTCTCCTCTATATCTTTACCGAACAGAGACAGAACTGAGTGAAATATGTAATGCTCTTTTCCAGACAGTCGATTCACAGATGCCTTTATCACAAAACACACTGCATCAATATAACGAATACCTTCCTCATCTGAAAATAATTTCATCAGATACTTAGAAATCTCAATGTCTTTTTCATATCCTTCATTGTCTCCGTATCCTGGAGTGTCAATGATGGTCAGAGATGTTGGGTTTTCTTCAACAAACACCTCATAAACTGTGATCTCAGATGTCTGCGATTGTGTCTGATCTTGATTTTCTTTTTCTTCTGTGATCTGATAAAACTCCTCATCCTCAAACTTCACTCCCAGTAAGTAGTTGACCATGGTGTTGATCATGGTGGTTTTCCCAGCGCCGGTTTCTCCCACCATCAGTATGACTTTGTTCTGCTTGTTCCTGTCTCTTCTTCCATATGTCCATTGTCTGACCTTTTTATCAGTCTCAACAAAATATTTTCTTTCTGTGTTCAGTTGGTAAAGTGCTGGAGGTCCAGGATTCATGAGGGTGACATCATAATTTGATCTGCAAAAGAGGAAATTGATTTAGCGTGTTTTTCCATCTTTTCAGTCCATGTGTTATCATGTCGGATAGATTGTATTTATTAGCTGAATGCACATGTATGCCACCACAAAGTCATTTTTCTGAGTAGGAAACTCAAAATTTTCTTCAATTTCCCTCAATCCAAGTTGGAGGGTGTGTCACTGAGAATGCACTGAACATTCTTTTATTCATAATTAGTTATGTGTATAATAATAATAAAAAAAAAACATTTAATTTTACGTAGAAAAGTTAATTCGCCATTTTGTTCCAACCAAAGTGACTTGAACATCGTAATTACGACTTGACCTGCAGATTGGCGGATTGTCATTTGATGTTAAAAATAAAAATGTCATAGATCAGAACTGTAATATGATACTTACCTGTTGGTTTGCACATTTTGCACTTTAGTTTGGTCAGACACTGAGCTGATATTGTCTCTTTGGTCTTTGTTTGACATTGTAGAAGATGAATCTGCAAGAGATGATACAATTTTTACATTAGTGCTTTAAAATTAAGGAAATATGATTTGAGCAAACTACTAACCCTAAGCATGTATTTTCATGTCTGTAAATGACTTTGAATCTTTTATGCTCCAGACACTATGGTTATTTCTGAAACACAAGTTTCACTTACTGTTTAAAATATAGAAGAGTAGAGCAAGTGAGCTATCATGGCACTGATGCGGAAGCAGATCAGTTTATTATGTGCGAGTCAATTGTGAGATTTGTGAGAGAAAATCGCCAAATAGCTGATAAAATTAGTACCATGGGATATGTTGCACGTTATTGCCGATTCTGACTCTGAAGGGGAATATTTGCCTTTTAGAAATGACAATCGGCTGTCTAATAATTGTGTGTCTCATGGTACAATGGTGCCACCATGCAAGACGAGAAGGTAAGTAAGTCAAAAAAACATGCAAATAAGTTCAAACATACATTCAGTATCTATTATTTCCTGAATATTACAGATGAACTGATCAAAATCTGTTCACATGTGTTTTACTACTATATAGTAATAAAGTAATAATTCAGTACTTTTTCCTGTTTTATTCTTGGTTTTCTGGTCATTTGGAATGAGGATAAAAGGACAAAAAAACTATTCAATATCTACTATTTCCTGAATATTATGAAATTCAAAATTGCCGCCCCAGATGATGTCATAATATGCAAATTAGATGAGTTTATCTACACCCGACATAAACTTTCAGTTAGGCCCAACATTTTTCTAATTTACAGTAGATCTTTAACTTTAAGCCCTTTCAAGCCACAAGTTTTTGAAATCTTAATGTCAAAATTCAGCATCCGTTATCAAATAACGTTATTAAACCATTATCAAAATAACGTTATCAAACCGTTATCAAATAACGCACAAACGAATTCTACGGAAAGCATGCAAAAATGGATGTGAGGCTATGTCTCTGCATATTCTCAATCGGCATATTGAGACCAAACTTGGTGTGTGTTATAACAAGAGGCTACCTGCAGTGTTTTGGTGTTTGGTCAGGGGATATTGCTTATAACTTCTTGATGGTTTGGCCAAAATCACAAAACTGGTCTCTTTAGATTCGGTGGAGCATGCCAAGTCGAACCACACCAAATTTTCCCATGTCAGCCATTTTGGGGGTCAACCAGTTTGGATTTTGTTGTAAAGTGCTATATTTTACGAACACATCGACGTATCATTACAAAACTCTTTTAGACTAAACTCTGTTTAGATTAGCCTATTAAACCGGTCTTGATATATTCCTTGGGTAATGCCGAGAACATCAACCCCAATTATGCCATAATTGGATGAACTTCCTGTCTGCCATTTTGATTTATGTTATAAAATCTACTTTTTTGAACTCCTCCAAGACTATTAATCCAATTTTTACCAAATTTGAACGTCTTTGCTGGCAAAAAGTTATGGATTTTATGGATAATCACGTTAACATATTTCAAGGTTGAATATTGTTTAATTTATTTAAATATCAGCGCTGCACATTTCAAAGCCAGGTGCTCTGCTTTGTTTTCTGTGGTTACCGAGGAAACGGCTATATTCATGGCGAAAAGCGCCACCCGCTGGCAGAGAATTAATAGCATACACTAAGATATATTTATATGTATAATAATAACAACCCTTTTCCCATATTTTGGAACTCGAAGGTTGACAGGTATGACACCTATTGGTCAAGAGTAGTAAACCATTCACTACCCTTTAATTATGAAATTTCCGAAAATGTAATAAATTTTGATTGCATTAGACTATTATAATGAAACTGGCCTCAAACATTTTCAAAAACCGTTTTTGTATAGCACCACTACAAATTTAAGGCATGCTGCAAAAATGACTCTGAAGTATGGGTGTGTGATATATATCTTCTGCGATAATATCGTAATTGTTATTTTAACGATATGCGATTTGACATGGAGTATATTGCAAAAAAATAAACAAACCACACCTACAGAGTGCACGCATAAAGTTAGGTTGCGTGATGACGTCTAGTGGGTAATGCCTTCTTTCACTGCATGATTCAGTCATTAAAATGCTTTTTGATCACATTATTCAAGATATTGGGGCGGAAAATGTATTTTCATATAGTTAATATCATGAAGCATGCCGTTTTTTTCCTTCAAAAATCAGCGTCACTACAAATGTGATGTTCATTTTATACTTCAGTTCAATAAATAAGAAATTAATATTAAAAGACTTACATTTTAGACAGGATATTTTCTGTTTTTGCTCAATTTCGCCAGCAAAAATCATTCCAAACACAGCCACAGCAGTGTTTTGCTAGCCTGGCCGTAGCCATCCGTAAGCTTCCGCTCAATTGTCATTTCCCTGTACGAAATAAGTACGAGGGTATGGTAAGACCAGGCTACTGTTTTGCGTCTCTGAGCAACATGACGGTGATTCGTTCATGAATGAATCAATCGTTTAAATGATTCGGTTCAATCACAATGACTCACTTATTAACAGCGACTTACTGACGCCTGCTGGTGCCCTAACAGCACACATACGTTGGGCCGACGTCGTCCCGATTTACAAAATTCCATCGGTACGACGTCGCTCAGAGATGCGTTTGCTAATCGGCAAGATGTCGCCTCGACATCGGCCGCTGATCGCAAATGCTCTCCGGCCGACGTTCGGACGATGCAGCCGTAAATCCTGGCTGCTCTGCGTGGGCGAGGTTCACCGGCGCTTTGCTCATTATTATTCTAGTCTAGTGGACCACCCGCGGAAGCAGCCGCTGGTTTATAATAAAACAATACACACCAATCTCAATAACAATGTAATTTTATTAATATTTCCAATGAACATATTAAATATACAAATACATTTGCTTTTATCAAAAGTGACTTACAAATGAGAAGCATTCAATTCAATTCACGATTATTTGTACTCAAAGATGAACCACTGTTTTAACACACAGCATTTGCAGTAAAACCATAATAAAAATGGGAACAACACAAAACAGTTTTACTACAGTAAACATGGTTTAACTATGACTGTTGGAGTAAAACCATAGTAACTACAAAATGTACCTTGATTTCAAAAACTATAGTTACTAATGTCAAGGTTACCCCAGTTTTACTAAAGTATTACAACAAACAAACTGAAGCATAATTCATGGCATTACAACCTTGTTATGAAAAAAAAACAAAAACTTCTGCATGGTTATTGGCCATTATGGTTGCTACTGTTTTACTATAGTAAAACCATGGTTAAGTGTTGTACAAGTATACGCACTTTTATGAACACTTATTTCATGCAGTAAATGCATGTTTTCAAGGCTACAATGAAAATGACTCATTGTGGAAGATCTTCTGGTAACAAAGTAATGTCCATATGAGAGCAACTCAAAGATAAGTTATAAAAAATAAGTTATGTGTTGAGTACTAGTAATTATATATTTTTTTTGCCACATCAGAATCTAAGACTAATTTTTATGGCAAAAACAGTTTCAAGAGCTACATGAACACAAAATAAAAACCAAGCAAACACCAAAAAAGTTTCAATGTTTTAAAATATGATACAAATTCTGAAATATTATCTGATAAAATCTCACTAAAGTCTCTTTAAGGGTTCCAATCCTAACCTTCAACATTATTAAAGGGTAAGTTCAGGAATTTTCAGTCCACTTCGTATTGTTACAATGTGGTTAATACATGTAAAAGAACCATGTTTATTCTTTCTCAGAGATAGCAAGTTTATTTGTCAGCAAAACTCTGGTGCATGACGCAAAAAAAGAAAAAAAAAACTGTGGTTTGTCATTTTGATGATGCAAAAAGTGTGTTTTTCAACAAATTTGTATTTGTGTCATCCACCAGAGTGTTACTCACAAATAAAAGGGGATATATAGATTTGCATAACTCCGAGAAACTCTGAGTTAAATACTGTTCATTTATAGATATTAGAAACACTGCATATATACAAAGTATCAAATTTACACTTAAAGGCAATATAAGGATAATATTTGTCAGTTTTGTAAGTCCATGTACAGTTGCCATTATCTGAAGTGTTTGTGAGTGTTGGTGCCATCTGAAGTCTTCACAAGTGAGGCTGGATCCAATCTGGAACTGGTGTAATCTCTAGTAACTTTGGGATGGCATCCAGAGATAGAAACAGGAAAGCAAAAGGAAAAAGATTAGTATAGCAGCAGTTTTTCAGACAAAATATGATTTATTTACATATAACTGTAGTGCAATGTTATGAGATGCTTTATGTGAATGTTCAGCTAAAAATTTGTGCCTGCACCCTGAACATTATCAGGAACGGCATTTCAAAGTTAAGGAATAAAATACAAAAAAAAAAAAAAAAAAACTCTCTTAGTGGACTTTGATATATCCTTACTACTGTCAATAGTCCAGAGTTTTGTGACGTCATTACAGGCCAAGTGCCACAGCTGCTGTTGCCCATTTGTGTGTATTTTGCTACTATCTGGTTTAAAATCACAATCAGAATTTTTACAGATCCCTTGGTAAATATATTATTTGCCCTCAGTATTTGAGGAACACACACAATCTATGGAATGGACTACATATGCCACAGTATCATTTATAGTATAGGGATAGTTCACCCAAAAATGAAAATTAATTACTCACCCTCATGTTCATCTTCAAAACACATTAGGATATTTCTGATGTAATCCGAAAGCTTTCTAACCCTGCATAGACAGCAAGGGTCCTACCACTGTCAAAGCACAGAAACACTGTCAGGAAAAAAAGGGTACAAAACTGTACCTTTTAAGGTACAGTGGTGTCTCTGGGGTGGTACCCTGAAGAGTACAATTTTGTACCTCTAGCCAGAGGTGGGACATTCAAGTCACAGGCAAATGTAAAAAATGGCACCTTAAATATTGAGGAAAAATATATTGGTTCAGGCTTTTAGACATGAACACTTGTCATATGATCCTCAACAGTGGTGACAATGATTATTCATACAGCAGTGCATGATGGGAGTTTTTACTATGTTGTTACCCAACATTGCAGCATGAAGCATTTTGTTGATTGTCAACATTGTTGAGATTCATATTCTGGTTCTTGATTTTTGTGTGTGTCTAAATAATTCTGGGGTTCAATTTATTTTTTATATGCATTAAATAGTTCTAAAATCTATTCACTGTAACTATTCCAGCAATATATTGTTTGCATGCTGCAGTTTCACAGGATTGATTGTACAAAATCTAAACATATACATGCGTGCGTGAGTATAACTACTTTGATTGTAATTCAGCCAGATCATGATGACTACCTCAAAATCTCAAGGGTCAAGAGCTCAACAAAAGCCAATCTTCATGATGGTGGCATCATTTTAACCAATAAAACATCAACTTCTGAAGCTCTGTAATTCTCAATAACAGCATCACTAATGCACAATCAAATCAATGAATTAGTCAATTAGTTCATTAAATAGGATTTGAGACTTGCCTGTGACTTGAAAGTCCCTCCTCTGGCTAGAGGTACAAAATTGTACCCTTCATGTTACCACCCCAGCGATGCCACAGTACCTTAAAAGGTACAGTTTTGTACCTTTTTTTTCTGAGAGTGAAGGTGGTAAGGACATTGTTAAAATAGCAGCAGTTCAACCGTAATGTTATGAAGCTACGAGAATACTTGTGCACAAAGAAAACAAAAATAACTTTACTCAACAATTTCTTCTCTTCTGGGACAGTCTGCCATCATTATGGAGAGTATCATGACTTGTGTGTGATGTTGCTGATGTAGAACACAAACAGAGGAAAGCACATGCATCATGTTACTTTTGATAATGGCAACAGACTGTCCTAGAAGGGAAGAAATCATTGAATAATGTTATTTTTTTTTTTTTTGTGCACTGAAAGTATTCTCGTAGCTTCCTAAAATTACAGTTGAACCACTGATGTCACAAACTATTTTAACAATGTCTTTACTACTTTTCTGTGTCTTGACCATAGTGGTATCCTTGCTGTCCATGGAGGGTCAGAAAGCTCTTGGATTTCATTAAAAATATCTTAATTTGTGTTCAGAAGATGAACGGAGGTCTTATGTGTTTCGAATGACATGAGGGTGAGTAATTAATGACAGAATTTTCATTTTTAGGTAAACTATCCTTTGAAGTGGGAGGAACATTGTGACTTTAATTTGCACTACCTTTCAAAAGTTTGTAAATGTTTTACATCTTTGAAAGAAGTCTATTCTGCTCACCAATGCTGCAATTATTTGATCAAAAGCATAAACAACAATAGTATAAAATATTTTATACAATTTAACATTAAGTTTTCTATGCAAATTTATTGTGAAATTAAATTTCTTTTATAAAAGCTACATTTTCAGCACCATTACTCCAGTCTTCAGTGTCACATGATGCCTCAGAAATCTGCTCATTCTAATATGCTGATTTGCTGCTCAAGAAACATTTCTAATTATCATCAGTGTCTTACCATCAGTTACCAAAAGTTAAAGCAAACATGTTTGTTTCAAATAAATGCTGTAATTGTGAAGCAGCAGAACTGTTTTCAAAATTGATAATAAACAGAATTGTTTGTTGAGCAGCAAATCAGCATATTAGAATAGGTGTGTTCAACTTGAACCACAGCTACAGACGGCGGTCAACGAGATTAGCCAAGAGCGCGCTGTTAAGTGATTTCTGAAGGATCATGTGACACTGAAGACTAATGATGCTGAAAATTCTGCTTTGTATTCCTTCTCTAACTATATTAAAATGGAAAATAGTATTTTTAAATTTTACAATATTACTGTTTAACTATATTATTAATTAAATATACAAAGTTGTGGTGAGCAGAAAATTATGGAGGACGAGAAATGACAAGTATAAAATACATACATAAATGTATATATATAAATATATAATATATTTATAAAATATATAATAAAATAAATAAAATATATAATAAAAATATAAATATATAATTAAATGCTGAAATAAATAAATGCAGATATTCATAAATGTATAAATAAATAATTTTGCTATTTTTATACCATTTGTGTTATACTACATATATTTCTACATTTATTTATTTTTACATTTATTTCTGTATTTCTGTGTCCGTATGTTAATAAGGTAGGCGGTCCTAACCCCTCTCAATGCAGGATCATTACGGCTGTACTACAGTGGAAACTACTAGTACCGTCATTGCTAATGATTTAATAGCAAATGCACCAAGTGACTATTCCTTCTGTTTCGTTTGGAACATGTAGTCGATGATTTAGTTCAGCTCAGTGCCGATATGGATGCAGACCTTGATCCAGCTGTGTTCGCTGGTGTTACGGTTCAACTGGTGGTCATGTTATCTGGTGACCAAGTTCCTGGTTCAGGTCCTCCACTCCAGATGTAATTTAATTTGGCAATACTGAAAGCAAAAATAGGGCTGTGCGATATTTGGACGCGAATTATCATGCGTATCTCGTCAGTAATGCCGGTTCTGTGATTAGTCGTAAATCTCATTCACGTGTTCATTCATGCAGCCACGTTTACTACACAGAGCCGTTGATCACTGACATATTGATATAACGATTATGCACGCGAAACTGCATTGCTTATCGGTGAACTACGGCTCTGTGTAGTAAACGCGGCTGCATGAATGAACACGTGAATGAGATTTACGACTCACAGAACCGGCATTACTGACGAGATGCGCATGATATCGTGTCCGATTATCGGCACAGCCCTAAGCAAAAACTGACATGATATTAAGCTTTCTAATAAAGGCAGACTTGCTCATTACACAATTTTGGAAAAATGAAAAATTATTGGTATGATTGCCCAAAGCAGCTTAAGTACAGAAAATGAACAAAAAAGTCTGGGTTTCGAACACGCGCTGAAAAAGCCTCCATGTGAAAAGTCATGAACGCAATGAGCTATCGAACCGTACAGATTACGCTGAGATTCACTAAAATACTAAAATGCAATGAGCAAGTCTGCCTTTATTAGAAAGCTTAATATCGTGTCAGGTTTTGCTTTCAGAATCGTGGAATGCAATGACATCTGGAGTGGAGGATCTGAATCAGGAACTTGGCCACCAGTTGAACCATAACACCGGTGAGCTGGATCAAGGTCTGCATCCATATCAGCACTGAGCTGAACTAAATCATCGACTACACTTACCAAATGAAACGGAAGGCAGTGGCTTGATGCATTTGCTATTAAATCATTAGCAATGATGGTACTCGTAGTATCCACAGTAGTACAGCCGTAATGACAGCGATCCTGTTTAACCAATCCTGCATTGAGAGAGGTTAGGACTGCCTACCTTATTAACATATGGAAACAGAAATAAATAAATGTAGAAATGCAGAAATACATATAGACGTTTTCATCGAACACACGTGCATTGCCATGGTCTCGCGTCTGGTCCTAAGTTGAATTCTGGTCTGTCCTCTGTAAACAATAAAAACAACAGCAAAGTCCATCTGGAGTAGATTATTTATAATAATTGGCGAAAATAAATAAGTAAATTAGCTAGCAAGTTGTAACTATGTCTAGTCAGTATTATTTTAGGCTACCATTAGAAGAAAAAAAATCGTTATTTGGCCAAACTTATATGCGACAAAGTTGCACTACCAGACCCATTCAACGAAAGGTTGAGGCAAGAATGCTTTTCTACACGCCTGTCTGATTTACCGGATATCAGTCAGGTACACATATTTGAATACCTAGTGGAGAAGGAATGTGTATATACACGGGTGGCGTTTAAGGCATATCGCAGCTTGGATGCGTATAACTATTTTCTGGAAAAGTTAAATGCATACTAACCTACACAAATGGAAATACCAGTGTTGTTTACGGTGAAGTCGAGGCGGGTCAGACGCTTTCAAAGAGTGGATCTGCGTGGATCATTGCTAGGAAATCCGGCGAAGTCCAGAGTGGGCATTGTACATGCATGGCAGGGTAAATATGGCTGGCTAACTAAACAATAAACTAAATTTATATTTTACAGTAGCATTTAGATTACACCTTTTTCAATAAAATGTCTATCTGGATCTGTGCAGCAATGGAGAGGTGTGTAGTCATGTCGGTACGATTTTTGTTACTGTGGAGCAGTGCGTCCAGGATGGTCTGCAGAGTGGCCCATCTGTCACTTCAAAACCAAGTGTTTGGTCAAGGGTGACTAAGAGGGGAGTCTTTTTGCAGCTATTATATTTATTATATTAACTATATCCTGGTCTTTTCAGTGTGAAGTTAGTGGTATTTTGTACAACATGACATATATCATGGCTAATTTCCTTAATAATTATTGTTATTATAATGTATATTTATGTATAATGAATATTTCAAATATTCTTTTATTCCAATCCACAACCAATAACCGCAAAAAAACTCCCCTTATAAGTCACCCTTGACACTTGGTATTTCCAACAACACGGGTATTTCCATTTGTGCAAGTTATTATGCATTTAACTTTTCCAGAATGAAAATAGTTATATGCATCCAAGCTGCGATATGCCTTAAACGCCTCCCGTGTATATACACATTCCTTCTCCACTAGGTATTCAAATATGTGTACCTGACAGATATCCGGTAAATCAGACAGGCGTGTAGAAAAGCATTCTTGCCTCAACCTTTTGTTGAATGGGTCTGGTAGTGCAACTTTGTCGCATATAAGTTTGGCCAAATAACGTTTTTGTTTTTTTTTCTTCTAATGGTATATTTTCTTCTAAAATAATACTGACTAGACATAGTTACAACTTGCTAGCTAATTTACTTATTTATTTTCGCTAATTATTATAAATAATCTACTCTAGACGGACTTTGCTGTTGTTTTTATTGTTTGCGGAGGACAGACCGGAAGTCAACTTAGGTTCAGACACGTGACCATGGCAACGTGCATGCTTGATGAAACCGTCTACATAAATAAATAAATAAATGTATAACACAAATGGTACAAAAATAGAAGAAAAAAAAGACACCTTTGACAATTATTTATTTCTGCATTTATTTATTTCAGCATTTAATTGTTTATTCATTTATGTATTTCTACATTTATTTATTTTAGCATTTAATTATACATGTATTTATATATTAATTTATTTATTTATTCATTCATGTATTTTTTTTTTTTTATTTCTACATTTATCTATTTATTTATACTTAAGTAATTTCTCGTCCTCCATAGAAAATACTTCACCATACCAAAATTTATGAAACAGTAGTGCATGTTTGAGATTTTACTTACTAGTCCCATGTTTTACTTAGAAGAGTTTACTTACTAGTCCCACTCTGACTCTGTTGATGTGCAGCCGGCCATCAGCATGGAAAAATCTAGGAACAAAACAAGCTATCTGTCACAAAGACAACCATATTTAGTATCCAGTTCCAGCTTTATTAGAAGGAAACAAACTAACTTTTTTCCAGGAAAAAAGTAAGAAAATACAGAATATAAAAATACTAATAGGAACTATGTTTTAAGTTTTAGGTAAAGTATCACTTACACTTGGATGTCAAAACTTTCCTAAAACTACTGTAATAAATAAATATATTTAAATATACATTTAAAATATCAGACGGATAGGGATATAGGTTAAATTTATTGTGAAAAAAATTCCTATTAATTTATTTCACTTCAGTTTACCTGTATTTCCTACGTCTCTGTCAGCAGCTCCTTTCAGAAATGTTGAAATCTTGGAGTTTTTTTCTGACCTCCTGAAATTGCAGAACAATTTTTATCAATATTTGTTTGCCATAAAAGATCCAAAGCGTTTGAACTTGTTTTCAGCCAATAAGGTTAGATAAATTTGCCCACTTTCAATAACTCATAGACAAATTGCCTGCAAACCCTTTACAGATCTATCAAAACCTCTCATTTACACATGACGATTTGACTAAAAGCCCAAATTTTTCTAGTTAGCCTACCTCGTCTGTAAAATGCAACAGACTTTTTCGAAGACAAACCATAGTACATGTTCGACAAAACATGTAAATTACAAATAAGAAAAGTGTCAAGAACAGTTTTATGTAATATTTGTATGGTTTTAGGCACTAAATTTACTTGAAAACAGCAGGGACAGAGGAGTATTCCTGCCAGTTGTGGTGTTGCCGCCCCGTTTCCACTCCAGTGTAGAATGACTCCAACGTCACACAGCATTTACATAAACAAACATATAAAATAAAAAAATTACATTCATATTTTACAGTGTTTTTCAATTACTACCCAATGATGAATTTAAAACTCAAAAACGAACCATAATAGCTCACCGTAGAGACGTATTATTTTGGTCAGAGCCTGTTAGCCTACCTCGTTTGTGAGATGCTAACGAACTTTTTCGAAAACACTAAATCATTTCTATGAAGTAAATATTCGACAGAAACATGTCAATTACAAGTAAGAAACGTGTCAAGAACAGTTTTATGTAACATTTGTATGATTTTAGGCACTAAACTTACCTGAAAACTGTAAAACAGCAGCGAGAGACGGAGTTATTCCTGTCAGTTGTGGTACTGCCGCCCCGTTTCCATGGCAACTCTGCTTTCCGCTCCAGTGTAGAATGACTCGAACTTCACCACAGCATTTACATAAATAAACATCTACAATTAAAACATTACATTCATAATTTACAATCTTTTTCAATTATTACCTTATGATGAATTTAAAACTAAAAAACGAACCTTTACAATAGCTCAGGGGATTCTTTCTGGCAGAGCCTGCAACAGTTAAAAATATGACGAAAAAGCAGTTAGGATTTGGCTTGAAGGATCAAACACGTCAGCCCTAACTTTTATTGTTTTAACTGTTTCTTAAGCCAGATCAAGAGCTTTAGTCTTTGGACGTTTACATTGTGTAAAGCGGTATAAACATCACTGCCCGCCCGGTCATGGTGAAGCAGTTTGTCCGTGCCTGACCGGGCACTATTTGGACAAGAACACTAACGTTACTGAAATAAAAACAAACAAACTAACGTAAACTGATCTGACCTAAGCATTCCGTTCTGTCCCGTCTATTCAGCATCTAACGATAGCTCTTCCTCAAATTGCTGGAAACACATTAACGTTAACAGTAATTTTAAATACTACCAACTGTTAGATAATTAAGGTAACGTTAGTTGTAAATGAGCCAAAGTTTTCTCACCAGCGCTACAGTAACTTATATCGAGTGCCGAGTAACTTTTAAGTGTAAGAATTAACAAAATATGTTGTTTACATCAAGTGAAAACTTACCTGAAAACCACAGATGTCGCCGGGATGAGTGTCTTCTCTCTGGTGTGTTGTTAAGAGATGAATAACTGGGCAAACGTGCAAACAAATAAGCGCTGCATCGGCCTGAGGTAGTGACCCGACTCAGGGCCGACGTTTGATGAGCTGAGAAAATAGAGCACCGACTAAATATACACGCCAACGCTTGGCCGACGCTTATTAGATGTTAAATTCCATGAGGCCGACGTTCCGTTCACGGGCCGACGTCGGCCAGACGTACTTGTGCTGTCTGGGTGGTTTTAATTTCACATTTTCAGTATTTTTTTACTTTTAAAATAATTTAATTGACGTGTAAATACATCTAAATGCCACTTCATATGCAACTTCTGCAAAGAATAATTTAGTTGATACTGATTTTATTTGTTTGGTAACAGCTGAAATGTATTATTATTACAATTGACTGATTAAATGTAAGAATTTGACTCCAAAGATAATGTACACATTTAGAAAACATGGCTTTATAAATGTAGGATAAAAATTGCCCATAAAAGGTAAAAATCAATTTAAACTTATTTTTAAAAGAATAATTGATATCACTGCTGTGAACGGACCACACAGAAAATGAAGAATATCAAAAGTCCTTAAGCACAATAACACACATTGAAAATATTGTCTAATTATCGTTATCGATAAAATCCGAGAAAATATCGAGATATTATTTTTTTGTCAATATCGCACACACCTACTCTGAAGCTATATCTCTGGAAATGTTCTAAAATCCCTATGTGTTTATAGTGAGGACCTTTATTATGACTGTATGCCTCTAGTTGATCTTAGTCCCGCTGTTACGCCTTACTTTCACTTTCACTAGCCGCTTGATCCGCCATTCCGTCAGGTGTCTAAACGTCGTTTCACCTCTCTTCCACCTTCCTTCCACTGTTTCAAAATGCACAGTCAAAAGTGAAACGGTGGAACTGAAAAGCTCAGGGAAAAGTAGTTTACACAATTGGAGGTGGATGCCGCAAAATGTGCCTCGTCGTCGTCACGAAATGTACACATCAGCGTTATCAAGAACTTGTTCTGCTGTGAGTGATGCGGGCCAAAGGGACAGGCATGAGGAGGGGAGTTTAATTGGTAAGGAGGTTGATAACAGGGGCTCGCAATCACATCAAGGGGAAACCTGTCCTAATGTACGCGCCAATATGTAAACACTTTTTAATAAAACGAAAATTCATCCCTTGTGCCATGTTAAGTGTGTTCACAGAGGTTTCCATGGGCCAATGCGAATAAATCTAGATTTAAAAATGACCTGACCTTTTGTTCTTATCCAAAACAAGAAGAACAATAGGCTATTCACACACCATTTTTGGAAGTTTGCAATATAATCAAATACTTAACTTTTAATAGTAAAGATAATCAGTGTGTTTAAATATAGGAATATAGGCCCGGTTTCACAGACAGAGCTTAGACTAAGCCGGAATTAAGCCATAGTTCAATTAGGACAATTAAGTATTTTTTATAAACATGCTTAGGAAAAAAAAACAAAAACAAAACATTACTAGTTTGCATCTTGAGACAAAACAAAGTCACTGATTAATTTTAAGATCAGTCAGTGCAATTTAATTTCAGTTGAAACAGCTCAGAATTAGATTTTAGTCTAGGACTAGGCTTAAGCCTTGTCTGTGAAATGCATGGGTGTGTATCTAAGACATATACACAGTACACATACATATATCATGTAAACACAAACTTTTATTTATAGTGCTGTCAAATGATTAATCACAATTATATACATATATATATATATATATATATATATATAAATCATTGCCTCCTCATTTTAACCTTACAGAGATGGATTGATAAAATCAGGATGATTAAAAGTTCAAGAATTCAGAATTCATGAAACTTTGTTTCACCTTTTGAATTAAAATGGCTGTTTTTGTAAAGATCCTATTAGTTTATATTGAATAAGTCACGTTACTGCACTAGCTATATCTTTGTCCTGCACACTGCTTGTTAGGGGTGTAACGGTTCACAAAATTCACGGTTCAGTTCGATATGATACACAGTGGTGTCACGGTTCGGTACATTTTTGATACAGCAAAAAGAAAGAAATTTGTAAACATTTTTTATTTATTAAAACTAACATCATGAAGTGTGCATCTCAGATCAGTGGCAGGAGTCAGATTTCATTTATCACATGAAGAGAGTGAGTCCAGCTGATCAGTGAAGTGAGAAAAACAAGAAGTTAACTAAATATTTAGTTTAAAAAAGAAATACAAAAGTGCCTGCTTTAAAAATATTTTTTGCTGTTTATCTTACACAGGGGCGTCGTTAGGCCTATTTTAGGGGGGGTGAAGCCTCACTAAAATATTCTTAAGCCCCCCTAAAATAGGTGGGGGTTTATTTAAGTTTTTTTTTTTTACTTATTCTACTTTTTTTCTACAAAAATTGCAGACAAATTCAATATAAAGACGGACTAATATGAGTTTAAATAAATAAATAATAATATAAACCCGTCACTATTTCTGATCATGAATCTGTTAAGGTAGCGTCAGCGCTTCGTTATTGAATCCGTTCCAGTGACGCCTCTGAATAAACATGTGAATGAGATTTACTATACTGGAGTATTGTGTTTTTCGTTGGGAGTGGGAGAGGCAGACATCAGTTCGTCTGTTTCGTCGTTTGGGCTGCCTTGTAGAGTACAGTGGCACTGAGAACATTATATTTCACACTGTAAGTTATTTTATTTTCCAAATGTAATAGGATTAGTACAACGAATCGAATCGTTCGGTCTGTAATACATACTGAACCGAAAGCCTCGTACCGAACGGTTCAATACGATTACGTGTATCTATAATTATCTAGCAAATGTTTAGAGTAGTATATGTCATATATTGTTTAGAACAATAACTAGGATTAACAAAATTTATGTAAAATGTAATCAGATGTTTTCTATTACCATTACAGCTAATAGTGTGGTCACGTTGTAGCTGATGCTAATTCATATACAGTTTAACTTTAAACTTTAATAGAGAGTCGTATTTTCTAAACATCACATTAGTGAAATACATGTACATTTTAAAGTAGACTGTTTGCAGATATTGCATTTTGAATCTGTCATATTTGTTATGTAATTCTGAAAACTTTAAAAGCAGCTGGACTGAATGTATGAATCTCACAGAAGATTTCAGCAGTGTCCTGCCTGCAACTAAATGATTCACTTATTTTCAGAATGTAATATTTATACAAACTACCTGTATATAATCATCTGAGTGTAAGTGGAATAAAGAAGTATGAATGTTCTTACCTGGAGCGAGTGAAGAGTGAGCTCTGTCTAAAATGCTGCTCTATTTATATGCTCTCTGTTCCTCCCAGTTTAATTTCAGTATTAGTATATAAGGAACAAGATACTTTTACATCTGTAAAATGCTATTGTGACATTTTCTGTTTCATCTTTGTGTTTGGGAAGTAGTTTTCTTTATATAAAAATGAATTAAATCTCTAATTTAACTGTGTTTTAATCCTGTCTGTGAAATTTCCGGCGCATGGTTTCCTGGTTAGCTGAAAGGTCCTTAAAAAGAATTGCGTGTTTGATCTAAAACAAAGTGAATTGCATAATGTGCACTGTTGCTGATTTTCTCACTTTAGTAAGAATGTTTTGCAGCCTCAGATGTTATGTGCCTTGCTCTTGCTTGTTATCATGGCAACTGCTTGCACACATTTCTGATGTGCAAAAAATAAGTACACCAGCAAATAGGCTTATACGTTAAAGGCTGTTGTTTTCATTGGGATATCAATCAGTTTAGCAATTACCTATACATTTTTTACACATATTAACACTTAGCTAATCAGTATTAGCATGTAGCTATTCACTGCTAGCATGTGTAGCCTGTTGGGAGTCCTATTTTTTAGCATGAGTCAAAATAATATAACCTATAAATCATTTATATCAATTTCCTCTCCAATTCTGTTACAGGATTCTCTCCATTATGTTTTTTTCTTTTCTAATTTCCCTCCTCACCATTGCTTGAGCTCTCTTGTAGTTATTTAATCCTCAAACTGTATCGTTTTCCTAGCTTTCTTAATCGCACTGTTTCTATAGGAAACTCCTTTGCTACATTCTTCATTCATTCATTCAATTAAAAACTACCATATTATTATGACATGATTTTGTGAAAAGTTCCCAATTTGCATTCTTGACTTCCATTGTGGATTTCTTTCTACCTTTGTTTTAATTATTTCCACACCTATTTGATACCATACAGAATAATGATCACTTCCAATTGTGCTTTGTTCTATAACATCCCACACACTTTTTTAAGTTAAATTAAAATGTAACTTAAAGTTAATTAAGTTAGTTAAGTTAAATCCAGAGCTAAATACTGTCCATTTGAATCACTAAATCTATTATTTTTATTTTCTGTGCATTGAAGTCCCCACACCAAATCACTTTATCATTGTTATTTACTCTTATACTCTCCAGTACATTATTGCTTACTTTTTCACCAGGGTTATAGAAAAATTTTATTTTAATATAATTCATTATATAATTCCAATACCTCTTAATCTGCAATCTCCTCAGCATTTCTGTATCCAATTCCTTGTCTTATAAATGTTGCTACCCTTCCACCATTTCCTTGCTTCGTATCTCTTCTAATCACCACATATCCTTGTAAACAAAAAATTAACTGAGGTTTTAGCCATGTTTCTTGGACACAAATTAAATCCAGTTTGTTATTATAATTGTCTGTGCGCTTTTTAAATTCCTGCCCATTTGAAACTAAGCTTCTTGCGTTCCATTAAAATAATGTAAGCACCATTATGAACCACCACATCCTGTTTGTGTATTTGATGCTTGCATCTTTATCCTGTCGTTAATCATTTCCGCTCTCATGCCTTCCTCGCTTTACATTCTCCATAACCCTGCACTATGTTCTATGTTTTCTTGATCTTTTCTACTGTCACTTCAGTTGAGATAGAGGGGTTGGACAATGAAACTGAAACACTTGGTTTTAGAACACAGTTAGTCTGGTGTTGGGCCTCCTTTTGTGACCAAAACTGCATTGTTTCATCGTAGGAATGACAAATACAAGTCATGCACAGTAGTCAGAGAGATTTTGAGCCATTGCTTTTATAGAATAGTGGCCAGGTTACTATGTGTGTGTGTGTTTTTTTTTTTAAGGAAAACATTTCCTGACTCGCTCCTCCAAAACATCCCAAAGTGCCTCAATAATATTCAGCTCTGGTGACTGTGCAGGCCATGGGAGATGTTCAACTTCATTTTCATGTTCATCAAAGCTCTCTGTCACCAGTCTTGCTGTGTGTATTGGTGCATTATTATCCTGATACACAGCATCACCTTCAGGTTACAATGTTTGAACCATTGGGTGCACATAGTGCAATAGTGAAGATTGGACACCAGGCTGCGCAAATATAGCCATGAAACCTCCAACACTATATTGGCCAGTGTTTCAGTTTCATTGTCAAACCCCTGTACCTGTTATTACTCCTTTGACTGTAGTGTAAGATTGAGTTTGTGGTCAGTCACTCAAATGTTCTCTTGAATGGCCTTGACTGCTCAGTCAGGTCCGTTTACTTAGGGCTCATTAAGAAAGTTCACAGGATGCATATAATAGGTTATAATCAATAATCACTCAAGAGTCTCATTTTATAAGAGGTAGAAACTAATCACCATATGAAATGGTTTGGGTTTATTAAACAATAACTCATAAGCAATAAATCAAAAATAACAGCGAGTAGTCTTCACCCGAGGTGCGGCCACAACTTGGTTCAAACATGGGATTATATAGTCGCGAGTTTGTACACACACACCCCTTCTCATAAAACAATCCTTGTATGGTCACAAAATCTAGGTTGCCATAGCAATCTCAACCTGGAGCATGTGTGTCTCTTAGCTCAAAATGTCAAAAGTTCAAAATGCGTAGGTCTAGAAGCTCCTTTGTAAAAACAAGCATATTCTAAACTTGAGGTTAACACCTTTGGCTACAGAAGCGGAGCATACTACTTAGCACATAATCTTCTTGTCTTCGTTTGTATTTCACAAAACAACACTTCTATGCAGCTGATAGAAAAGCAGCCTAAAAATACATTTAACATAGATGATCCATTCGCAACCTTTCATTGCAAATGCAACACCTTTGGCCAAGCATACTTGCAAAGGTAATAACACATGTATTTTGCAAGCGAGCTATTCTCACCTTCTGCAGCATGCATGTCAAACACACATTTAAAACTTCTTATGGGACAAAGAAGAAGTGTGAATTCTCAGTTCATCTAAAGCATTTGCTGCAGCATTTAATTCAAAATAGTAATCATTCAGTGCAATTAATACTTTTAACAGTCTCATTATTCATTTATTTATATCCTCTTGTCTTCGAATCAATGTAATCATTCGCCTTAGATTAAAGAGGATCTTCTGATGCTCCTCGTCCAGTTGTCCTTCTCCATCTTTGGCGCTGGCTGATACCTTCATGTGGCGGGCTTTTTCCTTTCGTTTTTTATTTCTCTCTGAATCCCTTGGACAAATAAATCATCGGGATAAATTTCCCATTTCCCTGATTCATTGCGCCCGAAAAAAGAAAGATGGCTGACAGACAGAAAGCACCATGGAGAAAATCAACCGCAGTACAGAGTATGAAAAGACAATGCAGAAAAGCTGAGCGGATGTGGCGGAAGACGAAACTTGAAATTCACTATAGCATCTATAAAGACAGCCTTCGTGCTTTCAATGTTGAACTAGGCAAAGCTAGACAAACATTCTTCTCAAACCTTATAAACAGCAACTTAAACAACACTCGCACTCTTTTTGCTACCGTTGAGAGACTGACAAACTCCCCAAGTCAGATTCCCAGTGAAATGCTCTCCGACAGGAAATGCAATGAGTTTGCTTCCTTCTTTTCTGAGAAGATCAATACTATCAGAAAGATGATTAGCACATCCTCAAGTTATGCTGAGGTCAGACAAATTCACCCGCAATTTCAAAAAGTAGTTACCATGTCTGTTTTTGAAGCAATTGATAGCAAAATTTTGGAAGAAATAGTACAGCACCTTAAACCTTCAACCTGCTACCTTGACACACTTCCCACATCTTTTTTCAAAAGTGTGTTCAACTGTTTAGAAGCAGATCTCTTAGAAGTGGTGAACACCTCACTTCTCTCTGGGACTTTTCCAATCTCCCTGAAAACTGCAGCTGTTAAGCCCCTTCTGAAAAAGAGCAATCTTGACAGCACAATATTGAGCAACTATAGACCAATATCAAATCTTCCTTTTATAGGCAAGATTATTGAAAAGGTAGTTTTTAATCAGCTGAACTACTACATAAACTCAAATGGTTACCTAGACAATTTCCAGTCTGGTTTCCGACTGCATCACAGCACAGAGACAGCGCTCATAAAGATAATAAATGATGTTTGCTTAAATTCTGATTCTGGAAAAATATCAGTGCTGGTACTACTAGATCTTAGTGCTGCGTTTGACACTGTCGATCATAACATTCTTTTAGAGAGACTGGAAAACTGGGTCGGGCTTTCTGGGATGGTCCTTAAATGGTTCAGGTCATACTTAGAAGGGAGAGGCTATTATGTGAGTATAGGAGAGCATAAGTCTAAGTGGACGTCCATGACATGCGGAGTCCCACAAGGTTCAATTCTTGCACCGCTCTTGTTTAGCCTGTATATGCTCCCTCTAAGTCAAATAATGAGAAAGAACCAAATTGCATATCACAGCAATGCAGATGATACCCAGATATACCTAGCCTTATCTGCCACTGCATTGATGAAATTAACAGTTGGATGTGCCAGAACTTTCTTCAGTTAAACAAGGAGAAAACTGAAGTCATTGCATTTGGAAACAAAGATGAAGTTCTTAAAGTGAATGCATACCTTGACGCTAGGGGTCAAATAACTAAAAATCAAGTGAAAAATCTTGGGGTGATTCTGGAGTCAGATCTTAGTTTCAGTAGTCATGTCAAAGCAGTAACTAAATCAGCATACTATCATCTCAAAAACATTGCAAGAATTAGATGCTTTGTTTCCAGTCAAGACTTAGAGAAACTTGTCCATGCCTTTATCACCAGCAGGGTGGACTATTGCAATGGTCTCCTCACTGGCCTTCCCAAGAAGACCATTAGACAGCTGCAGCTCATCCAGAATGCTGCTGCCAGGATTCTGACTAGAACCAGAAAACCAGAGCATATCACACCAGTCCTCAGGTCCTTACACTGGCTTCCAGTTACATTTAGGATTGATTTTAAAGTACTTTTACTTGTTTATAAATCACTCAATGGCCTAGGACCTAAATACATTGCAGATATGCTCACTGAATACAAACCTAACAGGCCACTCAGATCACTGAATCGAGTCAGTTAGAATTACCAAGGGTTCACACAAAACAAGGGGAATCCGCCTTTAGCTTTTATGCTGCCCACGGTTGGAATCGGCTTCCAGAAGAGATCAGATGTGCTAAAACACTGGCCACATTTAAATCCAGACTAAAAACTCATTTGTTCAGTTGTGCATTTAATGAATGAGCACTGTGCTACGTCCGAACTTATTGCACTGTATTTTATGTATAATCATTTTTATTCCTGTTTTAAATTCATTTTAAATCATTTTTTTTTAAATCATTTTAATTGTTTTATTGTTGTGATTATTACTTTTTATGATTATTTTAATTCATATTCTTATGATTTTATTATTTCCTTTTATGTAAAGCACTTTGAATTACCATTGTGTATGAAATGTGCTATATAAATAAACTTGCCTTGCCTTGCCTTGCCAATGCAAAGATAGTGTTTTTCACAGCTTACACTACACCGCATCTTGTAATCCTCAGGGGCATCTCTGTGGTTTCATTGATGGAGTAATCCTGTGTTTGCGTCTCTTTAGTATTTCCTCTCCTCCTATTACATGTGAGAATCAGTGGTCGGGGCTAAAGTGATAATAATATAGAAACGGGTGTTGATCTTCTTCAGCAGACTATCATAATGTGCCATTCCAAAGCAAATTGTTTTCTGAGTTTGGTTTCAGTAAAAGCTGTTTTTGAACTAACAAGAAAGTTTTGAGTTCTGAAAATGATAAGATGTTTTTAGTAGTACGTTGACCTGTTACATGTCAAAAGATCAAGGGAGATGTAATTCAGTAATTTCAGTAGCTGTAAACTGAAGGTTCTCAAGTGAGCTGATGTGTAAAATATTAAAGCTCTCTAGGCCTTTTGGATTCAGTTGTTTCAATTTCACAATAAACTTACAAGAAACAAAAATTATTCACTTTATGGATTAATATTGTAAAGGTAATTTCTAGAATGGCTCTTTAACCAATTGAATGTTACATTTTAATTTCTGTTCTAGACTTTCAAACTGCAGAATCACTGAAGAAGGTTATAAAGCTCTGTCTTCAGCTCTGAGATCAAACCCTTCACACCTGATAGAGCTGGATCTGACAGGAAATGATCCTGGACAATCAGGAGTGAAGGAGCTCAGTGATTTACTACAGGATCCAAACTGTCATCTCAAGAAACTGAGGTGAGTAATGATGAAATAATGCAGAATAAATGATACAAATGTATATTATTTATATTATACATCAATATTATAACATTATATTATATTAGATTTGATTATTTCACTAATTCGGTGAGATACACAGTTTGTTGCATCAAAAATGTACAAAATGGTCAAGCTTGAAATGCAGATGCTGCAGCTGTTGTTGTCTTGATGATAAATGTCAACAGTTTAGGTGTGTTAAAAGTTACAGGTTAATCAGACATTTTGGGTCACTAGATGTGCTGGTATTAACATTAACATTTATGATTGTGTTATTGTGGACATTTCTAATGAAAAATATTCAGTGACTTATTATCCAGATTGTTTAAATGTTACTGAGTGCACTGTAGATTCATTTCTATCAAGCTCAGATTCACATCACAACACTGTAGATCCACTACAACAGATCTATAACAGGCCACAAACATGTAATGCGTGTCAGGAGAGGATTGGTGATAATTCAGCACGCACATACAAATGTCTGAACCCAGTTCCTCTCATAATGAGCAGAATTACTGTTGGATCAACACAGACATCAGTTAAATAAAACTATCCAGAAATTGTCTAAACCCAGATCATGTTCTCTGTTAGTGGATCAGCAATCCATTGTTTGGTGAATTCTGCTACATAATAATATATTAAAAAGAGTCAATTTAGAGACCGACTGAAGGGGAATCAGTGTTTTCAATACATTAAAAAAATATGTTCTTACAACAATTAAAACATAATGTCAAGGCAAATCAATGCAAAGGCAAAAAATACATATTCTTATTTGGTCCATATGTGCTTTTATTGTTATAAGGTTTCTAATGTTTACATTTATCTGCTTGACCCTTAAAGACCTAGAACAGGGGTGCCCAAACTCGGTCCAGGACCGGTATCCTGCAAATTTTAGCTCCATCCCTAATTAAACACACCTGAACCAGCTAATCAGAGTCTTAATAGGCATGATAAAACCTCTAGGCAGGTGTGTTGAGGCAAGTTGGAGCTAAACTCTGTAGGACACCGGCCCTCCAGGACCGAGTTTGGGCACCCCTGACCTAGAACATTTTTGGAGCACCTGACGCACCTGTACTTTTCTTTGTTTTTCAGACCTATTCTAGCAGTCAGCATCAAATGTCATATATTATTATAAACAGAAGAATGTATGTACACAGCACTCTGGTCTGCAATATATATATATGGTTCCGCATCACAAGTGGAAAAAAATGTCTTTGAGAAAAGTTTAGCTGCAAACAGCACATAAATATCATTATTAAACTTTGATATTACAAAGCACATTTTGTTAGTAATAGTAAATGCTGTATTTCGCTGTATCCTGTCCTCATATGCTCCGCATAGCGTGCAAAGAAAATGGCGTCTTTGAAAAATATTTCAGATGGGTGAGGCACACACACAAGCAAATGTCCCGGATGTGATTAACACTCAACAGTGTTAATAACGGTGACGCTCTGTATTTACACCGGCTAAAGGGCACTGTTTACTCTAGCTAGTGTTAATTCAACACCACACGTTTAACTCTTTACTCTAAAAGTCCTTAACACCTTTAACTGGAGATTTTGCTGTGTGTGAATGCTTAACTGTCACAAGCTAGTTGTCCCCTTGCTAACTTTCCTCATCTCCTGCTTAAAAAGGGTGGACTTTTGATCTTGAGATTTTTGAAAATCATGATCTAGTGAGCTTTTACCCATGAGTTTCTTTGTAAGAATTTACTTTTGACTTTTGTCTTTCTTAAAAAAAATTGTGTGTTTTAAATGTTAAAACTCTGACTAGAACTTTTCATTGCAAACTGTGTTCGATAATCATTAAATGTTTTGTGATGCAATGCACATTGAATTGATTCCTGCTTCATCTGCAGGTTTTTGGGTCCTGCTGCAGATGAAGGCTGTCAGTATGTGACTAGAATTGTGGGGAAAAACCCGTTACTCCTGAGAGAACTGAATCTGAGTGGACATGAACTAGGAGACACACGAGTGAATCAGATCGCTGCTCTACTGCAGGATAAACACTGTCAGCTCAACACACTGATGTGAGTATCTTACATCATTTCAGATGTTACCAGGGCCAGAGTGGGACTCATTTTCAGCTCTGGAGATCCATGCATTTAACCAGCCCACTTTAGTTTACGACTGACTATACCATTACAATAATGTAATTAAAACTTCAGTAGGCTATATAAGTCTGCAGTAGTGCACTGTTCTCTACAGCCTTTGTATTTCATTGTATTTTTCTACAGCCTTTCTCTTATCCATTATTTTTTGCTTGCATATATCCAACAACATATTTGTACAGTATACCATAATGTATGTCTGCCTGCAGGTAAAAAGTTACCAGAGATGATCACATTTTCTTAACAACTGAACGTCTATGAAACATTTTTATAGTATTTTTATAATAATAATATTTTGCTAAACACTTTGATTTTGTTTTTTTGTTTAGTTTAGTTTTTTTGTTTTATCCTTATACTGTACAACAGTTACATTGAGATTAAAGTTCACTGTTTAGTTTCTTAGTCACAAAATGAAAATTGACAGTATTTGGTGCTTATGATTGATTTAATTTTCCCAAAAATGTATGTACCCTTGTGATCTTTAATGTGTAAGGTTTACAGAACCTCAGACACTTTGATCTTCTGAGATGGACAATACACAAATTGTGTAAGATTAAGATTAAGATACAGACATCTGTTTCATTAAGAGAAGATGCAAGAAAAGCCCCTTCTCACCTTCTTCACCTCCTTTCCATCCACCTCCCTTCACCCATCTCCTCTCACTCAGCTCACTTAGAATGGTCAATAGCACAATATAATGTTCTACATATATACGAATGATATTCATAGTCATGTTTGGTATCATTTGAATTGTCACTGTGCATCTGGTACAATGGTCTCATTCTAACAAGAAGTAAGCTAAAAGGTAAATAGATCCTAAGAGTTTAGAGATATCTTGCTCACTGTAGAGGGGGTAGCATTTCCCAGGGTCTTTCATGCAAATTGCCATTTGTCCCCAAGAATGTGTAAATGATCATGTTTGTGACTTGATCAATGCAAATTCCAATTGTTAGTTCCTGTCAAGGAGGTTTGTCTTGGTCTGAGGTATTTAAGGAAATGTTGCAGGAAGATTGGGGCGATTCTGCAGCAAGAATGAGCCCGTAGTATTGAGTGTGTCCGAACACTCCATACTACGTATTTTTCTAAAGTCAGGTATTCAGGTATTCACCTTTGAGAATTTAATGTCTTGTATTGTTTTGATATCTTTAAATTGGCTGTGTAATTGGCATAATATTTACCTGACTGAAAATAAATTGTTACATTTGATTTTATTCTGATTTGCTCTGTAATTATTGACTCTTGTAATTTACGCTGTATCCTTGTTAACGACATGAGCACCCGAATGAGCGAATACAATAACATTAAAGAATAAAAAGAATAATCAGATATCCTATGAATGATCAATAATAATTGGCATTCCAACCCAAAGGTGAGGTCATAACAAAATGGAGTCAGATTAGATAATAAAATGGAGTCAGATTTGAATTTAACCCAAATTTAAGAACTTTGAGCGCTGAAAAGACTGAACACGCAAGAAACCTTCATCCATCATTGGAGACCTTCCTTGGGCCAATTGCGTGGACCTTACAAATGAAAATAACCATCCCTTTCCCTCACAAAAACATTTATTCTCTTCTCAACCTGTATCTTAATTACATTACAAATCACTTTTTTTTTTGGTCTGACTAAAGATTCAAACTTGAAATGTAACTAGTATCCTCATATCCTAGTTAATTTTTTGCTTTAGTTTATGGCTGTATGATTATTTATTTACTTCTATTTCAGGTTTCAGCAACATTTTATTTATTGTGTGGCGTTTACTCATGATTCATTTAAATCGCACATGAACATAACATGTCTGATTCATTGTCTTTTTCTGTCTTCAGTCTGTGGAGATGTGGTATTAAAGAGAAACAGTGTCTCATCCTGACTTCAGCTCTGAAATCAAACCCATCACACCTGAGAGAACTGAACCTGAACGGGAATGAACTAGGAGACTCTGGAGTGAAAAACCTCAGTGATCTACTGATGAACCCACAATTCAAGCTGGAGAAACTAAAGTTAGTATCATTATAGTGTACAGCAGTTACAGTCAGATTAAAGTTTACTGTTCAGTTTATTTCAAGTGCTTTCTGTGTATTTGTGAATGTACACTCAAAAAAATTTTAGCCTCTTAATTTTAATTAAAATGAGCTAAAGTAACATGTTATTGAGCATTCTCTAACAATTTCATTGTGTTTACTCTACCTAATATATTTCAAATTGAAATTATTTAATATATAATATATATGTGTTGATACTACATTAATCTGAGCAGTAGATTTGTAGTTCTCAGCATGATTTGCAAGGAACTGCATGCTTGTAAATTTAGAGATGAAGAAATGGATGTTAGTGTTTAATGTTCAGTTGTGTTGGACAGTTTCTGTAATGTTTTTGAATTTTGTGGTTTCCATTATGCAGAAGAGTGGCGTTGACTGTGGCACTTGAGTAATAGCTATTCGAATGTCAGTACTGACACCATTTTTTCATATTTGTTCATTATCGTGTATAATTATGAGTGAAACTGCTTGTTTAAAAAAACTAATAATAATAATAAATATAATAATTAGACCTCAGTTAATAAATAATCATTTGTTCCCACTAGGGCTGTCACGATATTAGATTTTTATTTTTTTGCCAAAATAATTCTAATTATTATTATTTCTAATAATTCTATATATATATATATATATAAAATATATTAGTGCTGTCAAATATATATAATATATATGTCCATAATAAATATACAAAGTAAACACACATATAGTATGTAAACATAAACTTGTATTTCGACAGCCCTAATATAATAAATAAATAAATATATATATATATATATATATATATATATATATATAATATATAATTAAAAAAAAAACAAAAAAAAACTTGGAATCAGCCAAATTAATTTTTACTTAATTTATTTAGATTTTCTTTTTACCCAATGAACATAAGGATACTGATAAACACAGGACAAATGCATTTTCACTTCTTTAGTTCAGAGTTGACCTGTGACTCTGTCTATCTTAGTTTTCTTTAAAGCTCCCTATGAAATGACAAGAGAGAAAATACTGTCATGGTCAGCAGTATGATGAATAAGTGAACATCAAAACTGATACTTTTCCTTGTTAACTTGTGTACCCGTATTTTAATCCCTTCAATTTATAGTTGTGCTGGTGCCAATTCAGTCATGCAGTTAACGCACTTTTAATTCAGCTTTAATGTGGTTCTAGAATTGCCACAGATGAGGCATTAAGTGCATGACACTGCGACCAGCTTAACATTTTAATTTAAACGTATTAAGTTTAATGCAGCAGTGTGGTCGCTTAGTTTTTCTAGATTTGGTTTTATCGTGTAATAGATTTGAACAAAGAAATCGTGCTACACACATGTATTGGCCATGACTTGATATTTTGCGTAGTGTGTTATAAGGATGTCCTGTTCATTTTAAATACCGTGGTTGTCGCCATTACCGGTATATCATGGCCACCTAAATTAACACAATGTCGATATTTCATTATTTGAATATCACGGTTATTGTCAATACCAGTATATCGCGACACCCCTAGTTCCCACATAAGATTTTGTTTGTATTAAAGTTGAGCTAAATTGTGTTGACCCAACTAAGCAATTTTACTTTGAATGAATAAGTTAGACTGTAAAACTTTCTTTAGCAAAATTAAAATAAGAGATAATGAATGTATTTTTAACTGTATGCCATTTACTTATGATGTATTTATTCACACATAAACTTTACATGAATCTTATTCATTATTTTCTCTTTCTGTCTTTAGTCTGTGGGATTGCAGTATTACAGAGAAACAGTGTCTCATCCTGACTTCAGCTCTGAAATCAAACCCATCACACCTGAGAGAACTGGACCTGAGCTGGAATCAAATAAAAAACACAGGAGTGAATCATTTATGTGACGTACTGAAGGATTCACACTGTAAACTGGAGAAACTGAAGTCAGTAACCCTCACATACAAGAATCAAAATGATTAAAATCACTTCAGCAGTTTAAAACAAAACACTTTACACTCAATATTTCATGATGAGACTTCATTATATATGTCTACAATTCTTCACCTTAATGATTTGTTTGTAAGATGGTCTCTCTCCCTTTGTTTGTCTGTTTCTAGTTTTTATGACTGTGGCATTACAGATGTTTCTTTTTTAACTTTAAACACAAAAGCACTGCAGTTTCTAAAAGCGCTTAATCTGAGAGATAATATGATTGGAGACTCAAAGCAGCAGCTCATTGATGTGCTACGAGACTCAAACTGTAAACTGAGGTGAGTAAACTTCACTTTGTGATATTAAAGAGATTAATTTACCTCTAATGTGTGAACAAATATATACTTTCAAGCTGATCAAATTTTCAAGCAGCTTTATATCAAAGGGTTTGTGTCAGAATGAAATGTAAAGTTGAAATGTTGAACACAAAGGAGGAAAGAGAATAAAAGCACACTGTCAGAGCTTTATACAACAACAGCTGCTTTATTAATGACATCAGTAATAGTGAATCATTACAGTTTGAAATAGATTTGATCAAATTGTAGGAAAACGCTGGTAAAATAAGTGCGGATTCCAGCTTCAGCTCACAGCCGTCCAGCATCACATGATCTACATGATCATGATGTCTCTTGTGTGGCTGGATGTGCATTATCCCACTTATTATATGATTTCTTGCCAGATAAGTGAATAATTAGACACAAATGATTAAGTTGAGTTGAATTTTAAAAAAAAAAATGCGAAGCTCTTTAAACGCGAAGCTTCTGTAAAGAAAAAGTAGAAGTTAATTTGGGTTCTTTTTGAGTGGACCGATATATTCGTGGTGTCCGAAACCTTAGTGAAAATGATCAAGTGCACTCATTCAATCCCACAATGCACAGCAATGAGTGTACAACTGATGAATGCTCAGCGGCTAGAGAATACCCATAATGCACTGTGAGAGTTTCTGTGTGAATTTCTGTGTCTCGCCAGAAGATGGCGCCCACAGCTGAATCATCAATTAATTTTACAAAGTGCTCGCCCACGGCGTACAGTCAAGTCAGCTTTATTTATATAGCGCTTTTTACAATACAGATTGTGTCAAAGCAACTTTACAGTATCAAATGGGAAAGTAATATATCAATAATTCAAAAATAAACTTTAAACATTTTTAGTTTGAGGAAATTAATCAATAGTTCCAAATTAATAAATTGTTTGTCCCCAATTTAGTTGTTGTCCCCAACACTGTAAACCCAAATTAGTAAGCAGAACTCAAAAAATTTGATGTAACTCGTTGCCTCAAATTTTTTAAGTTCATGAACTTAAAAATTAAATATTTCAAAAGTTAAATATTTAGATTACATGCTACATAAAACTTTTCATTACAGTTAAATTAAAACTTATGAAATCAGCTTAAATATTTTCAGTTACAGTGTATCAGAAAGACTCTCAATATATACTTGCATTGAAATTGTCAAAGAACATGCAGTATATATAGTCTTCAAATTTTGCTGTCCATCCTCAACCTAAGAACAGGCTCTACTCTTTACCACAACGGGAACACTACAAAACCAACATAACAGAAATCTATGCAAATCCTAACATATCTCAACATTTAAATACTAACTTATGTCTCCCTATGTTAATCTTGTGCAAAAAACACACACAATAACACCTAATTTCAACATTTATTTTAAATGTTGTCTGATGCAAAGCATGCTGGGAGCTAGAAAACTCAATCATTCTAAGTTCACTTTACTACAACGGCATTTTGAGTTTACAGAACTTATTTCAATTAAGTCCAATAAACTTTCATTGTTATTTGAGTGAAAATAACTAATTTCATTTAATTAATTTCACTGTTCGGTTTTACAGTGAACTGAGCAAGCCATAGGCGACAGTGGCAAGGAACCAAAACTCCATCTGTGACACTGATGGAGATAAAAAAAAAAAAAAACCTTGGGAGAAACCAGGCTCAGTCGTGGGGTCAGTTCTCCTCTGACCAATAAACAAGTAGTTTATACTCCCATACAGACCTGTAGAGGTGGTCTATATGTACTAACCCACCATCTGGATACAAACTGAATCAAGGGAAACTGCAGTGGCCAACTCTTCAGGATTCAAACTGGATCTGAAATACAGTCAGTAACTGAGGCACAAGCTAATAGCAGTTGTGTTTGAATGAAACGAGTGAGAGCATGGTGGTGTGATAAGAGAGAAAAGAAACACTGGACTCAAATACCCATATGACTGTGTGTTGTTCTGCGTTGCTAATGACAACGGTTATCAGGAATAACACACCTCAGAATGTCACTGACCAATCAGAATTGAGTATTTCAGGTGGCCGTGCAATAATGTCAGTTATTTACTGAGACCAATACAAACATGTTTAAACTAGAGGACAAACAGCTTTAACTAGTGGAATATTTTGCTGAAAGTTTTCAGCATTTGTATTTGTTCCTAGTCATTTATTATATTTGGCAGACACTCGTTAGTATGTGTTTCTCTTTATATTTACTCAATAGAAACAAAAAGAATGGAAATCATGTTCTAAATGTATTATATTTAAAACACAAATACTGTTTTATTATTATGTATTCAAAATCAGGTATAGTCAGTAATTAATCTAATTACAGGATTTTAATGTAACTTTTTACTCAAAAAAATGTGATTGAAATATAGTAAATAATTTGTACTTTGTTTCACTGAACTCTGATTATCTTTTCTTCTGTTCCTCCTTACAGTGTAGATCGAGATCCACCCCATGAAGTCCCTGACAGAGTTCCATCACAAGAAATAACTGTAGTAATTTGAAGTTGTCATGTGAGGAGCAGTAAACATCAGGTGAGGATCACAGAAGAGCTTCACTACTGTGTCTATGAGGAGAAAGAAATGTGTGATAAATGTGTGAATGTGATCCATACAGGTGAAGAGACTCAGACTTTACAATCAAATAATGCAGCATGTGTGTTACAAACATGATATTGAATGATTAATGTTGCCTTAGTATTAAAGCAAATGATCATTTTGTTTGATTTAAAGCTGGAACAGAGGAGGAAGAAGCTCAGATGAGTATGTCTGGCTCTTCAGTTTAATAATATTTATATGAACTCCATATAAAAGATTCAACTGTTTAAATGTGATTGTCAAGTGCAGCACATTAATGTATCAAAAAATATAAAGCAAATCTACAATGTGAAATTCCAGTGTTACTTAAAACATTTACATGATCTCTCTTACGTTTTATGCACATTGTTATTCTATTTAATTTTATATTACGTTAGATATGTGTCTGTCTGTTGCTAATGTACAGATGCAGAATCACAAATCCACGGAAACCAATGTAAATAAAAGATGGATTGTGCAGTTTTGGCTGATTAATTTACTAAAATGGGAGTTTTTACACACAGTGAGTTTGTGCTGAACTGACAGCTTTAGTGATTATAAATGCTGTGACTTACTCGCTGTTTGTGTAATTTTATTTGCAAATTTGAAGAAAAGCTTGTTTTTCATGAGACTGACTTTTCAAGTACAAAAAATGACATATTAAATGTTTTAATGGTAATTTTTGGTCACTATTCTGTGGGCTATGATGATAATTTAATGTATTTTTATATTATAAAATAAAAGATTTTGTTTGTCATCAAGTGTTTTTTGCTACATTTTTACTTTTAGTTTTACAAGTCAGGACAATCTTTAAAAAATGAACAAAAATATTTTTGGTCAAAATATTAAAGTAACATTTAAATTGGATAATATTCAGACTTTTAATCTTTGAAGTGTACAGTCATGGCCAAAAGGTTTTGGCAGTGACATAAATTTAGTGTTTTGGAAGGTTTGCTGCTTGAGATGTTGTGGTGTTCATTCACATTGTTTCTAGATTATTGTGTAGAGTGATCAGATGCATTTTATATAATTGCTAAAAGCTTCAGTGGTCACAAAAATTAACTTTGCACAAAAAAAACTAGTTTCACTGTTTTTTGATCCTGACACAAAATGATCTGCTAACAGCAATTGACTAATATCAGCATCACATGTGAAAGTGTGAATGAGCACTAGTCAGGTGAAATCACTATCATGCCAATTAGACTGTAACAGCAGACTGATTGCTATAAAAGATGGGAAGAAGAGCTTCCAATCATTGTGTTCTTGTTAGCAATGGTTACCTCCAAAGAAACACGAGCAGCCATCATCGCTTTGCATCAAAATGGCCTCGCATGCAAAGAAATTGCTACAAAGAATATTGCACCTGAAAGAACCATTTACCGGATCATCAAAAACTTTAAGGAAAGAGGTTCAACTGCAGTGTAGAAGTCTTTAGGACGTCCCAGAGTGTCCAGCAAGCACCAGGACCGTCTCCTCCTGAGGAGTCAGTAACAGAATTGTGCCACAACCGGAGCAGAGCTTGCTCAAGAATGGCAACAGGTGGGTTTGAGAGCATCTGCAGCACAGTGAGGCCAAGACTTTTGGACAATGGACTGGCGTCAAGAAGGGCAGCAAAGAAGCCACTTCTCTCCAAGAAAAACATCAAGGACAGACTAAAATTCTGCAGGAAGTACAAGGCTTGGACAGCAGAAGACTGGCGCAAAGTTATTTTCTCTGATGAAGCTCCCTTCTGACTGTTTGGGACATCTGGGAAATCGATTGTCAGGAAAAGAAAAGGTGAACGCTAGCATGAGTCCTGCATCGTGCCAACAGTGAAACATCCTGAGACCATCCTTGTGTGGGGTTGCTTTTCAACCAAGGGAGTGGGCTCTCTCACAATTCTGCCAAAAAACACTGCCGTGAATAAAGAATGGTATCAAAACATTCTGCAAGAGCAACTTCTTCCAAAGGTCCATGAGCAATTTGATAATTCATGAGCCATCCATAAGCATTTTTCAGCACCATGTCACAAAGAAAGAGTGATAAAGAAGTGGCTCGAAGATCATGACATTGAAATTTTGGATCCTTGTCCAGGCAACTCCCCGGATCTCAACCCCATTGAGAACCTGTGGTCAGTCCTCAAAAGGCAAGTGGACAAGCAGAAGCCAATATGGCAAGAATGGATCGCTATCAGTCAGGATTTGACCCAGAAGCTAATATCCAGCATGCCACAACGGTCGAGGGATTTGGTTGGGCTGGTGGTGGGCTGGTGGTGGGCCAGTGCAGTCAGAATATTCCCGGTGGATTTTAGTGTCCCACTCCGCCCCTGGTGATAACTATGTATATGTCCCTGAGACCCTGAGCTTGGCCAGTATGTGTTCCCAACAGTTAAACATGTTATTATTTTGGTAGAAACTTAACATATGAAAAACTTTTTTTCCAAGAATTATAGGGCCAATATGTTACTGGATACCAGGAATGACCCATATACGACGTTGAAATGCAGAATGAATGGCTTATTTAATCTGTTTTTTTGTTTTTTTTTGCTAATGAATCGCTTGAACTGAATGATCAAAGTCACAAATTTGAATCAGTCGGAGTGGTTCCAGCGTAAATGATTCACTCAATTTATTTGGTTTGTCTGTTACTTCGCTTTTCGCATCTTCAGCCATGTTTACACGACACTACTACTGGCTTAGCTTGCTAGTTTTAAGACATTAAATATAAGAGAAAAAGTATTATGTATATTATAAATATGTATATTTCCATTTCGAAGATAACATCCAACACAAATCTAGGAACATACTGAGGTGAGGTAACACATTTACTGTTAACTACTGAAACACTCCATTAATATGACAAGCTTCAGCTCAAAATACGTTAGATGTAAACACTGTGCATTATGAGGGCGTTTGTAGCTTAATTCACTATATGTGAAATAGTCTGAGCTGCAGTTCAGTTGCTGACAGTTCAACAGGAAATCAGTTGAAAGCATCCAGTCATCTCATACCACTAAAGTCAATCTTATATATATATATATATATATATATATATATATATACTGTAATAAATATTTGAGAAATGATTGTATCTGATGGTATTAGTGTATACAGAGTGCTAGTAAATGTAAAAAGAGCAAATAGACACCAAACAGTTGAAGCTGATTCATTGACAATGATGCAGTTGTGTGGTGTGTTTTGTTCAGTGCTCATGAATCAGCAGTGGCGCAACTTTTTGAAGATTTCCCTTCAGCTTAATGGTTTGTTTTTGAGTGGTCACGTAATGGAGAAAATGTAAGATCGGTACATTTGATCTGAAAAGGAAAGCAGTTTGCTGTCTGTTCCATTAATGTCAAAAATCACTGCTCAAATCCCGTTTTCACTCAGTAACTTCATCTTTATCTTCAATTTCATCTTCGATAAGTACTGCTCAGCATTAAGCAAACACTGATAGTCTCACGCAGGTGCTGTATGTTTAGCTGCAGTTATCTTTGTCCTTTATTCACATTATGTAACAATCTTGGACTTTTACCTGCACTTGTTGTGAGACCTGAAAGACGGAACAAAATCAGTTTCCTTGGTAAAGTGAACCAGTTCACCTGCAAACAACTTCCTGCACTCATTTTAGCAACATGGAAAGAAATGTCTACATGATGGAATCTCAAAATACAGGTATCATATACTCTCTTTATGTTTATTATATGTAGGGATGGGTACCGAAACCCTGTATTTGTCTGGACGAATGAACAGAGACTGTGTTACTGTTTGAAAATCACTAACATCTCTGACAGGACGACAATCATTCAGACATCAAGCGTCAGAGAAGATGATCAGCTGAAGATTTAAGAAAGAACAGAATATCAACATGTCAACCTCCGATACGACAGGTAAAAATCACAGTCACATCATTGTTTAAAATTGATTAAAAGAACATTTTCATTCAGTTCTGTCAATACATTTTTAATTTTGAAGCAACATCTACTTTTTTTTTTTTTTTTTTGTATTTAATGAAAATGATCTAAATTAGTTTCATCTTCACAACAAACTCCAAACATATTTATTCTGATGTGACTTCTAAGCATCTCAGGCTTTCACTTAGACCAGTTTTGCTGTTTTAATAATTTGTTCAAATGTGATGAATGTCAAATATAATCTAAGACTTTCGTTTCATACAGTGATTGTCGTCCACAATCCTCCTTGCAGGAGAAGATGGAGCATGCTTGATCCTCCTAAGAGCAAGTCTTTATCTACTTAAAATGAAGTTAAATGTGAAAAATCTCTTTCTGGTCGATTCTTGCTATTTTTATCTGTAATGTTGGATTAAGATCAAGATCCTGTCATCATAACACGTTATATATCACATGTGCTCTGTGTTATTGTATGATGTGAGGATTGTGGACACTGAATGTCTGGTTTGACTGTCTGCAGTGAGGGTTGTTGTTCTGGGTTCGAGCGTGTCTGAAAACAGTCTGGTGGGGAACTTCATATTAGGACGAGCAGCGTTTGACAGTGAAGCTCCTCCAGATGTTGTGGAGAGAGTCGCAGGAAGACTGAAGGACAGACACGTGATCATCATCAACAGTCCTCAGCTGCTCCAGACCAACATCTCAGATCATCAGATCACACAGACAGTGAGAGAGTGTGTCCATCTGTCTGATCCAGGACCTCATGTGATCGTTCTGCTCCTCAAACATGAGCCGTGTTCAGCAGAAGATCAAGAGTGTGTGGAGAAGGTGCTGCGCTCTTTCTCTGAGCGTGTTTATCAACACACAATGGTGATCAGCACACAAGAGCCCACTCAAACCAATCACATCCTGCAGAACATCATTCAGAAATGTGCAAACAGACACTTCAGTCTTCAGACCAGCAGCTCTCCTCATGATCTTATGCAGATGTTTGAGGACATTGAGGAGATGAATGATGGACAACACCTGGATTGTGATGAAGGTTGACTGATTTTTACAATGGAGAAATTGAATATTGATGTTTATATTAGTAAATGAACTTGTTTTAATTTTCTTCTGTTCTCAGTTTCAGAGAGTGTGAAGCTGAATCTGGTTGTGTGTGGGAGCGACGAGACATTAAAATCCTCCATATCAGAGCTGATCCTGCAGCAGACAGACAGAAGATCAGATGTGGAGCTTCATGGATGTCAGATCAGTCTGGTGGAGCTTCCAGCTCTGATTCGGCTCTCAGAGGAGGAAGTGATGCGTCAGACTCACCGCTGTGTGTCTCTCTGTCATCCTGGAGTTCATGTTTTCATCATCATCATTCCTGATGCTCAACTCAATAATGAAGACAAAGCAGAAATGGAGGAGATTCAGAGGATATTCAGCTCAAGAATCAACAAACACATCATGATCCTCATAAAGCAGAATTCAGAGCATCAGACAGCAGAACTAAATGAAGAAACACAGTCTGTCATTGAAAGATTTGGAGGAAGACATCAGTTCATTGACCTAAACACACAAGGGTCTGTGTTGATGGAGAAACTGGAGCAGATAGTTGAGGAAAATAGTGGTGTTTGTTTCTCCACAGAGACATTGATGGAGACACAGATGGAAAAAATACTGAAATTTGAGAAAATTAAGTCACTAGAGACACATTTGCTGTCACAAGGTAATGAGCAGAAAATCATTTTGGGTCTTAAACTACAGAGCATGTTTTGAAATAGAATTTTCGATACAGTAGAGTTTGATTCCGTACATTTTATACATTTGCATTTTAAACATTAGAACTGCAAATTTCAACATTCCAAATTTCAAAAATTAAAAAACTAAAAAAATCCAAAGTCAAACATTCTAATTGACCAAAATCAATCAAAGGTCAAGCTTCAGTGTAGAGCCCTGCATTTTCTTAAACCCGCTCCCGCTGAATTTCTGACCTAATTTCTGATTTTCCACTCCCGCACGCGCCCGCAATGTTTGTGTCCACTCCCGCCCACTCCCGCAGACTTCCTTTCAGAGCTTGAGAAAAATGCTCACAAATATTCATACTAAATAAGTTAACATCCAGAATAACAGGCTTTTAAATTCCTACAAACATAAACAAACAACACTGGATTGTGTCAGTATAAAGGATCTGTCCATTTATTGCATTAATTAATGCTTTAGGTATTTGTGTATATTTACTGAAGATGCATGATCTTGGCAGTTTGACCCCATTGTAGTAAATATTTTTGGTGCATTGAAAATCATGCTTACTAAGATACCAACAGACATGCTAATTCAGCACAAATTGGTGCATGAGAAGTCACTAAAATGAAGTAGGCTGTTTGAACCTCGTAATTAAAGGGATAGTTCACTTTGAAATTAAATTTTGATATGTTTTAGCTTACCCCAAGAGCATCCAAGATGTAGGTGTCCTTGTTTCCGCAGTAGTTTCAATTTTGATATTTTTAGGTCCAACCGTTCTTGTCTGTCAGTCATATAATGCATGTCTATGGTCACCTCACAAAAGAAAATGCACAGATTCAAATTAAACAGTCCAAATTAAACAATTCCCCATTGTAAGTACACATTGATGACCTAAGACACGAAACGAGCGGTTTGTGTGAGAAATCGAACAGTATTTATGTCGTTTTTTACCTTTTGTAAATAACCACATCCAAGTTGAAGTGCGCGCGCCTCCTGGTGTGTGAGCGCGCCGGCGCTACTCCCTGAAAGCTCCGGAAGTGATCTCTCGCGCGTGAACGTCACTCATTGTTTACACAGAACAGAGATTGTAAGTAAGACGGCTAACAGAAATGGTACTCGTTTGCGCTTATCCGGGATGTTTAAACAAGAAATGGTTAAAAAAGGGATGTTTAGGGATGTTTAAAAAAGAAAAGAGTTACTTGTGCTCGCGCAATGGATCACGTCCGGCGCTTTCCGGGAGTAGCGCCGGCGCATCAATAAGCCAGAACGCGCGCCCCCTTCAACTTGGACGTGATTGTTTACAAGAGGTAAAAACGAATACTGTTCGTTTTCTCACACAAACAACTCGATTCGTGTCTTAGGTCATCAATGTGTACTTACGATGGGGAATTGTTTAATTTGGACTGTTTAATTTGAATCTGTGCATTTTCTTTTGTGAGGTGACCATAGGCATGCATTATATGACTGACAGACAAGAACGGTTGGACCTAAAAATATCAAAATTGAAACTACTGCGGAAACAAAGACTCCTACATCTTGGATGCCCTTGGGGTAAGCTAAAACATATCAAAATTTAATTTCAAAGTGAACTATCCCTTTAAATACAACATGGCTAGGCTGGCTACGTGCCTGTTACGTGTTCTTACCCAAGCATTCCAGTATATGAATATTATCATAACAACATGAAAGTTATCAACATAACTGATATTCAAAATGGTAAGCAAGCGCTGCTTATGGTTTATGTTTTGGTTTCTCCTTCTGAATGACGAATATATTCTATTAATAAAAGGTGCTGACATAGGTCAGCTAATTGTTTTCATGCAGGCGCAGAACGCACATGTCAGTTTACAGTCAGCCATAGTCTGTGCGGTGTGTTCAAACACAGCTTTTTGTCCAGACGCTGCTGACGAAAACACGGTCGGCTTTCATTGTCGCTAGTTCTTTGAAGTCATCTTGGTGTGTACCGGCCTTTACAAGCCAAATCTCACAATTCCCTGCGGGTCTCTAGCGAAACTTTCTGAACACCCACTCCCGTCCGCAGCAAAGGTAAAACCACCCGCTCCTGCCAGATTTGTCCCGTGCAGCCCTCTACTTCAGTGTTCCACAGAAAATTAAGATTATTACTACAGTCAGTCTGAAAATTTTGGCCAATAACTGCATTACTGCAATGCTCTGGAGCAGTGAAGCTAAACGTTTTACTGTAATTTCACAAATTTGACAATAAATTATGATATATGCCACAAAATTATTCATCTTCAAAAAATTAAATCTCTGTAATGTTTCCTGATCCATATTAGCTTATAACGAAACTGATGAATTTCCTCTTACAGGCTCAACAGAGAGAGAAGATGATCTGAGGATTGTGCTGCTGGGAAAAACTGGAGTCGGGAAAAGTGCAAGTGGAAACACCATCTTAGGAAGAAAAGCTTTTACAGCAGAAACATCTCAAGAGTCTCTTACTAAAAAGTGTCAGAAAGAGACATCTGAAATCAACAGCAGACACATTACTGTGATCGACACTCCAGGACTGTTTGATACTGAACTCAGTAATGAAGAAATACAGAGCGAAATCAGCAACTGCATCTCCATGATCCTGCCTGGACCACATATGTTCATCATTGTGCTCAATTTAGGACAACGATTCACTAAAGAAGAGACAACAGCTGTGGAGATCATCCAAGAGACATTTGGTGAAAACTCTTTAAAGTACACCATGGTGCTCTTCACCAGAGGAGATGATCTGAATAACAAAACCATTGAACAATGTTTGGGAAAACCTGGATCTGCTTTGAATCAGCTGATTGAAGCATGTGGAAACAGATACCATGTGTTCAATAATAAAGAGACTGAAGACCGAACACAGGTGACTGATCTACTGCAGAAGATAGACAACATGGTGAAAGCAAACGGAGACAGTTACTACTCATGTAAGATGTTCAGAGAGATGGAGAGAGAAAAACAAGAACAACAGAAGAACATACTGATGGAGAAAGTGGAGCAAGTGAACAGAGAAAGAGAAGAAGAGATGAAGAAACTAGAAAAAGAGAAAGAGAGGATAAAGATGATGATGGAGGAAGAGAGACAGAATCATGAGAAAGAGAAAATGAAAAGAGAAGAAGAATATAAAAGAGACATTAAAAAAAGAGACAAACAAGAGAGAAAGATTCGAGAGGAGACGAAGAGAGAACGAGAGGAATGGGAGAAACAGAAAGAGGAGGAAAACATGAGAGGAGAAGAAGAGAAGGAGAAAAGAAAGAGTGAAAAACAGATTTGTGTTGAACAGATTCATAGACTAAAGAGTGAAATGGAGGGAATAATCAGACAGAAAGAGAGAATAGAAAGAGACAGACAAGAACAACTAGAGGATTTAGAAAAGAGACTGAAAGAAGAAAGAAAGATGAGAGAAGATCAACAAAAGACACTTGAAGAGAAACTGAAACTCCTTGAAGAACAGCATGAAGATGAACTGAAGAGAAGACGAGTGGAGAGGAGAGAGGAATATGAACGAGAGAAAGAGGCGATGAAGAAGATCTGCTCTGAAACTGATCATTCACTGCAGGTGAGAAACATTAAGAGAATATATTAATGTTCATTTTAACCCTTTAAACACCTCAACCTCAATATCTCTAGTTCACAATTTATGTCCATTGTAAAAGACTCTTAGGCTACTGCCAATTCGCAGGGGGAGCATCACAATGGGATGTCAATTAAAACATCTTGAAAAAACATCTGTTTGCATATTTTATTTAGCCCAATTCCAGTAGACAGAATTTCCACAGGTGTATCAGACTGGTTTTGAAATCTGTACACAGCCACAACACCACATGAAAAAGTCCAGAGCAGCTGACTGCTGCTCTAAAGCAACCCTTCTTAAAAGGACACTAATTGAAGTGCTGAGTGCATAATAGGGTGCAGCTGGTAATAGTGGGTGGAGCTAGCCACCAGATCAGAGGAATTTCAGTAAAAAATAATAATCTGAACAACTATTGATTACGCTCAAAAGAGGAGACAGCTTATCTTTATTATATTTATGATTATATATATATATATATATATATACAGGGCTGGAAATGGGGGGAACGCGGGGGGACGGCGTCCGGGGAGTGAATTTCAAGGGGGCACGGCGTTCCAGTTCAAAAAAAGTGGTTGCATTTTTTGGGGGAAATAAAAGCGTTTCTATATTTTAAGCACTCAGCCTACAAAAGCCATAGAACAGCTCCGCACACAACCATAGACCAATACATAATAATAACAACAACGTAGCGGGCTGCGCAATGCTGACTGTTGTGATTGGCCATAATACCAGCCGGCAGCCAATTGAAGTGCTTTTCTTTCGGTGCGCGTCTTTCTCCTCACAGAAGCAGACCGCTTTAGGTAAATTCTCTGAGATAATAAATCATGATTTCTGCCGAAAATCTGAACTGAAACCGTTAATTTAACAGATGAAATAATCTGTTCTAAAAATAATGTCGTCTAGCTCGAAAAGAGCTCGAATTTCGACTAAAAACCGTTTCAAAATCTCCCACACTTGCACAAGCAAGTGACAGCTCCAGAAACGCACACAGTAATCCACAAATACATTCGCACAAAAGACATACTTAAAAATGGCGACACATGCTGGTCAAAACTGTAAATGTAATGAAAACATAGGCCAAGCATGTATTGATGCCTTTTACAAACTTACTGCAAATTGCAAAGTGTAATGTACATATATTATGTTATGTATATAATATGAAGTGTGTGTATAAGATGTTTCTTTATTAATTGTAGGGCTTGTTTTGTGTTTCATGGAGGGATTAGCTGTTCATGCCAATTAGAGACCATAATAATATAATTAATATACTAATGATTTTCTCTTTTTTATCATGCACAACGGGTCATCAATAGTAACAAAGCCTTGTTTGTGTCATTTCATCAAGCTTATCACGTGACGCTTTGCAGTCACAATGGCACGGTATAACTGATGTGTCAGTTTCATTTCAGATTTTCTGTAATTCATATTCATATTCATTAACTTGTTGACAAAAATTTAACATTTCTGAAATTCCAATTGTTAAAGGGGTCATTTCCTGGAGTGCACTTATAATGTTAATATGATTTTTACTTAAAAAAAAAAAAGTCATAATTTCGAAATAAATGAGTAAATAAGTTTTTTACCTGATTAATTTTAGAAAAAGAAAATCTTAAACTTAAATAATTACAATTGAGAAATCACTGATCACAGGTCAGGCATTAGAATGAACACTGTTACTTACATGATGTAGCATTGCTGTCGGATCCATATCATAAAAGTCTGTTTACAAAGCTTTGTTGAAATTGTGACTAAATTACCAAATAATCCACAGTAAAATCTAACTTTCACATTCTCACGTCACTATTCACTAATACGCCAGTTGGCAGCACCAAAGATATGATGATGCAGACATAGGCGTTGATCTTCTTCTGGAAAGGCTGTCTTTTGCTTTACTATGACATCATAATCACACACTTTTCTAATCAAGTCATTTTCTGACTTTGGTTTCAATAAAAGCTGTATTTGGAATAAAAAAGTATACATTAATAAATTAACACAATTATTATATTATATTCATAATTAAGTTATTTTAAAATGTAAGAAGGTTCAGATGACTGATAAGTCTGTCTAAATCTGTTTTGCCAACACTAAATAACAGAAATTCATTATTGGTTGTAATGATTATAATAGTAATTATACTATTGTTTTAACTTACTGTACTATTGTTTTTTTACACAGGGAGAAAACATTGACATCAAACCAGCAGAAGTCAAAGCAAAAAAAATACAAAATCTATTTCACAGACTTCATCTTGAAGGCCACCCTAATAAACTGAGAGTTGCAGATGTTCTTCGGATAAATGAACATTCATTACAGTCACATGAGTCTTGTGCTGAAGAACAGCTGATTCAGACTTTCATACAGAAACTACTGATGATGAACTACAGAGCAAGATACATTACAACTAAACAGACCAATGAAGAGGATCAAACACAGCAAAATGAAGGAACCAGTCCTTCTAACCTCATTCACCCAATGGATGTCCAGATGGCCGTGTTTCATTGTGCTGATGGTTTCCTGAAGCAGCTGATGGTCACTAAACTGTCCCAGTGTCAGTTCGCTCTGCCTCTGCTTGTTCCTGATCCATTCACACAACAGATTGATTTTCCTCTCTGGACATTCAGACAAATCAACAAGAGCTGGAAGATCAGAAACACCAACAATGAGATCATCAGACAAACCCAGCCCATCTACAAGACACAAACTCCAATGGTGTTCTTCTTCAGGTTTAACTTTGTCTCTTCATCCAAGTCTCAGCTGATGAACAGTCTGATCAATGAGAGACACGACACGTTCTTCCACAGGAACTGTCCAAACAGCAGCAGATCCAGAGTCCTGATGGATGGAGTGGTGGAGATCGCCTGGTTCTGTCCATCTGGCAAAGACACAGATAAATATAATGACTGTGTTGCGTTCTGTAATCTACACGGAGATGCAGGAGACCATGAGAAACAGATGCAGATCCTCGCTGAAATGAGCTCAGTCAATGTTGTTCTTCTGACACAACTGGACAGGATTGACAGACATGCAGCAAAGATACAAAACCTGTACATGAACAGAAAGCCACTCATTTGTATTTTTACTGAAGATGAATGTTCTTTAATTGAGACTAAGAAAGGAAAATACAAAATCGGTCTGAAAGACAGAAATCAGTCAGATGTATCTAAAGATCTCAGAAGAGCTATAAATGATTGTCTCTCAGAATCATCTCACACTTTCAGACTTGAAGATGTGTCCAAACACTCAGAGATCAGAGTAGATGAGGAAGAGGATGATGACTGCAGGAGAGGAAGAGCAGCAGCACAGCAGATGATGAGTTTACTGAAGAAGAAATATCTGACAGAAATCAAAGAATCATTTCTGCCTCATCAGGGGAAACTGTGGCATCAGTGGAGTCAGAAGAACAAAGAACTACATCGACCTCGAGGAGATGAGACAGAAATGGACATCAGTAGAAAACAAACAGAAATGAAGAAAATCTGCGAACAACAGCATAAATCTGACGTCAGTGGGTTTATAAAGCTTTTTATTAATGAAATGAACACAGATCATAACCAAGAGAAGATGTTTTTCCTCAAATGGCTCAGAATCCTCCTGGATAAATATACATCAGCTGATCTTTCTGATCTACATCACAAATATGATGAAATGTGGTCAACAGTCTTAAAACTAAAAGAGAATTATGATAAATCTGAACAACTCAAAGCAAAACAAGCAGAACTTAAGAGAATATCTGATGCTCTTCAAGCTGCAGACTTTGGTTTGGAGCACATCATGAGGGAGATCGGTCAGATCTATGAATCATGTTCATCTGTGAAGAAGAACAAGAAAGACCTGCAGGTTCACTTCTCTTCTCTCCCGAGTCTCGCAGCAGAGATGATGATCTGTGGATTTCCACTGGAGCTGATGGATGGAGATGCTGCTCATGTTCCTGTGATCTGGATCTCTGCTGTTCTAGATCAACTCATCCACAAACTGGGAGACCAGAGAGTCTTTGTGCTGTCAGTTTTAGGGATTCAGAGCTCTGGGAAATCCACCATGCTGAATGCCATGTTTGGACTCCAGTTTGCTGTCGGTGCTGGCAGGACAACCAGAGGAGCTTTCATGCAGCTGATCAGAGTCTCAGACGAGATGAAAACACAGATGAACTCTGACTATATTCTGGTTGTTGATACTGAGGGTCTTCATTCTCTAGAACTGACTGGAAGATCAACAAGACATCATGACAATGAATTGGCCACATTTTTTGTTGGTCTTGCGAATCTGACATTGATCAACATCTTTGGAGAAAACCCATCTGAGATGCAGGACATTCTTCAGATTGCTGTTCAGGCCTTCATGAGGATGAAGAAGGTCAGACTGAATCCCAGCTGTGTGTTTGTGCATCAGAACGTTTCAGACGTCACAGCTAAAGAAAAAAACAAGGAGGGAAGGAGACGACTGCAGGAGAAACTGGATGAGATGACAAAACTCACTGCTAAAGAGGAAGACTGTGATGCAGAATGTTTCAGTGATATAGTTAGATTTGATGTTCAGAGTGATGTGAAGTATTTTGCTCAGCTCTGGGAAGGCACCCCACCAATGGCTCCAATAAACCCACAATACTGTGAGAACATTCAGGAACTGAAGATGACTATCATGACTCATGCCACAAAATTATATGGAATGAGGCTAAAAGACTTCAAAGACCGTATTAAAGATCTCTGGGAGGCTTTACTAAAGGAACACTTTGTCTTTAGCTTCTCAAATTCTCTGGAGATTTCAGCCTACAGGAAACTGGAGACAGAATACAGGAAGTGGTCCTGGAGTCTTCACAGTGCCATGATGGATATTGAGAACAAACTACACAACAAAATAGAAAATGAAGTGATTCATAAGATTGATGATCTTCAAATAGAACTGAAGAAGACAAGTGAAGAAGTGAAAAAATCAATGTCTGAATTCTTTGAGAATGACAGGGATAAAGAGATACTGATTCAGTGGAAGACTTGGTTTGAAATCAAAATCAAAGAGCTTCAGGAAAACATTGTGAGAGAAACAAAGAGGAAATTAAATGAGGTTCTTCAGCAGCGAGACCTGAAGAAAAAGATTGATGCTCAGAGGAAATATCATGAAAACACTCTCTATGAAAAGAGCAGAGAACTCGCCTTAAACCTCAAAGACAAAACAAACGATGAAGAAAAACTGAAGAAAGACTTTGATTTGTTTTGGGAAAAGAGTGTGAAGATCATCATCAGAGACACTCCTGCAATCAGAGACATTGACATAATGAGAGATATGAGAGAGATCCTCAGTGACATCTATGAAAGTGTTCCTGTAGATCACTGGAGGGAGAGCAGGGATATTTTCAGTGTGCAGAGTTATTCTGAATATATAAAACTAAAAAAATACAGTGGAATTAAAGGAGCTTTCACAAATGCCATCAGATCAGTTAAACAGATTTATGGATTGATTCTGTCCAAAGAGGATGAAGCCCAAATAAGATTATTAGTCACAGATGTTGCTAATCAAACAGACAGAATGATTCAGTCATTTAACATCTCAAAGATGGGCTACAACAAAAGCTGCATTCAACAACTCATAGATTACACCAAGACAAGAGTAAGAGAACATGAGGAAGAACATGAGAAATATGTGTTCAAGAATGAATTCTTCATGGATTTGTTTCTTTCCATCTGTAAGAGAGCAAACAAGATGATCACTGACCAACACAGACTGTTCAGAGAAGCCAATGATCCTGTAATATATGTTGAGAAGAAGAGAGAAGAGTACTATAGTATTTTCCAGAAATACTGTCATGGAGCAACGTCAGCTTTTATTTTTGGTGAGATCATCTGTCAGAAACTGAAAGAGCCCATTGAGCAGAGCATTTACAAGAAGACTGCCAGAGATCTGACAAATGAAATGAGATCAAACTGTGAATCACTGAATGGAAACAGATCAAATCTGGAGAAACACATCCTGAAAACACTGGCAGAAGAGGAGAATTTTGATAAATACATGAACTACATTCATAATCCCAGAGATCACTTCAAGAGTTTCATCAGAGATGAAGTCAGTCGGTACATCACTGATCAGTTCACTGTCAGTGTTTTACTAAAGATGAAGGAGAACATTAAACTCCTGCAGCAGAAGATCATTAGAGCAGCTCATGAATCTACTGAACATGTTCAAGAGAACAGAGGAGATGCTGGTTTGTGGTTGAAGAGTTTCACACAGCAGCTCTCAGATAAGCTGATCTTCTCTGAAAAAGACCTCAGTGGAGTCAAACATGATGATGTTAATGATTTCAAACTCCTAGAAGATGCAATAAGACAAGAACTTACTGATATAATGTCTGAAATTTGCATAAGATTCAACACAAAGACATTTCCACCAAATCTGGACTATAAACACAGACCAGATGAGCTTCTGATTGATCTCTTCTGTCAGTGCTGTTGGGTTCAGTGTCTGTTCTGTGGATCCGTCTGCACCAACACCATAGAAAACCATCCTGGAGATCACACTGTCGCTTTCCACAGATTTAGAGGAATTAATGGCACATGTTACAGTTATACACAGAATCTCTGTACTGATATCTGCACTAATTTAGTGGCAAGTGATCGTTGTTTTAACACAGGAGATGGAAAGTTTAAATATAGAGAATACAGAAGAGCAGGAGGAGTTTATGCAAACTGGAGCATCATCCCTGATTTCTCTGATCTGCCCTACTGGAAGTGGTTTGTGTGCAGATTCCAGAAACATCTGGAAATATACTACAACAAAACATTTGATGGTTATGTTAATATGCCAGATGAATGGAGGAGATACTCAAAACAGGACGCTATTGAGAGTTTGGATAAATACATCTAATGGAGAAGATGAAGAATGAGACTCCTCTCAGATTCAGGCTCATCTACATCTCAAGAAGATCAGATCTCATCAAATACAGACCAGGGGCCGGTTGCATAAAAGGTTTAGACTAGTCTTAAAAAGTCAGTCAGCTAATTTTTTCTTTAAGACTGGTCATCATTTTTTTTTTTTTTTATTCAGTTACAGAAAAATTACAATTAGTCTAAGTTGAATCCAAAACATAAGACTGACCCTTTGGTTAACTGATAGTTGGTCAAACTAGTACTTAAGACACTGTCTTAACACAGAGGCTAAGTTTATGCAACTGATTTAAGACAAGATTCAGTCCCACATATGATAAAAAGTAACATATTCTGCAGTTTAAACATCTTAATCTCTATAATAAAACAAAAACAGATTGCTAATGATATATGATGTGTAAAAAATGTTTGTCTCAGACATGTCTGATTTATATCCAATTCCAGTACAAACATGCTTTATACAAATAATGTAACATTACTGGGCGGACAACAAAACACTATCACTGTGAATATTTTGTTCACTCTATTCATTAATCTTGACATGATTGTATTTGCAGTTGTTTGTGTGCAGAAGGACTCCAGTCAGTTCAGCTGTCAATCAAATTATCTGTTCCCAAAATAAATGAACAAACAAACATCAAGAACAATGTGTGCCTATTCTGCGCTCACTGCATTGGCTACCAATGAGTTCAAAATTTTGCTTTTTTTTGTACAAGGTTGTTAACTGTCTTGCTCCTCAATGTCTCTCAGAGTTGCTTACTGTGCACACCCCTATGTCTACGTCTGAATTTAAGTGTCTGTTAAAAACTCAGGTTACATGTTGTCTTGTTATATGTAAACTTTTTAAATATGAATGCAGTAATGAGGTTGGCCCTTTAAATGCTGTAATTAGGTGGATGTATGTACAGCACTACTGTCAGCTAAAGTTGTTTTGAAGGTGCTTTATAAATAAATTGAAATTGAAACTGAATTTCTGTTTCATGTAGTCTTTCTAAAGATGCTATATCCATTATTAGCAAATAGTCAATGTCTGGCCGACAGGTTTTTGTGTTTTATCTTGTAGTTATTTCCCCCTGTATGACACTGCCCTAAAGCCTAATCCACACTACTGTGAAAAAGTGAATTTCCATTCATTATTTTCCCTTCAACAAAGCATATAGTCCTGCATATAATTCATATAGTGTCTTTAAGGTTTATCAAATCAATTGCCAAACTGTTTCTTATTATTGTCCATTTTCATCTGTAATGAAGCCACTGAGGGTTTCAGTCAGTTTCTCAGTTTCACCGCTAGATGTCAGTAAAGCCGCACTGATTTCACATGAGCAGGTGAAGGATTTCTATTGCAGGAATTTATTAATTTACTCTGCATTCTTTTGGAACGGTTTAAACCAGGGGTGTCAAACTCAATTCCTGGAGGGCCGGAGCCCTGCAGAGTTTCGATGCAACCATAATTAAACACACCTGATCCAACTAATCAAGTCCTTCAGACTTAATTGAAAACTGCATAGTATGTGTGTTGGAGCAGGGTTGGAACAAAACTCTGCAGGGCTGCGGCCCTTCAGGAACTGAGTTTGACACCCCTGGTTTAAACTGATCTGAATATCAGTGGTCTGGTGTTTGTCAGATGTTCAGTTTCTGTTCTTCTGCTCTGCAGGATCTACTCATGGATCACTGCGTTGCTGGAGATCTGCTGATGTTGCTGAGTAAGTTTGGTGATCGTATCTGGAGGATGCTTCTGTGCACAGGTGTCTGTACTAACACTGATCAGTTCACTGAAACGCCATCAACCTGATTCATTCGGCTGCACTGCTGCAAGGGATTCACTCGGGAAGAATGTCTCTAAAGAAGTATGGTTTTGGTTGTAAGGCAAAGATAACTTTGCTCAGCTTCCCGAAGAACCCAGCATTACGTGAACAGTGGATGCAGTTCCTTTTTCCGGGGCAGCAACGGAGTTTATGTGTGTTTGTGACGAATGTTTCATATACGAGGCCCAGTTCAACGCTAGGTTTGCACATTGTTTGATACTGAAAGACGGAGCGGTCCCAGATATGAAAGGTCCCACTCATGATTCAGAACAGCAGATGGTAAGTGAAACAGCATCAAACAGCATCAAATGTGTGTTTTATTAGCAATCCCAGCACAAGTCTGTTTGTCTCCTTAAGAAGAATCGCTCTATGTTCTCCCAACTGTATGTCGCTTTGGACAAAAGCCTCTGCCAAATGCCTAAATGTCTAAATGTAAATGTAAATGTAAATGACAAGTGATCATCGAACTTAGCTCCGCCCACGGCGCGCCTCCAGAAGTTCGGCTTTTTCCGAAATCGGAAAGCTGTATTTTTCTTTTACAGATATGATAAAACTAAAGACTTTTTGGAGATAAGGATACAGTACCTCTCTATAGGCACTCAGGAATAACATGAGATTAGGTGAAACTGCGTATGTTATGTACCCTTGAATGGTTTTATGTTTTGTACTGTTTAATTTTAAAAAGAAGGAAAACGGAAAAAAGATTTGTGATACGCACTCTGAAGTTCCGAGCTGAATCGAAGTCACGAGTTTGAATCAATCGGAGCGGTTCCAGCGTAAATGACTCACTCAGTTGATTTGGTTCGTCTGTTTCTCCGCTTTTCGCGTCTGCAGCCATGTTTACACGACACTGTCAGTATTACTACTGGCTTAGCTTGCTAGTTTTATGACATTAACTGAAATAAGCGAGAAAAGTATTATGTTTACAAATAGAATATCCATATTTCCTTTAAAGATAACATCCAACACAAATCTAGAAACATACTGAGGTGAGGTAACCGGTAAAGCATCTAGTCATCTCATATCACTAAAGTCACTAAAGTCTTATACTGTAATAAATATTTGAGAAATGATTGTATCTGATGGTATTAGTGTATATAGAGTGCTAGTCAATGTAAAAAGAGCAAATAGACACCAAACAGTTGAAACTGATTCATTGACAATGATGCAGTTGTGTGGTGTGTTTTGTTCAGTGCTCATGAATCAGCAGTGGCACAACTTTTTGAAGATTTCCCTTCAGCTTAATGCTTTGTTTTTAAGTTGTCACGTAACAGAGAAAATGTAAGATTGGTACATTTGATCTGAAAAGGTAAGCAGTTTGCTGTCTCTTCCATTAATGTCAAAAATCACTGCTCAAATCCTGTCTTCACTCAGTAACTTCATCTTTATCTTCATCTTCGATAAGTACTGCTCAGCATTAAGCAAACACTGATAGTCTCACGCAGGCGCTGTATGTTTAGCTGCGGTTATCTGCAGCCTAACAATCCTTTAACAAATTTGGATTATAATGTGTTATTGTCTTATGTGTAAGCCAGGTTAAAGAGATGGGTCTTTAATCTAGATTTAAACTGACAGAGTGTGTCTGCCTCCTGAACAGTGTTAGGTAGATTGTTCTAGAGTTTGAACACTAAATAAGAAAATGATCTGCCGTCCGCAGTTGATTTTGATTCTAGGTATTATCAAATCAAGAGTTCTCAAAAGTTTCGAGAACGCAGCGGATGTGAGGGACTATAATGTGATAAGAGCTCGCTCAAGTAATGAGGAGCTAAACCAGTAAGGGCTTTATAAGTAATTAGCAAGATTTTAAAATAGGGAGCCAGTGCAGCGTTGACAGAACCAGGCTAATATGCTCATACTTCCTGGATCTAGTAAGAACAGCTTGAATTAACATTTCTGCATTTGACATTGAGAGCATAGGTTGTAATTTTGATACGTTTTTGAGATGGAAAAATGCGTTTTTGCAAATGCTAGAAATGTGGTTTTCGAAGGAAAGATTGCCTAGGTTCCTGACTGATGAATTTACAGAGCAGCCATCAAGTATTAGACCATGTTTTAGGTTATTACATGTGGAGGTTTTAGGTCCGATAATTAAGTCCTCTTTTTTTCAGAATTTAGCAGTAAGAAATTACTTGTCATCCAGTTTTTTATATCAACTATGCATTCTGTTAGTTATTCAAATAGGAATATAGAGCTGAGTATCATCAGCATAACAATGAAAGCTAATCTAAACAGTTTAGTAACCGCATAGCAACATCTTGGCAACCCATAAAGAAATCCACCAGCAAACGCATATTATAAATGCCCTAGCAAACATAGATTATTCAGAATATGCCAGCAACTGCATAGCAACACCCCGGCAAACATTAAGACCACCCTAGCAACTGCACTGCAGCTCATTAACAATCAGTTAGAACTAATAACTGAAAGCACATCAAAAATGTCATTACCAATCATTCAAAACACAGTTACTGACTGCATAGCAACACCCTGGCAACCATGGTTGCTATGTGGTTGCTAGGACAGTGTTATGCAATTGCCAAAGCATTTTGCACAGTTGCCAGGGTGTCACAATGTCCGCTGAGTGTTTACCAGGTTTCATGTTTCTGTGTAGTTGCTGGGGCATTCTGAGTGGTTGCAAAGTAAGTTAATATGCATTTGCTAAGGCATTCTTTTTTTTTTTTTTTAAGACTAAGGCTAAGACTTTTAATGCTAAGGCATTCTAATTGGTGGTCGGCAGGTTACCAGGGCGTTGCTATGCAATTGCTTGTAATATAACACTTGCTATGCTGTTAGTTAGGAGTACAGAATGGTTGGTAATTCATTTATGTGGTTGGCAGGGTGTTGCTATGCAATTACTAAGGCATTCTGAGCAGTAGTCAGCATGTTGCTAGGGCGCTTAAGTGGTTGCCAGGGTGTTGCTATGCAATTAATAAGGCATTATAAGTGATAGTTAGCATGTTGCTAGGACACTTGAGTGGTTGCCAGGGCATTGCTATGTGGTTACTAAGGAATTCTAAGCAATAGTTAGCATGTTGCTATGGTGCTTGAGTGGTTGCCAGGGTGTTGCTATGCAGTTAATAAGGCATTCTGCGCAGTACTTAGCATGTTGCTAGGCTGTTTGAGTGGTTGGCAGGGCATTGCTATCCAGTTATTAAGGCAGAGTGTAGTTAACATGCTGTTAGGGTGCCTGAGTACTGCTGTTCAATTAATAAGGTATTCAAAATGACATTTAGCATATTGGTAGGCTGTTTGGGTGGTTGACAGAGTGTTGCTATGCTGTTACTAAGGCATTCAGGGTGTAGTTAGCATGTTGCTAGGGCATTGCTATGCAGTTACTGATGCATTTTGTAACTGCATACATATAATGTTGACAGGGTGTTGTTATGCTGTTACGCATTCAAAGTGTAGTAAACATGTTGCTCTGGTGTCTGGGTGTTTGCCAGGGTGTTGCTATGCATTTACTAAAGCATTATGAGTAGTTAGCATGTTGCTAGGGTCTTTGAGTGTTTGCCAGGATGTTGCTATGCAGTTAATAAGGCATTTTAAGCAATACTTAGCATTTTCATAGGCTGTTTGAGTGGTTTCCTGGGTGTTGCTATCCAGTTACTAAGGCAGAGTGTAGATAATATGTTGCTAGAGCATCTGAGTTTCTGCCAGGGCTGATGTTACTCAACTACATTTTTCTGTTAGTTAAGTGTCAGTAATTGAGTGTGTGATTGAGATGTGTTAGTGCTAATTCAATGAAAGCGGCAAAGTGACCCATCAGTGAGTAGCTGCTGTAGTCCAGCATGTTCATGATGACTCACTGCTATTAAATCATATTTTTCATATTTAATTTGTAGTTTTCCAGCAGGCAGATTTCTGAGGGCAGATGAATGAGATTTGAGAGCTGGTTAGATCAGTGTCACACTCTGTTTACTGCAGAACTCCAGTTAAACCAGTCTGAGCACGGCCAGGAAAAGGCTCATTCAGACCCACCATGGCTTTATCTGCTCAACCTGTGAATGTCAACTCAGGGTTGTGTAAACAAGTCAAAAACATATCTAAACCACCACAACCAGTTCGGGAATTAAACGCATCTGAACCAAATATGCAGAATATGTGTCAGTTGTAGAGAAGGAAATTAACTAACTACCCACAAAAAACACACTTTCACACATTTAAAAGTTAATGTAAACGTGACAAAAATGCTAAAAAGTTATATAACTTTTAAAAAACATTTCCTGACTTCATCTTTAACACTTCATTCATTGATTCACCATTTCAAACTCTTTTTCCCATTGATGTTTTTGTGTAAGGTGTGTTTGTTCATCTCTTCTTTTGTTAAGCAACACATGCACTGCTTTTTTGTTATATAGCTGCTGATATTGATACTGTTTCTGTTGTTTGTTTCCTGAAGGTAAAGACTTTTGTTCCTGATTCTTTCAGCTCAGGCACTGAAGTGTTGAATCTCTGCTATTTGTGGTTTGAGTCACTGCCAGAGTCTTACTGTAAAAACACAAACATTTCAGACCTGCGTTATGTGTTTTAAGTAATTGTGCTAATGTCATATAGATAAAAGATAAAGATAAAAGTGATTGCAAAGCTGTATTCACTGGTACAGGAGTCAGACCTTATTGTTTGCAGGGTGAAAGGGCAAGGTGGATCAGAGGCGGGGTTGGGGTCTGTGCTGATGGGTCTATTGGTTGCACTAGCCAGCAGGGATGGAGTGGCTGAATTTTAAAGTTTACCATTTTAAAAGTAGGCTATCATCTCTTAGTATCTTTATTGGTTCCTTGATGTGTTTCCATCTATATATTGTGTGAGGATCGGCTGAGACATGATTTGGCTCTGGATGATCAAGTGTGACTTGACTTGGCTTAGAAAGAGCTGGACACCAGCAAACAGATATACTGAGGACTGAGGAGGCGTAATCTAAGGACAGGCGAGGGTAAATCAATGGCAAATGTAATCCAGGGAGCAAGGCAAATGGGTAATCCACAGACAGGCAAGAGTCCGAAACAACAACACAAAGGGTTAATCCAAGACAGGCTAGAATGTTCCAGGTCAGACAGAGAGACAGGCAAAAGCTAGGAAACCAGGCTCAAGACACGATAGGAACAAGAATAAACTAGAATCTGAAAATCTGGAAATAGCTCCGTAAATTGGCTAACACTAGGAGAGCGTTAAATGCTAGACAATACTCAGCAGTCAGAAAGAGAAAGTCCATAGGTGTGTTCAACTTGAGCCACGGTTATAGACTGCAAAGTGTCCAACTTTACATGACATATCCGTTTTTAACTCTGTCCCCTACTGCAACTGTCTGATCTCATTGACTGCCATCTGTAGGTTCAAGTCAAACACACCTATTATGTTTGGACATTATGATTCTGACTCTACTAAAAGCAGGGTTCCTTTTCTTTGTAAATTTTATCATCACAAATGTAAATTTGCCAACAACAAACCACAGTTTCTTGCTTTTTTTAATTTAAAAGTTGTCTATAGGTTTGGGCGTTTTTTTTTTTTTGGAGTGGGCAGGTTTTAGTGAGCTTAGGGGCTGGAAAAATTCATCCAGTTTGGCAACACTGTGAGGAATTTGCCACTTCTTAGAGCTGCGCAGGTGTATTGCACCATGACATCCTTAAGCTCCACAAAAGAGGGAAAAGGTAACTATTTGTCTTAATTTTAAGGTTATTTTTGGTCATAATAATTACATTGACAATAATTTGTGCAATCTATTTAGGGCACACAAGTGTTTTACCACAGAATCTCCGTAATGATTTACTTTCAATTTGTAGCGCACACTTAAAGGGTTTACTTCTGAAAGCGGGCAATGGTAAACTTATTAAAGTTTAAAATCATTTTATTTAAGGCGTTAAAAATGAAAACGAAAGAACACAACATGCAATTAAGCTGTTGAAATGCAGGCAATGTAAGTGAAATAAAACTGATAACATAAATCTGCTCATTTCTCACAGGTCAATTTTAATCCAGAGTTTGTGTAGCTCCTATTAAAAAGTAGAGTTGTTTTTCGTTGTGCCTGGTTCATAACTGCATTGACTCGATGGATCACATTCCATTTGAGCAAACATTCAGTGACTTCGAGCCAAACGCCGCAATACCTGGAAAAGTGCGGAAAAAAAGTTATTATGGGGAGTGGGGTAAATTTTTTCTTTTACTTATGTGGTCCTCCTGATAATTTCAGGATCTAAAGTGTTTCCTCTTATTTTAAATCATCTCATTAAAAAAAGTGTTCCTGTGGCTTTGCCCCAGGTTAGGAGTAATCTGGGTGTAAATCTATTGAAAACTAATTTAATAATCAAATTTTCTTTACCAAATAATGCAATTTTTTTTTTATTTTTTTTTTTCACAATTAACTTTGAACAACACAAAGCCAACCAAATGAAGTTGAAATTTCAATATCTTTCATTGTTTGCATTTCTGAAATGACATTTTGAACACCAACAGATTAAACAGAGAGTTGGTTGAGTAAAATTAAATATATATATATATATATATGATTAAACATTTTGTTGCTTATCAGAAAGGATTGGGTGTACGTGTAAACTTCCTATCAAAGAAACGTGAGGAACAAAAGATAAACTAAACCATTATTGCACTGAAATTATTCCAGTTTATACTTAAAAAGTTTAACTCAACTTCAGGGTAAAATAAATAATGCTGGCTTGGTTTACCCCACAGCGTTTGGCTCACTTTGCCCTATAAGCTGCCATTTTGGGGGAAAGAAAATTGCTAGCTTACCAATTCAGGCTAATATTTAGCTAAATGATTTGCATGGATTTATATTTTGTTAAATCAACAATATGCATCATAAATATTTTTAGACCCGGATGAATTTGCTTTGAAGTAACAGCTTTTACATCTGTTATGCTAAAATTGTACTTTTATTTATTTTTAACAGTTTTTTAAATTTTCACAGTGGCCATATGACCATATGACCATATGACAGTAAAAAAGTACAGTTGCCAAGATAGAGGGAGTGGGTCAACTTACCCACTGGCTCAACTTACCCCCCTCACCCATTCTCAGTATGCAAATGTATGTATTTTATAATAGTGTATGTGGATATGTGCATGAGCTGGTACAGTGGTATATAAAAATGACTATGATTATAACATGTAAATAATGTTATTACTGTTTTTAATGTAAGTTAGGCATAAACCTTCTTAGTTATAATGAATGTAACAAGACAGAAATATCAAACCGTAAAAGCCTTTTCTGTAAAAAGTCTATAAGGCCCCTAGTGACCATAGTTATGAAATAGTGCAAGTATATTTTTTTCTGCACAACAATAATAGAATCTATGATGTTTCACCAATAACTACTCAATTTTTTGTAGGTAGAAGGGACAGCTTTGAATTAGGTTGTCCAAATTGTAAGTACACACCTACAAATGTTTACAATATTTGCATTTGCTTTGCATGTTTTTCTTTACAATAAAGTTGTCTATATTTAGTATAATGTGTGTAACAAACAAAAGAGTGTTGAGGTCAACACCAACACACATTGAGGTATAGAAATTCAACGCTGATTAAGAAAAACTGCGCTGGTATCGGATCAATATCGGTATCAGCAGATACTCTGAATTTTTGGTATTCGATTGGGATCGGTTCTGAAAAAGTGGTATTGAGCAACCCCTCATCTGTTTTATTCGTATGCACATGAGCGTATCCTCTCACTCTTTTTCAGTGTCTGAGAGAAGACTGGTGTTGGTGGGAATGACTGGAGCAGGTAAAAGCTCCTCTGGAAACACCATACTGGGCAGAATAGCATTTAGAGCTGACGAAAGTCCTTCATCGGTAACCAAAGAGTGTGACAGAGTGACTGAAAATGTGGCAGGGAGAAAAATTACTCTGGTAGATACACCAGGCATGTTTGACACCGATATTCCAGAGGAGGAACTTCTGAGAAAGGAGATCAGTAAGTGTATAAATATGACTGCACCCGGACCTCACGCCATCATCCTGGCCATTCAGGTCGGCTCATTTACTGAAGAGGAGATGCTTTCGGTGAAGAAGGTCAGAGCCATATTCGGAGAAGAAGCAGATAAACACACAATCGTCCTCTTCACTCACGGCGATGAACTGGAAAACACTATTGAGGAGCACATCAGTGAAGCCAGTGAAGACCTGAGAGAAATCCTGAGTCGCTGTGGGGATAGATATCACGTCTTCAACAATAACGACATGGAGGATCGTAATCAGGTTGTGGAGCTGCTGGAGAAAGTAGACGACATGGTCAAGGCTAACGGAGGTCAATATTACACCGGTGACCCATATCAGGGTGTAGAGCTCATGCTGAAAACTAAAGAAGAGGAGCTCAGACGAGAATATGAGAAAAAAATAGAAGAGAAAGAAAGAGAACTGGAGACCAAATTTGCTAAAGAGAAGCAGAAGCTGGAGGAAAGATTGAACGAATACAAGCGTTATTACGAGGCAAAGGTTCGACTAGAGACTGAACAGATGTATACTAATGAGAAAATACTGAAAAAGATCCTTACCAAGTTAAAAATCCTCACAGTCAAAATGTAAACAAACTCTGGGTAACATATTAAGAGTTCCAAAGCAAAAAGCCTCTAAAAGCCATCTTGGTCAAAAATAAAATAATGATACTGTATATGTATATGTTCATCAAGTACTTTCACTTCAAATGCACTAAATCCCAGCCTCAACCCATTCAGAAGTACGTAGAAAACTATACATAGTAGTCAGAAAGGAATACTCATTTTAAAGAAAAATGTCAGATGTACTTAGAGGAGCATCTGAACTCTTCATATGCTCAGGCTTAAAAGGCCTTCTCACAGTGAACATGATGTAAATAAACATGTTGAACTGAATTATGAAATTGTGTTCTGAGAGGACATGTGATTACAAATGCGATTAAAATCATTAATTCAGCAAGTGTTTAATCAAACTGTGCATACAACATGAAATGTGTATTTTTATTCACTTATGTGTAATGTGATTCTATCTTATTATGTATGTTGTTTTTGACTTTTTGTACTGATGAGCAAAAGACAATTTCCACTTAGGTGACAATAAAGTTATACGATACAATATGTATTGTAACTATTGAAACATGTCTGCATAGTCATTTCTTGAAGCAGATGGCCAACAAATATTGCAGACCTATGCTTTATCTGCTGCTTGTTTTTCTCTCTTTCAGTGTGCTAGTGAAATATCAGATAAATATAAATAGACATGACAATAATCATCAAACCAGAAGAATATTTCACACCAGCTGAACCAAGAACTAGTGCTCATTATACAGCTTAACACACATTTACATTTAGACATTTAGCTGATGCTTTTATCCAAAGCAACTTTCAAAAGAGGACAATGGAAGCAATCAGAATCAACAAAATAGCAATAACATGCAAGTGCTATACAACAAGTCTCATTTAGTCTCAGCTAGCAAGGTTTCTTTTTAATTGTGTATTAAGAAGAGAATTACAAAAGAGGGCGCTAGAGTTAGAGGGACAAATAAAGATGGAGAAGATGTGTTTTTAACGATTCTTGAAGATGGCTAAGGACTCAGCTGTTTGGAGTGTGTTGGGCAGGTCATTCCTCCAAGAGTGAACATTTAAGGTGAAAGTCCATGAAAGTGATTTTGTGCCTCGAACAATAATGCGCCGTTCATTTGCAGAACCCAAGCTTCTGGAGGCACATAAATCTGAAGTAATGAATTTAGGTAAAGGGGTGCATAGCCAGTGGTGGTTTTGTAGGCAAACATTAATGCCTTGAATTTTATGCGAGCAGCTATGTAGCCTGCAAATTGACGAAGACAGGTGGGACGTGCGTTCTTTTCGGCTCATTAAAAATTAATCTTGCAGATCCATTAATATAATACTACTCACTGTATTATAGCTACTATTATTATTTATCACATATCTACAACATAAGCCTATGCAGATCAGCATTACACTGTCCACTGCGCATGTGTCTAATGCACCCCTGTTTTGTTGTTGTAAATTCTTCTGATCTATTTCATTCTATCAATGTGTTGTAATAGTCAAAAGGGTCTACTGAGTGCAATAATGACAATACCCCACAGGAATAAGGGAAAACACTATATGATAGGAAAACACCCAACAGTTTTTTTTAAAACTATAGATGTGTTTATTAGGCCTATTTGCTGGCAATATGAAAAACAGTTTTAAGATACTATTTTACTTTCAATTTTGCTGTGCTCTGCCATTGGCTAACGCCCTACCCATGTGATTCTCGTGACCTCATTCTTCTAGTCCAACTGTTCTCAATTCCAGACCTCGGATTGTTTTGGTAATACCACTGATGCATAAGGTTTTAATTATATTTTATTAGTATTATTTGCTTTTATTTATATATTTTAAGCTATTACTATTTGTCTGTATGTATTTATCTTTGTATGTCAAACTTTTGTCTTTTTATTTTATTTTATTAAGTTTTATTCCTGTGCAAGTTTTGACTGTTGTGTCTTTTGTACATCTGTTTAATGTTTGCATAATAAAAAAATAAAAAATTCCAGACCTCGGCGTTCCATTCGGAAGGGCTCATCCCTATGCACTTATCCCTCCAAATATTCCGCCATAATTTTCCGAACGAAGCGAACCATTTAAAGGTCATAAAAGTGTGCGAGACGTGCATTTAAATAGTAGGTATTTATTATGTAGGATGCATTTATGTCACACTTCACACGTGTCTTGTAAGTTTCGTCTGTGTGTGAAGACGCTGCTTGCAGTGGTGCAGCGCAAATTCATTAATGAGTGCTCTGAAGTGAAGTAAACCTCATTTTAGGATTTCACCTACTCAGGGAGTATAGGGAACAGTGAACACTGTGTAGGGACCATGCCAATCGGAAAACAGTTCACGCACGGAGCTCTCTTCTAACGAGCTGGTTATCTAAATCAGGTGTGTTCACTACGAGAGACATGCAAAATATGCAGGACTGGGACAGGAATTAGGAACCGTTGATCTAGTCAAACGGGTAATCTTCTATGCAGGCGCAGACTTCAGCGCCTACTTCCGTCAGTTTTCAGTTCTCAGAATTCGAATTCGCTCACTTCAAATATGAAACTTTTCTCGACGGTTCTTTTTCGTGTAAGGTAAGTCCTAAAAATGTTTTCGATGTTTATGAGCGTCCAAACGCTCCAAAAATAAGATGACTTGTTGCACAAAGTAATTACTATTTAGGTGTAATGTAAAATGACTACAAGATTGGCATTCGCAGGGTAAGCTTTGTAAAAGTGTCAATTTAATTTCAAGTGTAAGAAAAGCGTTTTACTGTTGTGTTTTTTTTTTTTTTTTTTTTTTTTGTTAGTGTAATCCATGTACAGGAAAAAAAATACATCTAAAAAAATGGAATATCGTGAAAAAAGTTATTTTTTTGTTTGTGACTTTCATATATGTCATAGACGTTTGTTCTATTCGAACATTAGTGCCCTGCCAAGTGGACATTACAGGTCCTTCTAAAAAAAATTAGCATATTGTGATAAAGTTCATTATTTTCTGTAATGTACTGATAAACATTAGACTTTCATATATTTTAGATTCATTACACACAACTGAAGTAGTTCAAGCCTTTTATTGTTTTAATATTGATGATTTTGGCATACAGCTCATGAAAACGCAAAATTCCTATCTAAAAAAATTAGCATATTTCATCCGACCAATAAAAGAAAAGTGTTTTTAATACAAAAAAAGTCAACCTCCAAATAATTATGTTCAGTTATGCACTCAATACTTGGTCGGGAATCCTTTTGCAGAAATGACTGCTTCAATGCGGCGTGGCATGGAGGCAATCAGCCTGTGGCACTGCTGAGGTGTTATGGAGGCCCAGGATGCTTCGATAGCGGCCTTAAGCTCATCCAGAGTGTTGGGTCTTGCGTCTCTCAACTTTCTCTTCACAATATCCCACAGATTCTCTATGGGGTTCAGGTCAGGAGAGTTGGCAGGCCAATTGAGCACAGTAATACCATGGTCAGTAAACCATTTACCAGTGGTTTTGGCACTGTGAGCAGGTGCCAGGTCGTGCTGAAAAATAAAATCTTCATCTCCATAAAGCTTTTCAGCAGATGGAAGCATGAAGTGCTCCAAAATCTCCTGATAGCTAGCTGCATTAACCCTGCCCTTGATAAAACACAGTGGACCAACACCAGCAGCTGACATGGCACCCCAGACCATCACTGACTGTGGGTACTTGACACTGGACTTCAGGCATTTTGGCATTTCCCTCTCCCCAGGCTTCCTCCAGACTCTGGCACCTTGATTTCCGAATGACATGCAAAATTTGCTTTCATCCGAAAAAAGTACTTTGGACCACTGAGCAACAGTCCAGTGCTGCTTCTCTGTAGCCCAGGTCAGGCGCTTCTGCCGCTGTTTCTGGTTCAAAAGTGGCTTGACCTGGGGAATGCGGCACCTGTAGCCCATTTCCTGCACACGCCTGTGGAGAATCGGTCCTTCTCCACAATCTTCCTCAGGGTCCGGTCACCTCTTCTCGTTGTGCAGCGTTTTCTGCCACACTTTTTCCTTCCCACAGACTTCCCACTGAGGTGCCTTGATACAGCACTCTGGGAACAGCCTATTCGTTCAGAAATTTCCTTCTGTGTCTTACCCTCTTGCTTGAGGGTGTCAATGATGGCCTTCTGGACAGCAGTCAGGTCGGCAGTCTTACCCATGATTGCGGTTTTGAGTAATGAACCAGGCTGGGAGTTTTTAAAAGCCTCAGGAATCTTTTGCAGGTATTTAGAGTTAATTAGTTGATTCAGATGATTAGGTTAATAGCTCGTTTAGAGAACTTTTTCATGATATGCTAATTTTTTGAGATAGGAATTTTGGGTTTTCATGAGCTGTATGCCAAAATCATCAATATTAAAACAATAAAAGGCTTGAACTACTTCAGTTGTGTGTAATGAATCTAAAATATATGAAAGTCTAATGTTTATCAGTACATTACAGAAAATAATGAACTTTACCACAATATGCTAATTTTTTGAGAAGGACCTGTATATTCCGCCATGATTCAGCACGAAGCGAGCGTATATGTTCCATTGAAAGGTCATTAAATCGTGCGAGACGTGAATCTATATTGCATTTATTTACAGAGGCGTTTATGTCACACTTCACACTTCTCTAATAAGTTTCATGTGTGTGAAGACGCCGCTTGCGGTGGTGCAGCGCAAATTCATGGATGAATGTTTCGAAGTGAAGTAAACTTCAATGGATTTCACCTACTCGGGGAGTATAGGGAACAATGAATACTGTGTATTGAAACACAGTTCGCATCTTTCATATATTCTAGTTTCATTACATGTAAAGTAAAACATTTCAAAAGTTTCTTTGGTTTAATTTTGACATTGTCTTTTTCACATTGTTTTAGTTGAATACAAAGAAGGAGTAAATAATTCAGGAACAAAACAACAAACAATATGGTACACTGAAAAGAGGCCTTGCTACGTTTTTTGTCAAATTAAACGTCACCTTTAAATGTGACCTATTATGCTCCTTTCTACAGGATGTAAAAAAAAAAAGTCAGATATCCTCAGAGTGTGAAGTTTTAGCTCAAAATATAGCTTGATAAAATTTATACAGTATTACAGTTTGTCAATCTAAAATGGTAATTGTGCCTAAAGTGATGAAAATGTACTGCTTTTTATTGTTAAGCAACAAAAAAATGCTGGGAAAGATCAGCAAAATATAGATGGACAAACAATGAGGTTAAGGAAGAAAAACAGGATGAAGGGAAATGAGGATGATGAAGAAGAAAACTAATAATATAGATACTTTTTGTTAGTTAGTCTTTGTATGTTTGTGGGAGCTATTTTTGTTAAATTTGGATTGCTAATATAGCAGAGGTATTTTTTATTTATTTTTCTAATATAGAAGAGTCATTATTTCTATCATTATTTCATTCATTATTTTTGAAACTTGTCATAATAAAACATCTTGAGTAACCTCTGAGAAGCCTATTTAAATTTGTGTCTGTGGTTATAGATAGTATTTTGTAATATAACAATTTTCTATACATTCAGAGGAGGCATACTTTAAATGCATTGAAATTATAAGGCATTTTTGAGTAAACTTCAAGTATCATTTGAGTATCTTGAGTATATCTTTGAGTATGTTTGATGAATATGTGTTAATTTTTCCTTTTTGTTTTTAGCCCTAGACCACTTCTTGAAAATGGCAGAAAGGAATAAACCTCTGAACATTGTGTTACTGGGAAAAATAGGAGCTGGAAAAAGTGCATCAGGAAACACAATTCTGGGACAACAAGCTTTTGAATCAAAGAAAAGTTTCACAGCTGTCACACAAGACAAAGCTGCTGCATCTGGGACTGTCTGTGGACAAGCGGTCACTGTTTATGACACACCAGGATTATGTAACCCAAAGCGGAGTGATGAAGAAATTCAACAAATACATGCAAATGTTCTTCGCCAGTGTGAATCAGGTCACTGTGTGTTTCTGCTGGTCATCAGAGCTGGCCGATTCACTGAAAAAGAGAGAAAAATTGTGGAGAAGATTGAAAAGCTACTGGGAGAAAAACGTTTGAAGAAAACCTGGATTCTCTTCACTGGAAAACTTAACAAGACAATTGAAAATTTCATCAGTGAATCTGAACCACTCAAGAAACTCGTTCAGAAATACGATCAGAGATATCACGTGTTCAACAGCAACAAAACAGGATGCGATACACAAGTTCAAGAGCTGCTTACAAAAATATATAGGCCGACAACATACCCTGGCACAGGTGAGTTTTCAGTATACAAAATATGTGATCCCAAAACTATTTTTATTTTGTGTGTAGCTTGAACATAACAAAAATTATGTCTATCTGAAGTTGTCTGATAGCTATGATTTTCAGGAATGGAATTTTGAGAAAAACGTGTTTAAGGAGAGCTGTCAGGAGTTCTATACTGCACAAAAGTTTTTCGTTGTTAATCATTGGTACAATCTCCAAACTTTTGATCAACCCTTGTATGTTTAAATAGCACGAATAATATACCTTTGTAGCATTCAACCTATTTTTTGAATTTCCTGATAAATTCCTCTTTGTAGCACATTGGCAGGCCCAGACTAACAATCAGAATTTTCTCTGTATCTTTTGTTGTTAGATTAAAATTAAACACAGTCGGCTGCAAGAATATTAACCTACTGTATCTTTTAAGAGCCACACAGATCTACTGCACTGTTACTCATGTATTTTCATTCTCAACTGTTTACATTCACGCAGGGTTGTAAGGCTGGTTTTATCACAGGTTATACAACAACACTTTGCTTGCAGATTATCCTGCCTATCAATCGGCCTAATTTGCAGCACATTCGGCCAATGCTGATTAATTAAAAAATGCCCAAAATCAGCTGATCAGTCGGTTGTCCGCTAAAAGTTACATGTAATAAATGTAGCAGACAGACATTCACATTGATTCATAGTATTGGTAGGAAGCTAGAGTAGAGCTGTCAACAACACAAAAATATGTCATCATAATCTAACACTTTTAGTATTAGACATTTCTATGCAGATGTTGCACTAATTTGAATATTTAGGCACTTTTTTTCAAATATTTGTATTGTGGTGACTGTCAAGCTGATGTCCATATTGGCATTGACATGATTTAACAGCAATGATTATATGTTGTGTTCAAACTTGTAGCAAAATTTGGAGGCTCTTCTCAGATTTTCGTAAGGGTTGAATCCAGACTGAAGCATCTGGAAATCCTAGTTAGAAACAGAAGCCAATATAGACAAAATAAGATAGCTGCTGTTCCAACCAACACCAAAAATAATAATGTGCACTATATCAGATATAAATAAAGTACAAGATTGTGAGATACAGTGCATTGTGTGAATGCATGGCTAAGGAGAGGTGTCTTTAATCTGAATTTAAACTGACGGGTCAGGAAGGCTATTCCAGAGTTTGGGTCAAATGCGAAAAAGCTCATCCTCCTTTAGTGACTTTGCTATCCTAAATTCCAGAGTTGTATTGACCTTAGGGAACGTGATGATTGTAGCTTGGTAGAAGACTAGTTGGGTACAGAGGGGCTAAACAATTAAGTAGTAATATTGTGTAACTGATAGGGAACCTAATAGGCAGCCAGTGCACAGACTGTAAAATTGAGGTCATAAGATCACATTTACTTATCCTGGTAATGGGTGGGTGATCATATAAAATATCACATCACAATTTTTTTTAAAGAAATATCACGATTGATGATTTTAGCACGATTCTGTTATGTTGGTTTTACTATTTTGCAGGTTGTCTGAGCAGTACAGCCAAACTCATTTCCCTTATTTAAAAACAAAGCCTTTCAGGGTAACAAAGTGTGTGTGTGTGTGTGTGTATATTATTTATTTATATATATATATATATATATATATATATATATATATATATATATATATATATATATAATATACACACAAACATACATTTATTTATTTATATATATATATATATATATATATATATATATATATATATACACACACACACACACACACACACACACAGAGAATGGCAGATATTTAGGCCAAAGTGAGTGAAGATAAAAATCTTCGTCATTATTTTATCTTTGCACATTCCAAATAAACATAATACAAATAAAACAAACAGTGCTTTATTTTTCAGGTACAGTAGGTTTATTTAGCAGTAGCATTCAAGAAATTTTATTAACAAATATATACTTATACACTATATACATAAACTGTACACTGATTCATATTACAGCAACTGTTTTAAAGTTCTTCAGTCAAGTGCAGTGAGTGATTTTTCTATTTCTATTTTTTTTATTAACATTAGAAGAAAAGTTCACCCAAAGATGAAAAATTATGTTTTTCAATTCTGTCCTTGTGTTTTATTTTTATACCACTATTTACTCACTGACAATGACAGTAACACAATGACAATGATTTAATAATATTGAGAAGTGGCTCTTGTGCTAGAGGTAACAATGTTGTTGGTTTAGACGCAGTGATGCGTTTATTTAGCTCTTTCTGTCCTGTAGATAAGATGATTTAGATTAACTTGCTTGGTAAAAAAAACTAAAACTTTTATATTGTATCAGATCATTTACAAGCTAAACAAGCAAGCAGCAGAGCTCTCACAAATGCAGAGTTATGCTACAAAATCAAGCTTTAGGCTGTAAAACTGATGCATTTGCTCTCTTACAGGATCAACAGAGATGAAGAAGATGATGACCTGCTCTCAAATTGATAGTTTACTGCAGGTGAGAAACATGAAGAGAAGACAGTAATGTTCTTTTATGCAATTTTAACCCTTTAAACACATCAACTTCAATATCTCTAGTTCCCTATCAGTCAGTCACATTTGACGTTACGTTGACTGCCGTTTTTATCGTAAATCTCTCAACAGCACTTCATTGTAGTCTGATAAACCATGTTATTTGCTGCTAACAAATTTATTTCTGAAGTTCTACATTCTTATTGTTTATTCTCTTCGTTTTCTTTTTAATATAGACTTTTACCTTAAATGCTCCCTCTTACCTTAAATGAGTCCTTAGCCATCTTCAAGAATAGGCTAAAACACATTTCTTCTATCTTTATTTGACCCTCTAACTCTAGCACTGTATACTCTAATTCTATTTCTATTCTATTCATGAGCTGAATTAAGAAAAAAGCTGCTTCTACATTTACTGTATTAATCTAATCTGAGACTTGTCATAGCAATTACATAGCATTGCTCTTTTTGTTTCTGATTGCTTGCATTGTCCTCATTTGTCAGTTGCTTTGGATAAAAGCATCTGCTAAATGACTAAATGGAACACTACTTTATTGTCTTTAATGTGAGAAGATTCTGTATTATACAGAATGGTAGACAACCCTCAGCCAGGCAAAGTAATGATGGAATCAAAAACCAGTTGGACATTGAGCCTATATACATACAGAAGCAGAATCTGTGGAACAAGTATTAATCTGCATCCTAATATGAATAGAAAGAATTGAAATAAGAAATCAGTACAAATCTCAGTATGTGTGACATTTGCAATAAACAGCATCGCAGACAACAGTCCAGGAACATGGAAAAAATAATGCAGTGTTTAATTTATTAGGTAGAATATCCACTCTCCAGTGCAGCAGGTGGCAATAACTGTTCAGCTTGTTGATCCAATTTTCCTAAAAAAAAACATTTTTATAGATTCAACTTTAGCACAGACCCTACTAGTTTAAACACTGGTGGACATTGTTTTTGTATTTTAAATACTTATAAACTCTCTTCTTAGTGGACAAGACTGCAAGTAAGGTTATTGAAAACAAATGTGTTTCTGACGTTTTTTCCCCATATTTTCGCTTCTGTTTTATATTGTAACACATTAAAAAAGACAGGCATAGCAAAGAAAAATATAGGTTGCATTTTCAATCATAACTTCATTAAACATGCATTGATTATGGAAAATGGCACAACATTATTTTCATAAAAATAATTGAGTACCTAAAACCCCAAAGGTGCACATTATAATATTCTTGTGGTTTTTATGTTTTTCATTTTATGAAACATCAGATATTTACAGCAGATTTTCATGATTGAAATGAGTCCAAAATCAAGACAATCCATTATGCCTTTTGTGTGTAAATAATACCTAAACCCATGAATTGAAGAAATGAGCTCTATTAAACTCTTGGCAAGCAGAATGTAAAACCTAGATTGTTTCTGTCTATTTCATCTTTTATAGAACTTTTTTTTTTTTTTTTTTTTTTTAAATAATTAGTATAATTTTAAAGCATAGAAATTCAGCTTTTGATTGCATCCAACCATTTGATCAACTCCTTAGCAGTGCTGCCTAGCTCCTCTAAACCTTTATGTGTCATGTGTTGAATAATCATAATTTTCAAAATCACTGTGTTGATCAACACAAATAAATGTCATTTGAAATCTTAGAGTCTGACCTTTACAATGCATATGGCTTTAATTAACTCCTAAGTAGTACTAAGTTATTTGCAGATAAATAGAAAAAAAAAATTCATAACTTACGAAAAATAAATTGTGCCATGTACTCTTCATATGTCAAAAACAACATGCAGCTCAGATAGTCATGTATCATATGCCATTTGAAAGGTCTTATCGAGTAGAATAACACAAGTATTGTTCTCGGGGCATTGACTTAACATGAGTGAACCATTGCTTCAAAACAACAATTTCAAAACTCTCAAGGGCTAAGAGAAAGACTACCTTGGTTCCAAATTCTGATTATATCATGATATTGCCACAAAATTTAATTCACATACAGTACACATGTTGGGAACATCACCAAAAAAGGTCTCCTACATTGTTTCTTTGTGAGATTCAATGTCAAAAAGGAATTTAATAAAAATTTTCCCTTGACACACTAATTTTCGTAGATTTTATGACCTATTTCTTAACATGAAAATATTCACATTCAGAGATTTTTTTTTTCTCTAAAAATATAGAAGGATTTTTATCAAAAGATGCCTGCCTTTTGACTGTCCTTTGCTGTGGTCTTGGAGTTATGAGTATTTTTGTGTATGGCACTCAGAAAATAACAGTTTTTAAAATGCCTTCAGGGAGTCAAGAGCTAATCAAAAAAGCCAAAAAAAAGCTTTCAAAGCAACACCAGTGAGGCAAATATGTCCTTTGGGCTTAAAGGGATAAGAACCTACAAAATAAGAATGAAAACCTATTTTTTTTTTTTTTTAAATTTACAGCTAATTATCTTTTGTTACAGCTCTTATCAATTGTCCCAACTTGATTTTGTTCTGAATATTTTAAATTACCAAATAAATGATTTTGACGAAATATAGATGATTTTTCCCTGTCATTCATTTTTGTCTTGCTTTGTAGGATATTGAAAGCAAAATATTCACATTTCTGAAGAATGAGCTGGAAAAGTTTAAGAAAATATTACAAAACAAGGACTTGCAATACTTTGTAAAGGACTTTAATGAGAATAGATTCAGGATCAAAGAAGCAGCTCTTGATCTCACACTCTACTTCCTGAGAGAGATGAAGCAAGATGAAGCTGCTGATACTCTAGAAGGTAAGAGACATGACAATCTGTCGTATTGTCAATTATAAATGTAGGAGAGAAAATAAGATCTGTTGTTTCTGTTTAGATGAGCTGTTCTTCATTCATCAGCTAAAATGTAGCCTAAAGGAGAAGTATCAATGTGTGCTTGAAGGAATTGCAAAGCAAGGTGACTCTACACTTCTGAATAACATCTACACAGATCTCTATATCACTCAGGGTTGTAGTGAACAGGTCAATACTGAACATGAGGTAAGACAGATTGAAGTTGCTTCCAGACGTCATGAACCACAAGAGATACAGGTTGAATGCAAACATTTGTTTGAAGCACCTGAACAAGACAAGCAGATCAGAACTGTACTGACAAAAGGAATCGCTTGCATCGGAAAATCAGTCTCTTTGCAAAAGTTTGTTCTGGATTGGGCTGAAGGAAAAGAAAATCAAAATATCCGCTTCATATTTCCTCTTTCATTCAGAGAGATTAACATAAAGGCACACAAAAAACTAAGTTTGGTGGACCTAATAACAAAGTTTTTCCCAGAGATAAAAGGACTGAACCTCATGAGAAGGAACCAAAAAGTCTTGTTCATCCTTGATGGTTTGGATGAATGTCAACTTCCTCTAAACTTTAAACACAATGATGCATGGTGTGATGTTTTATCACCAGCCTCTCTGGATGTTCTCCTGACAAACCTCATCAAGGGAAATCTGCTTCCTTCTGCTCTCATCTGGATCACCACCAGACCAGCAGCTGCCAGTAAGATTCCTCCTGACTGTATCGACCGGCTGACAGAGATACGAGGATTCAATGATGCACAAAAGGAGGAGTACTTCAGAAAAAGAATCAAGGATGAGAATCTGGCCAAAGAAATCATTGATCATGTTAAACAATCAAGGAGTCTCTTTATCATGTGCCACATCCCAGTCTTCTGCTGGATTTCAGCCACTGTTCTTCAGAACATTTTAGAGGAGAAAAGAAATAATCAGGCTGATGACGCCTCCAAAACACTGCAGGAGTCAAAGACTGAAGATACTCCTAAGACTCTGACACAAATGTACACACACTTTCTCAGATTTCAGATCCAGCAGAGCAGACGAAAGTATGATGGCAAATATACACCAGATGTTTCCTGGGATAAAGATGCCATCTTTTCACTGGGGAAACTGGCACTTCATCAGCTGGAAAGAAACAATGTGATCTTCTATGACACAGATCTGGAAGCCTGTGGTATTGACGTCTATAAGGCATCAGTGTATTCAGGCATGTGTACCCAGATCTTTAAGGAGGAAACAGGGATCGTTCTTGGTACCATGTACTGCTTTGTTCACTTGAGCATTCAAGAGTTTATTGCAGCCCTTTATGCACATCTGTTTCTAGACATAAACAAGAGAAGTATATTTGTTCATAAGTCTACAGATGAGGAAAACAAAATTGAAACCATAATTGATTTGCTCAAGACTGCAGTGGACAAGGCACTAGAGAGTGATAATGGACACCTGGATCTTTTCCTTCGCTTCCTCCTTGGTTTGTCACTCCAGTCCAATCAGCGTCTCTTACAGGGCCTGTTGAAGCAGCAAAATGGAAATGACCAGAGCAAAAAGGAAATAGTCCAGTACATAAAGCAGAAATTTGAAGCTGATCTGTCTCCAGAAAGGTCCATCAATCTGTTCTACTGTCTGAATGAACTGAACGACCAAACTCTGGTGAAAGACATTCAGACCCACCTTAGCAAAGGAAGTCTCTCATCTGCTGATCTTTCACCTGCCCAGTGGTCTGCTTTGGCCTTTGTGTTGTTGACCTCAGAGGAGGAGCTGGAGGAGTTTGAGCTTCAAAAATTCAAGAAATCAGACGAGTGTGTCATTAGATTATTGGCAGTCATCAAAACCTCCAGAAGAGCTCTGTAAGTTAATCATTTTTTGCTTTCATCTGACAAATACATTTGTCTTGCATTCCCATGCATCCTGGAAATCCTGGAAAGTTAATTACTGTTTTTTTTTATGAAAATACATTAGTAGCACAATGTGCTTTGTTCAGGAATGCTAAGGTTTGACATATGAGTAGTATTTTGAATGATTAAGGTTAGTCCATCAAATGTCCACTCAAATGTGTGCAGTAAATGTCAACAGACAATCAGCTATATAGTGATTGTGTTTTATTGTTATAATTGTTATTGTTATAATTGTGTTTTATATAATTCCTGCCTTTCTACAGTACCAGTAGTAACAAATAGAGGGTCAATGTGGTTCCTGCTGATAGGCAGCTGCTTTGAAACATTTCTCTGCATATTTTTGTGAGCACTCTGTAAAGAGCATTGTGTTTTACAGCATTGTGCATTGTAGCCAATGTTGAGCCCATGATTATAATGGTTAAGGTGTTTAATCAGAATTCACTCTGTAATGCTTTTCCTTGAAGCCATGAAACTAGCACTTTCAAATATAAAATTAATCGTAATTAAATCGTAATTAAAGCTATAGATGAACTTATTAAATATATTAATTATTTGTATTTAGCAAATGTATTCAATCATAAAAAATATTTTGTAATTATATTTCCTTTTGTAGGCTAAATGACTGTGGCTTAACAGACAAAAGCTGTTCAGCTCTGGCTACAGTTCTTGGATCAGATACCAGTCTGAAAGAGCTGAACATGAGCAATAATAATCTGCAGGATTCAGGAGTGAAGCTGCTCTGTATGGGACTGAAAAATATGAAGTGTCATTTGGAGATACTGAGGTAAGTTGTTTGACATTAGACCAAAATTGAGGTCCTCAAAATCATAAGGTGAAAAGCAGACTTAAATAATGAACAAGTCTGTATGTTGTAAATGGAGATACTTTTATATTTATGCCTGCCATATTGTTCTTTTTCTGATTTGGTCTGTCATCGACACTGTCCTAAGCAGTGTATTGTGCTATATACCATTTGCAGAATGTATTTGATTATGTTCATGATAGGTGTAAGGAAAACAGGTAAATTTAGCTCAAAGCGAATTAATTATGATTTCATAGGGTATTTGAACAGAATCGCTGCTCTATGGCTGGACACTGGTCAGCAATTCATTGAATGAGCTGAATAACAACTGCAATGGATATTAATATCCAGAATATAGTGAAACCGCTATTTGTTAGCATGGTAACAAGGTTGGCAGTTTAAGACATTAACTTTTAAGCACAAAATACGATACTTCTATTTTCAATATAAATAAGGCTTTATTGGATAAATCTAAGGCATATAAAGTAATCTAACATGTGCATTCACACAGATTGCAGAAAGTGAGGAAGGAGTGAGTTTAGAAGAGTGACAATATAAAATACCAGGTTTTTAGCAATACATGCAATTGCTTAATCCTGAACAGCCATCTGTCATCTCATTAACCCTCACACTGAGTTTCTCAATGAGGCTATTAAGCTTTATATTAAATGCACCAGTTTAGCTAGAATGTGGAGATTGTCACAAAACTCTCAACGGAAAAGAAAAAGCAAACTAAAGAAAAAGACAGAAATGTGACAAACTCCTCATGTTTTTTTTAGAGGAGCAGCTGGCATGTAAGCCAGAAAGACCAAAAGAACGCTTGACGAATACAAAGCCTAAAGGCAAAAGCAGCTAAGATCATGGCTAAAAGTCCTAATGCAAAGAGAAATGGCTAAAAACATGACTAAAAGCAATAGCTAAAAGCTAAATTTGATGGTGTCCTGTGGTTTTAAACCAATGGTGTCTTGACCAATTAAACATCATCTGAGCTTGGGGTGTTCTGTTTCTTCTCCCAATACATAAATCAACAAGTTTCTTATCAGTCACATGGTTGCAGAGTGTAATTTGGACTTGATTTCTATATATGTTTTACAAAGGATTGATTGATAGAAACATTTAAAGCATGAAAATTCTAACTTAGGGCTGGGCGATATGGCTGAAAACTGTATCACAATATCAGTGTTTCATATCAGTCGATATTGATAATTATTGATATTTTTTTATGACCCATTTAAAATAAGGACCAGGAGAAAAATATTACATTTAAACATTTTTATTTTAAACTTAACCTTCCTCTGATCATAATCCCCTCAGTTATTAAGACAGAAATGTCAACAACCATGGAAAACTCAAATAATTTAAATGTAAACATAAGTCTAAAGTCACAATGAACATTTAACAATTATCTCATAACATTTAAGGTGCAAAATGAAAGAAAATTTAAGAAATGCTTAATAAAGTGTAATAAAATACAAAGTGCAAAGTGTTAAATATAAACATAGAGAAACCTAGGGCTGTGCAGTTAATAAAAATGTAATTTTGATTTCGGCTTTAAACGATTATGAAAATTAAATAATCGAGATAAAACGATTATTGCTCCCTATTCCGTCTCTTTTGGCACGCTTTTGCTCCTCCATAAAAGCCCAACTGCACATGTAAATCAGTAAAATCATGTAACGTAATTATTAATGTATATTTGATTTGGTGTTTTTAAAAGCACGAAAGAGAATTTGAGCTGTTCTTTGTATGCGGTCAGAGACGGAACAGAACACGGACAACATTTAGCAGCTATTAAAATAGTTCAGTTTTGTATGTAATGGCAAAGTGATTAGACTTATATTTCGTTTTGTTTTTTTTAAGTTAATTTGGAAAATTGTTGGGAGGATTTTTTTGTTTGTTTGTTAAATATAAGTTTTCATTTATTAAGTAACGAACAGCGGCCAGCGGAAGACTGTTCATAGTCTGTTTGATCAGTGCCTTCTTAAATAATCACGACCTAAAATAAAATCTATAGATATAAAACAGTTCAAGTATAAAACAATGCTGATTTAAACGTCAAACCCATAGACTGTAAAAAAAACAAAAACAAACCTAGATAAATTTGCGCTATTAGGTGCATATCCAATCGTTTGTGAGGAGAGTGAATGTTAAAGCCGCTTTACAGGACATAGAGGTGCCAGCACCGTCACTTGAATTGAAAATTGAAAAAAAAAACTCTTTTATTATGTAATGCGTAAAGATTTAGCATTTAAGGCACGTCACAGAGATTGCGAGTCAGGATCTTTGTGACACTGACTCAGAATAGTTTATTCATAATTCAAATATCTCCTTACTATTTCCCACTGACATATTCATTACCTATTTTTGTTGGTGCTTTGTGGCAAGTTTTCAGTCTATTGCTTGAATGTGAAGCTGCACTGAAGGAATGCTGCTGGCTGAGACACTAAACGCCAGTCAGTCGCCGGTTACTGAAGAGGAATCCAGCAGACCAGCACGAGACAACGATATGGTGCAACCAAACTTGATACTGTTACATGATTGGCTGTTAGCGTGTCACTCCCTACGTTGCTAGGTTACCAGAGAGCGAGTGCCTTTGTTAATGCAACCAAACTTGCTTCGCAACCTCTGTTTTCTTCCAATGAAGAATAAAAAATATTGAATGTTTTATCGAACACATTTTTTATTGATATCGATCACGTGTCTTTCGCGATACATATCGTTATCGTTTTATTGCCCAGCCCTATTCTAACTCATACATACCCAACATGAATATAAACCTATAAACTGTTCAATAGATATTCAAAAGACATACACAATGAGTGATTAAGACATGCATGATAATCAATGTGGGTTACATACATAATATGACGTTATGCGTAGAAATGATTCCTTGCTTGTAAGTCCTTTTAGCATCATTTAGGTGCATATATATATATATATATATATATATATATATATATATATACATATTTGGGTATTAACAGCTAAGATAAATGTTTTCAGGCTATTATTAATTTTACATTTTTGCATTCCATTTCTGGGTTTACATGGTTTTCCTCTTGAAGTCTGGACCATTTTTATATTTTGCTTAAAATAAGTATCTTCTAAAACAAACAACATGCATAGTGAAAATGCTCTCTCATGATGAACACAAAACGTTAATTAGTAGAGTCAAGACTCACTTAGTTATACAATACAGAGAATTTCAAAGCAGCTTTACAGGTATCAGCTATTTCAATGTTAGAATTTTTAAGTTTTAATTGTTTTTCCTTGCCATCTGCAAATTAGTGTCCTAATTATAATTGTTCATGTTGTTTATTTGGCTTAATGCTCTACATTTACATTACATCTACAAAAACAAAATAAACTGGAATGAAGTTACATGCTATATGTTGGACAGATAAAACTATCTATTTCTGTGAGGGCCACTATCAGCAAACATAATGACATTTTAGTGTAACAACAAAATTAAGGATAAAGTCTGACTCAATGAGGAGTATCAGAAGGCCAAGTCCTGACTGCGAATGACAGGAGGAGCTGGGGATGGAGGAGGGTAGTTAGCTCCTGAACAAAGTAATAAACTGCTAATTAATACTGAATGGACCTTATGTAAGGCAGTAGTAAAAAACACATGAAGTGAAAGGACAGCGGTTCTTTAGGACTGAACTTGCCTACCCCTGCCCTAAACATCCCCCTCACACAAGACTTTCTGCAGCTTTAGTTTTTAAAAAACTTTGGTTTGTAGGATTTATAAGCTTCTTTCAGAAAAAGTCTCATCAATGTCATCCTGGTATTGATATCTTTGTGGGGATATTTGGGCCCTATAACAGGGCAGTGAACACACAGCAAGGAAGCGGTTAACTCTAGTGCAGAGCAGACTCACTCACACACACACACACACACACACACACACACACACACACACACACTGTTATACATCACACAAATGAACTGCTGTAGCTATAAAAATATAGTAAAACTGAATAATGAGACTTGTAAAAAGAAGTTGAAATCAGATCAGACCCAGATGAACTTAACTCTGATAAAGAATTCCTGTTAATTTTTCTTCCATTTTTGTTGTGTTATGTGTAACAAAATGCTTTCTCTGTGTTCAGGTTTGACTGTAGTAGACTTCACATCAGCTTTTCAAGCAAAAAATATTTAGAACTTGACAAAAAGTAGTATTTGAGAATGTCTGAATATATATCCAAGTAAATAATTATGCCTAAAAACATCAAGCCACTCTTGAAGTATCTTTGAGACACAAGTTCATCTGGAGGTAGTCTGTCTGAGTTTGTTCTGCTTCTTCATGTCATTCCAGACAGACTGGATGATGATGAGATCAGATCTCTGTGTGAAGCACTGTCTGTTGTCAGAATCCTTGTGCAAACAAAAATCTCACTGGATTATTACAATTAATGAATGCAAAATGTTTGGAAATGCTGCTGACACACTACAGCAAAAAATAGAAATATTGTATTTTTTTAACCACATTTTAGCTTGTGAAACTATCAGTGGCCTAAGACTTTTGCACAGTATTTGTAACAAACTGGGCTGAGGCGGGTGGATCTATTCGCAAGACTTTATTATAATAGCTCATAGTGAAACAGGCGAGGTCAAACACAGCAGATGGGTGCAATACAGGTAATCCAAAAGGGTAGTCAGTCCGAGCAGAATGGTCACAAGGGGCACAAGCAAACAATCATAAAACAAGGAGCAGGCGAGGGTCAAAGCGGAGCGGACAGCTCCCAGGGCAGATCAGGCAGAGCAGGCACCCTCCAGGGCGGAGCAGTTGAATCAGATGCCCTCCAGGGGGGGATCAGGCGAATCTGACGCCCTCCAGGGCAAATCAGGTCAATCAGATGCTCTCCAGGGCGGAGCAGGAGAATCAGATGGCATCCAGGGTGGAGCAGGAGAATCAGACGCCCTTGACGCTTTACTCAGTGGGAGGAGCTGCGGCGGTGACGACGCTTTACTCAGTGGGAGGAGCTGCGGCGGTGACGACGCTTGACTCGGGAGGCGGAGCAGCTGCGACGACGCTTGACTCGGGAGGCGGAGCAGCTGCGACGACGCTTGAATCGGGAGGCGGAGCAGCTGCGACGACGCTTGAATCGGGAGGCGGAGCAGCTGCGACGACGCTTGAATCGGGAGGCGGAGCAGCTGCGACGACGCTTGAATCGGGAGGCGGAGCAGCTGCGACGACGCTTGACTCGGGAGGCGGAGCAGCTGCGACGACGCTTGACTCGGGAGGCGGAGCAGCTGCGACGACGCTTGACTCGGGAGGCGGAGCAGCTGCGGCGACGCTTGACTCAGGAGCAGCAGCTGCGGCTTGTTGTAACTCGCGGAGTGCCGCAAGGATGTCATCCAACTGGTCGAGTGTTGTAGTGACATGATTTGACTTGAGAGTGGCCGCTGTGATGTGGCTTGGTTCTGGAATGGTAACTGGGACTGGACGTGACACTGGAGTGACAACTGTGGCTGGAGTTAACACTCAACTTGACTCTGGAAGAACTGCCATGACAAATGTGGACTCTGGAAGGGCGGCCATCTTGACATGTGCAGACTCTGGAAGGGCGAGCATGACAGGTGCTGACTCTGGAAGGGCGGCCATGACAGGTGCTGACTCGGGATAGGCGGCCATCTTGTCATGTGCAAACTCTAAAACGGCGGCCATTTTGTCAAACTTGGGAGATTGGGCAGACTGAATTCTGGCGGGCACAGACCTGACTGACTGTATTGGTGGATCCCCCAGACTAGATATAAGCCCATGGGGGCATGCAGAGGGAACAGGGACTTAATTAATAGCCACTGGCAGGGCTGCCGTTAGATGATAGTACTCTGAGAAATCCTCAGTATCTAACAAACCCCCGCACCACAAGGCATAATCAATAAAGTCTGAAAAACACAAGCATGGGCCTTCGTGATGAAGCCTAGTCTTTAGGGGCTCATCGAGTTCGAGACGGAAAACGTCCCGAAAATAGTTCTCGTCATAAAACGGGACCCGATACATAAGGTCACAGAACCTCCGAACATACTCCTCTAAAGGCATATCTGCTTGTTTGAGTTGGCGAAGCTGGTCGAAAGGGTCCATGGTTGAGCTGGGGAAAATAAAGTCGCTGGGTCCGGTTGTGGTGAAGTCTTCTGTAACAAGCTGTGCTGAGGCGGGTGCATCCATTCGCAAGACTTTATTATAATGGCTCATAGTGAAACAGGCGAGGTCAAACACCGCAGACGGGTGCAACACAGGTAATCCAAAAGGGTAGTCAGTCCGAGCAGAATGGTCACAAGGGGCACAAGTAAACAATCATAAAACAAGGAGAAGGCGAGGGTCAAAGGTGGGCGGAGAACAATCACAGGAACAAGGGGAGTCAGCAATGGGAAAACAAACACGGAGAAAATGCTTGGAATTGACAGTAGTGACTAAACAAGACTTTGAGAGGAAACAGTGAACAAACCGGGATATTTATACTGTGTGAGTGTAATGAGCAAAATTGCTGACTGGGGTGAGAGGTGAAAGGTGACAGGAAGTCCATGAGAACGGGGTTATGGGAAATGTAGTGAGTTAAAAGTCCATAGTGAAATGAAGGCTCCCTCTAGGGGTGAAGGGAGGGAGCCACAACGGCGCAGTTCATGACAGTAATATATATATATATATATATATATATATATATATATATATATATAGCAAAATGTATATTACATTGATTTTACTGAAAATAAAAAAAGTTATATTTCAGGAGTTCACAAGTGTATCTCAAATGAGAAGCATCAGATGGTTAAAGCTTGAAAGTGACTGTAAGCTGGAGATAACTAAAGTGAACTGATGTTTAACAATTTAAAGTTGTCTTTTTTATTTGAATCAATATGCAGTTGTCAGTTATAGTTAATTTGAATAAGGAATAAAATATAATTGTGTTTAGGGATTTCCATTGTTTAGGTAATTTCAAGAATAACTGATTAATCATCTGAATGTGACATTTTCATTCTGGTTCTAGGCTTTCAGACTGCAGTATCACTGAAGAAGGTTATAAAGCTCTGTCTTCAGCTCTGAGATCAAACCCTTCACACCTGATAGAGCTGGATCTGACAGGAAATGATCCTGGACATTCAGGAGTGAAGGAGCTCAATGATTTACTACAGGATCCAAACTGTCAACTCAAGACACTGAGGTGATCATTAACATACACTGTTTTATGGTCTCTTCTAGGAAAACAGTCTAGATAGCTTTTTAGTCAAATGAATTAAATGAATCTGAACACACTGTAGTTTAATTGCCATCAAGCTCAGATTCACTCTATCACTGAGTCTCCAGATGATCAAAAACATTCACTTTCTCAAGACATTTGTTTTCTGTGCTGATGTTTCTCACTCCTTCTGCAAGATCTTGAGGTCTTTAATCACACACTCTGTATTTGTAAACAGAAAATCATGATCTAGTGAGGTTTTGCTGTTCTTCAATTCTATTCTCCTGAGTTTGCTTTAGGACTGAGTGTCTCTCTAGTTTCTTTCAAATACATGTGACTATTGCACTTTTTCAAATATTTATGTCTTTATTTGTGTCAAATGTTCAAAGAAAAGTTTTACAATTACTAGAGCTTGTTTTTAGAATTATAAATAGTTTTTTTATTGTATCAGTCATTTTTTGTAATGTAATGGACCTTTAAATCAGAACTGAATTGATTTCTCCTCTGTAGGTTTTTGGGTCCTGCTGCAGATGAAGGCTGTCAGTATGTGACTGGAATTGTGGGTAAAAACCCGTTATATCTGAGAGAGCTGGATCTGAGTAAACATGAACTAGGAGACACAGGAGTGAATCAGATCGCTGCTCTACTGCAGGATAAACACTGTCAACTCAACACACTGAAGTGAGTATTGTTAGTTTATTTACAATATTACATTACTTTTAATAGTACTGTTATTGTAGTTGATAATATTTCCTCATTTGTTTGAGTCAGAGCAGTTTTTTTTTTTTTCTCAGCATCACAAAAAGACACTATAATGTGAAGTATTAAAATTAAGCAGGCAATGAAAAACTGCACAAAACTTTAACCCTCTGGGGTTAAAGGGTGTTTTGGGGGCCTTTTGACATGCCCTGACATTTGTGCTTTTTTAGTTACTTATAAACATGTAAATGGCTGTACACTGTATTCATCTCAATCTGGGCTACAGTAATATGTGAGCAGCATGTATGTACATGCTTGTGTTTTTGAGAAAGCAACGTTTATGGAAGGCTAGTTACTGAAATAAGGCCATAAAACACATACATAACATTTAATCACAGGATTTTTGAGAACTGGATCTTTTAGCTTAAAGATTTTTCTTCAAAATGAAATTAAAATCTTATGTACTTGCTCACAGAAAACAATATATTGATTTAAATTTTCTAAGACACTTGTTTTGAAAGGGCATATGCGAGGAGGAGTGAATGATCATGAATAATAGTGTGATCTGAGAAGACAAAGACCTGCATAATGAGTCTTAGAGTCAGATATTTGACTGAGAATGAAGAGTTTCAAAATAAATTGATATATTTTTTTTGTTTGTAGTTTAATTATAATGTATTTAACTATCACACAAAATAACTTGCGATTCACTTGTGAGTGCAGTTAAACTGTTTATTAGGAACAATCAAAGCTACATTTCAAAGCTGAATTTTTAACATCATTACTCCAGTAACATGATCCTTCAGAAATCATTCTAATATTCTGATTTGCTGCTCAAACATATTTATTATTATTATTGTTGTTTTTATTATTTTGAAAACAGCTGAGTGGAATTTATTCAGGTTTCTTTGATGAATACAGGGTTCATATGGTCATACAAACCTGGAAAAGTCATGGAATTTTCAGGCCTGGAAAATTTAATCTAGAAAGTTTTGGGAAAGTCATGGAAATCTATTTCACAATCTTAGTATAATAGAATTATGTTTAATCAGGTCCTGAATTTCACTGTGGATTGCACAAAGCATTGAAGTATTAGCCTACTCTTTTCTGCAGGTTTCGACTTTAAAATGAGGGAAATTCCTGCACTCATTTATTGAATATAGCATGTTAGTTAGATGAGGAAATAAATCCACACAGACAATTAGATCAAATCAGTCATTTATAAAGAGCATGAGTGATTTTCTCTTAAAGTGGCTTCTCAGTAGAGATGGGTACCGAACTCTGTACTTTTATAGGCACCAACCTAATTGCGTCAGTACTACCGAGTATCGATTCACATAAAATCAATCGGTGCTCAATTTCGGTACCTGAAAGAACACGTCTGCGTGCCACGTGAGTGTGATACGTAGCGAAAGCGTGTGCACGAAAGACCGTGCTCAAACACACAGGGCAATGGCTAACAGAAAACACTCTCATGTGTGGGTTACATTTCACAAAGGTTCATGTGAACAAATGGCTGCAATATTTGTAACAGAAAGTTCAAGGCAGGCAGTGGCAATACCCAACCTGAGGAAGCACTCAGTTAAACACAACTTGTATTTAAAAGCACAGGAGTGCAATGTATTAAATAGCCGAACCCAGGGCGGGAAATGCTGTGGTACGTAGTTTGGGGAGTGAATTTCAAGGTAGGATGGCTCAGTTCCAACTGGTTAGTTTTAATTAGAAATGAAAGTGATTCCTTTATTTTATCCATTCAAAACAATACGAAAGCGATCTCAGTTCTGCACATAAACGTAGCGCAAATAGACTAAAAACGTAGCAGGCTATGTGTCTATGATTCACACGGCTCACGCCAGACTCCAGTGCGTATTTTTGTTTGTGTTTATCCACTCACCGCTCAAAACGCTGGACCTTTTGTTCAGTTCTGCAAGCTAAATAATCCTCTCATTATAACAAAGCTTGTAGACACGCCTGTAGAATGCACGTTGAGAGCCGCAGAGAGTTTTAAAATGAAACCGAAAGTTTAACGCACACGCGCATTCAAAAGCAATTTTAATGCCCTGACTAATTTGCGCATAAATTAGGCTATATAACATATTTAGGCTTTATAACAGGTCTCTAGCTCTGTATCATTCATTAAATATTTGGTCTTTTTATGCACTTTGAATATTGTGAGAGTATTGCCTACCTTGATTATGGCTGCATTTAATCTGACTAAGAAAGAACTGTGTTGTTTACTATTTATTTTATCCTGTTTTTATTTATATGTTAAGTATATATTTCCCCCCACTTCTAACTAAAGTTGGGGTCATGGCAATTTAAAATAAAAAATAGGGCCTTGCTTAAAATTTAAAAACCACTGCATTACACTATGCCCTGGATGTTGTAGGGATTTATTTATTGTAAGGATTGTGTGTATTATTGAACATTTCGAAATAAATAACAAAATGTTGAAAATGAGAGGTTTGAGCTTATTATATACACTGAAATTCACAGTAAAGTATCGGAAAAGGTACCGTTGGGTACCGGTGTTGAATTTCGGGTACCAGTGCTGGAACCGGTACCAGTAAAAATGTGAACGGTACACAGCCCTACTTTTCAGCACCACAAGAACTGCTGCACACTGCGATACAAGACTTTCACTCATGTTTTGGAACCGTTGACAGTCACTTGCCTAATTGATTCATTGTTGGATCGTCACTAAAATGTTTTTATTTGCATGTTTTTTAAGCATTCAGTACTCGCACTCTCCATAGGCAGTGTCCTGTGCATTCAGTCTCATCCACTGCAAATACCAAATTGAGTTTGGTGCCAAACATGGGCAGTAGAGCCATGCACAGGCCTCAAATATAGGCCCCTTGTCCGACAGCTTATCAAAAATTCTCATCGCAGTCTGACTGTCTTTTTTCTCTCTTTTCCTCATTTAGACAATTTTTGTTTGTCAAATTCAAGTTTTTGTTTTTTAAAGTAATGACCAAGTGTCCGGCGGTGACAGTGAGTTGATCCTAGCCTATGTTTGATCAATTTAGCCTTCTCAAATCATCACGACTGGCCTAAAATAAAATCTGTAGATATAAAACACTTCAAGTAGTACCACAATGTTAGTTTAAACGTTTAACCTATATAAATGCATCTATAGATGAATATTCAGTCACCTGAGTGCGCTTTGCAGGACATGGAGGACTGTAAAGGGTCAACGTTTATTACGTTTGTGTGTACTCACAATATCAGCAAATGTCAAACATCAAAAACAAAAGACCCATCCAGTGAGGAGATGTGAGGCAGCATCGTAATCTTCAGTTTTGTGACACATATTCTTTTCTTTCCAAGATGGCGGCACGTTTGTAATCTGGGTTACTTCATTTCCTTTTCCTCCTTGTTTTTTTTCCTTGCCTTTCTGTTATGTCTGTGTGTTTGTGTTATAATTAACAATGCTGAAGATGCCAACCGCAAAGTAGGACTTCATTATTCAATTCTTGTAAGAGTCTGGAAACTCTGACTTCACTCTGCTAATAATCGGGTTTGCATCTGCTCGTCTGCCTGCCTGGGGTACTATATCTGGGAGCTTCCCTGTGTAAACATCAGCCTCGAAGGCTTTTACTATTTGACAAAAATCAAAATTTCCTTTTCCCATTCCCCTCTCCAAACACAATTCCCATACTGTCGTATAGGTTTCATGGACAAAAGTTTTAGCCGACTATAGCGTCGATCGTTTTGGGCTCCTTGTGATCGGTCTTCAAACAGTTTGTTTGCCATGGGTGCATTACAGGTAATGTGGTTTCTTTGTCTTTATTTTGGTTTTTTAGATGTAAAGACTCATACGAACGGAAATGCATCAAGGACGTTGTTTGTTGCTTTACACGCGCTGTCAAAATGTACATCGCACACATACACCCAACACAGGAGTTTCATAAACTGTTTGAACATGGACTTAAGGCTAATTTCTCTTTAGTTTATTTGTTTTTGGTTAAAGAGAAATTCTGTAATTCTGATGTGAAGTCATTTGACTCTTTGAAATGTTTGTCTGATGATGAAATATCGAAATACATGTGGCAACGTCGTCTCGTATTACTGATGTTACTTATGGCAGGAGATGTTCAATCAAACCCAGGTCCTGAACCTGAATATTTGTATGTTCCTTCTGAGTTTTCAAGTCGACCTGGTTTGAAAATTGTTCATTTGAATGTCCGTAGTTTGATGCCTAAAATTGATTATATTAGAATATGGGCGATGTCCATGAAGGCAGATATTATTGCCATATCAGAGACGTGGTTGAAGAAGACCCTCTCAGATAATGATATTGCCATAAATGGTTATAATATATTTCGTGCTGATAGGAAGAGCAAAGGAGGGGGTGTTGTTATATATGTAAACTGTAGATTAAATGCTCTATTGATAGAGTCTATGACTGTTTCTAAGTGCTTTGAATTGTTGGCTATTGATTTAATGTCAGGAAATACTAGTCTAACTATTGCTTGTTGTTATAGACCTCCTTCAGCTAATAAGGAAGCCTTGTCCATACTTTCAAATGCATTTGCAAAGATTGTACATCAGAAATAAATTATTTTGCTTGGTGATTTGAACTGGAATTGGCTGACAGATGTATCAAAGTATTTTAAAGATTATTGTAATTCTGTAAATTTAACTCAAGTAATACATGTTCCCACCCGTCTAAATGTAAAAGTCAACATTAATAGATTGGATTTTAACTAATAACCCAGATAGATGCACACAAATAGGTATTTTTTCAAATGATATAAGTGATCATTGTGCCATTGGAATGATTAGAAATTGTAAACTTAAAAAGGTAGTGCCACGAATTGTGGAGAAAAGGTATTTTAAATTATTCGATCAGCAAGCTTTTATTCATGATGTTTTTCATTTTGATTGGAAAAAGGTTTGTTTAATTCCTGATGTTGAATTGGCATGGTCATATTTTAAAGATTCGTTCATGGGTATTTTAAATAAACATGCACCCTTGAGAAAGTTCAAAGTAAAAGGGAGGAATAATCCCTGGTTTTCTGATGCATTATCCACTCCTATGCATGAACGGAATCTGGCTTGGGCAAAGGCCAGGAAATTTGGGCAAGAAAATGACTGGGTAAATTTTAGATATTTAAGAAATAAATGTACTACACAAATACGTAAAGCTGAGTCACAGTTCTATCTTGATGAGACAACAAGAAATTTAAAAAACCCAGCTAAATTTTGGAAAATTATAAATTCAATGAAAACAGTACAAAATTCTTCATTTTCAACTGTTCCTAAACTTTTAAATGTTAATAATGTGCAAATCACTTTTTAAGTCAGAGCTAGAACGTTCTTCTTCTCCAGGGTTTTCCAACCCCAATGTTTGGGGTTCAAATTTTTTTTACTTTTGAGCCAATCTCAAGGGAGAAGGTTTTATTTGCATTATGTAATATAAATTGTAAAAAATCTGCTGGTCCTGATGGGCTTGACCCTTTTCTCCTGTTATTGAACCAATAACATATATTTTTAATTTACCTTTGGAACAAAACATTATACCCCGATCTTGGAAAACAGCATATGTAACACCACTTTTTAAAAAAGGGGATCCAACTATTATGGATAATTATCGCCCTATTTCAAAACTTTCAGTATTAGCTAAAATTTTTGAGTCGTTGATTAGTGAACAGTTAAAGGATTTTTTGACAGTAAATAATATTCTTATTTCTTCTCAATCAGGTTTCAGGAAAGGGTATAGTACCATCACAGCAGCTACAAAGATAGTTGATGATATTATTAGTACTATTGATTGTAGAGAATCCTGTGCAGCATTATTTATTGATCTGTCAAAAGCTTTTGATACGGTTGATCACACTATTTTGTTAAAATGTTTGTCTAAAATTGGGATGTCTGATAATGTTATTGAGTGGTTTAAAACTATTTGTCTGGTAGATATCAGTGTGTTACTAGTGAAGGCATTAAGTCAGAGGAGACTGAACTAATAGTTGGAGTCCCTCAAGGTTCCATACTAGGGCCTCTGTTGTTTACAATCTACATAAATGATATCTGTAAAAATGTAAATGCAGCTGTACATCTCTATGCAGATGATACTGTCATATACAGTACTGCTAAATTTCCGCATGAGGCATTAAAGAAATTACAGGATGCTTTCACAGTTCTACAAAAAAATCTACTTGAATTACAATTGGTACTTAATTCTAAAAAGACAAAATTTATGTTATTTACTCACTATAGCTCACAATGTACAGGATTTACCTCAAATTATCACTCTGGATGACCAGACAATTGAAAGAGTATCATGTTATAATTACTTGGGTTTTTTATTAGATGAAAAGCTCACATTTAGACCCCATGTAGACAATTTGGTAAAAAAGCTGAGAGTTAAACTAAGTTTTTATTACAGAAATAAGGCTTGTTTTAATTTAAAAGTAAGAAAGGAACTTGTTGCTGCTACCTTTTTATCTGTTGTAGACTATGGAGATACTCTGTATATGCATGCAGCAAAGTCTGTTTTATGCTCACTGGATTCTGTATATCACTCTGCCTTGCGCTTTGTTACTAATGCTGAGTATTCTACACATCATTGTAGATTGTACAGTTTATCAGGTTGGCTACCACTCTCAATACGTAGACAGCATCACTGGTTTATTTTTATTTATAAGGCAGTGACAGGATTGCTACCTTCTTATTTATCAGTTTTGTTTCATGTAGAAAACAATAGATACCATCTTAGGTCTAAGAATAGGATTCTATTTACTATACCTGCTGTAAAATCTGAATTTGGGAAAACTTCTTTCCGTTACAATGCTCCCTTAACTTGGAATGTTTTGCAGAATCAGTTGAAGTTAAGCAATATTATCTCACTTGATGCTTTTAAATTATATGTCACAGAAATCTTCAGCTATAAGTGTGATTGTATATAGGTTGTTGATTTTGTTGTGTTTTCTTTTTGTATAAGGATCTATGTTGTAAAATGTACTTATGTTATTGTGTTATATTTTGTTTGTTGTTGTATTTAACTTTTGTCCTTGTTAGGTGTTGTGGTGTGTTTTTCGTGATGTTTTTCTCCTTTACTATTCTATTTTCTATTTTATTTACAGTTTTTAAGTGCTGCCTTTCTTGGCCAGGGAGCATTTGAAAAAGAGACTATAGTCTCAATATGACTTCCCCTGGTTAAATAAAGGATAAATAAAAAAATAAATAAAAACATACAGGGGCATTTTATGAACCAATATCTTGAATTTTAGGTCATAACTGCATTTACAGTTGCTGCCACGCATCATATTTGTCAACTATATGAAATATAAGATGATGTACAGGTCCGGAGCCAGTGTGTTAACTGCATTAAAATATTTTAATTGCGCTATTGTTTGATAACTAATTAAGTTAAATGCTTTAAACTGGCAGCCCTAATATATCCTCCTGAGACCCCCACAACAAAAGTTTTGTGAATCAAATTTTATGTTTCACGATATTTCTATACAAAACTAAGGATGATTCTCAACTATGTTATGAAATATAGAACAAAATGATATACCTTTGAGTTTTATGCAATGTGTGTGTAAAATTTCCCATTAAACACAGTATATCTATACACTGTATCTAATTTGCATATTTGTATGTTGCTGTTGCATGTTGAAAAAAATATTTTTTTTTTTGAAAACTCCATAACTGGGTCTCAGGATGATATATATTGGAAGAGACTCATGGGAGTGTGTGCATCATTTGGTCTTAGCTGTGGTCCAGGTGGTTCCTCTGCAGGCCGAAATCTCATGTCAACATCAGTCTGCTTATTTACTTTGGCTCTCTTTGCCACATGCCACTGGTTACTTTTCATTAAGATTATTGTGGTGCTCACTGATACTAGTACTAATTTATAGAAGAAAATTAACACAATTAGCACATAGACACCTATTTTACCATACAGTAAATAAATCAAATTACAGTAACATCTGTAAAATAGTGAATGCACACTTACTCTATAAGATTGTGAATGGAGATGAAAACTGAACGTGACCTGCGTCTCCTTCCTGTGTGAGATGCAGGTGAAGGTGAGAGAGGTGTATTTACAGTCCTAAAAGAATATTACAAACAATCCTTAGCATTTATTTTCCACAGTACCTTAGTATATAAACAAAAACAGAATAAAACAGAATGCCAACAAAGAAACTATATTTGAACACTATCAACCACAAATAAGTATTACCATATGTGACCCTGGACCACAAACCAGTCATAAGAGGAAATTGAGATTTATACATCACTTAAATATTTTTTTTAAATAGCTGTCCATTGATGTATGGTTTGTTAGGTTATGACAATATTTGACTGAGATACAACTATTTGAAATCTGCAATCTGAGGGTGCAAAAAATTAAAATACTGAGAAAACCACCTTTAAAGTTGTCCAAATGAAGTTTTTAGCAATGCATATTACTAATTAATTAAATTAAGTTTTGATATATTTACAAAATATCTTTATGGAACATAATCTTTACTTAATAATCCTAATGATTTTTGGCATGAAAAATCAATCATGCTGATCCATACAGTGTATTGTTGGCTATTGCTACTAATATACATGTGCTACTTAAGACTGGTTTTGTGCTCCAGGGTCACATATAGTAAGTTGTTTTTATATTAAATTCAGTTTCTTGAATGCACTACACTTTCACAGTGTAATTCTGTGTAAATTAAAGATGAGTGTCAAAGTCAGATAAACATATGTCTACTGAATGTAATCATGTTGACTGATTGCTGGTATGCAAGTGATTTTTTTCACAAATATTCACATATGCTTCGATTTAAAGTTTGTGTTTCACAAAATGTAAAATGTTTAATTTTGGTGTAGCATATACTGTAAATTATAAAAACTGAACGAGAGCATTTTAAGAATCAGTGATCAGTATCTGCCTCAAATGTTCTGATCGCTGCACTAAAGCAAATTAACAGCCTTTTCAAAACTTGTCTTTAGCTTAAGGGAAATACATTTATTCATTAAATGAAAACATGCGGAGTATGTTTTTATGTCTTTGTTGTTTATTTCTAATGGTTTAGTCTACAGTATGTTTGAACATCAATCTCTGAGATTAAAGTGATTTATGACAATAGTAGACAGTAACACTTTAACAAAATAACATTAGTTATTAAATATATTTTGACAGCATTCATTAATCTGTTAATATTAGTTTATATAATTATTCATTGTTCATGTCAGTTCACAGTGTATTTACTAATTAACAGAAAACTATTGAATTTAAAACTGTATTAGTAAATGTTGAAACTTACATTAAGGTTATTAAATGTTAGTTGTTCATGTTAACTAATGTAGTTAATGTTATCAAGTGAAACCTCATAACTTTGATAAATAGCTCACATCTTAATGGGTAATTTTGCTGATTTTCAACCTTTGCATACCTTTATAACTTTTGTGTACTTTGTAGTATATTTAAATGAACAATGTGTAGTCTTTCTCCATGTTACTGCACACATATATCACCATTTATTTGTCAGCACAAATGTGCTGCAAAACACATATTAGTAAGATCATCATAGATCTGATTCATTGTCTTTTCTCTTTCTGTCTTCAGTCTGCCTGAATGCAGTATTACAGAGAAACAGTGTCTCATCCTGACTTCAGCTCTGAAATCAAACCCATCACACCTGAGAGAACTGAACCTGAGCTGGAATAAACTAGGATTCTCTGGAGTGAAAAACCTCAGTGATCTACTGATGAACCCACAATTCAAGCTGGAGAAACTACGGTTAGTATCTTTATACTGTACAGCAGTTACAGTCAGATTAAAGTTTACGGTTTAGTTTAAGACCACTGGACTCATGACATATTTACTGTAAAACAAAAGGGAAGTAAAAACAAACAAACAAAAAAAACAACAGTCTAACAAATGACAGTAGATGAATCTGACAGATTTATACTGGACTAATGGTATATTTCACTATTTTTTTTTAAGGGAAATGTATATTATTTTGTATATTTGTATAGTTAGAAATGGTAGATTACACGCTAAATGGATTTTAAAAATTATTTGATTTGATTGATTTAATGATTTTCTTCCATTAAAAAATGTGAAAGTGGACCATTTAATTGAGTTAATTTTACTATTGTTTCTATATTGATTCTACATATTAATTTCCATTGGTAAATTCACTTATTTGTTGACTGAGAGTGGGTTCAGACTTGGATTGTAACTAGTATCCTCAAATACTCCTCACTTGGTTTGTTCATTCATATATTAGAAGTTTCCATGATTTTGCTGGTGTTTTAGTGAATGTTTGGCATTTACTCATATTTAATCATCATAGATCTGATTAATTGTCTTTTCTCTTTCTGTCTTCAGTCTGCGTGGATACATTATTACAGAGAAACGGTGTCTCATCCTGTCTTCAGCTCTGAAATCAAACCCATCACACCTGAGAGAACTGGACCTGAGCAGGAATAAACTAGGAGACTCTGGAGTGAAAAACCTCAGTGATCTACTGATGAACCCACAATTCAAGCTGGAGAAACTAGAGTTAGTATCATCTGTTTTCTCCATTCCAAATTGCAAATGCACTGGTCCATGTTTATATCTCGATAAAGTAAAAAAGCACAAAACTGGCAATTTTAGATAGCATATATATCTGTAGCATAAATGTGGGGTGTGTGGGTGTGGCCAGCAACAGTTTATTTGCATACAAAGTGACAGCCCTTAAACCAACCTTTTGTCATTCGAGAGCTACTTTTTAAAATAGAAAGTGTCTGAGAGCTAAAAAAAAAAGTGAAAGTGACGTGACGTGTGGCCAAGTATGGTGACCCATACTCAGAATTTGTGCTCTGCATTTAACCCATCCAAGTGCACACACACACACACACACACACACACACACCCCGTGAACATACACCCGGAGCAGTGGGCAGCCATATTGCTATCGCTGCGGCGCCCGGGGAGCAGTTTGGGGGTTCGGTGCCTTGCTCAAGGGTCTCACCTCAGTCGTGGTATTGAGGGTGGAGAGGGCGCTGATTAATCACTCACCCCACCGACAATCCCTGCCGGACCTGGGACTCGAACCTAACCCGACTCCCTAACCATTAGGCCATGGCTACCCATGTTATATAAACCCGATTCCAAAAAAGTTGGGACACTGTACAAACTGTGAATAAAAAAAGGAATGCAATAATTTACAAGTCTCATAAACTTATATTTTATTCACCATAGAATATAGATAACATATCAAATGTTGAAAGTGAGACATTTTGAAATGTCATGCCAAATATTGGCTCATTTTGGATTTCATGAGAGCTACACATTCCAAAAAAGTTGGGACAGGTAGCAATAAGAGGCTGGAAAAGTTAAATGTACATCTAAGGAACAGCTGGAGGACCAATTTGCAACTTATTAGGTCAATTGGCAACATGATTGGGTATAAAAAGAGCCCCTCACAGTGGCAGTCTCTCAGAAGTCAAGATGGGCAGAGGATCACCAATTACCCCAATGCTGCGGTGAAAAATAGTGGAGCAATATCAGAAAGGAGTTTCTCACTTTCTCAAAGAGTTTGAAGTTATCATCTACAGTGCATAATATCATCCAAAGATTCAGAGAATCTGGAACAATCTCTGTGCGTAAGGGTCAAGGCCGGAAAACCATACTGGATGCCCGTGATCTTCGGACCCTTAGACGGCACTGCATCACATGCAGGAATGCTACTGTAATGGTAATCACAACATGGGCTCAGGAATACTTCCAGAAAACATTGTCGGTGAACACAATCCACTGTACTATTCGCCGTTGCCGGCTAAATCTCTATAGGTCAAAAAAGAAGCCTGAACATGACATCATGAAGGCGTTGTTGGAATGTGCCTTGTCCAATTGAAGCTTTCAAAGCATGTTTCATGGTCTGGACAAACCTTTCTGATAGCCCATTTGTTGCAGGATGGTATGGTGATGCCTTGATATGTTGCACCCCATTTGCTAGTAGATATGTGGCCATCTCATGTGAAATAAATTGGGGTCCATTGTCCGAGACAAACTGCATTGGTGCTCCAAATCTACTGAAAATTTCTTCCAACTTCTCAATTGTCTTGTCAGTTGAGGTAGATTTCATGATGGCCACTTCAGGCCACTTACTGTGCGCATCAATGACCAAGAGCATTTTGTCTTCGACTGGACCTGCAAAATCAGCATGAATGTGATGCCATGGTTTCTCTGGGTATTCACATGGGTGCAGCGGTGCCAGTTGTGGTACGTTGTGTATGCTTTGACATGACGTACATGTTCTTGCCTTCTCTTCAATTTGCCTGTCCACTCCTGGCCACCAGAAGTAACTCCTGGCGATCTCTTTCATGCGGACCATTCCACAATGTCCCACACTGATTTGCACAGTGCTGGTGGAATGATCACTCTCCTTCCCCACAACAAACAGCCTGTCTGCACCGCAAGTTCATGACGTCGAGTGACGTATGGTTTAAACGCTAGGTCATCATTTTCACCTTTTCCTGTCATGACAACATCCATGACCTTGGATAAGACAGGGTCATTTCGCGTGCCCTTGCGGACTTGCGCAGCTGTTACTGGAGCCCTTTCCACTTGAATAAAGTAGAAAATTTCAGCAACTTTTGTCTCTGTTACTTGGTCAACGAGTGGCAATCTGGACAGTCCATCCGCATTTCCGTGCAATTCTGACTTCTGGTACTTGATGTCGTAGGTGTGAGCAGATAATAGCAAAGCCCATCTTTGCACCCTGCTAGCAGCAAGAGAAGGAATGCCATGGTAAGGACCAAAAATTGCCGTCAGTGGACGATGATCGGTCAGCAGCGTGAACTTCCTTCCAAAAATATACTGGTGAAACTTGCACACTCCAAACACAATGTTCAATCTGAGCATAATTTGCTTCCGCTTTATTCATACTCCTCGAAGCAAATGCAATCGGCTTCTCTTGACCATTCGGCATGATGTGGGACAAGACAGCTCCCACACCATATGGGGAAGCGTCACAGGCCAGCTGAATCGGAAGGGCAGGGTCAAAATGGGTGAGAGCTTTTGTCTTTAACGGAGTCTCTTTCGCTGTTTTTAATGTCTCCTGACATTCAGTGGTCCACCTCCAACTATTCTCATTCTCCAGCAGTGCGGTGACTTTGTATGCCTTGGATCCTCCTGCAACAGTGAGCACATGCAAAGGAAATTCATCATCCGATGTGTCTGTACCCCTCTTGTTTTCTTGGTCAACTATGAATACTTGTTTCTTTTGTTTCCTTCTGAATGTTGTTTTCTGCTGCATTTTCCCTTTCCCTGCTTTATTTCTACATGCACACTCTATGTGCCCTTTTTTTTTTACAGCTGCGGCACTCCATGTGCTTAAACCAGCACGTGACAGGTGAGTGCCCAGTCTTACCACAACGAAAACATGGGCCTTTGTTTTCAGTTTGTTTTTCAGTTTCCATTTTATGAATTTTACTGTTTGAACTCAGTTGCTGAGCTTCCTTAGCAGCCAATTCCATAGACACGCTCAGTTCAATTGCTCTTTGTAGTGTCAGGTTGCTCTCAGTTAGTAGCCTTTTCTGTGTTCCTTCACTGCGAAGTCCACACACTAATCTGTCCCGAAGTGTGTCGTTCAGTGCATCAACAAATTCACAATGTCAGCTAATTTTTTTTAGCACTGCCACAAACATTGTCACAGTTTCTCCTTCTAATTGATTTCGTTGGTGAAACCGAAATCGCTCTGCAATTACTAATGGCTTTGGAGAGAAATGTGCTTTGAGATTGCTCACTATTTGCTCATATGTTTTCTCTCCCGGATTCTCTGGTTGTAAGAGGTTAAGCAGTAGAGTGAATGTCTTTGGACCCATCACACTTAAAAATGTGGGTACCACTTTATCTTCAGCAATAGTATTTGCTGCCACAAAGTACTCAAATCGTTCTGTATAAGAACTCCACTGCACACTGCTTTCATCAAATGGACCCATATTACCAAAAACTGATGCCATTTTGTTCTGTTTTCAGTCATTAACAATCAATTCAGTCACTCATCTGAATCGTTGTCTTTCCTCCCCTTTTCAAGACATGAATTAACAGCAGGCTCGTATTTTGTTCGTTTCACACTCAAGCCGCTTCACTGTCGCATCCTCATAACATCAGGCGTGCGTGCCTGAATCCTCATCGCCACTTTATTATATCTTCGTGAGAATGAATATTGTATAAAGAACAAGATGACACACACACATTCTGTCTTCATTTGACTGTTCTCTTTACTCTGTTACATACAAACTAACTTGACCGGAACATTTTTTTGTAAACGTAACGTGCATTCTGGGTGCTGTAGTTAAATACACAACAGATAAACCTGACATTTAAGTCTTTAAATAATTTTGTATGAAAGAACAAGTCAAAAATGATCAATTATATTTTAAATGCTCCAAACAGTTCTACATAAGATAAATGCTAAAAACAGATAATATAAAATTGTAAAATCCACTGTTTGACATGGTGGCGCGTTTCCCCGGTAACCGCTGTAAACAAAGCAGCACTACATTTATTAGCACTGCTTCATTGCGCATTACAGGGTGGGAAGCACTGATCTATAATAGAGAACTGGATTGCTCATGACGTCATGAAAAGTGAAGCCACCGCGCCACCATCTTTGTATTCCCTAGTATTCGCATACATTCTATTGAATAAATAGGAAAGTATACGATTTTAATAAGAAAACGTGACATAACAAGTCAGTGTTTTTATATCCAAAGTCTCACTGTACATTTTCACAATGCAAACATCCTAAGCATGTAAAAGGTTATTTGTTTAATGTCGGGAGTTCCCTCTGCTTATTAAAAATGTTAGTTATAGTCACGTACATCAGATGAACATAATAAACATCGGACCTTCAACACGTTTGCAAATAACAAAGTGCTCATTCAGAAATCTGAATAAAGATTTATGCTTATTATACCTTAATTCATCTTCTACAGTTACTGATCAATGTTTATACAATTTTACTATAGTGCTTTAATTCGTACAGATGGTTAGCAGCATGTTTCGACAATAATTTCATTAACAGTATTCATTTTGAAGCAGATAATGATTTGTTCGTTAAATGAATCATTAATTCAACACATATACATAACATTTTACTCACATGGAAACGGTAATGTTAGTAGCCTAAATCATTACAGAATTTGCGTAAGAGTCTGAAATAGATGCTGCTCAGTCAGGTACATTTAAACAAATATGCAAATCATAACGCTGAGAAATAACACAGACTAAATACAGTACGGACTTAAATACATGAAGCTTTATTTCAAAGATTTGAATTTTGATACAACCAGCAATATAGTAACAGAGGAAGTATTGTATTATTTGTTGTATATTTGAATCAGTTTGAGATACTAATACCAGATATATGGGCATGTTTATTATTTCCTGCATAATTAATTACATAAAGTAATGTATTTTTTGTTGGATCAGTTAGCCGCATTTGCAAATGCGCAGCTGACACGCCCACCTAAGCGATTTCAAATAATCACTTATCCTGGCCGAAAAGACCATAAACATTCCAGAAAACATCTTAAATAATAATTAATTTACATACACAGATCCTAAAAATAATCCTGTGTGAATGACACGCTTCAATTCGGGTGATTTTTAGGTCAGCGATTTACATGTGAGTCAATGGTACTCTATGCTGATAGGGAATAGTAAGATGGCGGATCGAACACTTCCGGTGGCTTCACTGCCCAGTGGCAGTTTAGAACGCAATGAGCGATCCAGTTATATATAGAGATCAGTGGTGGGAAGATGAATGGCAATGAAACTTTTCTGAAGACAGGTGGTTCCTCCATAATCATACAATTAATTAACATTTCATATAATTTCTCACAGCAGTCTGCCTTTTGTCATAATTTCACACGAAACGAAACCTAATCTCCACATTTTGAGGGGTTGCCGTGAATCCCTTTACGTTCCTGTGTGTACGATATGAGGCTAGTTACTCAAACAGTAAAATGCTCATGAAGTAACTCTCAGAGCAGTTCTGGAGATGTTGTTCATGTGTTTGTGTCCTCATTTAGTGAAGTAACAGACACTGATGTCACTGCACGCTTGTTTGTATGTAAGAACAGTGAAAGCATTCATTCATTCAGACCAGGAGACGTGCAGAACATGTAGGATTTATATTTAAATAGTCGTAATATAACATTGTGCGTTAAACTGTAAATTCTGATTTTATGACTGGATTCCATGATTCCGTCCCGGAATTTCCGTCTCATAAATTATAGGGCCGTAGTCTTAAACGATTCATTCGGAAAGGGACTGAAACTGGCAAGAATAGAGCTGGTGAGAGAGATCTCTTTATTTGGGAGTGATTTTGTGCAAATGTCACAAATCATGCCGTTGCTGCTCCCTCTCATCATTAGAGGGAGCCTTCACTGATACACACAGAACTGGTTCACGAACTCAATTTCCCATAACCCCATTCCCATGAACTTCCTGTGCCCTCTCACCCCTGTCGGCCATCTTGCTTTCACCCATGCACACCTGCTTATCATTACACCTAATTACACACAATATAAAAGCCATTCACACTCATAGCCATTCGCGAAGTCTTGTTTAGTTTTCTGGCAATTCCGAGCATTCTTTCCCGTGTTTACTTTCTTGTTGCTGACTCTGTTTGTTTCCTCGTTCCCGATTGTTTTCTGCCTGCCTTTGTGACCTCTGGATTGTCTGTTGGATTATTCTATTGCTTGCTGCCAGCCCCGACCCTTGCATGGACACTGACCTCTCTCTCTGGATTATCTATACTACTCCTGTTTGTTGTTTATTGACCCTGCCTGTTTCACTACGAGTTTTTACAATAAAGCTTTGCACATGGATCCACACGTTTCAGACCCATACGTCACAGAAGACTTCGCCAATACCGGATCCAGCAACTTTATCTGCACCACCCCGCTCAACATGGACCCCTTCGACCAACTGCTTCACCTCAGACAAAACGGTATGTCTATTGATCATTATGTGAGAACTTTCAGTGACCTTATATACCAGCTCCCTTTCTATGATGAGGCTTATTTTATGGACATATTTCTTTATGGACTGGACGAACCACTAAAATCAAGGCTAAGATTTGAAGGCCCTCGCTCATGCTATTCAGACTTTATTGATTATGCCTTGTGGTGCGGGGGCTCGTTAGATACTGAAGATTTCTCGGAGCACGATCATCTAATGCCGGCCTTGCCAGTGGCCATTAATAAAGTCCCTGTTCCCTCTGCATGCCCCCATGGGCTTATATCCAGTCTGGGGGATCATCCCATGCAGTCAGTTAAGTCTGCGCTTGCCAGCTTTCGATCTGCCCAGCCTCCTAAGTTTGACAAGATGGCTGCCACACCAGAGCTTGCCCATGACAAAATGGCCGCCCTTCCAGAGTCAGAGTCAGCACCTGTCATGGCCGCCCTTCCAGAGTCAGAGTCAGCACCTGTCATGGCCGCCCTTCAAGAGTCAGCACCCGTCATGGCCGCCCATCCAGTGTCAAGGCAAGCCGTTGTTCCAGAGCCAAGTCAAGAGTCACGTCCAGTCTCAGCTGTTCCTCCACAGTCAAGTCAAGTCTCTCATGTCACTACAACACTCGACCGGCTGGATAACATCCTTGCTGCACTCCGCGGGTTACAACAACAAGCCGCAGCTCCGCCTCCCATGCCAAGTCAAGTCACTGCAGTTCCCTCAAAGCCAAGTCAAGTCACTGCAGTTCCTCCAGAGCCAAGTCAAGTCACTGCAGTTCCTCCAGAGCCAAGTCAAGTCACTGCAGTTCCTCCAGAGCCAAGTCAAGTCACTGCAGTTCCTCCAGAGCCAAGTCAAGTCACTGCAGTTCCTCCAGAGCCAAGTCAAGTCACAGCCGTTCCTCCAGAGCCAAGTCAAGTCGCAGCTGTTCCCTCTGAGCCAAGTCAAGTCACAGCAGTTCCTCCAATGCCAAGTCAAGACACAGCTGTTCCTCCAAAGCCAAATCATGCCACAGCCACTCCTCTCGAGTCAAGCCAAGTCGTCGCAGCTACTCCGCCTCCCGAGTCAAGCCAAGTCGCCGCAGCTACTCCGCCTCCCGAGTCAAGCCAAGTCGTCGCAGCTACTCCGCATGCCAAGTCAAGCCAAGTCGTCACAGCTACTCTGCCTCCCGAGTCAAGCCAAGTCGTCGCAGCTACTCCGCATGCCAAGTCAAGCCAAGTCGTCACAGCTACTCTGCCTCCCAAGTCAAGCCAAGTCGTCACAGCTACTCCGCCTCCCGAGTCAAGCCAAGTCGTCGCAGCTGCTCCGCCCTCTGAGCCAAGCACCATCGTCGCAGCTGCTCCTTCCTCTGAGCCAAGTCATGTTGCCGCAGCTGCTCCTCCCTCTGAGTCAAGCTCCGTTGTCGCAGCTGCCCCTTCCTCTAAGCTAAGTCATGTTGTCACAGCTGCTTCTCCCTCTGAGCCAAGTCACGTTGTTACAGCTGCTCATCCCACTGAGCCAAGCAGCTTCGTCACAGCTGCTCCTCCCATCAAGCCAAGCCATGTCGTCGCAACTGCTCCTCCCTCCAAGTCAAGAGTCGTTACCGCAGCTCCTCCCTCTGAGTCAAGCATTATCGTCGCTGTTCCGCCTGAGTCAAGCCCTGTTGCAGCTGTTCCTCCCAAGTCAAGCTTCAACGCTGCTGCTCCTCAAGAGTCTATCCTCGACGCCGCAGCATCTTCCAAGTCAAGCCTTGTAGCAGCTGTTGCTCCCGTGTCAAGTTATGTCACAGCTGTCGCTCCAGTGTCAAGCTTCTACGCAGCTGTCCATCCTGCACCAAGACACACCCCCTCAGCTGCTCTAAGGGTTACCAATATCACCCCTGAACCAAGCAAAGCCACTGCCGCTGCTCCGGAACTAACCTTCGTTGAGGCCTTGCTCCTTCTGAGAACTGCTCTCTGGGTTGTCTGGGCCGCGTACACCACCACTGAGTCCTCAGAGGTCCTGCGGGGTGAGCCGCCACCTCTGAGGAGGTGGCCGAGGCCACGGATCCTCAAGCCGAGGGGGAGGTCGCACCTGCTCCCTGCACGGTGGTAGCGCCCAACAACCCACACCACTCTGAGCACTCGCCCAGTCCCAATTTGGCCGCTGAGGCCCTCTTTATGCTGGGTATCCAGCCCAACCTGGCCAGGAGCTTGGGCTCCGAACCTTCCCTCTCTGTGTGTGTATGTCTGTCTATGCTCTGTTGCAGACCAGTGGGTTCCGCTCTGGGGGGATTCCGTGCTGCCCCGGAGGGCTCCTGTCCTGTCTGCTCCGCCCTGGGGGGCTTCCGTGCTGCCCTGGAGGGTTCCTGTCCTGTCTGCTCCACCCTGGGCGGATTCCGCTCCACCCTGGAGGGTTCCTGTCCTGTCTGATCCGCCCTCGGTAGATCCCACTCTGCCCTGGAGGGCTCCAGTCCTGTCTGACCCGCCCTGGTGGGCGTCTGATCCTCTCTCTCTCTCTCTGTGTCTGTCTATGCTCTACGTTACAGACCTGTCTGCTCCACCTTGGGTAGATCCCGCTCTGCCCTGGAGGGCTCCAGTCCTGTCTGCTCCGCCCTGGTGGGATTCCGATCAGCCCTGGAGGGTGTCTGCTCCGCCTGATCCGCCCTGGAAGGCGCCTGCTCCGCCAGTTCCGCCTGATCCACCCTGGCGGGCGTCTGATTCGCCTGATCCGCCCCGGAGGGCGTCTGACTCGCCTGATCCGCCCCGGAGGGCGTCTGACTCGCCTGATCCGCCCTGGAGGGCGTCTGACTCGCCCGATCCGCCCTGGTGGGCGTCTGACTCGTCCGCTCTGCCCTGGAGGGTGCCTGCTCCGCCCGATCCGCCCTGGTGGGCGTCTGACTCTTCGCCTCCGCTGGTCCTGTCCAGCCCTCCGTCGTCTCCGCTGGTCCCATCCAGCCCTCCTTCGTCTCCGCTGGTCCCGTCCAGCCCTCCTTCGTCTCCGCTGGTCCCGTCCAGCCCTCCTTCGTCTCCGCTGGTCCCGTCCAGCCCTCCTTCGTCTCCGCTGGTCCTGTCCAGTCCTCCTTCGTCTCCGCTGGTCCCGTCCAGCCCTCCTTCGTCTCCGCTGGTCCCGTCCAGTCCTCCTTCGTCTCCGCTGGTCCCGTCCAGCCCTCCTTCGTCTCTGCTGGTCCCGTCCAGCCCGGAAGGTACTCACAAAACTCCAGTGTCTGCCCCATCTTGGTGGCCCCACTCCTGCACTCCTGGTTATAGATGGACTGTTATGAGCGTCTGGAAGCCGCTCCTGGGGGGGGGCTCTGTCACAAATCATGCCGTTGCTGCTCCCTCTCATCATTAGAGGGAGCCTTCACTGATACACACAGAACTGGTTCACGAACTCAATTTCCCATAACCCCATTCCCATGAACTTCCTGTGCCCTCTCACCCCTGTCGGCCATCTTGCTTTCACCCATGCACACCTGCTTATCATTACACCTAATTACACACAATATAAAAGCCATTCACACTCATAGCCATTCGCGAAGTCTTGTTTAGTTTTCTGGCAATTCCGAGCATTCTTTCCCGTGTTTACTTTCTTGTTGCTGACTCTGTTTGTTTCCTCGTTCCCGATTGTTTTCTGCCTGCCTTTGTGACCTCTGGATTGTCTGTTGGATTATTCTATTGCTTGCTGCCAGCCCCGACCCTTGCATGGACACTGACCTCTCTCTCTGGATTATCTATACTACTCCTGTTTGTTGTTTATTGACCCTGCCTGTTTCACTACGAGTTTTTACAATAAAGCTTTGCACATGGATCCACACGTTTCAGACCCATACGTCACAGCAAAGAACTTCATGAACATGATTTTTAGAGCCCATAGACTTATTCTAACTTGTTAAAAAAGGTATAATATGTCTCCTTTAAGGGAATGTATATTATTTTGTATATTTGTATAGTTAGAAATGGTAAACTACACTCTAAAATAGCGTAAAAATTATTTGACTGATTTAATGATTTTCGTCCATTAAAAATGTGAAAGTGGACCATTTAGTTAACTTTACTATTGTTTCTGTATTGATTCTACATATTAATTTCCATTGGTAAATTCATTTATTTGTTGACTGAGAGTGGGTTCAGACTTGGATACTCCTCTCGTGGTTTGTTCATTCATATATTAGAAGTTTCCATGATTTTGCTGGTGTTTTAGTGAATGTTTGGCATTTACTCATGATCATCATAGATCTGATTCATTGTCTTTTCTCTTTCTGTCTTCAGTTTGTGTGAATGCAGTATTACAGAGAAACAGTGTCTCATCCTGACTTCAGCTCTGAAAACAAACCCATCACACCTGAGAGAACTGAACCTGAGCTGGAATGAACTAGGAGACTCTGGAGTGAAAAACCTCAGTGATCTACTGATGAAACCACAATCCAAGCTGGAGAAACTAGAGTTAGTATCATTATACTGTACAGCAGTTACAGTCAAATTAAAGTTCACTGTTTAGTTTAAGACCACTGGACTCTTGACATCTTTGCTTTAAAGCAAAACAGAAGTAAAACAAAAAAACAGTCTAACAAATGACAGTAGATGATTCTGACAGATTTATACTGGACTAATGGTATATTTCACTATTTTTTAAATGGAAATGTATATTATTTAGTATATTCGTATACTTATAAATGGTAAACTACACTCTAAAATAGCTTAAGTATTTGATTTGAATGATTTAATGATTTTCTTCCATTAAAAATGTGAAAATAGACAATTTGATTGAGTTAATTTGACTGTTGTTTCTATATTGATTCTACATATGAATTTCCATTGGTAAATTCACTTATTTGTTGACTGAGAGTGGGTTCAGACTTGGATTGTAACTAGTATCCTCAAATACTCCTCTCTTGGTTTGTTCATTCATATATTAGAAGTTTCCATGATTTTGCTGGTGTTTTAGTGAATGTTTGGCATTTACTCATGATCATCATAGATCTGAGTCATTGTCTTTTCTCTTTCTGTCTTCAGTCTTTGTGGATGCATTATTACAGAGAAACGGTGTCTCATCCTGACTTCAGCTCTGAAATCAAACCCATCACACCTGAGAGAACTGAACCTGAGTGGGAATAAACTAGGAGAATCTGGAGTGAAAAACCTCAGTGATCTACTGATGAACCCACAATTCAAGCTGGAGAAACTAGAGTTAGTATCATTATACTGTACAGCAGTTACAGTCAGATTAAAGTTCACTGTTTAGTTTAAGACCACTGGGCTCTTGACATCTTTGCTATAAAACAAAGCACAAGTAAAAACCAAAAAAAAAAAAAAAAAATCTAACAAATGACAGTAGATGTTATGGTCAGATTAATATTTGGTGTTTAAAGACAATGCAAGTTACATTGTTTATATCATAGCAGTGCATCTTCCAACCTTTGCCATTGGTCATAAATGTTCTAACTAATGAATAATTAGATTTAAAGTATTTGAAAACTGTGGTGATTATCTACAAGTTGTTCTGCAGAAATAGCATGATATTTGCATCTGCTGCTACAATAGACAAAATTATAAAAAAAAATAAATAAATAAATAAAGTAATGCAAATAAACGGTTTCCAGCACACAGAACTAGTAACAAGATTACAAACAGATGATGGGAACTCCAGACTATATGACAGACTATTTGTTTACTGTTGTACATTTCATAATGTAAGACAGTAAGCGGAAACTGATGTGAAACATGTGAAACTGATGATACTTTTATTAACAGAGCTCATGTCACTCACATCAACATAACTCCTGTGTTCACAGCAAACACACAATGAGAGAGTGAAGATGGACCTTATGTTCTTAAAGAGCAGACACTTTTAGACTGCAGCATGTTACAATCAACAAATCATACTGCATTTCTGATTTATTATCACAATGATGTACAGCTGGATTATTAAAATTAATGGCAAAATTCATGTTTGGAAATGCAAACTGATATTTCCTAATGACACACTACAGCAAAAGATACTGTATTGACTTTAATTTATTTACCATATTTTATCTTGTGAAACTACTAGTGGCCTAAGACATTTGCACAGTACTATTGTAACCAGGCGGGACTTGACGACAGCGTTGAGATTCAGATGCAAGCTTTAATAAGTAGATCGTAGTCAGACAGGCAGGGTACAATAACAAACAACAATAACTGAGACAAGACAAAAGAGTAAACCAAAAACACAGGCAAGGGTCAAAATCCAAAAGGGCAGTCCACAGAAAAACAAGACAATGAAAACAGGAATAACACTTGGTAGAGTCTCCTAAGGCAAAACAATACTTCGCAACCTCCTGTTTGGCATGGCCCTCCTTTTATGGCTGCCAAACAGGAAGTCATCATAGAAGCAGCAGAGGGAGCAGAGATAGATAGTTCAATGGCAAGGGTTCCCTCTGCTGGCCTGGCATTACAACTATATAGAACAAAATATATATTACATTGATTTTGCTAAAAATAAAAAAGCTTGAAAGTGACTGTAAGCTGGAGATACTAAAGTGAATTTATGTCTAACAACTTAAAGTTCCCTTTTTTTGTTTGAATCAATATTCAGTTGTCAGATTTTGCTTTACAACTAAGTTTTAGTTCATTTGTACAAGGAATAAAATATAGTTCTGTTTAGGGATTTCCATTGTTTAGGTCATTTCTAGAATAACTGATTAGTCATCTGAATGTGACATTTTCCTTCTGGTTCTAGACTTTCAGACTGCAGTATCACTGAAGAAGGTTATAAAGCTCTGTCTTCAGCTCTGAGATCAAACCCTTCACACCTGATAGAGCTGGATCTGACAGGAAATGATCCTGGACAATCAGGAGTGAAGGAGCTCAGTGATTTACTACAGGATCCAAACTGTCAACTCAGGACACTGAGGTGATCATTAACATACAATGTTTTATGGACACTAGGAAAACAGTCTAGATAGCTTTTAGTCAAATGATTTCACTGTTTTTGAACACACTGTAGTTTAATTGTCATCAAGCTCAGATTCACTCTATCACTGTATCTCTACAGCAGGTCTGTGAGCCTCCAGATGATCAAAAACATTCAGTTTCTCAAGTCATTTGTTTTCTGTGCTGATGTTTCTCACTCCTGAAAGATCTTGAGGTCTTTAATCACACACTCTGTATTTGTAAACTGAAAATCATGATCTAGTGAGGTTTTGCTCTTCTGCTCTGTGAGACGTTTCTGTTCTCCTGAGTTTGTTTTAGGACTGAGTGTCTCTCTAGTTTCTTTCAAATACATGTGACTGTTAGACTTTGTTTTCAGATATTTATGTCTTTATTTGTGTCAAACGTTCAAAGAAAGGTTTTGTAATTATTAGAGCTTTTTTTAGAATAATAAAGAGTTTTTTATTGTATCAGTCATTTTTGTAATATAATGGATCTTTAAATCAGAACAGATTTTGCTTCATCTTCTCTTCTGCAGGTTTTTGGGTCCTGCTGCAGATGAAGGCTGTCAGTATGTGACTGGAATTGTGGGTAAAAACCCGTTACTCCTGAGAGAGCTGGATCTGAGTGAACATGAACTAGGAGACACAGGAGTGAATCAGATCGCTGCTCTACTGCAGGATAAACACTGTACACTCAACACACTGATGTGAGTATTGTTAGTTTATTTACAATATTACATTACTTTTAATAGCACTGTTGTAGTTGATCATATTTCCTCATTTCTTTGAGTCAGCAATTTCAAAGCTGAATTTTTAGCATCATTACTCCAGTCACTTGATCCTTCAGAATGCAATATAATATTCTTATTTGCTGCTCAAAAACATTCATTATTATATAACATTCATATTTTATTCAGTGTCTTTTGTACACTAGGACTAAGTTTTTCTAAAAATACAATGGTATAAATAGATACCAGGATTTTTCAGGAAATGTTTCAGGATTTTTTTATACAAAACTTTAAGGTTGATTCTCAACTATGTTATAAAATATAGAACAAAAGGATATACCATTTAGTTTTATGCATTGTGTGTGTAAAATTTCCATAAACTGGTTTTCCCATTAAACACTGTATCTAATTTGAATATTAATGTGTTGCTGTTGCATGTTGAAAAATAGAATTGTCATAGTGGTAGTATTAATTGGTCAGATTTCCGTAATAATATCTAATATTTTATAAGAATATTGAGTTTTTTTTTCCTATTCAATTGTTATGTCTCCCAAAATGCATAATAATCATGCTTTTAGTCCTGGTGTCCTCTACAGTGGACATGTATGAAATGATGAAGTCATATTTGGATTTGAAAACTCATAACATTTCCCTGAGATGTTGCTTTATGATAACCAGTTAGAAAATTATTCAGTTTTAAAGGACAATTACAAAATATAATCATGTTTCCATAAGGATGTACAGTTTTTCACTTTTGAAACATTTGGTATCACTAAAAATCCCTGAATGTGCTCTGTACAGGACATCCAGACTCATAACTGTGACATGTAATGTCTCACAGAAATTCACCAAAATATAATGTCCACTACAGAGTCGAAAAATCCATAGCTGGGTCTCAGGAGGATATATATTTGAAGAGACTCATAGGAGTGTGTGCCTCATTTGGTCTTAGCTGTGGTTCCTGTGCAGGCCAAAATCTCATGTCAACATCAGTCTCAGTCTGCTTATTTACTTTGGCTCTCTTTGCCACATGTCACTGGTTACTTTTTATTAAGATTATTGTGATGCTCACTGATACTAGTACTAATTTATAGAAGAAAATTAACATAACTAGCACATAGACACCTATTTTACCATACAGTAAATAAATCAAATTACAGTAACATCTGTAAAATAGTGAATGCACACTTACTCTATAAGATTGTGAATGGAGATGAAAACTGAACGTGACCTGCATCTCCTTCCTGTGTGAGATGCAGGTGAAGGTGAGAGAGGTGTATTTACAGTCCTAAAAGAATATTACAAACAATCCTTAGCATTTATTTTCCACAGTACCTTAGTATATAAACAAAAGCATAGAATAAAACAGAATGCCAACAAAGAAACTATATTTGAACACTATCAACCACAAATAAATATTACCATATTTGACCCTGGACCACAAACCAGTCATAAGAGGAAATTAATATGTATTAATAAATAAGCTTTCTGTTGATGTATGGTTTATGGCAGATAGAACTATTTGGAAATCTTGAATAAAAAAAAATCTAAGTATTGAGAAAATCGCCTTTAAAGTTGTCCAAATTAAGTGTTGATATATTTATGGTGGGAACTTTACAAAATATCTTCATGGAACATAATCTTTACTTAATATTCTAATGATTTTGACATAAAAGTAAAATCAATCATTTTGACCCATACAATGTATTGTTGGCTTTTGCTACAAATATACCTGTGCAACTTAAGACTGGTTTTGTGCTCCAGGGTCACATGTAGCAAGTTGGTTTTATATTTATTTAAGTTTCTTGAGTGAACTTCTAAATACACCTACTGTATCTGAAAAATAAAGCACTGTCTGTTTTATTTGTACATTATATGTATTTGTAATGTGTATCTTTGTTCATTTTTATAACAAAGATAAAATAATGACAAAGATTTTTATCCTCACCGAATTTGGACTAAATATGTGCCACTCTTTTTTTATGTTATATTTTCTTATATATATATATATATATATATATATATATATATATACACAGTCTTATGCAAAATTTTAGGCACCCCTTGGTAAATAACAGATTTTGGTGATTTTTTTTAATTGAAAAGATGTTAACACAGTCTCTCTTGGAAATGGAAAAAATGCACAATATTTTCAGCAAACATTGGTGCATAGTTACTTTTTATGTCATAAACTGAACAAAAATAAAAAAAATAAAAACATTATTATGGCACTGTGCAAAGGTTTGGGCACCCTTCATAATCAGTACTTAGTAACAGCTCCTCTGGCAGATATCACAGCTTGCAAACACTTTTTATAGCCAGCTAAAAGTCTTTCAATTCTTGTACTTGGGATTTTCTCCCATTCTTCCTTGCAAAAGGCTTCTAGTTCTGTAATATTCTTTGGTTGTCTTGCATGCACAGCTCTTTTAAGATCTACCCACAAATTTTCAATGATGTTTAAATCAGGGGACTGTGATGGCCATTCCCAAACCTTCAGCTTGCGTCTCTTGAGGTATTCCATAGTGCATTTGGATGTATGTTTAGGATCATTGTCCTGTTGTAGAAGCCATCCTCTTTTCAGCTTCAGCTTTTTTACTGCAACACAACCCCAAAGCATGATAGATCCACCCCCATGCTTAATAGTTGGCAAGGTGTCCTTTTCTTGAAATGCTGCTCTTTTTTTTTCTCCAAACATGCCTTTGCTGATTGTGGCCAAAGAGTTCTATTTTAACTTCATCAGTCCACAACACTTGTTTCCAAAATGCATCAGGCTTCTGTAGATGTTCTGTTGCATACTTCTGACGTTGGATTTTATGATGGGGATGCAGGTGAGGTTTTCTTCTGCTGATTCTTCCATGAAGGTCTTGTGGAACGGTGCACCACCTGAGTCTGCTAAATCTTCCTGTAGTTTTTTTGCAGTCAAATGGGGGTTTTGATTTGTCTTTCTGACCAGCATACGAGCAGTTCTCTCCGAGAGTTTTCTTGGTCTTCCAGATCTCATCTTGACCTCCACAGTTCCCCTGAACTGCCATCTCTTAATTACATTTCTCACTGTGGAAACTGCAAGCTGACAACGCTTTGCTATCTTCTTGTAGCCTTCTCCTGCATTGTGGGCATCAATAACTTTCATTTTCAGAGTCTTACACAGCTGCTTGAGTGTCTGCAAGTGTGTGCACAAGGTTTGAAGAGTCGGATGTTTCGCAATGCGACCTCAGTCTGAACAGTCAGATTGGAATTCAAGCGACTTTCAGCGTGTACACAACAGGGTTGCCAGGTTTTAACAACAGAACCCACCCAACTGCTACTCAAAACTAGCCCAAAAGTAACTCAATCGTGTTTTGAAGGGGATTCCCTATTAAAATTTGCGTTTCGGGGGAAATATAAGCTTTTTTTGATGGGGTTACCCTGGTAAAATTAGCATTACAGGGGCTAAATAGTACGTTATTGGGGTCGCGTTGACCCGCGGCAACACTTGTAAAGCCACAGACTTGGCAACACTGGTGCACACCGACTTCCTTGGCTTTCATGTTTACTTTTTACGGCAGCGCGATACGCCTGACGTCTCACGTTACTGTCGTTGTGCGCATGCGTTTCAGTTAATGGGGCACATTTTTAAAAACAATGTGAACAGGCAAACAAACAATCGGATATGAGCAGAAAATCGGAATTGAGCATTAAGGCTTATAGTCTGAACGTAGTCTTAGAGTGCCCAAACTTTTGCACAGTGCGACAATAATGTTTTTATTTTTTATTTTTGTTCAATTTATGGCATAAGAAGTAACTATGCATCAATGTTTGCTAAAAATATTGTGCATTTTTTCCATTTCCAGGAGAGACTGTGTTAACACCTTTTCAATTAAAAAAATCACCAAAATCTGTTATTTACCAAGGGGTGCCTAAACTTTTGCATAAGACTGTATATAAATGTCAGGTAGAAATATATTGTTTTTCATAAATGCATTTTATAACCACAATACAAATAGCAATGTGTAGCATTTTACCAGATTTAATTCTGCACTTATTTGTTCCCTACAAAAAACTTATTTTTTTTTAACAAAATGTTTGGATTTAACTTTTGCTGCTGAATTATCCACTAACCTAGTTTCTAATATATTTTAGTCATAGATTATGAATATACATGTATATTTTTCTTTTTTTTTTTTCAATTATTTTTATTTTGAATGGAGCAGTCTGTGTTTAGAAGATTGTAAAGGCGTGATCATTAGTTCCATACACAGAGATCTGGAAATTCTACATCGATTTATTAGAGAATTCTGTGTCTCTGTGTCTCTAGGAAAGTCAGATAAACATATGTCTCTTGAATGTAATCATGTTGACTGATTGCTGGTATGCACATGAAAATGTGCAACACATGTTTTTATAAGCAAACTGTGTTTTTTGTTGATGTAATTTAGCCTACAGTATGTTTGAACAATAATCTCTGAGACTACAGTGATTTATTACAATAGTATACCGTAACAAGTTAACATTAGTTATTAAATATATTTTGACAGCATTTATTAATCTGTTAATATTAGTTTATATAATTATTCATTGTTCGTGTCAGTTCACAGTGTATTTACTAATTAACAAAAAACTATTGAATTTAAAACCGTATTAGTAAATGTTGAAACTTATATTAAGGTTATTAAATGTTAGTTGTTTATCATCAGTTCATGTTAACTAATGTAGTTAGAAATGGTAAACAACACTCTAGAATAACCGATCAATCATCTGAATGTGACATTTTCCTTCTGGTTCTAGGCTTTCAGATTGCAATATCACTGAAGAAGGTTATAAAGCTCTGTCTTCAGCTCTGAGATCAAACCCTTCACATCTGATAGAGCTGGATCTGACAGGAAATGATCCTGGACAATCAGGAGTGAAGGAGCTCAATGATTTACTACAGGATCCAAACTGTCAACTCAAGACACTGAGGTGATCATTAACATACACTGTTTTATGGACACTTCTAGGAAAACAGTCTAGATAGATTTTTGGTCAAATGATTTCAGTGTGTTTCTGAACACACTGTAGTTTATTTGCCATCAAGCTCAGATTCACTCTATCACTGTATCTCTACAGCAGGTCTGTGAGTCTCCAGATGATCAAAAACATTCAGTTTCTCAAGACATTTGTTTTCTGTGCTGATGTTTCTTACTCCTTCTGAACGATCTTGAGGTCTTTAATCACACACTCTGTATTTGTAAACTGAAAATCATGATCTAGTGAGGTTTTGCTCTTCTGCTCTGTGGGACGTTTCTATTCTCCTGAGTTTGCTTTAGGACTGAGTGTCTCTCTAGTTTCTTTCAAATACATGTGACTATTAGACTTTGTTTTCAGATATTTATGTCTTTATTTGTGTCAAATGTTCAAAGAAAGGTTTTGTAATTAATAGAGCTAGTTTTTAGAATAATAATGAGTTTTTTTTTGTATCAGTCATTTCAGAACTGGATTGATTTTGCTTCATCTTCTCTTCTGCAGGTTTTTGGGTCCTGCTGCAGATGAAGGCTGTCAGTATGTGACTGGAATTGTGGGTAAAAACCCGTTACTCCTGAGAGAGCTGGATCTGAGTGAACATGAACTAGGAGACACAGGAGTGAATCAGATCGCTGCTCTACTGCAGGATAAACACTGTACACTCAACACACTGATGTGAGTATTGTTAGTTTATTTACAATCTTACATTACTTTTAATAGTACTGTTATTGTAGTTGATCATATTTCCTCATTTGTTTGAGTCAGAGCAGTTTTTCTCAGCGTCACAAAGAGCTTCTATAATGTGAAGTATTAAAATTAAACAGGCAATGAAAAATTGCATCAAGTTTTAACCCTCTGGGGTCTGAGGGTGTTTTGGAGTCCTGAAGAACTTTTGACATGCCCTGACATTTGTGCTTTTTTTAGTTGCATATAAACATATAAATGGCTAAAATCTGAAACATTGTATTCATCTCAAACTGGGCTACAGTAATATGAGAGCAGCATTTATGTACATGATTGTGTTTTTGAGAAAACAATGTTTATGGAAGGTTAGTTACTGAAATAAGGCCATAAAACACATGCAGAACATTTAATCACAGAATTTTTGAGATCTGGATCTTGTAGCCTAAAGATTTTGCTTCAAAATTATATGAAAATCTTATGTACTTGCTCACAGTAAACAATATATTGATTTAAATTTTCTAAGACACTTGTTTTGAAAGGGCATATGCGAGGAGTGAATGATCATGAATAATAGTGTGATTCACATCTGAGAAGACAAAGGCCTGTGTAATGAGTCTTAGAGTCAGATATTTGACTGAGAATGAAGTGTTTCAAAATAAATTTATTGTTTGTAGTGTAATTAGAATGTATTTAACTATCACACAAAATAACTTGAGATTCACTTGTGCAGTGCAGTTAAACAGTTTATTAGGAACAATCAAAGCTACATTTCGAAGCTGAATTTTTAACATCATTACTCCAGTCATCTTTCAGAAATCATTCTAATTCTGATTTGCTGCTTAAACATATTTAACCGTGAGGACCCTCTTGGAATTGCTCCATTTCTTCTTCTTCTTCTCCAAAGTGAATCGCATTTTAGAGGGCCTAAACATGTTTGAAAACTCATGAAAATTTGCACACACATCAGAACTGGCGAAAATTTACATCTGATATGGGTTTCAGAAGTGGGTGTGGCAAAATGGCTCTGTAGCGGCACCTAGAAAATTTAACGGAGTGCGCCTCATTTCACGTATGTGTACAAAACTTGGTACATACATGTATCACACCAATACCTACAATAAAGTCTCCTGGCACAACATCCCAAACCCAACAGGAAGTCCGTTATTTTTAATTTCCTGTACGATTTTTGTGCAGTTTTTGCTGTTTTCAGACCTCGTATTTTAATGAACTCCTCCTACAGTTTTTATCGGATCATCTTCAAATTTGGTGAGTGTATTCATAAGGCCTTTATGATGCTAAAAAGATCTTGAGTTTTCATCGAAGGGCATGTCCCTGCCGGCCTGACAAACTTTGTTTGCTGACAAAGTTGCTGTAACTCAGGCAAACAATGTCCAATCTGCCTCAAACTTCATATGTTTATTAACAGTCATGTCCTGAACACATGTCCATGCCAATATTTAGTCATAGTCATAGCGCCACCTGCTGGCAACAGGAAGTAACATGTTTAACACTGTTATGGTCTCCTAGCAGCATATTAAAAAGCATCAGCAAGTGTAAAATAGGCTAGCAACATGTTATACACATGCTAAAACATGCTAGCAACACTTAGCTAAGTGCTAAAGGATGTTACTAATGCAATAAAACAGGAAGTTACTGTAACTCAGGCAGGCAGTGTCTGCTCCAAACTTCACATGTATGATAAGAGTCCAGACTTGAACACATCTAAAGGCCAATACATTGTTACAATCATAGCGCCACCTGCTGGAAACAGGAAATTGCTTTTTTTTTGCTTTTTTTACACATGCAGTGTCCAATCTGCCCCAAACTTCACATGTATGATAACACTCCTGACCTCAAGACATTTTTATGCCCATATTAAGTTATAGTCATAGCGCCACCTGCTGGCAACAGGAAGTGAAATGTTGTACTCTGTAACGAACCCTTCCTAGAGATTTAATAATATCAAAATTGTAATTGGTCAGTCTAGTCTAAAGCCCTGTGTGATGTTAAATTGCGAAGATCTTGAGTTTTCATTGAAGGGTGTGTCTGTGTAACGGTTTGCCTGTTACACAGATACCAGTTCTATTGCCTTATCATTATAAGTTGTATTTACACACCTGTGCATTAGAGGGCGCTCTACATAGAAAGTGCATGCATGCCCCATTTAAGGAAGCAAATGAAGGAGAGAAGTAGGAAGTTAATTCTCTATCTTCTCGAGAGAAGTTTGCCTCATGCTGGTTGGGACTTGGTTGCCCTGTTTGAGGAACCTTTTGGTTCTAAGCTCATCCGTAAGTGCTGTTGTTAGTATTTCTCCTTTACCTGTTTGTAGCACATGGTTTGTTTTTTAATGTATTTGCAGAGGGTTTATGTTTGGGGATTGCTGGAGGGTTTGATCGGTTAAGAAGACTGGAACAAAGTATCGTTACTAATCTTCTACAGAGGACTGTGTGATACCACCATTTTTGGAGGCCACATAACTATGGACCTTGTCTTGGGACCTATCTTGGCACATGAGTACTGTCTACCTTCACTGTTTTTAGCATGTACTGAGCAAGGTGTTATGGTTCCAGGTGTTTGAGAACAAAAGACTGTGTATGGGGATTCTAGTCTACCTCTCTAATCATATAACTTAAATCTATGTATGCTTTGACCATCAATGGTGGGTGTCTTGTTGGGAATGCTTTTTGACCATGTTTAATACAATGACTCATGAGTGAATTTGGTCTGTTTGGTCCCTCATCCTTATGTAACACTTAAACCAAAGTTAAAGGGACAGGTGTTACATATTTTGGCGCCCAAACAGGGACTTGAGAGAAAATTGTCTAAAACCAAAATTGTAAGATTTAAAATTATTTTTATTTGGTTTTAAACAGACTAATGTTACCTCATGTGAATCATTGTGCTGTCTGTGTGGGAGTAACACTGAAGTTTGGGCAAGTGAGTTAGGTAACTACGAGACATTTATATAGATTAAGCTTAGTGATAGAAGTTGAAACAATATGACAGACCTGTGTGATGAGACAGAGGGTGTGAATCCTATAGAACCAGACTATTCCACTGCACCTTTTACTATCAGACGAGAACCAATTCAAGACCTTATCCAATCACTCAGCCATTTGTATTTGGAGAATGAGCTAGATGTGGGAGAGCATGAAGATAGCTCACAGTATTTGCCTTTGCCACCTCCTCCACCTCCTCAAGAGGAAGATGTAGCCCCTTCTACTTTGGAATCAAGGGTGAGCAAAATAGAATCCAAAATTAATGACCTGTAGAAATCTTTTGGTGTGTCTTCTAAAGATGTCAAAGTCAAAGTCTGCTTTATTGTCAATTCTGCTATATATACAGTACATACATACAGAGAATTGAAATTGCGTTACTCTCAAACCCTAGATACATACCAATAACAAGTACATTAACAATAACAAGAAGTAAAATACAATTACGTACAAAAATAAATAATATATAAAAATACACATTTCCAGTAAGAGTCAAGTAACAAAATAAAGTGGCATTAATTATAAAGATGTATGAAAGATAAAGTGACTTATGAAGATAAAGATAAAGTGACAATGGCAGATAACAGTGCAATCCAGACAAATAGTGCAATTAATGTGTAGTGCAAGAGCTTAATAGTCTGTGTATGTAGAGACCAGTGCTCAGAGAGTCAGACGTGTTATGAGGTAGATGGATGAGGTAGTGAATCGTGGGGGGGTGTGGGGGGGGTGATGTGATGTCTCAGAGGTCAGGTACATGGGGCAGAAAGAGGAGAGAGGGGGGGGGGGCAGAGTCGGAGGGAGTTCAGCGTCCTGACAGCCTGATGGATGAAGCTGTCTTTCAATCTGCTGGTCCTGGCCTGAAGACTGCGCAGTCTCCTCCCTGATGGCAGCAGACTGAAGAGGCTGTGTGACGGGTGGGTGGGGTCACCAGCAATGCTGAGGGCTTTTCGGGTGAGACGGGTGTTGTAAATGTCCTGGAGGGAGGGGAGAGAGACACCAACGATCTTCTCAGCTGCTCTCACTATGCGCTGAAGTTTCATCCGGCAGGATGCACTGCAGGTGCCATACCACACAGTGATGCAGCTGGTCAGGATGCTCTCGATGGTGCCTCTGTAGAAGGTGCACATGATGGGGGCTGGGGCTCTGGCTCTTCTCAGTTTGCGAAGAAAGTAGAGTCGCTGCTGTGCTTTCATGGTCAGTGCTGTGGTGTTGGCAGTCCAGGAGAGGTCTTCTGTGATGTGCACACCCAGGAACTTAGGGCTACTCACTCTTTCCACGGTCGCACCGTTGATGGTCAGAGCAGCATGCTGAGTGTGCACTCTCCTGAAGTCAACAACAATCTCCTTCGTCTTCTCTACATTCAGAGAGAGATTGTTGTCACCGCACCATCCGGCCAGGCGGCTCACTTCACTTCTGTAGTTTGTCTCATCACGGTTGCTAATGAGACCAACCACAGTCGTGTCATCCGCAAACTTGATGAAGAGGTTGCTGTTGTGTGTCGGTGTGCAGTCATGGGTCAGCAGAGTGAAGAGGAGGGGGCTAAGCACACATCCTTGAGGGGCCCCAGTGTTCAGAATGATGGTGCTGGATGTGTTGCTGCCGACCCGTACTGCCTGAGGTCTCCCGGTCAGGAAGTCCAACAGCCAGTTGCACAGCGATGTGTTGAGTCCCAGCTGAGACAGTTTATGAGTGAGCCTTTTATTCCAACAAAAGGATCATCATAAACAGATACAGCAATTGGAAAAGTCACTACCTACTGAGCTCAAGTCTGAATGTTAACAGGTTAAAGAAACCTTAGAAAAGAGTATACAGCAAGTAAGACAAGCAATGATGGATTGCATGAATGGATAGTCAACTGAAATCTTTATTTCAATGTTCCCACACTGTAATATCTACTCCCCACTTCAGTCCACCCATACCAACAGATAGTTCAACCTATCCTATACATTTTAAGACCCCTATCAAGCTGGAGTTTCCAAAGTTTGGCAATACCCGTTCAAAGCCTTTGTAATGAAGGATCAAGATTTGACTTTACCCATTGTGCTTGGCCTGGAGTTTTTGATAGATTTGGGTATCCAGATTGATTTCAAGGACAGGACCTACCTTCTGTCTGAGGAAGATGAGATGAAACATCCTTTCATGCCGTATGCTTCTTTAGCAGCAGTTAGCTTACATCTGGCATTACCTTTAGTTCAAGTATCTTCCTCCACGTTGGCAACCATTAAAGAACTGGCAGGACGAGCAGACGTTCCCATATCTCAGAAACAACAGCTAGAAGAACTTATGCTTGATCGATCTACAATCTGTACAGAGTCTTTGGGACGAACCGCTGTGATTCGGCACCAGATCAATACCACAGATGAGATTCCAGTTCGCAAGAGAGCCTGTTTGAGCAATCCTGTTTCTATGGTAAAACAGCAGTTCATTAACCAGGAAATTTCTAACATGTTGGAAAAAGGGATAATCAGACCATCAACTTCACCATGGGCAGCTCCCATAGTTCTTGTCCCCAAGAAGGATGGTACCATGCGCTTCTGCATTGATTACAGAGCATTGAATGCTAAGACACCTTTAGATGGATTCCCCATGCCACAGATCCAGGACATACTTGAGTCTATGTATGGTGCTTCAATTTTTAGTACGTTGGATCTCAGGAGCGGTTATTGGCAGGTGCTTATGGATGAGGGTAACATTCAAAAGACTGCTTTTGTAACCAAGAATGCACAGTACGAATTTGTTTGTTTTCCTTTTGGTCTCAAGAATTCTGCTGCAACTTTTCAGCGCCTAATGAATACGGTGTTGAGAGATTGTCTTTGGAAGTTTTGTTTTGTTTATCTCGATGATATTGTAATTTATTCCAAGAGTATCCAAAAGCATTTCAAACACCTTAAACAGCTCTTTGACATCTTAGAAGCAGCCGAAATGCAAAATGCTTCAAAGATCTATCACTTTCTTAGGACACGTTGTATCCGCTGAAGGAGTTCGTACTGAAACTACCATATGGAGACTGTTCAAAATTTTCCTGTTCCAACTACACTTAAAGAGGTCCAGTGTTTTTTTAGGACTTGCGGGGAGGTACCACAGGCTTATCCCACATTTTTCAGAGATCGCTGCACCATTACATGCTCTGAAGAGCAAGAATGTTGCCTGGGAGTGGACAGTGGGATGTCAGCAGGCTTTTGACAAATTGAAAAAGGCTGTTCAAAAAGCACCTGTGTTGATACCCCCTGACTTTCAAAAGTGTTTCAAAGTCCAGACAAATGCCAGTGAAGTTGGCCTAGGAGCTGTTTTAACCCAGGAACATGACGGAGCTGAACAATAGCTTATGCCTCAAGACTGCTTCATGGGGCTGAAAGGGCCTATTCCACAGCTGAAAAGGAATGTCTGGCAGTCGTGTGGGCAGTCGAGAAATGTAAACAGTACCTTGAAGGTAAACATTTTGAGGTACGTACAGATCACGTTGCTCTAAGGTGGGTTTTCAACCACCCCCGTCCAACTTCTTGACTGACTAGGTGGGCTTTGAGGTTGCAAAGCTTTGACTTCATAGTCAGATATCGCAAAGGACAATGTAATGTGGTGTCTGATACACTTTCCCGGGTCGTTCTTTTCCAGGAAGTTAAGGGTCAGGTTGCTGTGTGTCAGGCAGTTAACGTTGGCTCAGATTTACCTGTCAGTTGGGATGAAATTGGAATTGCTCAAAAACAAGATCCCTTACTTCAGCCATTATGGGATGCAGCCAAGTCACCTGTAATAGATCCTACCCACATTCATTATGTCATTCAAAATGACTATTTATTTCAGTGTGTGCCCAATAAACATCAGTGAGAAACTATGCAGGTAGTTATACCATTGCCATTAAGGGAGAAGTTTTTGCAATTTGCCCATTCCAATCCCTTGAGTGGACATCTGGGACGGATGAAAACTTTAAGATGTTTACTCCGTGTGGTTTATTGGCCAGAAATACGTAAAGATGTGTGGAGCTTTTGTACAACCTGTCAAACCTGTCAGATGTATAAGCTGAGAATCTCCAAGCTCTCAGGTCACCTACAGTCAACACCAGTAATAGAGCCTGGCCATATGTTGGGCGTTGATCTCATGGGACCATTCCCAAGGAGTTCACAGTTAAATGAGTACTTGATGGTTGTAGTAGATTACTGCAGTAAATGGGTGCAATTATTTCCATTGAGATCTGCTAAGACACACCTCATTGTTAATATCTTGATAAAGGAGATATTCACTCGATGGGGAACACCTACCTACTTAGTTTCAGACCGGGGGCTGCAGTTTACGGCACAGCTTCTGCATGATGCATGCAAGCCCTGGGGAGTGATTCAGAAGTTAACAACCGCTTACCATCCTCAGACAAATATTGCGGAAAGAACCAACCGAACTCTCAAAGCCATGATAGCCTCATATGTTAAGGACAACCATAAGCAATGGGATAGATGGATATCAGAGTTCCGGTATGCTATAAACACTGCATGGCAGAAGAGTACTGGTCTAACCCCTGCAGAAGTGGCTTTGGGCCACAAGTTAAAAGGTCCCATGGAACGTCTCCTCTGAAATCCTCCTAATCCCGATCATGTGGCCTATAGTACTGTTGAGAGGCAAAGAGAACTGTTTGAACAAGTAAAGGAAAAGACTAGCCAAGCTCAAGAACGACAAGCAAGGTACTACAATCAAAGAAGGAAACTTGAGTCTTAGCAGATCTTGGGTATGTAATGGTTTGCCTGTTACACAGATACCAGTTCTATTGCCTTATCATTGTAAGTTGTATTTACACACCTGTGCATTAGAGGGCGCTCTACATAGAAAGTGCATGCATGCCCCATTTAAGAAAGCAAATGAAGGAGAGAAGTAGGAAGTTAATTCTCCATCTTCTTGAGAGAAGTTTGCCTCATGCTGGTTGGGACTTGGTTGCCCTGTTTGAGGAACCTTTTGGTTCTAAGCTCATCCATAAGTGCTGTTGTTAGTATTTCTCCTTTAACTGTTTGTAGCACATGATTATGGTTTGTTTTTTAATGTTGTATTTGCAGAGGGTTTATGTTTGGGGATTGCTGGAAGGTTTGATCGGTTAAGAAGACTGGAACAAAGTATCATTACTAATCTTCTACAGAGGACTGTGTGATACCACCATTTTTGGAGGCCACATAACTATGGACCTTGTCTTGGGACCTATCTTGGCACACGAGTACTGTCTACCTTCATTGTTTTTAGCATGTACTGAGCAAGGTGTTATGGTTCCAGGTGTTTGAGAACAAAAGACTGTGTATGGGGATTCTAGTCTACCTCTCTAATCGTATGACTTAAATCTACGTATGCTTTGACCATCAATGGTGGGTGTCTTGTTGGGAATGTTTTTTGACCATGTTTCATACAATGACTCATGAGTGAATTTGGTCTGTTTGGTCCCTCATCCTTATGTAACACTTAAACCAAAGTTAAAGGGACAGGTGTTGCAGTGTCAAACTTCGATGTTTCGCCATGGGAATAGAAGTTGTTATAACTCAGCCATACAATGTCTGATTTGCCCCAAACTTCACAAGTTTAATAACAGTCCTGGCCTGAACACATCTAAAGGCCAATATTCCATTATAATCATAGCGCTACCTGCTGGTAACAGGAAATTACTTCTGTTACACTAACCTTAACCTACAATGTCCGATCTGCACCAAACTTCACATGTTTGCTAAGAGTCCTGACCTGAACACATCTACATGACAATATGCAGTTGTAGTTATAGCACCACCTGTTGACAGCAGGATATATCATGCTTTACACTAACTCAAACATGCAATGTCCGATCTGCACCAAACTTCACAGGTTTGATAAGAGTCCTGGCCTGAAGGCATATGTGCCAATACGCAGTTACAATCATAGCGCCACCTGTTGGCAACATGAAAATCACTCAATAACTCAACCATACAATGTTCAATCTGCAACAAACTTCCAATGTCTGATGACAGTGCCGACCTGAAGACATCTTCATGCCAATATCCAGTTATAGTGATAGCGCCACCATCTGGCAGCAGGAAGTTGGGTACATATAAAAGGAATATATCAGTCATTTATATTTACCACATTAAATGCATTAATTGGTCAACGTTTGCTGTGTTTGTAAAGCCACCGGTCGGCGGTGAGCCTGGGTGCGAGGGCCCGTTCATTGCTGCTTGCAGCTTTAATTATTATTATTGTTGTTATTATTATTTTGAAAAGAGCTGAGTAGAATTTATTCAGGTTTCTTTGATGAATACAGGGTTTGTATGGTCATAAAAGCTGGAAAAGTCATGGAATTTTCAGGCCTGGAAAAGTTAAACTAGAAAGTTTTGAAAAAGTCATGGAAATCTGTTTCACAATCTCAGTATAATAGAATTGTTTAATCAGGTCCTGAATTTCACTGTGGGATTGCGCAAAGCATTGAAGTAGTAGCCTACTATTTCTGCAGCTTTCAACTTTAAAATGAGGAAAATTCCTGCACTTTATTGAATATAGCATGTAGATTAGTTAGATGAGTAAATAAATCAACACAGACAATTAGATCAAATCAGTCATTTCTAAACAGCATGAACGATTTTCTCTTAAATTGGCTTCTCAGCATCACAAGAACTGCTGCACACTGTGATACAAGACTTTCACTCACGTTTCGGAAAAGTTGACAGAATTGTCATTAGTCTTATTTGGTCATTGTTGCATCATCACTAAAATGTTTTTATTTTTAAGCATTCAGTACTCGTTTGCTCCAGAGGCAGTGTCTTGTGCATTCAGTCTCATCCAAAGCACACTTGTATAAAGCCACCTTGCGAATACCAAATTGAGTTTGGTGCCAAACATGGGCAGTAGAGCCCTGCACAGGCCTCAAATATAGGCTCCTTGTCCGACAGCTTATCAAAAATTCACTAAAATATAATGTCCACTACAGAGTGAAAAACTCCATAGCTGGGTCTCAGGAGGATATATATATATTTGAAGAGACTCATGGGAGTGTGTTCCTCATTTGGTCTTAGCTGTGATCCAGGTGGTTCCTGTGCAGGCCGAAATAAGCTTTCCATTGATGTATGGTTTGTTAGGATATGACAGTATGACTGAGATGAGTTCTTAGCAATGCATATTACCAATTAATTAATTAATTAAGTTTTGATATCTTTACAAAATATCTTTATCCTAATGATTTTTGGCATAAAAGACAAATCAATCATGCTGATCCATACAGTGTATTGTTACTAATATACCTGTGCTACTTAAGACTGGTTCTGTGCTCCAGGGTCACATATAGTAAGTTGTTTTTATATTAAATTCAATTTCTTGAATGAACTACACTTTCACAGTGTAATTCTGTGTAAATTAAAGATAAGTGTCAAAGTCAGATAAACATATGACTGCTGAATGTAATCAAGTTGACTGATTGCTGGTATGCAAGTGTTTTTTTTTTTTTTTTTTTTTTTTTTTTTATACAAATATTCGTAACTGCTTTTATTTAAAGTTTGTGTTTCACAAAATGTAAAATGTCTGATTTTGGTGCAGCATATACTGTAAATTATAAAACTGAACGAGAGCATTTTAATAATCAGTGATCAGTATCTGCCTCAAATGTTCTGATGGCTGCACTGAAACAAATGACTGCCTTCTCAAAACTTGTTTGAATGTCTTCAGTTTAAGGAAATATGTTTATTCATTAAATGAAAACATGCAGAGTATGTTTTATGTCTTTGTTGTAATTGTTTAGTCTACAGTATGTTTGAACATGAATCTCTGAGACTAAAGTGATTTATGACAATAGTAGACAGTAACAATTTAACAAGTTAACATTAGTTATTAAATATATTTTGACAGCATTTATTAATCTATTAATATTAGTTTATATAATTATTCATTGTTCATGTCAGTTCACAGTGTATTTACTAATTAACAGAAAACTAAATGTTGAAACTTACATTAAGGTTATTAAATGTTAGTTGTTCATCATTAGTTCATATTTTGCACCTTTGCATACCTTTATAACTTTTGTGTACTTTGTAGTATATATAAATGAACAATGTGTAGTCTTTCTCCATGTTACTGCACACATATATCACCATTTATTTGACAGCAAAAGTCTGCTGGAAGATGCAAAACACATTAGTAAGGTCATCATAGATCTGATTCATTGTCTTTTTCTGTCTTCAGTCTGCGTGAATGCAGTATTACAGAGAAACAGTGTCTCATCCTGACTTCAGCTCTGAAATCAAACCCATCACACCTGAGAGAACTGAACCTGAGCAGGAATGAACTAGGAGACTCTGGAGTGAAAAACCTCAGTGATCTACTGATGAACCCACAATTCAAGCTGGAGAAACTAGAGTTGGTATCATTATACTGTACAGCAGTTACAGTCAGATTAAAGTTTAGTGTTTAAAGATAACTCAAGTTACATTGTTTATATCACAGCATTGCATCTTACAACCTTTGCCATTGGTCATAAATGTTTTAACTGATAAATAATAAAAAATTTGAAACTCTGTAGTGATTGTCTACATGTTGTTCTGCAGAAATATCATGATATTTGTGTCTGCTGCTACAATAGACAGATTATGGGAACTACAGACTATATGACAGACTATATGTCTACTGTTGTACGTTTCATAATGTAAGAGTAAGCGGCCATATGTGAAACTGATGATACTTTTATTAACAGAGCTCATGTCACTCACATCAACATAACTCCTGTGTTCACAGCAAACACACAATGAGAGAGTGAAGATGGGCCTTATGTTCTTAAAGAGCAGACACTTTTAGACTGCAGCACGTTACAATCAAATCATATTGCATTTCTGTATCATTATCACAATGATCTACAGCTACTGTAGCTCTTCAGTAAAATTACTGTCTCATATCTACATTTACATTTATTCATATAGCAGACAATTTCATTCAAAGCAACTTACAATTTAGGAATATAAGAAACAATTCATCATAAAGAGGCAAATAAACAAAGTTTCAGATGTTATTCAGTTTAGTATGGGCTAGAACACGGAGGATCAAGGAAAAGTGAAATTACTATTGTTTTTTATGATCATTCTTCTTTGTCTTTCTGTCTTCAGTCTTCAGTCTTCCTTGTGGGATTGCAGTATTACAGAGAAACAGTGTGTCATCCTGACTTCAGCTCTGAAATCAAACCCTTCACACCTGAGAGAACTGAACCTGAGCTGGAATAAACTAGGAGACTCTGGAGTGAAAAACCTCAGTGATCTATTGATGAACCCACAATTCAAGCTGGAGAAACTACGGTTAGTATCATTATACTGTACAGCAGATACAGTCAGACTAAAGTTCACTGTTTAGTTTAAGACCACTGGACTCTTGACATCTTTACTGTAAAACAAAACAGAAGTAAAAAAAAAAAATAAAAAAAAATTCTACCGGACTAATGGTATATAGTTTATAATGGTAAACTCTAAACTCTAAAATAGCTAAAAGAATTATTAGATTTAATTGATTTTATGATTTTCTTCTATTAAAAAGTGAAAATAGACCATTTAATTTAGTATTTTTTTTCTGTTGTTTCTATATTGATTCTACATATTAATTTCCATTGGTAAATTCACTTATTTGTTGACTGAGAGTGGGTTCAGGCTTGGATTGTAACTATTATCCTCAAATACTCCTCTTTTGGTTTGTTCAGCCATATATTAGAAGCTTCCATGCTTTTGCTGGTGTTTTAGTGAATGTTTGGCATTTACTCATGATCATCATAGATCTGAGTCATTGTCTTTTCTCTTTCTGTCTTCAGTCTGTGTAGGTGCAGTATTACAGAGAAACAGTGTCTCATCCTGACTTCAGCTCTGAAATCAAACCCATCACACCTGAGAGAACTGAACCTGAGCGGGAATGAACTAGGAGACTCTGGAGTGAAAAACCTCAGTGATCTACTGATGAACCCACAATTCAAGCTGGAGAAGCTACAGTTAGTATCATTATACTGTACAGCAGTTACAGTCAGATTAAAGTTCACTGTTCAGTTTATGATCACTGTGCTTTCTCTAAAATAGCTTTAAACATGATTTGATTGATTTAATGATTTTCTTCCATTAGAAATGTGGAAATAGACCATTTAATTTAGTTAATTTTACTATTGTTTCTATATTGATTCTACATATTAATTTCCATTGGTAAAATTCACTTATTTGTTGACTGAGAGTGTGTTTAGACTTGGATTGTAACTAGTATCCCCAAATACTCCTCTCTTGGTTTGTTCATTCATATATTAGAAGTTTCCATGATTTAGCTGGTGTTTTAGTGAATGTTTGGCATTCACTCATGATCATCATAGATCTGATTCATTGTCTTTTCTCTTTCTGTCTTCAGTCTGTGGAGATGCAGTATTACAGAGAAACAGTGTTTCATCCTGACTTCAGCTCTGAAATCAAACCCATCACACCCGAGAGAACTGAACCTGAGCTTTAATGAAATAAAAAACACAGGAGTGAATCACTTATGTGACGTACTGAAGGATTCACGCTGTAAACTGGAGAGATTGAGGTCAGTAACATTCACTTAAAAGAATCTAAATTATTAAAATCACTTCAACAGTTTAAACCAAAACACTTTATACTCAATATCTCATGATCAGTCTGACTTCACATTATATTTGTCAAATTCTTCACCTTAATGATTTGTTTGTAAGATTATCTCTCTCCCTTTGTTTGTTTCTTTCTAGTCTTTATGACTGTGGCATTACAGATGTTTCTTCTTTAACTCAGTCTTTGACAAACACAAAAGTACTGCAGTTTCTAAAATGGCTCGATCTGAGAGACAATAAGATTGGATACTCAAAGCAGCGGCTCATTGATGTGCTACGAGACTCAAACTGTTTCCTGATGTGAGTAAACTTCAATTTGTGAGATTAAAGAGATCTTTAATTACCTCTGATAGACACATATATACTTTCAACTTAATTAAATGATTATCAAGCTTTATTTCAAAGGGTTTGTGTCAGAATGAAATATAAAGTTGATTTAAAATGAACACAAAGGAGGAAAGAGAACAAAAGCACACTGTCAGAGCTTTATACAACAACAGCTGCTTTATTAAATCATGTTCTGAATGTATTATATTTAAAACACAAATACTGTTTTATAAATATGTATTCAAAATCAGGTATAGTCCGTAATTAATCTGATTACAGGATTTTAATGTAACTTTTTACTCAAAAAAGACCTGCGATTAAAATATAGTAACTAATTTGTACTTTGTTCCACTGAACTCTGATTATCTTCTCTTCCTTTCCACCTTACAGTGTAGATAGAGGCCCACCACCAAGAGTCCCTCGTGGTGTCCTGTTCGAACAAAAGATGATGAATGATCTATATCTATATATGAGGTAGTCTTGAGAGAAGCAGTGAGACTTTGTGAGGATCACAGAAGAGCTTCACTACTGTGTCTGTGAGGAGAAGAAATGTGTGATAAATGTGTGAATGTGATCCATACAGGTGAAGAGACTCAAGACTTGTGTGAAATAATGCAGCATGTGTGTTACTGAATGATTAATGTTGCTTTAGTATTCAAGTGATCATTTTGTTTGATTTAAAGCTGGAACAGAGCAGGAAGAAGCTCTGAGGAGCTTAATATTTGTATTAAAAACTCATCCATAAAGATTCAGAAGTTTAAATGTAATTATTAAGTGCAGCACTTTAATGTATCAAAAGATACAAAGCAAATCTAAAATGTGAAATGTCCATGTTACTGAAAACATTTTCATGATCCTCCTTACATTTAATGCACATTGTTATTCTATTTAATTTTATATTAATGTACAGATGCATAATCATAAATCCCCTCATTACAACAAACAAAGTGGAAACAAGTGTAAATAAAAGATTGTGCAGTTTTTACAGATTTATTGATTAAAATGTGAGTTTGTGCTGAACTGAATGACAGCTACAGTGATTATAAATGCTGTGCCTTTTACTCGCTGTTTGTGTAATTTTAAGAAAAGTTTTTCATTTGACTTTGGGACTTTTCAAGTTTTTTAAATGATATAATGGTGATTTCCAGTCACTATTCTGCTGGCTATGATGGTAATTTAATGTATTTTTAGATTATAAAGTAAAAGGTATTGTCATCATGTGTTTTTTTCCCCACATTTTTACTTTTAGTTTTACAAATGAGGACAATCTTTGAAGAATGATAAAAAAAACAAGAAAACATTTGTCATATTACTAAAGTAATATTTAAATCTGATAATGTTCATGCTTTTAATCTTTGAAGTGTAGTGTGAAGCATTTGAAAGTGTGTCTGTCATGTCAGGGTGTACAACCCTGAACACAGAGTGTAGCAGCTCCAGTAAAATCATTCATCAATTTCAAAGGATTTTTTTTTAAATTTTGCTGTAGACAAGACAGTTCAATCTCACTCTTGCTTATCTGCTCACTTTTTTGGACATTGGTTTGAGACAGTCAGCTGTTGAATAGTGGTTTTTGAGTATTAATGAGCTATATCTTAAGTATTTCAGAAGTGCCCTATTAGAGCTCTAGAATATTGTTTTGTCATGAACTCTATGTCTGTCAAAATAATAATAATAATAATAATTCGTTACATTTATATAGCGCTTTTCTAGACGCTCAAAGCGCTTTACATTTCGAGGGAGGGGGGTCTCCTCATCCACCACCAGTGTGCAGCATCCACCTGGATGATGCGACGGCAGCCATATTGCGCCAGAACGCCCACCACACACCAGCTTACTGGTGGAGAGGAGACAGTGTGATGAAGCCAATCAGAGTATGGGGATGGTTAAGAGGCCATGATGGTCAGAGGCAATGGGATGCCGAGGTCACACCTCTACTCTTTTCGAAAGACATCCTGGGATTTTTAATGACCACAGAGAGTCAGGACCTCGGTTTAACGTCTCATCCGAAGGAAGGACGGAAAATACTTTCACTGTTCAGAAAACATGACACTTGGTGTAAGACTGTAGGAAATAAGGTCTCCAAATATTTGTTTTTACATAAATTAGATTTAATAAATGAAGTGTGTTAGATCTCCTATTTGTTAATATTTCTTCTTCTCCATTTTATGGGTAAATATGTCTAATTGGGCATTTATTTTCTGAAAGTCACCTGTTCATATTTATTTTGAAATGATTTCTAAGTGTTAAGTGCTAAGTAATATGTCATTTTACTTCATTCAAATGAATATGACTTTTCCAAAAGAAAAAGTATTTATTATATCAATTTGTTTATGTTGTTAGGAAAATATTATATTTATTAGACTCACAACTGTGACATGTCTCAAGAATAAAGTACAGTGGGGCAAAAGTATTTAGTATTTATTTTAAGTTCTCCCACTTAAAAAGATGAGAGAGGCCTGTAATTTTCATCATAGTTACACCTCAACTATGTGAGACAAAATGATGAAAAGTGGTCAACAATATTAAAACTGAAAGAGAATCATGATACATCTGAATGACTCAGAGCTGCACAAACTGAACTTGAGAGAATATCTGATGATCTTCGAGCTGCAGACTTTGGTTTGGAGCACATCATGAGGGAGATCGGTCAGATCTATGAATCATGTTCATCTGTGAAGAAGAACAAGAAAGACCTGCAGGTTCACTTCTCTTCTCTCCCGAGTCTCGCAGCAGAGATGATGATCTCTGGATTTCCACTGGAGCTGATGGATGGAGATGCTGCTTATGTTCCTGTGATCTGGATCTCTGCTGTTCTAGATCAACTCATCCACAAACTGGGAGACCAGAGAGTCTTTGTGCTGTCAGTTTTAGGGAATCGAGGCTCTGGGAAATCCACCATGCTGAATGCCATGTTTGGACTCCAGTTTGCTGTTGGTCCTGGCAGGACAACCAGAGGAGCTTTCATGCAGCTGATCAGAGTCTCAGACGAGATGAAAACACAGATGAACTCTGACTATATTCTGGTTGTTGATACTGAGGGTCTTCGTTCTCTAGAACTGACTGGAAGATCAACAAGACATCATGACAATGAATTGGCCACATTTGTTGTTGGTCTTGCGAATCTGACATTGATCAACATCTTTGGAGAAAACTCATCTGAGATGCAGGATATTCTTCAGATTGTTGTTCAGGCCTTCATGAGGATGAAGAAGGTCAGACTGAATCCCAGCTGTGTGTTTGTGCATCAGAATGTTTCAGACGTGACAGCTGGAGAGAAAAACATGGAGGGAAGGAGACGACTGCAGGAGAAACTGGATGAGATGACAAAACTCGCTGCTAAAGAGGAAGACTTTGATGCAGAATGTTTCAGTGATATAGTTAGATTTGATGTTCAGAGTGATGTGAAGTATATTCCTCAGCTCTGGGAGGGAAGCCCATCAATGGCTCCACCAAACCCAGACTACTGTGAGAACATTCAAGAACTGAAGGACACTATTATGTCTCATGCCTCAAAATCACGTGTAATGAAGCTGAAAGATTTAAAAGATCATATAAAAGATCTCTTGGAGGCTTTACTGAATGAACAATTTACAGGAAACTGGAGACTGAATACAGCAAGTGGTCCTGGAGTCTTCACAGTGCCATGATAGAAACTAAGAACAAACTACACAACAAAATAGAAAATGAAGTGATTCATGAGATTGAAGAAACTGATCTTCAAAGAGAGCTGAAGAAGACAAGTGAGGAAGTGAAAAAATCAATGTCTGAATTCTTTGAGAAAGACACAGATGCAGATATACTGATTCAGTGGAAAAGATCAATTAAAATCAAAATCAAAAATCTTCAGGAAAACATTGTGAGAGAAACAAAGAGGAAATTAAATAATGTTCTTCAGCAGCGAGACCTGAAGAAAAGGATTGATGCTCAGAGGAGATATCATGAATACACTCTCTATGAAAAGAGCAGAGAACTCGCCTTAAAACTCGAAGACAAAATGAATGATAAAGAAACACTGAAGAAAGAGTTTGATTTGTTTTGGGAACAGAGAGTGAAGATGATCATCAGAGACACTCCTGCAATCAGAGACATTGACATAATGAGAGATATGAGAGAGATCCTCAGTGACATCTATGAAAGTGTTCCTGTAGATCACTGGAGGGAGAGCAGGGATATTTTCACTGTGCTGAGTTATTATGAATATGTTGTTATTTTCAGAAAGTCCACAACAAGTAGGCTAAAACTGGCTCTGAAGGATGTTTACAAAACAGCTAAAGAAACATTTGGATATGTTCAAACTCTGTCTCCACAGGATGAAGCTCAAATAAGATCATTCATCACAGATGTTGCTAATCAAACAGACAGAATGATTCAGTCATTTAACATCTCGAAGATGGGCTACAACAAAAGCTGCATTCATCAACTCATAGATTACATCAAGACAAGATTAATAAAACATCAGCAAGGACAGGTGAATTATGAGTTCAAGAATGAATTCTTCATGGATTTGGTTCTTTCCATCTGTAAGAGAGCAAACAAGATGATCATTGACCAACACAGACTGTTCAGAGACACCAATGATACTGAAATATATGCTGAGAAGAAGAGAGAAGAGTATTATAGTATTTTCCAGAAATACTGTCATGGAGCAACATCAGCTTTTATTTTTGGAGAGATCATCTGTCAGAAACTGAAAGAGCCCATTGAGCAGAGCATCTACAAGAAGACTGCCAGAGATCTGACAAATAAAATGAGATCAAACTGTGAATCACTGAATGGAAACAGATCAAATCTGGAGAAACGCATCTTGAAGACACTGGCAGAAGAGGAGGATTTTGACAAATAAATGAACTACATTCATAATCCCAGAGATCACTTCAAGAGTTTCATCAGAGATGAAGTCAGTCGGTACATCATTGATCAGTTCAGTGTCAGTGTTTTACCAAAGATGAAGGAGAACATTAAACTCCTGCAGCAGAAGATCATTAGAGCAGCTCATGAATCTACTGAACATGTTCAAGAGAACAGAGGAGATGCTGGTTTGTGGTTAAAGAGCTTCACACAGCAGCTCTCAGATGAGCTGATCTTCTCTGAAAAAGACGTCAGTGGAGTCAGACACGATGATGTTGATGATTTCAACCTCCTAGAAGATGCAATAAGACAAGAACTTACTGATATAATGTCATACATCAGCAGTAGATTCAACACAAAGACATTTCTAGTAAAGCTGGACTATAAGTTCAGACCAGATGGTCTTCTGATTGATCATTTCTGTCAGTGCTGTTGGGTTCAGTGTCCGTTTTGTGGAGCCGTCTGCACCAGCACCATAGAAAACCATGATGGAGATCACACTGTCGCTTTCCACAGATTTAGAGGAATTAATGGCACATATTACAATTATACACAGAATCTCTGTACTGATATCTGCACTAATTTAGTGGCAAGTCATCAGTGTTTTAATACAACAAATGGAAAGTTTAAATATAGAGAATACAGAAGAGCAGGAGGAGTTTATGCAAACTGGAGCATCAGCCCTGATCTCTCTGATCTGCCCTACTGGAAGGGGTTTGTGTGCAGATTCCAGAAACATCTGGAAAAATACTACAGTAAAACATTTGAGGGGAGTGGTAAGATACCAGATGAATGGAGAAGATACTCAAAACAGGATGCTATTAAGAGTTTAGATCGATACATCTAATGGAGAAGATGAAGAATAAGACTCTTGCATCTCCTCTCAGACTCAGACTCATCTACATCTCAAGAAGACCAGATCTCATCAAATACAGACCAGGATATAAAATAACATATTCTGCAGATATGCATGATTGACAAATCAAAGAACGATTGCTGTATATTACAGTTTAAACATCTCAATCTCTACGATAAACCCAAAACTGATGACTGATGATATATGATTAAAAAATGTTTGTCTCAGACATGTCAGTCTGATTTGTATCCAAATTCAGTGTAGACATACTTTATACAATCATCACTGTGAGGACAATAAAACACTTTTACTGTGAATATTTTGTTCACTCTATTCATTAGTCTTGTCATGATTGTATTTGCAGTGGTTTGTGTGCAGAAGGACTCCAGTCAGTTCATCTGTCAGTCAAACTATCTGTTCCCAAAATAAATGAACAAACAAACATCAAGGACAATGTGTGCATCATTTCTGTTTCATGTAGTCTTTCAAAAGGCTCTATATCCATTATTGATAAATATTCAGTCTCTGGCAGAAATGTTTTTGTGTTTATCTTGTAGTTATTTCCCCTGTATGACACTGCCTTACATGTTTCAGAAGAATTACAGCCTAAATAACTCTACTGTGAAAAAGTTTTTTTTTCATTCATTTCACTTTAACTATGCATATAGTCCTGTATATAATTCATATAGTGTCTTTCAAGTTTATCAAATCAATTGTCAAACTGTTTCTTATTATTGTCCACTGTCATCTGTGATGAAGCCATTGAGGTTTTCAACTTCTCCACTAGATGTCAGTAAAGCCGCACTGATTTCACTTGAACAGGTGAAGGATTTCTATTAAATGCATTTATTAAATTACTTTGGATTAATTTGGAACTGTTTAAATTGATCTGAATATCAGTGGGCTGGTGTTTGTCAGATGTTCAGTGTCTTCTTCTGTTCTTCAGGATCTGCTCATGGATCACTATGTCTCTGGAGATCTGATATGAGATGAGATGCTGAAGGCCATTGATTTAGTCCACAGACTTGATTCTGTGCACAGGTATCTGTACTAGGCCTATACTTGGCTTTAAAATATATATACAGGTCCTTCTCAAAAAATTAGCATATTGTGATAAAGTTCATTATTTTCTGTAATGTACTGATAAACATTAGACTTTCATATATTTTAGATTCATTACACACAACTCGAAGTAGTTCAAGCCTTTTATTGTTTTAATATTGATGATTTTGGCATACAGCTCATGAAAACCCAAAATTCCTATCTCAAAAAATTAGCATATTTCATCCGACCAATAAAAGAAAAGTGTTTTTAATACAAAAAAAGTCAACCTTCAAATAATTATGTTCAGTTATGCACTCAATACTTGGTCGGGAATCCTTTTGCAGAAATGACTGCTTCAATGCGGCGTGGCATGGAGGCAATCAGCCTGTGGCACTGCTGAGGTGTTATGGAGGCCCAGGATGCTTCGATAGCGGCCTTAAGCTCATCCAGAGTGTTGGGTCTTGCGTCTCTCAACTTTCTCTTCACAATATCCCACAGATTCTCTATGGGGTTCAGGTCAGGAGAGTTGGCAGGCCAATTGAGCACAGTAATACCATGGTCAGTAAACCATTTACCAGTGGTTTTGGCACTGTGAGCAGGTGCCAGGTCGTGCTGAAAAATGAAATCTTCATCTCCATAAAGCTTTTCAGCAGATGGAAGCGTGAAGTGCTCCAAAATCTCCTGATAGCTAGCTGCATTGACCCTGCCCTTGATAAAACACAGTGGACCAACACCAGCAGCTGACATGGCACCCCAGACCATCACTGACTGTGGGTACTTGACACTGGACTTCAGGCATTTTGGCATTTCCCTCTCCCCAGTCTTCCTCCAGACTCTGGCACCTTGATTTCCGAATGACATGCAAAATTTGCTTTCATCCGAAAAAAGTACTTTGGACCACTGAGCAACAGTCCAGTGCTGCTTCTCTGTAGCCCAGGTCAGGCGCTTCTGCCGCTGTTTCTGGTTCAAAAGTGGCTTGACCTGGGGAATGCGGCACCTGTAGCCCATTTCCTGCACACGCCTGTACACGGTGGCTCTGGATGTTTCTATCCCAGACTCAGTCCACTGCTTCCGCAGGTCCCCCAACGTCTGGAATCGGTCCTTTTCCACAATCTTCCTCAGGGTCCGGTCACCTCTTCTCGTTGTGCAGCGTTTTCTGCCACACTTTTTCCTTCCCACAGACTTCCCACTGAGGTGCCTTGATACAGCACTCTGGGAACAGCCTATTCGTTCAGAAATTTCTTTCTGTGTCTTACCCTCTTGCTTGAGGGTGTCAATGATGGCCTTCTGGACAGCAGTCAGGTCGGCAGTCTTACCCATGATTGCGGTTTTGAGTAATGAACCAGGCTGGGAGTTTTTAAAAGCCTCAGGAATCTTTTGCAGGTGTTTAGAGTTAATTAGTTGATTCAGATGATTAGGTTAATAGCTCGTTTAGAGAACCTTTTCATGATATGCTAATTTTTTGAGATAGGAATTTTGGGTTTTCATGAGCTGTATGCCAAAATCATCAATATTAAAACAATAAAAGGCTTGAACTACTTCGAGTTGTGTGTAATGAATCTAAAATATATGAAAGTCTAATGTTTATCAGTACATTACAGAAAATAATGAACTTTATCACAATATGCTAATTTTTTGAGAAGGACCTGTATATATATAAAGAAATAAAGCCACTTACCCTTACCAAAAAGAAGCACACTTCAAGTTTATTTTATTAAGTATACTTAAGTAAAGTTCAAGTATATATTTTAGGTATACTTTATGTAGTAAGTATACAAATATCAGTATACTTTTAAGTTTCTTATTTCATCACGTATATTAAAGTAGACTTTTAAGTACACTTTACGTATATCACTAATAGCTAGTTTACATCTATACTGATAGTTTACAAATGAAATACTTTTTAATGTATTTTTAGTACACTTTGAAGTATAGTCTTATTAAACTACTAGTTTTATACTGTAAGTATGCTCGTAAGTTTTCTTTAAGTGAACTTTACATCATATTTTAAGTATACTACTATGTCCCCCTGTTTAAGTATTACTTTGTATATATTTTGTTAGATGAATATGTGAACGAACAAATCATCGAAAGAAAGAACAGAAAGAACTTTTTATTCTAGATTCATGCATTATGTTTGTTAATACATAAACACTTGAATGTAGGTAAGTTTCATAAATAAAAATAAAACATTTTGAACAAAAAGCAAAAAAAAAGAAAAAAGACTACTCAAAAAAATTAAAATAGATGGAGTTGATCAACACCCCAAAGCTCATCAGTTATTAAAACCTGTTCATGGGCCCACATTTTATTCCAAAACCGTACACAGTTTTACATATCTATGGTTTTGATGCTGTTTTATGTCTGACGATTGTGTTAGAGTAGTATAGTTTACAAGTATAGCTCAAATATACCTAGACTTTTAAGTCAATTTTGGGCTTTTTGGTTTTTCATAAAGTGTTTTTATTTTCAGACTAGTGGAAGGAAAACATCCAAAAGACACTGTTAAGTGTTTCTTTTAAAGCACTTTATCTACACTCTTAAAAATAAAGGTGCTTTAAAAGGTTCTTCAAGCGATGCCACAGAAGAGCCATTTTTGGTTACACAAAGAACCATTCAGTCAACTTTCTTTAAAGAACCATCTCTTTCTTACCTTTTTATAATCTGAAGAACCTTCTTTTTCCAAAAAGAACCTTTTGTGAAACAGAAAGGTTCTTCAGATGTTAAAGGTTCTTTATGGAACCATTTAGATAAAAAGGTTCTTCTATGGCATCGTGAAGCGCCTTTATTTTTAAGAGTGTATTTGTGTCACTAGATTTCAATTACAATACACATTTTTAAAGGCAGTTTTCTCAAAATGAGTTGTGTTAGATTACATGTAGAAACATCAGTTCTTTAGGTTTCTTCTTCTTGTGATTTGGAAATTCTGTACAGAAGATGTGCAATAGTGAGCCTAGTGTATAACAATGAAAACACAGATTCACAGAGCACAAGTATAGCTCAAATACACTAAGACTTTTACGTCAAGTATACTTAAGGGGAGACACTGAAGGCAAAAATGTTGTTTGCAATTTTGGGCTTTTTGGTTTTTCATAAAGTGTTTTTTTTTTTTTTTTCAGACTAGTGGAAGGAAAACATCCAAAAGACACTGTTAAGTGTTTCTTGTTTAGCACTTTATCTATTTGTGTCAATAGATTTCAATTACAATACATATTTTTAAAGGCAGCTTTCTCAAAATGAGTTTTTTTTCTTCTACACTTAGACATAAATCTCCACTTCAGTAGCACTTACACACACCAGACTTTACATTTTTACGTTTTTTTAATTTGTTAATAGATAATTTGCTTGATCATACACAATATTTTATTTCCCCCAAAATTGTGAGAATATATTGTTTTCTGTCTAAGTGTTTTCTGAATTATAGAGGGACAAAATGAGAAACATCTGATATGCCAAAAATATTAAACAAGGATTTTGAAACTGACTTCATCCAGTGTTTAGATTTTCGTACTAAAAATGTGTGCAAATTAGTGCATATTTAAACTTACATTTTAGAAAACTTGTAACACAAAAAATGTTCGCAATTATCAATGCAATCAATCAACGGCGATAACTAGTAGTTAATGTTTTACCCTTTTCAGTATATTTCTGAAAAGTATATAAAGCACATTTCTGAGAAGTACACGAAAAGTCAACTAAAAGTATCCTTTCCTATTTTTTTTTTTAGTTTAAAAGAAGTATACTAATAGCACACTTGAATGAACTACTTCTGCGTAAGGGTAGCCAATGTAACTTTCACCTATATTTATTTTTTAAATAAGTGTATCGCGTGCGTTTCTGACACATCTGGGTTAATCCTGGGATATATCTACAGATGAATAGAAAGTTCAAAAAACAGCATTTACTTGAAATACAAATCTTGTGTAACATTATAAATGTTTATACTGTCACTCTTGATTGATTTAGCACATCTCTGATGAATAAAAGTATGAATTTAAAAAACATAGGTAGGTCTGTAGGTGTGTGTGTATAGACATACAGCGTTCATGACCTCAGGATTTCATCACAATGGCATTGCGACATAAAGGCACTGATAAACTTTCATGTAATTAAGACAGAAAAGTCCCGTCTTTGTTCACATTGTGTGCGCAGGTGTGAATGAACTATTTTTGTCCTCTGTGTTCTTGAAATAGTCTGTGGTTATCGCTGACGTGAGGAGGCTGATTGTCACTCTCTCAGTAGTGATTGTGTGATAAAGGCATCGGGTTTTTCTGTCAGTCTTTCATCAGTTTCTAGACAGAAAAAACATTTGACTCATAGGCAGAAAAACACAAGATATTCTCGGGTTCAAAAAATAGTGCATTCTTTAATACGAGAGGGTCAAACACATTTGACTTATAGAGAAATATACAAAACTGAAGACAGAAGACAAGTTCGTTCAGATGTTTTGTTCTGCTGAAATTCCCTCATCAGTGCGGTTCCCAGACAAATGCTCAATCAGCGATGAATCCTGACGTTTGATTCATCTGTTTCACGTCACACCTGTACAATCACAGCTTTGTTTCTGAAATATTCTGATGGGTCTGATGACAATGGCAATGATTCAGTGGTACTTTTGTCTCAGTTTACACATTTTGACACGTTTCCACTTGTCTTTCACAATCAGCGCATAAATGAAATTTCATTGTTAACTAAAAGCGTTTAGTGCTGAAATAAAGCTGAAAAAATATTAAATGGCAATTAAGGCAAAATTAATTGATACAGTACTGCATGTGAATCAGTCATCTTTCTAATTACAGCAAGACATTTGTTACATTAAATTAGGCTATACTGTTTTTTCATTCCTTGTGATGTTCCTTCACGTTTATATCATGCTATAAAAAAATGTTATTCTCAAATATTTAGACTTTAGTCTCGAGACATTTCGACTTTTTCTTGTCATTTCGACTTTATTGTCAAATAATTTGACTTTATTCTCAAAACATTTCGACTTTTCTCTCATCATTTCGACTTCATTTTCAAAACTTCAAAATTTTTTTTACACTTTATTCTCTAAATATTTTGGACTTTATTCTCAAAACATTTTGTCTTTAATCTTAAAACATTTAAACTTTATTATCAAAACATTTAGACTTTATTTTTTAGAAACATTTAGACATTATTCTCGAAACATTTAGACTTTTTTTTCTCATCATATCAGCTTCATTCTCAAAACGTTTTTGACTTTATTCTCAAAACATTTCGTCTTTATTCTCGAAACATTTCAACTTTATTCTCAAAATATTTAGACCTTATTCTTAAACATTTAGACTAATCTCAAAACATTTATACTTTAATCTCAAAACATTTCCAATTTGTTTCTCAAAACATTTAGACTTTATTCTCAAAATATTTAGACCTTATTCTTAAACATTTAGACTAATCTCAAAACATTTATACTTTAATCTCAAAACATTTCGACTTTATTCTCAAAACATTTTGACTTTATTCTCAAAACATTTTGACTTTATTCTCAAAACATTTAGACTTTATTCTCAAAACATTTAGACTTTATTCTTGAAACATTTAGAGTTTAATCTCAAAACATTTAGACTTTATTCTCAAAATATTTAGACCTTATTCTTAAACATTTATACTAATCTCAAAACATTTATACTTTAATCTCAAAACATTTCGACTTTATTCTCAAAACATTTTGACTTTATTCTCAAAACATTTAGACTTTATTCTCGAAACATTTCGACTTTATTCTCAAAACATTTAGACTTTTTTCTTGAAACATTTAGACTTTATTCTCAAAACATTTAGACTTTATTCTTGAAACATTTAGACTTTAATCTCAAAACAATTTAGACTTTTTTCTTGAAACATTTAGACTTTAATCTCAAAACATTTATACTTTAATCTCAAAACAATTTAGACTTTATTCTCAAAACATTTAGACTTTAATCTCAAAACATTTCGACTTTATTCTCAAAACATTTTGATTTTATTCTCAAATTATTTTGACTTTATTCTTGAAACATTTTATTGCTGAAACATTTCTTTATTCTTTATTTCATTTTTTAACTTTATTCTTGTAATTTTCACTTCATTCTCAAAATATTTTGACTTTTTTCTTATAACTTTGACTGTATTCTCAAATTATTATGTAATTATTAGTAATTTTAGAATTTTTTTATGTGGCACTAAAACATGGGTCGTCATTTTTATGTGACCATGAACACACACATATGTATGTATATATATACAGGTCCTTCTCAAAAAATTAGCATATTGTGATAAAGTTCATTATTTTCTGTAATGTACTGATAAACATTAGACTTTCATATATTTTAGATTCATTACACACAACTCGAAGTAGTTCAAGCCTTTTATTGTTTTAATATTGATGATTTTGGCATACAGCTCATGAAAACCCAAAATTCCTATCTCAAAAAATTAGCATATCATGAAAAGGTTCTCTAAACGAGCTATTAACCTAATCGTCTGAATCAACTAATTAACTCTAAACACCTGCAAAAGATTCCTGAGGCTTTTAAAAACTCCCAGCCTGGTTCATTACTCAAAACCGCAATCATGGGTAAGACTGCCGACCTGACTGCTGTCCAGAAGGCCATCATTGACACCCTCAAGCAAGAGGTCTGTGGGAAGGAAAAAGTGTGGCAGAAAACGCTGCACAACGAGAAGAGGTGACCGGACCCTGAGGAAGATTGTGGAGAAGGACCGATTCCAGACCTTGGGGGACCTGCGGAAGCAGTGGACTGAGTCTGGAGTAGAAACATCCAGAGCCACCGTGTACAGGCGTGTGCAGGAAATGGGCTACAGGTGCCGCATTCCCCAGGTCAAGCCACTTTTGAACCAGAAACGGCGGCAGAAGCGCCTGACCTGGGCTACAGAGAAGCAGCACTGGACTGTTGCTAAGTGGTCCAAAGTACTTTTTTCGGATGAAAGCAAATTTTGCATGTCATTCGGAAATCAAGGTGCCAGAGTCTGGAGGAAGACTGGGGAGAGGGAAATGCCAAAATGCCTGAAGTCCAGTGTCAAGTACCCACAGTCAGTGATGGTCTGGGGTGCCATGTCAGCTGCTGGTGTTGGTCCACTGTGTTTTATCAAGGGCAGAGTCAATGCAGCTAGCTATCAGGAGATTTTGGAGCACTTCATGCTTCCATCTGCTGAAAAGCTTTATGGAGATGAAGATTTCATTTTTCAGCACGACCTGGCACCTGCTCACAGTGCCAAAACCACTGGTAAATGGTTTACTGACCATGGTATTACTGTGCTCAATTGGCCTGCCAACTCTCCTGACCTGAACCCCATAGAGAATCTGTGGGATACTGTGAAGAGAAAGTTGAGAGACGCAAGACCCAACACTCTGGATGAGCTTAAGGCCGCTATCGAAGCATCCTGGGCCTCCATAACACCTCAGCAGTGCCACAGGCTGATTGCCTCCATGCCACGCCGCATTGAAGCAGTCATTTCTGCAAAAGGATTCCCGACCAAGTATTGAGTGCATAACTGAACATAATTATTTGAAGGTTGACTTTTTTTGTATTAAAAACACTTTTCTTTTATTGGTCGGATGAAATATGCTAATTTTTTGAGATAGGAATTTGGGGTTTTCATGAGCTGTATGCCAAAATCATCAATATTAAAACAATAAAAGGCTTGAACTACTTTGAGTTGTGTGTAATGAATCTAAAATATATGAAAGTCTAATGTTTATCAGTACATTACAGAAAATAATGAACTTTATCACAATATGCTAATTTTTTGAGAAGGACCTGTATATATATATATATATATGAATCCTGAGGTCATGAATGCTCTGTGTCTATTTACACGCACCTACATACTTGTTTTTAAAGGAACTTTTACTTTTATTCATCAAAGACGCAACAAATCAATCAAGAGTGACAGTACAGTATTTATAATGTTGCAAAACTTTTGTATTTCAAGAAAATGCTGCTCTTTTGAAATTTCTGGTAATCTGTAGACATCCAGGGATTAACCCAGATACAGCTATGTGCGTCACAAATACACGCGATACACTTATTTAAAAAAGAAATATGTACCAGTGCCTTTTTTCATAAAGATTTTTTTTTTTCATTTCCAACCGTAAATATTTCAAAGCTTAATTTTTGATATGTGAAAAGCATTGCTAAGAACTTAATTTGGACAACTTTAAAAGGGACTTTCTCAGTATTTCCAGATATTCGAATAGTTGTATCTCAGCCAAATATTATGGAAAGCTTAGAAAATTTAAACAATTTCACAATTTAGAAAAAATCACAGTCAGGACTGGTTTTGTGGTCCAGGGTCATGTATGTGTTTTTATATATATATATATATATATATATATATATATATGAATGCTATATGCTATATATGCTATATGCTATTATATATATATATATATATATATATATATATATATATAATACACAGTTGTGCTCAAATTATTATCATTAATGATATTTTATTTAGAAAATGTACAAAAATCTAAACTTTCATTGTAGATTAACACTTTAAAATGGAAGAAAAATCTCATTATGAAACATTTTTTTTAGCCACAAGGAACCATAAGCTTTAATTTAATGCTTTTTAGATAAACACAAGATAAACATCTCTTCACCTATAATACCTGATGAGTTTTAAGATTTTCAGGGATTTATAACACTTTTTACAGATATTATTATATTTTTATGGACTGTAACATCTTGTAATTCATAACAGTGAGGAACACATTATATAAATAAATAAAAATATAACCATTTGTGAACCTGGAGCACAAAACCAGGGTATATTTGTAGCAATATCCTAAAATATATTGTATGGATCAAAATTATCGATTTTTCTTTTATGCCAAAAATCGTTAGGATATTAAGTAAAGATCATGTTCCATGAAGATATTTGGTAAATTTCCCACCATTAAAATATCAAAAAAAAAAAAAAAGATAAGTAATATGCATTGCTAAGAACAACTTTAAAGGCGATTTTCTCAATATTTTTTATTTTTTTGCACCCTCAGATTGCAGATTTTCAAACAGTTGTATCTCGGCAAAATATTCAATATAAAAAGTCCTATCCTAACAAACTATACATCAACAGAAAGCTAATTTATTCAACTTTTAGAGGATGTATAAATCTCACTTTCGAAAGACTGGTTTCTGCTCCAGGGTCACATGTGGAAAAAAGCACTGAAAAAAATATTGACTTCGGACACCAAATGTACCTGCAATTATAGAAACACCCGTGTATATATATCTATATACATTTTTTTTTTTACACATGTTCAAAATGACGGTAGAAATAAGTAACATAAACAGTAAAATACCCAATTTGATAATATACAGTGAAAACAACTTGAATAGCTCTAGTAGAGCAGTGGTGAAGTGTTGTTTGTGGCCAGAAGGGGGCAGTAGCGCATCAGGAGTCTCACTATGAGCCTCATCTGCAGCGTCTGCTGCTGTTTGAGGTCAGATCTGCGTTCAGTTTTTTGTGCTCTTCATCATTTATGTGGTTTAATTTTGAAGCGTCGCGCCGTTTCTGACACATCGAGCTGACAGACTCAGACAGAACATGATAACCCTGAGACCCGAGAGCTGCGAGTGTGTGTGTGTGTGTGTGTGTGTGTGTGTGTGTGTGTGTGTGTGTGTGTGTGTGTGTATGTCTCATTGTGTTTGTCAGCAGCGACTCAAATGCTATTGTAATTTCCAGCGCTTTCATTCTTGTGTTCAGTAACCGGCTCCACCGGACGCGCCGGTTCCCGCGGTTTCTTTACATAAGATCAGGTCAGACTCGCGATCAGCATCTCAACTCACCTGAGCAACGCTCGTTTATATAAATAAGACTCACTCCATCACGCATCCGCTAGTAAAATCACATTCACGTCATGCAACTCTGCAGATCATCACGGTATCACATATTCATTAAACAATACGTTTAAAACTAAAAGCTGTGTGGTTGCTAGGGCTTTAATATGCAGTTGCTAAGATATTCTGCAATTTTTACCAAAGGTGTTGGGGAAAAGTACTTTTAAAAGTAGTGCATTACAACGTTGCATTACTCCTTAAAAAAGTAACTAATTGTGTTCCTTAGTTACTTATGGAAAGTGATAGCGTTACTTTTGAATTACTTTTTGACGCCTGAGCTGAGCTTTTTTGTTTGTTTTGGATAACAAAAAACCCTAAAGTTATATTTTTGTCAACTGTAGAGGCCCTTTGACACCGAAAATGAAGTGAATGAGCCCCAGGCTGAGGGAAACGATGCTGCACGTACTCCTCATGTCTCTCAACACCAGACACTAGAGCTGTCAGTCATGGACAATCAATTAACTTGCGCTTCTTCTTAAAAAAAAAAAAGAAAAGAAAAAGTAACTGATGTTTTCTTGTCAATCTAAAAATTAAAATATTGAAAAAAGTCAACTGATTACATAAATCGCATCACTTTAATGCATTATCTCTTGCGACCACCTTGTCCTTATGCAATTATTTAGTTCTGAATGATTGTTACTCAGTTGCTGTGCAGTTGCTAAGGTGGTCTGAATGGTTGCCAGGGTGTTGCTGTGTAGTCTGTAAATGTGTTTTGATTGATTTCTTAATGACATTTTTGTTGTGCTTTTAGTTATGTGTTCTGAATGATTGTTAAGGAGTTGCTGTGCAGTTGCTAGGGTGGTCTGAATGGTTGCCAGGGTGTTGCTATGCAGTCTGGAAATGTGTTTTGTATAGTTGTTAATAACATTTTTGTTGTGCTTTTAGTTATGAGTTTTGAATGATTGTTAATGAGATGCTGAGCAGTTGCTAAGGTGGTCTTAGTGGTTGCCGAGGTGTTGCTATGCAGTCTGTAAATGTGTTTTATTTCATTATTCATGACATTTGTGTTGTGCTTTTGGTTATGAGTTCTAAATGATTGTTAATGAGTTGCTGAGGTGTTGCTATGCAGTCTGTAAATGTGTTTTGTAAAATTGTTAATGACATTTTTGTTGTGCTTTTTAGTTATGAGTTCTGAATGATTGTTAATGAGTTGCGGTGCAGTTGCTAAGGTGGTCTGAATGGTTGCCAGGGTGTTGCTATGCAGTCTGTAAATGTGTTTTAAATGATTGTTAATGTCATTTTTGTTTGTTGTGCTTTTAGTTATGAGTTCTGAATGATTGTTAATGAGTTGCTGTGCAGTTGCTAAGGTGGTCTGAATCATAACATTGCTGGGGTGTTGCTATGTATCCTGTAAATGTGTTTTTGAATTATTATTAATTACATTTTTGTTGTGCTTTTAGTTATGAGTTCTGGATAATTGTTAATGAGTTGTTGTGCAATTGCTAGGGTGGCCTGAGTGGTTGCCGAGGTGTTGCTATGCAGTCTGTAAATGTGTTTTATATCATTATTCATGACATTTTTGTTGTGCTTTTAGTTATGAGGTCTGAATGATTGTTAGTTGCTGTGCAGTTGCTAAAGTGGTCTGAATGGTTGCCAGGGTGTTGCTATGCAGTCTGTAAATGTGTTTTGATTGATTTCTTAATGACATTTTTGTTGTGCTTTTAGTTATGAGTTCTGAATGATTGTTAATGAGTTGCTGTGCAGTTGCTAGGTTGGTCTGAATGGTTGCCGGGGTGTCGCTATGCAGTCTATAAAATTTTTAAATTGTTGTTAATGTCGTTTTTGTTGTGCTTTTAGTTATGAGTTCTGAATGATTGTTAATGAGTTGCTGGGGTGGTCTGAATCGTATCGTTGCCAGGGTGTTGCTATGCAGTCTGTAAATGTGTTTTTGAATGATTGTTAATGACATTTTTGTTGAGCTTTTAGTTATGAGTTCTAAATGATTGTTAATGAGTTGTTGTGCAGTTGCTAGTCTTATGTGAGTGGTTGCTAAGGTGTTGCTATGCAGTCCCTGAAAGTGTTTTGTATAATTGTTAATGATATTTTTGTTATGCTTTTAGTTCTGAGTTCTGAATGATTGTTAATGAGTGGCTGTGCAGTTCCTAGGGTGGTCTGAATGGTTGCCAGGGTGTTGCTGTGCAGCTGCTTGTAATATGTTTTGTGTTGCACTTTGCAGCACTTGGTATGCTGTTGAGTTTGGAGTGGTTGCTGATTGTTATGTGGTTGCCAGTGTGTTGGTATGTAGTTGCTAAGGTGTTCTGAATGGATGTTAATATGTTGCTAGGGCATCCGAGTGGTTGCTGAGTGTTGCTCTGCAGTTACCAAGGCATTCAGAGTGCAGTTAACATATTGCTAGGGTGTCTGAGTGGTTGCCAGGGTGTTGCTATGCAGTTACTAAGGCATTTGTAGTGTACTTAACAATGTTGCCATGGTGTCTGAGTGGTTGCCAGGGCATTGCTATGCAGTCACAAAGGCATTCAGAGTTATAAAAAGGATGTTGCTAGGGTGTCTAAGTGGTTGCCAGGGTGTTGCACTTTCCAGCACTTGTAATGCTGTTGAGTTTGGAGTGGTTGCCAGGGCATAGCCAGGCAATGCTGTGGCGTTCGGTATGATTGTTAATATGTTGCTAGGGCGTCTGAGTTTCTGCCAGGGCTGATGTTACTCAACTACATTTTTCTGTCAGTTAAGTGTCAGTAATTGAGCGTGTGATCGAGATGTGTTAGCGGTAATTCAATGAAAGCGGCGAGTGACCTGTCAGTGAGTAGCTGTTGTAGTTCAGCGCAGTCATGATGACTCACTGCTATTAAATCATATTTTTCATATTTCATTCGTAGGTTTTCCAGCAGGCAGATTTCTGAGGGCAGATGAATGAGATTTGAGAGCCGGTTTGATGAACGTCACGCTCTGTTTACTGCATAACTCCAGTTAAACCAGTCTGCAGCGCGGCCGGGAAAAGGCTCAATTAGACCCACCACGGCTTTATTTGCTCATCCTGTCAACTCAGGGTTGTGTAAACAAGTCAAAAACCACATATCTAAACCACCACAACCGGTTTGGGAATTAAACACATTTGAACTGAATATGCAGAATATGTGTGTTGGAGACAATGTGCACCTACGTGTGTGTGTTGATCCCAGCAGATCTTGCCATGTCTCTGTGTGTTTCATTCAGCTGGTTTATAGTAGATTTATGAAGTCAGGTGTAGAGAAGCACATCATCCACCACTAACAACCCACCAACGCACACAAATACTCCTGCTAACACATTTAACTCATAGAATCTAAAATGCTCAGTTTTCTTGTCGCAATTGCAATGTTACTTACAACATATAATGCTATTTGAAAGTTTACTTTTAATATTCTAAGAAGGTTAAGTTGTCCAGTTTTATTGTTGTGATTTTAACATTATTTAAAGGTTACAAACACTTTTCTTACAATGTTCTAAGTTTGTACTTAGTTTCTTTGTACTCAAAATATGTTATTTGAACGTTTACTTTTAATATTCTAAGAACATTAAATTGTCCAGTTTTATTGTTGTGATTTTAACGTTTCTTACAATGTTCTACTAAGTTTGTTTTTACTCAAAGTATAATGTTATTAGAAAATGTAATATTTATTTTTAATATTTTTAATATTCTAAGAAAGTTGAAATATCCAGTTTATTTGTTGTGACTTTAACAAACTTAAAGGTTATAAGAACATTTCTTACAATATTCTACTAAGTTTCTTTTTACTTAAAATTTAATGTTATTTGAACATTTACTTTTAATAGTCTAAGAAGGTTGAATTGTCCAGTTTTCTTATTGTAATTTTAACATTACTTAAAGGTTACAAAAACATTACTTACAACATTCTACTAAGTTTATTTTTACTCAGAATATAATGTTATTTGTACATAATTTTTAATATTCTTCTTGTTGTGATTTTAATGTTACTTAAAAGTTATTAAAACATTTCTTACAATATTAATTTATTTTCCCTCAAAAATGTGTTTTTTAAATGTTTATTTGTAATATTCTAAAACGCTAAAATGTTCGGTTTTCTTGTTGTGATTGTAACATTATTTAAAGGTGATAAAAACGTTTCTTATAATATTCAAAATTTTTTACTGAAAATATAATCTAATTTGAACGTTTATTTTTAATATTCTAAGAATGTTAAAATGTCCAGTTTTCTTGTCGTGATTTTAATGTTACTTGAAGATTATAAAAACGTTTCTTACAAAATTCTACCAAGTTTTGTAAGAAAAATATAAAGTTTTTTGAACATTTACTTTTAGTATTCTAAGAAAGTTAAAATCTTGTTGTGATTGACTTTAACGTTACTTAAAGGTTACACAAACATTGCTTTCAACATTCTACTAAGTTTATTTTTACTCAGAATATCCGTTATTTGTATGTTTATTTTTAATATTCTAAAATGATAAAATGGACAGTTTTCTTGTTGTGACTTTAACATTACTTAAAACTGCAGTCCATAGGTTTTGCCTCTTTGTCGCTATCTCTGTCTGAAAACATGCAAGTGTGGAATTATCTTCCACCATTGTGGATATTCACTGTTGTACTTAGGAATCACAGATGAACAGATTCAAATAGATGGGCCAAATAAGAATTTTCACCGGATATTGTCATCTAAGAGTAAGTAGCAAGTCTAAAACTTTTGTTGTGACCAACTGAGGAAAAACGCTACAGGTGTTTATAACGATTGGTTATCACATCAAAGCAAGTTATTATTACTGTTATACTTTGTTCTCAAATTGTTCATGTTAGCAACATCAGCATTGCGTAACTACGTGTATGTATTGTGTATTAGCATTTCTGTTTCGGTGCAGTCTATTCTCTGATTGACATAATATTCAAATTTCATATGAAGAAATTCTTTTAGCCAAAAATTCTTCCTTAGGACCGTTCTCTTTAAAATACAAAATTGTAATCCCACATAGACTATCTGCAATTAAATGCACATTTAAAAGTGGACTAATCTAATTTCAGTCACTTATGTTTCATAAACACAAACTTTTTGGATTACATTCCACAATCAAAATGATAAGTTTAATTATTTCAGTCACTGTGAGAAAAGGCTTTAAACGATCCGGCACCTGCAGCAATCTCGCATGCGATAAAGCTACTAGCCGGGACGCTGCCTTTATGTTTACAGATTAGATTAGATTTTTAATATTCTAACATTAACATTCTAAACATTCTAAATCATAAACATTAATATTCTAAACATTAAAATGTCCAGTTTTCTTGTTGTGATTTGTAATGTTACTTAAAGGTTATAAAAACGTTTCTTACAATATTCTAAGTTTTTTTACTCAATGTAACATTTTTTAACGTTTATTTATAATATTCTAAGAGCGTTAAAATGTCTGGTTTTCTTGTTGTGATTGTAACTTTATCTAAAGGTTACAAAAATGCTCTTAACAATATTCTACCAAGTTTGTTTTGCTCAAAATATAATGCTTTTTTAATGTTTTTTTAAACGTAACATTATTTAATTGTTACTAAAATGCTTTTTACAACATTCTACGGACTTTTTTAATTAAAATATAATTCTATTTGAACTTTTTTTTATATTCTAAGAATATTCTAAGTCCAGTTTTCCTGATGTGACTTTAATGTTACCTAAAGGTTGCAAAAACATTTCTTACAACATTCTATTATATAGTATATTTATTTTTACTTAAAATATAATGTTATTTGAATATTTATTTTTAATATTCGAACAACTCTGAAGTCTCCAGTTTTCTTGATGTGATTTTAATGTTATTTAAAGGTTACATAAGCGTTTCTTAGAATGCTCAGGTAACATAATAAGGAGAACATCTGAGAACATTTTCATTGATATTCAAATATTGATAAAGTTCTAAGACCATTCTATACAAATTACTTTAGCAACGTTTTATCGTAATATTTATATAACTTTTAAAAACGTTCCCTGACTTCATTTTCAACACTCAAACTCTCTTTTCTGTCTGTGTTTTGTGTGTAAAGTGTGTTTGTTTGTCTCCTCTTTCGGTAAGAGACCAATGCACTGTTTTTCATTATATAACTGCTGATATTGATACTCTTTGTTTCCTGAAGGTAGAGACTTTTGTTCCTGATTCTTTCAGCTCAGACAGTGAAGTGTTGAATCTGTGCCATTTGTGGTCAGAGTCGCTGCCAGAGTCTTACTGCAAAAACACAAACATTTCAGACCTGCGTTATGTAATTCAATACTATTATGTCTTAATCTAGGAATGGCCGTATAGTTTTACAATATTTAATGTTTAAATTTAATGTTTGTAAATGTTTTTTTTTTTTAATTGAATAACTTTAATAACTTTCATTGTTTATATTTATGTGCAAAATATTTTTGTATTATTATTTTTTTTGAAACACATAAGTAAATTGTAGGTGCAATTATGTAAAATCTAATTTTATGTGTAAAAAAAACTGAAACTTTCCAAAAAATACTGAACCTGTTTTGAATTTGTTTTAACGAATTGCAAATATATAACAAAAACAAATGCATCATACAGTATAGAACAATTTACAATTTGTTGTTTAATTTATATTTAAATTGCAATACTGTATCAAAGTGTTCTGGTTGTGCGCTATAAACTTCAGCCAATATATATGTATACAAGTACATTTTTGTCTATTTAATTTTTTACTATATGTTCAGTGTTAATTGTTGATATTCTGTTGATACTCTTTCTGCTGTTTGTTTCCTGAAGGTAGAGGCTTTCGTTCCTGATTCTTTCAGCTCAGACAACGAAGTGTTGAATCTCTGCTATTTGTGGTCAGAGTCTTACTGTAAAAACACATTTCAGATGTGCGTTATGTAATTCAATTATTCTGCTAAATGTCATAATAGTCCAGGAACTTTTATTTTTATATAATCGCTTTGAATGTGTGTTTATATGCATTTAAAAAAAAAAGTTAAACTTTACAAAAAATACTAAACCTGTTTTGAATTTGTTTTAACGAATTGCAAATATATAACAAAAACAAATGCATTATACAGTATAGAACAATTTACAATTTGTTGTTTAATTTATATATAGTTTTACAATATTTATCAGGAAAAGTAACATTTTAAATGTTACTTTTATTTGTATCAAATATCTTTCATTGTGTACGTTGCAGTAACTAATATTTTATGTGCAAAATATTTTGCGTACAATTTGTGTAAAACACAAATATGTAAATTGCAGCTGTAATTATGTAAAATATAATTTTATGTGTAAAAAAAAGTTAAACTGGCCAAAAAATACTGAACTTGTTTTGAATTTGTTTTAACAAATTGCAAACATATACCAAAAACAAATGCATTACGGTATACAACAATTTACAATTCATTGTTTAATTTATATTTAAACTTTTTGCATGCAATGTTTAGCGTACATTTGTTTTATTTGACATTATATTTGCATTGTTTCATAAATTTGCACGTTGTTTAAAGATGATAAATAATGTCATTTTAAAGTTTTAGTAATTTAGTTGAGTGCCCTTTTATTATGTCTATACTATTATTAAAAAGCACTAAACAAAATTAGCATGCTACCTGAAAAAATGTATCTTAAAAGTCAAAATGATGCAACTTTTAGTAAATTTTCCTCTATTTATTTTTTTTACTATATGCACTGCACACATTGCATTGTGGGATACGGTGCCCAAGTGTGTTCTGGTTGTGCACTACACACTTTGGCAGATGTAGTCTGTGATTCAGGCTTTACTGTGCCAATGTAAATTATATTGTGGCACAGTACATCTGCTGTAATTAGGCTGGAGTTTTAATGAGAATTAATGATGTTAATGTAATAATAGCAGGTGTAACGTGAGCTCAAGTGTGTGTGTGATTGTGTGTATTACCTGTTGAGCAGGTGTATTTGGCAGTGCTCCAGCATTGCAGTGGGTCACGTCTCTTACTGGAAAGAGTGTGAGCAATGCCCGTAAACCGCGCCTTGTGGGCGGAGCCTGCGCTCTGATTGGCTGCGCATGATGTGTGCGCTCTGTCATTCTGGTTCAGATGTTAAAGGCCCGGAATGACTCTAGACAATCATTAAACCTGCAGCTTTCACTTTCCCAGAGTCCTTCTGGTCCATAGATCAACTATAAACACATACATAGCAATATATATACAAACTAAAAGTAAAGTGAAAACAGAAAATACAAAAATAAAAGCAAAGCCATTAAAATAAGAAAAATCACAAAAACATGCAACAAATTTGCTAAAACTTTGTTAGATAGTAAAGTTCGTAGACAAACTTTAAGTCGGATTAAAAAAAAAAAACCTAGCCAGAAAGTTTTGGAAGTTTTACCATTTCACCTTTCAGTTTGAAATAGTTTTCCATTTAAAATCACCTAAAGTTTACATGCTTTGAAGACAATACAGTACATTAGAAGAACAGATAGATTCTAGGGTTGCTGGGTGGTTGCTAGGGTTTTGCTGTGCAGTTGCTAGGGTACCCAGGGTGATTGCTAGGGGACCCAGAGTGGTTGCTAGGGTGTTATTAACATGTTGTTTGCATGATTAGCAAGTGACTAGCATGTAGCTAGCATGATTAGCAAGTTACTAGCATGTTGTTAGTATGATTAGCAAGTTGCTAGTCTGTTGTTAGTATGATTAGCAAGTTGCTAGTATGTTGTTAGTATGATTAGCAAGTTGCTAGTATGCCCTTAGCATGGTTAACAAGTTGCTAGCATGCTGTTAGCATGATTAACAAGTTGTTAGCATGTAGTTACCATGCTTAACAAGTTGCTAGCATGTTTTACCATTATTAACAAGTTGCTAGTATGCTCTTAGCATGATTAACAATTTACTAGCATGTAGTTACCATGATTAGCAAAGTTGCTAGTATGTTGTAAGTATGATTAGCAAATTGCTAGCTTATGTTAGCATGATTAACAAGTTGCTAACATTTGGTTACCATGATTAACAATTTGCTAGCATGTTGTTAACATGATTAACAAGTTTCTAGCATGTTGTTAGCATGATTAACACTTTGCTAGCATGTTGTTATAATGATTAACAAGTTGTTAGCATTTAGTTTGCATTATTGACACGTTGCAAGCATTTGGTTGGTATGATTATCAAGTTGTTTACATGTTGTTAGCATGATTAACAAGTTGCTAGCTTGTTGTTAACATGATTAGCAAGTTGTTAGCTTGTGGTTAGCATTATTAGCAAGTTGCTAGCTTGTGGTTAGCATGATTAGCAAATTGTTAGTATGTTGTAAGTATGATTAGCAAATTGCTAGCTTATGGTTAGCATGATTAACAAGTTGCTAACATTTGGTTAGCATGATTAGCAAGTTGCCAGTCTGTTGTTAGTATGATTAGCAAGTTGCTAGTATGTTGTTAGTATGATTAGCAAGTTGCCAGTCTGTTGTTAGTATGATTAGCAAGTTGCTAGTATGTTGTTAGTATGATTAACAAGTTGCTAGTATGCTCTTAGCATGATTAACAAGTTACTAGCATGTAGTTACCATGATTAGCAAAGTTGCTAGTATGTTGTAAGTATGATTAGCAAATTGCTAGCTTATGTTAGCATGATTAACAAGTTGCTAACATTTGGTTACCATGATTAACAATTTGCTAGCATGTTGTTAACATGATTAACAAGTTTCTAGCATGTTGTTAGCATGATTAACACTTTGCTAGCATGTTGTTATAATGATTAACAAGTTGTTAGCATTTTGTTTGCATTATTGACACGTTGCAAGCATTTGGTTGGTATGATTATCAAGTTGTTTACATGTTGTTAGCATGATTAACAAGTTGCTAGCTTGTTGTTAGCATGATTAGCAAGTTATTAGCTTGTGGTTAGCATGATTAGCAAGTTGCTAGCTTGTGGTTAGCATGATTAGCAAATTGTTAGTATGTTGTAAGTATGATTAGCAAATTGCTAGCTTATGGTTAGCATGATTAACAAGTTGCTAACATTTGGTTAGCATGATTAGCAAGTTGCCAGTCTGTTGTTAGTATGATTAGCAAGTTGCTAGTATGCTGTTAGTATGATTAGCAAGTTGCTAGTATGCTCTTAGCATGATTAACAAGTTGCTAGCATGTTTTAGCATGATTAACAAGTTGCTAGCATGCTGTTAGCATGATTAACAAGTTGTTAGCATGCTGTTAGCATGATTAACACGTTGCTAGCATGTTTTAGCATGATTAACAAGTTGCTAGCATGTAGTTACATGCTTAACAAGTTGCTAGCATGTTTTACCATTATTAACAAGTTGCTAGTATGCTCTTAGCAAATTAGCAAGTTGCTATCTTGTGGTTAGCATGATTAGCAAATTGTTAGTATGTTGTAAGTATGATTAGCAAATTGCTAGCTTACGGTTAGCATGATTAACAAGTTGCTAGCATTTGGTTAGCATGATTAGCAAGTTGCTAGCTTGTGGTTAGCATGATTGGCAAGTTGCTAGCTTGTGGTTAGCATTATTAGCAATTTGCTAGCTTGTGGTTAGCATGATTAGCAAGTTGCTAGCTTGTGGTTAGCATGATTAGCAAGTTGCTAGTATGTTGTAAGTATGATTATCAAATTGCTAGCTTATGGTTAGCATGATTAACAAGTTGCTAACATTTGGTTAGCATGATTAAGAAGTTGCTAGCATGTTGTTATCATGGTTAGCAAGTTGCTAGCTTGTGGTTAACATGATTAACAAGTTTCTAGCTTGTGGTTAGCATGATTAGCAAGTTACTAGCATCTGGTCCACATGTCACGCATAAACGCTGTCTCTGTATGAAGTACTACTGTCATAAAAAGTGACTTGAGTGTATATCATACTTCCGCTGGTGTTGATGACTGCACGATTATAAAATGTGCAGAACAATCATAATTAATTATGTGTAGGAGTGTCCGAATGCTTTACCGGCAGCATGTGTTTATAGTCTCATACTTGACGTTTCATTGGTCGTGTTGTTGTGTAAACTTCACACCCGTCACGCCTGTGTTAAGCCCTTTATTCCAACTGACCAACATTTGAAACGTGTCCAATTTTATTCACATACCGTCTGTGCTTCATACTGCTGCTATGTCTAGTATGCTAGGCCTGTATCATTTCTGCAGGAATTTTCTGCACTCATTCATGTTTTTTTTATCCATGTTTTTAATTTTAGTTTAAGTTTGCAAACCTAAAAGGGCATCTTTTTGACTTTTAAGTTGAATTTATTCAGGTAGAATGGTCATTTTGTTTAGTGCTTTTTAATAATAAAATATTAATATACTAAAAGGGCACTAACAAAATTACTAAAACTTTAGCTGAAGTTAAAGTGAAACAGAAAATGCAAAACTAAAAACAAGGGCCATTAAAACAAGAAAAACTGGCAAAAGCATGCAACAAAACTACTTAAAATACTCAGGACACTTAAACTTTAGCTAAAATTTAAATGTAAATAGATAAAAAATATAAACCACTTCAAAACATTAATAAAAACTACAAGTAATATTTAAGTAAACTATTAAAAGTGACAAATTTAATAAAATTACTGAAACTAACTAAAAATGTATATTAAAATATTAACTAATTTAAAATATGTATAAAAGCTGTATTATTCTGATTTAAAAAAAAAAAACTATGAAGAATGATGAATGATGAAAATATAAACCACTTCAAAACATTAATAAGTAATATTTAAATAAATTATAAAAAGTACAAATTTTACTGAAAATTAAATAAAATTTGACAAATATAAACAAATTTAACATAATAATAAAAGTTGTGATACTCATATTTTGAAAAATGTAAAAGAAAAAACAGGCAACAAACAGAATTACTAAAAGTAGCTACAATGTAAATAAAATAAAAAGATATAAATGAATTTAAGATATTAATAAAAATTATAATAGTCATATTATATATATATATATATATATAAACAGGCAACAAAATTACTATAAATATAAATGTATTCAAAATATTAATAAAAGTTATAGTCATATTTTATTATATTAATATTTTATTATAAAATAAAGATATAAAAGGCAACAAAATTACAAAAACTAACTAAAATTAAAATATATATGTAAAAATAAGAATGAATTCAAAAAATAAAAATGTTATAATAGTCAGGCAACAAAATGACTAAAATAACTAACATTTAAAGAAATATAATAATATAAATGAATTAAATATATTATTAATAGTTATAATAGTTATATTTTTAAAAAAGACTATTAAATTACTAAAATAACTCAAATTTAAGTAAAATATGAAAACAAATTAATTCAATATATTAATAAAAGTTATAATATTCATATTTAAAAATATAAAATATAAATATAAAATAAAAATAAAAATAAAAACAGGCAACAAAATTACTAGAACTAACTCACATTTTAAACAAATATGCAAATATAAATTAATTCAAAATATTAAAAAGTTATAATAGCCATATTAAAAAGATAAGATAAAAACAGGCAACAAAATGACTAAAGTAACTAAAATTTAAGTAAAAATAAAAATATACATGAATTTAATATATTAATAAAAGTTATAATAGTAATTAAAAAAAATAAATAAAAACTTACTTAAATTACTAAAAATGACAAAAATTGTAATCAAATATAAAAATATAAATGAATTAAAATATTAATAAACGTTTAATCGCCATATTACATACTAAAATGTAAATAAAATATGAATAGTTTCAAAATACTAAAAGTAGTCACGTTTTTAAAAAAAAACTTAAAAAAAAGACAAAAACAGGCAACAAACTTACTGAAACAAACTAAAATGTAAATATGGAAAAATATAAACGTATAAACTAATTCAAAACGTTCATAAAACTATAACAGCATCTCAATGACACTAAAACAATGAGCAAACCTGACATGCTCTGTTTAAGCGTTTAAGCTTACATTAGCGCTATGCTAACTGGGACGCGGCGGCGGCGGCTCACGTTGCGAGGGCACACAGGTTCATCCTGGTGCATCATGGGAAAAGCAATCAAGCGACATTGATATCTTACTGTAACTATAGTTTGATTGAAAACAACATCAGTGTGCCAGCCGCTCACTGCTTACCCAGCATGCCCTGCTGCGGCGCGCTCACGTGTAACGTTGGCTTTTATCTAGCTGATAAAGCGCTTTTACCGTAAAGAAAGTCAGCGTGCCGCGGCTCCGCCCGTGTTTACCCTTCGCTGACTCTGAATTTAATGGCTTAATATTAAACTCAAACACACCACCTTTGACCCCCAACTCATATAGTCTGGATCTGACAGACGAGTGTGGAGTATTTGGAGTATCAGGCTGTGATGTTTTGCTAATGGGGTGAGCGCTAGCACGTGACGCGTTGTTGGATGTAAACGGCGATGGGCTGGTGACTTACAGACAGTGAGACGCGCTTCAGAAAGCAATGAAGGCTCTTGTTGACACACACTCCACTGATTACTGGAAGAGCGCTGACCTCAATTACTTAACGACCATTGACTGTGTAACCCATACACACACTAACACACACACAACAACGCAGATCACGTTTGTTTCCATGTCATTAAACTCATGTTTGTGTCTAAGAACGCTTCTAAACATTAGCATTACGCTGTGCACTGCGGGGTCTTTAGTGGCTGATGCCCAGCACATTTAGCTTAGAATTTACAAATGTTGTGCACAAAAAAAAAAGTAGTTTCAACTTTAAAAAAAGTAAGCGTTCATGATGCCTTCAAATTTTAAGTTTACTCAACTCCAATATTTACGTTTTCATGTAGTACAACTTAACATTTCATGTTGACTAAACTTCAAATTTTAAGGCATTTTTAAGTTGTTTTTTTTTTACAGTGGGAAAGTTCTCTTTTAAAACGTTAAAATAATTTTTCTGTTTGATTATTACGTTATTTAAAGGGTACAAAAACAGCATTCTACTAGATTTATTTTCACTGCAAATGTAAAGTTAGTTGAATGTTATATTTATTTTTAGTTCTCAGAATGTTACATTGTAAAATGTCCAGTTTTCTTGTCATCATTGTTACTTTAACGCATTTCTTACAACATTCTGCAACTTTATTTCACCCAAAATATAACGTTACTTTTACATTTAAGTTACATTTTTATTCAAATGTTACAATATAATTTTTTTCATGATTCTAAAGTTATTTAAAAGTTACAAAATGTTTTTTTATAATGCTCTACAAACTGTTTTTCACCCAAAATTCAAGTTGAAAAATTCAAAATTCAGTTGAACCCCAAGTTCAACTGACGCTCAACGTTATTTGAACATTTATTTTAATATTTCAAAAATGTTAGTCTAGTTTTCGTGTCGTCATTATAACATTATTTAAAGGTTACAAAAACATTTCTTATGACATTCTGCTAACTTTTTCATCCAAAATATAACTTTACTTTAACTTTTTTTTCTAAGTGTTATAATGTCCATTTTCTTTTTTGTCATGATTATGTTTACATGTTTTTTACAATGCTCTACAAACTTTATTTTCACCCAAAATATGTTTTGAACATTTATTTTTAATATCATACGAATGTTAAAATGTCAATTGTTGTATGATTGTAATATTATTTAAAGATTACAAGTTTTTCAAACATTTCAAATTACTTTTTTTTCTAAAATTGTTAAAATATCCAGTTTTCTTGTCGTCATTGTAACATTAATTAAAGGTTATGAAAATGTTTCTTACGACATTCTGCTAACTTTATTTCACCCAAAATATAACATTTTTTTTTTTTTATTTTACAATGTCCATTTTCTTTTTTGTCATGATTCTAACGTTATTTAAAAGTTGCTAAATGTTTTTTACAATGCTCTACAAATGTTATTTTCTCCCAAAATGTTATTTTAACATTTATTTTTAATATTCTAAGAATGTTAAAATATCAAAATGTCAATATTATGATTGTAATATTATTTAAAGATTACACGTTTTTCAAACATCTCAAATAATTTTTTTTCTAAAAATGTTAAAATATCCAGTTTTTAACGTTACTTGAACATTGTTATTCAAATGTTACAATGTCAATTTTCTTGTAATGATTCTAAAGTAATTTAAAAGTTACAAAATGTTTTTTATATTTTCCAAAAATGTTACAATGTCTATTTTCTTGTTAAGACTTTTAACATTATTTAAAGTTTCCAAGTTTTTTTTTTGTTTTTTTTTTTTTTACATTTTTACTGTTCTTTTTTTCCACCTTCATTATAATGTAATTTAAATGTTTATTAAAAATTTTCTGAGAACGTTAAAATGTCCAGTTTTCTTGTCATCATTGTAACATGGATTAAAAAAATGTTTCTTATACCATTCTATAACTTTATTTTCACCCAAAATATAACATTACATGAACTTTTTTTGTTTGTTTTTAATTTTCTTGTCATGATACTAAAGTTATTTACAAGTTACAAAAAGTTTTTTTAAAGCTCTACTAAATTTTTTTTCACCTAAAGTATAATGTTATTTGAACCAATATTTTTCACATGATCAGAACAATAAAATGTCCAGTTTTTGTGTTGATTATAATGTTATTGAAAGTTTTTACACTGTGTTACTACCTTTAATTTTCACTCAAAATATATTATTTGAACATTTATTTTTAATACTCTAAAAACTCTAGAATGTAACATTTTTTGGTGATAATTAAACTTTATTTAAAGGTTACAAAAATGTTTCTTACAATGTTCAACTGACTTTTTCACCCAAAATAAAATGTTACTTTATATTACAAACATTTATTTTTAATACTCAAAGAACATTAAAATGTGTTGTGATTAAAACATTCTTTAAAGGTTACAAAAGTGTTTCTTTTCGTGATTCAAATGTTATTTAAAGGTTACAGAATGTTTTATTTTAACTTTTTTTTCACCCAAAATATAACATTATTTGAACGTTTATATATTCCATAACCATTAAAATGTCCAATGTTTCAGTTTTTTGGGATTATAATGTTATTTAAAGGTTACAAAAAATTTTTGCAGCATTTTACTACCTTTAATTTTTATCCAAAATATGTTATTCAATCGTTTGTTTTTAATATTCTAAGAACATTAAAATGTTACCTTTTTTTACATTTTCAAATCAAGGTCCAGTTTTCTTCTTGTGATTCTAACATTATTTAAAGTTTGCAAAAATGTTTCACCCAACTTTTTCACCCAAAGTATGTGTTTCTAATCTATTTTTAATGTTCTGAGAGTGTTTTTTTAAACATCAGTAATTATAAGAACAATTTATAAATATTATTTTAAGAGTGTTTTGTCCTAACATTTATAGAACTTTTAAAAAACATTAGTAAAGGTTGTGAGAACTGTTTAAGAATATTTATTTTGCACATTGGTCTTAACCTCATTTTAGTCCAGTTTTGTGCACATTTTGTGCATAAATTGACAAAAAGACAGCTGTGCATAAAGTGTGTTCTATTGTGTACTGCACATTTTGACAAATGTAGTGCGCACACTGTGCATACTGTATGTGTGTAGACTTTCGGTCCAAATGTTTAATAGATTAGTGTTATAACTCCAGGTTCATTAATCTTTTATTTGCTATAATATAAATTTATTGTTTTTCTGAAGATGTTTTCACAGTCATAGCCCTCAGATTAGCAAAACACGTGCGCCAGCGGGATGTTTGCCTGAGTTGTTTTATAACTATAAATTATAGTTACAGATGCTTTTATGAATATCCATAAAAGTTTCTCTGGTAACTGTTGTTTGCTGCTTTATGATGTCACATGCTAAACAGGAAAAATAGATCATTCATGCTAGGAAACATTTATTGGCTAACTTTTGGTAATGGATCTTTACTGTAATCTTTATCTATTAGGTGTATCATTTTGCAGTTCAGTCACGATATGTGACCCTGGACCACAAAACCACTCATAAGGGTCAATTTTGTGAATTGAAAGCTGAAAAGCTGATAAATAAGCTTTTTATTGATGTATGGTTTGTTAGGATTGGACGATATTTGACCGCAGGGTGCAAAAAAAAAAGAAATATTGAGAAAATCGCCTTTAAAGTTATCCAAGTGAAGTTCTTAGCAATGCATATTACTAATCAAAAATTAAGTTTTGATATATTTACGATAGGAAATTGACAAAATATCTTAATGTAACGTAATCTTTACTTATCCTAAGGATTTTTAGCATAAAAGAAAAAGTTTCTTACAAAGTTCTGCTAACTTTATTTTTTAACCCAAAATATAATGTCACTTGAATTTTTTTGTTAATTTTCATAGAATGTTAAAAAAATTGTTGTGATTCCAAATTTTTTTTTAAAGGTTAAAAGGTCAACATTGTACAAACATTTTCACCCAAAACGTTATCTGAATGTTATTAAAATGTTCAGTCTTCGTGTTGATTAAACATTATTTAAAGGTTACAAACACATTTCTTACAATGTTCTACTAACTATATTTTCACTCAAAATATAACAGTATTTGAACGTTAATTTTTAAAATTGTAAGAACTTTTTTTGTTTCATAATTCTAATGTTAAAGGTTACAAAATTATTTCTTACAGTGTTATACTAATTTTATTTATCATACCTTTTTTTTTTTTTTTTTTCAAAGAAGATGACATTCTTAGCAATCCATATTACTAACCAAAAATTATGTTTTGATGTTTTGATAAATATTTTGATTTCATGGAACATGATCTTTACTCAACATCCTAATGATTTTTGGCATAAAAGAAAAAATTTTCTTACAAAGTTCTGCTAACTTTATTTTCACCCAAAATATAATGTTTATATTTTTTTTTTTAAAGAGCGTTAAAAATGTTTTGTTGTGATTCTAACATTTTTTTTAAGGTTACAAAATGATTTTTACAACACTGTACAAACTTTGTGTTGATTAAACATTATTTAAAGGTTACAAAAACTTACGTTTTCATAATTAAATGTTATTTAAATGTTTAAATGTTTTTTTTTTAAACATTAAAATGTCAAGTTTTCTTGTCATGTTTCTTAAAATGTATTCAACTTTTTCACCCAAAATATAACTTTCGAAAGATTTTTTTTTTTTTAATTTTCAAAGAATGTGAAGTCCTTAGCAATGCATATTACTAATCAAAAATTACATTTTAATGTATATTTACGGTAGGAAATTTACAAAATATCTTCATGGAACATGATCTTTACTCAATATCCTAATAATGTTTGGCATAATTGTGAACCATACAGTGTATTTTTGACTATTGCTACGAATAAACACATGCTACTTAAGGTGCTCCAGGGTCACATATGTGCTTTCTGCAAGTGCAAGTTTGCTTGTTTAGTAGACAGATGTGTGTTGATGAGATTCACCGAAGCAGGTCAGTGGGTTTGGTCACGGAGAACAACATCAGAGCCATAAAACACGCTTGATATCGCGGATAAATGTTTGCAGATGCACACGTGAGGAAAAGCAGGGCCTGGCTAAATGATTTTATTGGGCGTCAGATTCTAGCAAAACATCTGAAGCGATCGAACACAAAGCTGCGTTTGACAGGTGCGCTCACGTGTGTGCGTTTCACTCTCATTCCTGAAGTGTTGCTCAATTCTGGAAAAGCAGGAGTTGTGGCAGATAAATGGACGAGCCCTTAACTGTCACACACTTCTCTCGCTGTGCAGAAAGGGTGGAGAAATTCACTTTCCATGATCAAACCGACAGAGTAATGGAGACATGAGCAGATCACATTACATCAGAAAGACGAGACCAACCAGTCCACAAAACCACATTACACACATTCATCACTACACTGACTGAATCACACAAACGCTCGCATTTCAGTGAACACTGCAAAGTTAACACTTTAATTCATCAAGGACGCATTAAACTGATCAAAAGTGAAAGTAAAGACATTTATAATGTTGCAAAGGTTTCTATTTTAAAATAAACGCTGTCCTTTAGAACTGAAAAATAAAATGCATGACGGTTTCCACAAAAATATTCATGTTTTCAACACTGATAATAATCAGAAATGCTTCTCGAGCAGCAAATCAGCTTATCAGAATAATCGCCGAAAGCAGCTATTTTAAACTATAATAATATTTCACAATTTTACAGCATTTTCGATCAACATGCATGCTCGGAAGAAAACTTGCGTTTTCTTCAAATCTCACGTGTCGTAATGCTTAACTCTGCACCAGTGTGTCATTTTCCGTTAAATGTGCTGCTTTGACCTTTATGACATCATATCTGACATCATAAAACATCTGTTTATGAGCCTAACGATCAGTTTCTCTCTGAGTCTTTATCAGGATTCCATGACGTTCACTCGTTTATTGGCTTCGCCAAGATCAATGGTTCAACTCCTTTATGGGAAAAGTCATTTTGATCATTTTCTATAGCAGATAAACGAAATCATGATTATTCAAGCCCCCAGAGACTGCAGTACTTTATAAACAGAAGCTTTTCTGAAGATCCAGGACTTTATAATATAATAATAAATTGCATAAATAATTTTTTTTTTTTTTTTTTAAACACAGCTATACATCATTATTTAACTTCTATTCAACATTGCAGTTTTAAGTTTTTTATGGTAAGGAACAAAATCTGTCCTAAAATGCAATTGAGCCTTTAGAAACTATTAAAAAACTATTTGCTTGAGCTGCTACACTAAAAAACTATTTGTTGAGTCAACTTAAAATAATTTGTTACCTGGCTGCCTTCAAATTTTTAGTTCAGTCAACCTAAAAAAAAGTTTAGTCAACTTGAAATGTTATGTTTTACTAAGTGACAACTTAGATATTCGAGTTGATTCAACTTACATTTTTAAGCAGCCGAGTAACAAATACAGCTGTTAAGTTTAAAAAACAATTTTTTAGTTTAGTCAACTTGAATATCTAAGTTGTCACTTAGTAAAACATAACATTTCAAGTTGACTAAACTTTTTTTAAGTTGACATTTCACTTTGAGTTGACTGAACTTACAATTTTAGGGCAGCAAGGTAACAAATTATTTTAAGTTGACTCAACAAATTGTGTTTTTTTTTTTGTTTGTTTGTTTTTTACAGTGTACACATGCACACATTTGTCCTATGCATATGCTGAGGTTAGTAAAGTCAACAGCCCTCACAAAAGCTATAGAGAAGAAATAGTTTTATTATATTTGAAAGACTAGAAGGTACATGAATATATCCAAGATATTAAAAGTTCCTAGAGACACAGCTGGCAGCATTATTACTTAGTTTAAAGTGTGTTGTACCAGAAAACCTTTGAGGGTGTTGAACAAAAAAAGCACAATATCATAAAGTGTTTGAACAGAGCAACTGAGGAAAACTTGCAATGTACAGCCAAAGACCCGACAAAAGGAGGAAAAACATGTAAATGCAGTGTATTAAAAAAACACTATAAGTATGGCTTCATGTTGAGGCATCTTGCAGAGAGAATTATTGGTGCTCCCCTGCCCAGCCTTCAAGAACTGTATGCATCCAGAGAGAGGTAAAGAGCTCAGAAAATCATCCTGGATCCCTCACATCCAAGCCATTCCCTCTTTGAACTTTTGCCATCTGGTCGGCGCTACAGAGCCCCAAATATCAGAATGACCAGGCACAAGAAGAGTTTCTTCCCCCAGGCAATCCACCTTATGAACAGCTAAATGTTCACCCCATTGTGCAGTAAAAACATGTGCAATAACCTTATATTTATTTGTTACACTGCATCTCTTTCCATTCTATTATTTAGCACAGCTGTACATACCACTTATTTATTTCTCAATTTATTTAACTATATATATATATATATTTGTTTGTTTATATTTAAATATGTGTATTTTTTTTATTCTCCTCCTATTTTATTGTTTCTGTGCTGTTGTTGTCTCTGTGTACTGGAAGCTAATGACACAAAAACAAATTCCTTGTATGCGCAAGCATACTTGGCAATAAAGCTCTTTCTGATTCTGACTCTGATACTGTAGAAAACATGACCGTATGAAGGATATCATGGATTCTTGGAAGTATCAGGCTATTTTGGCAAAAATTGCGATGTCTTTGGTGCAAAGACTGAAGCTGATGATCAATGGACTTTCCTGCAGGACAGTCATCCCAAAGTATGCATCTAAATCTATATATGCTTGGTTCAGGGATCATTCCTAGAATGTTCTTGAGTGGCCTATTTTAAGATTTCCAGATTTAATTCTCATTGAAAATATTTGATTACATTTGAAGAAAGCAGTGGCAAAGTGAAAACCAAAGATTATCAGTGATCTGAAAGCTTTTTCAGGTGAGGAATGGGCCAAAATTGCAATAGAGAGCTGACAGAAGCTTCTGAGCACTTCCAAACTTCCATGTTTAATGGTGGTTTTAAAGAAAAAAAAGATTCTGCACCAAATTTTACTTTTGGGGGTTGAATGCTTTTGAACAGGAGCGTTTAGAGCCCATTTGTTTTGTTTTGTTTCGTTTTTTTTTTATTATTCATCAACTTACGTTCTCAGAATTACTCAAATGTGTGTTAATAAACTTTCTCCAATAGTGTACTGATGTTTTTGTTGAATTGTTGTCACAACATTTCTTTTGTTCTTTCCAGCAAAATGTCTTGCAGGTCAAGTGGATAATTTCAATTGCAACTGTATGTGTGTGTGTGGCAGTTTGATTGTAAGAGGGTCGCAAAATGTGCATTGCAAGGGAAATGTCATGGAGGACATACTAAGTACTAGAATACTGTACAAATGCTGAATTAAATCTAGGGTGTACTCATTTCTGCAATCCTTCATTTAAACAAAATTGGCTAATTTACTTATTTTACAGAAAATTTTGGCATATATATATTTTTGTTTTTATTAAGTATATGTTTAATAAATTTAAAGTTTGCCATCTTTCAATGACTTATATTAGTAAATAAGTAAATACATCTTTTATATTTATTTAGAGAGGATGTACTCATTTATGCTGTGCACTATATATATATATATATATATATATATATATATATTAATACTAACTAAATATATATTTTTTACATTTTCAAAAATCATGTTTTTTATTATGTTATGTTTTTATTGTATTTTGTGTTAGTTAGCTGTATTTTTTTAGTTTTTATCTAATCAAAATAACCCAACTGCGGTTTGATTGCGATTAATTGGAATGCACAATGAGTAAATGTGATTTTTGAAAATTGTTAAAAATGCAAATTTTTGCAAATTAACTCTTTATTTATAGATAGATAGATAGATAGATAGATAGATAGAAACAGCATTAAAAATAGTATTACTATAATAATGTGAGCCTGGACCACAAAACCATAAGGGTAATGTCACGAGCGCGGTCTCTGTGGCGCCCTCCTACTCACGCCAGCGGGAAACCTCTCCGGAATATTAGCCCCGTTCACTCCATTTCCCATAAGCCCCGTACCTGGCGGCCTTCCGCTTCCGGGACGCTCACCCCTGGCGGCCATTTTCCTCCCCTTTATAACGGCCGCCATTACGCACGCCGGACGCGAAGTTTTGATTTGCCTCGGCGTCATCTCTAAGCGTTTTTCTCACTACTGGATTACCTATTGTTATCGACTCGGACTGCCCCTCACGTGTGACCGCCTTCTGCCTACCCTTGCGACCCCCTTGTCTCGTTATTGGATTACCCTGGTCTGCTAGTGGCCCCGACCCTCTTTGCCTGGACTCTGACCATTCTCTGCCTCGCCCACGTCACACCTGTCTGCCGTTGTCGACCCTTTGCCAGTTTACACTTTGAGTTTGTTGTCTGATTTAATAAACCGTTTGCATATGGATCAACCGCCTCCTGTCTCTACATCACAGAAAACTTCGCCAGCGACCGATCCAGCAACGGTACAGCAGCTCACCACGGAGCTCTCAGCCCAAGCCACGGTATTGGCGGTCCACCAACGCCAACTCGACCGCCTTACCGCTCTCACGGAGGATCTTGTTAAAGCTCTACAAGCCCTCCAGCTGCCTATTCAGACAACGCCGAGCCATCCTTTACCGGCCGCCCCAGCGGCCGCCGCCGCCGTCCCGAGCGCCGCCGTCATGGCGCCTCCCGCCGCGATACCAGCTACCACCAGTCCACGCCTGGCCTTCCCGGAGAAGTTCGACGGATCCCCGGATAAATGTAAGGGCTTTCTATTGCAATGCTCTCTGTTTGTAAATCAACAGCCACATTTATACCCCAGTGACGATTCACGCATTGCTTTCGTTTGTTCACTTCTAACCGGGAGGGCATTGGACTGGGCCACGGCGGTGTGGGATCATACCAGGCCAGTTTTCCCGTCTTTTGCCATTTTCCTTCAGCGCTTCCAGGAAGTCTTTCAGCCGTCTACGGCTGGTGGGGATGCTGGGGAACAACTGTTGTCCCTACGGCAGGGGAATCGCACGGCGGCGGATTATGCACTCAGCTTCAGGACCCTGGCCGCCCAGAGCGGCTTCAACGATGTTCCCCTGAAGTTACTATACCGCAAGGGACTCAACTCGGATCTCCAAGCTGAGCTAGCCTGCCGGGACGAGGGAGCCTCCCTGGATCAATTCATCGATCTGTCCATCCGTCTCGACACCCTCATACGAGCCAGAAGGCCACCCCGGACCACCCGCAACACTAGTCTCTCTACCTGGACCACCCCAGTTACCGCTGAGGCCGCCCCGGAACCTATGCAGATTGGTACCACTCGCCTGACCCTCGAGGAGAGAGAGCGTCGGCTTAAGAACAACCTCTGCCTGTACTGCGGCCAGGCAGGCCACATCCGGGCCAACTGTCCCACACGTCCGCCTGCCAGAAACCCTTTGGTGAGTAACCATTCCACATCCTACAATCGTTTCGAAATCCCAGTAACCCTCAGTTTCGATAATCACTCCATCGTGACCACCGCCCTCGTCGACTCGGGGGCGGCTGGAAATTTTATTGACTCTGCCTTTGCCCGTGCTCACCACTTACCCATCCTTTCTTGTACCCCACATGTGGCAGTGGCCGCCCTCGACGGGCGGCCGCTAGGCTCCGGACGCATCAACCACACCACCCAGGACCTCTCTCTCCTCACCAACCATAACCACCAGGAAACCATTCGGCTGTTCATCATCTCGGCGCCTCAGACTCCCCTCATCCTGGGATACCCCTGGCTCCGGCTCCACAGTCCCACCATCTCTTGGGCCCAACACACGATCACCCAGTGGTCCGACTACTGTCGCCAGCACTGTCTTCGTCCTCCTGCGTCTCAACCATCCTCTCCCAGCGGCTCGACCACAGACCTTCCCGAGGCTCTGCCTACTGAGTACCAGGACCTTCGGATGGCTTTCAGTAAGTCAATGGCTTCAAGCCTGCCTCCACACCGGCCCGGGGATTGCGCCATCGACCTCCTACCTGGAGCGGTTCCACCTAAGGGCCGGATATTCCCCCTCTCTCAGCCCGAATCAGAGGCCATGAAAGAATACATCCAGGAGGAACTCAAGAAGGGATTCATTCGTCCATCCACTTCCCCCGCATCCGCGGGCTTCTTCTTCGTGAAAAAGAAAGATGGCGGCCTCCGTCCTTGCATCGACTACCGAGGTCTCAATGAGGTCACTATTAAGTACAGGTATCCTCTTCCACTCGTACCCTCAGCTCTAGAACATCTGCGCACTGCTCGCTACTTTACCAAACTAGATCTGCGCAGTGCTTATAATCTAATTCGGATACGAGAGGGTGACGAGTGGAAGACGGCTTTTTCGACCTCTGCTGGACACTATGAGTACCTCGTTATGCCCTTTGGCCTCTCCAATAGTCCCTCCTGTTTCCAGGCCTTCATTAACGAGACTTTCAGAGACATGCTTAACCGCTGGGTGATTGTGTACATCGACGACATCCTGATATACTCAGAAACCCTGGAGGACCATGTCAGGCACGTCAGAGCCGTGCTCCAGCGCCTCATCCAGCACCAGCTCTACGCAAAAGCAGAGAAGTGTGAGTTTCATCAATCCTCCATATCCTTCCTGGGCTACGTTATCAGCCCAGAGGGCGTGGCTATGGACGACCAGAAGGTAAACGCCGTACTCAAATGGCCGCGTCCCAACACCCTGAAGGAGCTACAGCGTTTCCTGGGCTTCGCCAACTTCTACAGGAGGTTTATTCGTAACTTCAGCTCTGTGGCCGCCCCCCTCACTGCCCTCGTCCGGAAGGGTACTCACCGTCTCTCCTGGTCCCCTCCGGCTCTGACTGCCTTCGAGGATCTCAAGCATCGCTTCACCTCGGCTCCCATCTTGCATCACCCCGACCCAGAACAGGAGTTTGTGGTAGAGGTCGACGCCTCCAACACCGGCATTGGGGCTGTTCTGTCGCAACGCCACGGAGTTCCCCCCAAGCTGTTCCCATGCGCCTTTCTGTCCCACAAACTCTCCCCAGCTGAACGCAACTATGACGTGGGCAATCGGGAGCTTCTGGCCATCAAAACAGCCCTGGAGGAGTGGCGGCACTGGCTGGAGGGGGCTAAACTTCCTTTCACCGTGCTCACTGACCACCGCAATCTGGAATATCTTCGTGCCGCCAAACGACTCAACCACCGTCAAGCCAGATGGGCTCTGTTCTTCACACGGTTCAACTTCCATGTGACTTATCGTCCTGGCACCCAGAACACTAAGGCCGACGCCCTGTCCCGGATCCACGACCCCAGCCCTCTGGTCACAGCCCCGGAAAGCATCCTTCCAGCCTCCGTCATCGTTGGCCCCGTACTTTGGGACCTAACCACTGAAATCTCCGAGGCTCACTCCATAGAACCCCCCCCTCCCAACTGCCCTCCCAATCTTACCTACGTACCCACACCACTCCGCCAACGTGTCCTGGATTTGGTTCACTGCCTGCCCAGCTCAGGTCACCCAGGCATCACAGCCACTTTACACCTTCTCTCAAACCGCTTCTGGTGGCCTTCGCTCCGGTCTGATGTTATCCTCTTCATTAAGAACTGTCCCACTTGCAACACTGCCAAGGTTCCTCGTCAGCTCCCCGCCGGCCTTCTGCAACCCCTGCCCACGCCTCAACGCCCGTGGTCCCACATCTGTATCGACTTCCTCACTGACCTCCCACCCTCTCAAGGTAACACCACCATTCTCACCATTATTGATCGTTTTTCTAAAGGCTGTCGTCTGGTTCCTCTACCCAAACTCCCCACAGCTTTAGAGACGGCTGAGGCGCTATGCAACACTGTGTTTCGCTTCTATGGACTGCCTGAGGACATTGTCTCCGACCGCGGACCCCAGTTCACATCCCGCCTCTGGAACACCTTCTGCCGCCTGCTGGGCATCAACGTAAGCCTCACTTCTGGATACCACCCTCAAGCCAATGGTCAGGTAGAGAGACTGAACCAGGAGTTGACCCGCTTCCTCCGTTCCTACTGTCACAACCATCAAGAGGACTGGAGCCGATTCCTTCTATGGGCCGAATATGCTCAGAACTCTCTCCGTAAGCCCACCACTAACCTCACCCCTTTTCAGTGTACCCTAGGCTTCCAGCCTCCCCTCTTCCCGTGGTCGGGGGAACCTTCCGACCTTCCTGCGGTCAACTCCTGGTTCCAACGAAGCGAGGAGACCTGGAACCTGGCCCATGTGCACCTACAGAGAGCCATCCGTCGCACCGCCACTCAGGCCAATCGTCATCGCAGACCCGGTCCGTCCTACGCCCCGGGACAGTGGGTGTGGCTTTCCACTCGGGACCTCCGCCTCAAGCTCCCCTGCAAAAAATTAAACCCCAGGTACGTGGGCCCTTTCAAGATTCTTAGACAAATCACCCCTGTTTCTTTCCGTTTGGACCTTCCTGCTCAGTACAAAATCTCACCCACGTTTCATATCTCTCTCCTTAAACCCGCTGGCCCCCCGAGAGGAGAGGTGAACCTAGACGAGACCGCCACACAGAGGGACACCCCCCTCCTGGTCGACGGCGGGGAGGTTTACCAGGTCAACACGCTCCTGGACTCCAGACGTCGGGGGGGCCGTCTACAGTACCTTGTCGACTGGGAGGGCTTCGGCCCGGAGGAAAGATCTTGGGTCCCAGCTGCGGACATCCTGGACCCAACCCTCACCGCCGAATTCCACCTCGCCCACCCAGATCGCCCAGCCCCCCGAGGTAGGGGTCGCCCCCGACGCCATCCACCTCCTCGCGCCAGGAGTCGCTCGCAGGGGGGGGGCTCTGTCACGAGCGCGGTCTCTGTGGCGCCCTCCTACTCACGCCAGCGGGAAACCTCTCCGGAATATTAGCCCCGTTCACTCCATTTCCCATAAGCCCCGTACCTGGCGGCCTTCCGCTTCCGGGACGCTCACCCCTGGCGGCCATTTTCCTCCCCTTTATAACGGCCGCCATTACGCACGCCGGACGCGAAGTTTTGATTTGCCTCGGCGTCATCTCTAAGCGTTTTTCTCACTACTGGATTACCTATTGTTATCGACTCGGACTGCCCCTCACGTGTGACCGCCTTCTGCCTACCCTTGCGACCCCCTTGTCTCGTTATTGGATTACCCTGGTCTGCTAGTGGCCCCGACCCTCTTTGCCTGGACTCTGACCATTCTCTGCCTCGCCCACGTCACACCTGTCTGCCGTTGTCGACCCTTTGCCAGTTTACACTTTGAGTTTGTTGTCTGATTTAATAAACCGTTTGCATATGGATCAACCGCCTCCTGTCTCTACATCACAGGTAAATTGTTTGAAACTGAGATTTATACAACATATGAAAGCTGAATAAATAGCTTTCCATTGATGTATGGATACAACTATTTGAAAATCTGCAATCTTAGGGTGAAAAAAAAGAAAATCACCCTTAAAGTTGTCCATATGAAGTTCTTAATGCATATTACTAATCAAAAGTTGTGATATATTTACGGTAGGAACATTTATTAATCCTAATGATTTTTGGCATAAAAGAAAAATCAATAATTTTGACACAACATCAGAAATATACCTGAGCTTGTGTGTATATACCGAGCTGAGTGTGTGTGTGTGTGTGTGTGTGTGTGTGTGTGTGTGTGTGTTACATGATAGCTTTTTTTTCAGTAACCCATGAGGTGATTTCGATTAAATCTGCCATTATTCTCCATTTCCTGTTGCCGCTAATAATGTCAGATGAGATCTCATCAGTTTCTCGGTTCGGCGGTGAGGGTGAGCTTCCGATGATTCGCTATTGTGATTTTGAATCTGTTGTGGGGAAACGAAGCTCTGTCTTCCTGTAGATCCGTGACATAACAGCATAACAGTGGCGGGCGTGTGCGAGCGATTCATTCATTCGTTTCCCATCCGAACAACAATACAGTCTTCCCTGAAAGGTGAACAGCCGCTTCCCTAAGAGAAACCGAGCCGCCTCCATGGATCCTCTTGTCATCTGTGTGTGTGTGTGTGTGTGTGTGTGTGTTACTAAGGCAAATGATAACTCTATTAGCATTCACATTAGCGCACAAAAACGTTCTGTTTGTTAAAAGCGCGCACTTTTCTAAGCAGGATGGATTCTGATTGGTCAAAATTTTAACGTTCATCTTCTGGAAAGAAAAAAATCCAATGAAGTCGTTCCTCAGTAGTGTTATTATCTGCTATTCTTTTAAATTGTTCTTTATCATTACACGTATTGTCCTTGGTGTGAACGGACCTTTAATGTTGCAAGTTATATAACCAGATTATGAACACAATACAGACAGTTAAACACTAACTGTACCAATCAATCACCAGAGTTTATCAGTAATTAAAGTTCATCCAAAGTGTCATTATTAATATTCTTCACGTTGTTCCATACCCATGACTTTGGAAGAAAGAAAAGTGTGAATATTTAGTTAAATGTTTGCGCTGCCCTTTTACGCACAGGTTCCAATCCATACAATAAACTCTATATGACTCAGGTGTTTTTACGAGTTACAGACGTCACCTACTGTAATATAATGAAATATCTGTGATGTAAATGTTGGCTGCAAAAACATTTTGTCCTGTTTCGACAGAAAACACACTTGCGTTTGAACGGATGTCAACAGAGAAAGACGCTGATTGCAACATCTACCAGCGCAGACTAACTAACCCATGATAACCAGCTCAACCTTGCAGTATGTACTGTGAATTATTTTTCTACATTTAGCAACTTCAGCTCCCCCAGAGTTTCTAAAGTGGTGGTTTACCAAAATTATTTGTCCAAAGCTTTTCGCAATACTTTGGTATGCCCATTATAATGAATAAAAAATAATTATTGCCTTTTAATACCACAAGATAATGTTCTGTATGTGTCTTAAACCAAGCATTTTGTCATGTACCTTAGGCACTTCACTGAGTTTGCACTATAATTTAGATTTGTATGCAAAATTATTCACTAGAAATGACATCATGCAGGTCTCTTTAATAGTGGTGCAGATAATGCTTAGTAGCATCATACTTTTTATTAGGATTTTTTAAGCATATTATAGTCACGGTACTGTCAATCTTAACAACTCAACCCTGTCACATACAAATTAAGATATATATATATATATGTGTGTGTGTGTGTGTGTGTGTATGTATGTGTGTATATGTGTGTGTGTTATTTATTTTTTATTTTTTTTTACAACATTTTATTTTAATCCGTAAGTATAAACAATGTACTTGTTTTATTGCCGTATATGGTCTACTCTGCTACACTACATGAGAAGCAGTGGTCATTTTGAGTGAAAACCTTAATGAAAAGAAATATAAAATAGTCATGGTTTCAGCAAATATATATATATTTACCAAAATCATGATGACTCATATTGTAAGTCAATTTTTTATGTAATATATTCACTTAAACTTTGACAAGTGTCCTACATCAGAAATTGCACTCACATTTGCAGCAGAAAGACACTGTTGGGCATGCAGATGTGATAAAAGGGGACAATATGAGAGAAAAACAAAACCAAAATTTAAAACTAAAGGCAATGTATCCCTTCAACCCCATCACACCTTGACACAGTAATATTTTTGGTAAAATATAGGGCAGACCAATAAGAATGAAAGCATTTCTTGCTGATTACTGTCTGACATGTTAAGGACTAAAGCAATAAAATTGTGGTTTTACTTAAACTTCAAGTTTTTACAGAACTTAAGAGACTGTAGACTCTGTATTTTTAGCTTCAGTCCTGTAAAAATGCGAAGAAAAAAAATATGATGAATGTTACATTTGCTATCAATAAATTGTTATCAGGGACACATGAGCAGTAGGTAGATGTTTGTTTTATAACAAGTTCTGTTTAAACCAATCCCATTTTGTCCGTTACAGGGTGTCTCAATCTAAAAAAAAAACTGAAAGGTTGTTAATGCCTGAGGTGAGAAAATATGTTTTTTGGAGGTTTGACCTGTGCATAATTATGCGGGGTATTTAGAAAATGTATCATATGTAGTTGAAAAAATATATATATATATTCCAAGTTGAAATGTTACCGAATCCCAGGAATGACCTGTATACATTAATTATTAATTCATTAACATATTAAATGTAATATATTAAAGATTAATTTAAAATATATAAATTAAAATTTTAATATGTAATATTTAATAATTATATATACATATATGAAACATTTTTTTTGCATATATATATATATATATAATTGTACCACAATGAGGTCATGTGATCACAGTAAATCCCTTGCATGTGATGTTGCATAATTCAAGTTATTCCACATCTTGTTAAAACGGTAAAGGCCAGTATAGCATGTATGTCCTGTGTTTGTCTAAGCTACTGAAAACCACACAAGGAGTTTCTATCCTTGAACAAAAGCTTCTATTACATGAGTAATAAATAATTGGCCCGTGCTGATCTTTTTACGTAAGCATGCCGGGCGTTTCGCCCCATCAATAGCAAAATATTGACTGGAAATGAAATGATTAACATGATCACATACCAAAACAGATCTGATCTTGAACTTTCAGGTTTATATCAAACTATAACGCTGTTGAGTTTATTCTCTAGATGTATGTGTCTGTGTGAGGGACAGAGAGATAATGTGGGTGTGTGGGCTGTTGATCTACATGGATTTTACTTGGAAGTTGAAGGGGAGAAGGCGGGAAAATCCCTGCATACTTATGCAAATCAGTGCGATGAGATCATAATGGGAGCGACAGGATGTGGGCGGAGATTTGTGATCACACGTTCAGCACAGAAACTAGCCTCACAAACTGCAGAAACTTCATAACATATGCCAAACACAAATAACAAGAAAAACTTGGAAAAAGATGTTTGTTATACAGTAAAATGTAAAATATTAAGAAACACCATCATTTATTCACAGGCTGTGCAAGTCAGTGTTGACTAAAGCTCATTAAATCACGTTTCATAAGAAATTTAAGAAAAAAATCTAAATGTTAAAACAATGTTTTAATTCTAGAACAACGCCTTAATTGTTGCATCTGACTTAGTAATCCAGTTTTTCTCCTGCTGTTGTTTAGTTTGATTTACAGTCTGACCCAATTAGTCATGTGACTGCAACGGTTAATATTGTTTAATGAATCATTTTATTTACAGGACATGAATTAGTCAGACGAAAACACCCAAAACACACCAACAATCCTGAAACATTTTTCACAGTTCATAATTAATATTAAATACAGTTTCATTCTCATGTTTTTTTAATAATATTCATAACTGTATTATATATAATACATTTTATTATTTTTAATTGTTTATTTTGCTTTTTTTATTTTACAGTAAATAAAAACACAAATATTAATTATAATTATTATGCATTTTCCTTTACTTATTTATTTAAAATGATATGATGATAAAGTTGTGCATTTGCACACGTTTGGTGCATTAAAACGTCATGCTCTAAAATTTTAAGTAATACTACTGTGCACTCAGGTTTTGTTTGACATAAATATCATATTACACACACACTGACCATTGCAGCTTCCAGAGAACTGTGGAAGAATGTGGCATTTCAAACAAACAAGACTCAACAGGCGTTGAGAGGTGCCAGTGAGCGCAGTAAACACACACATGAGCTCTTATCTGATCATAAATCATAAAATCACCATCTAACAAACTCTCTTCTGTTTCATGCACTTTAGTCACACTCAGTAGGGGTCAATTAATGATAGATTTAGCCGAAAGAGAAACCTGACTGAAAACGAGTATTTAGTGCATCTTGCAGCAATGCCATAAATGAAATATGTATTTTAAATCATCTAAATGCATCATGCATTGAATGCAGCTGTCAGGGACAGTGGCAGAATGAGGCCACGGGCGAAGCTGCCAATGGCTTTCGGGCTCGGCTTATCGAAAAACATTCTTGACCTGAAAAAATCTTGTGTCGGTAATTTCAGCCATGACAAAAGAGCTTTTAGGAGTGTACAGAGAATGTTAGTCATGAGTGCCGAACTGACAAAGCGCCTGATGTTTACACTGTGCATAGTTTTGTACATTGTTCAAAACTGAAAGTGTACCAGCGCACACCTGAAGCACACCTGAATTAGGTTATGTGCTACACAAATTAACTCTCTTAACATCTGTCACTTTTTTCACTTGAGACCTTATAATAACACACCAGACGTGATGATGGTAAATGGATTCCGGAGTGAAACTGCTCTATTTAGTAACTGAGAAACAAGCCATCTGAGACGGTTCGTTGGATTCTAGTGTAAAATAAGTCCAGCTCAAGACCATCAGATTAACCATCTCAGATGACCATAATTCTAGGGTAGTTTAAAAGTGTTTTTGAGCTCATAAACTTTTGTCCGACTGTTTTCTGCAGCTCTCACAGGTATTAAATTGTATGCGAGATTATTCAATTCAAAGACTGTTTACTGCTTTGAATTCAGACAACGTTCGGCTCTATTTGCATGTGGAGCCAAAATTCAAATGCAACGTGTGTGTATTTGAATGCTGGACCTCTAAAAAACAGTGGCTTTGTGCTCTAAAATGCAAAACTAAACCTGCTATGAAAAATGCAAGTTCAAGCAAAGGTCAAACTGCATCAAATGTGGTTTGGAAATTCTAGGCCTTTACAAGAGCTCAAACATGGGCATTTGAAGAATTTTATAAAAACCTATTTGTATTTGCAATTAACTTAAGGAGAACCAGAATACCAGCCAAGACTTCAAGCATGCTGAAGAAACGTGTTGGAATTCATGTTGAAGTAAAAATCAGCTGAATCATTCTGTTGATTTGCAGTGAAATTTGACCTGCATTTTTAACCTGTTTACACTTTACGCATCAGATATGTGTAAAAATAGCACTCGTCCCACATTCTGCTGCATATTTGTTTTAAACTTCACATGAAAGAGTCGTGTTTCAACACATCTGTGATCTCCGATAAGGAGGCTTGAGCAAATTGAGCAATTATAAAGTAAATGTTAAAATAAGGATGAGTGAAGGCAGAAATGCAAGATAAGATTTTATTTTAGAAAAAGCTTATACAAAAAATAGCAAACATATGCCATACATAATGGTATCTGAGAGGCAAACCTCATACATATTATCCAGTGACTTGACAAATCACAGAAAAATTGAGCAGAATCTTCAATGATATATCTGATTTGTACTCGATTGACAAGTATTACAAAGAATATATAGTTTATACATAAGTTTATATACAGTAGAACAAATATCAATCAGTACAGCAGATATGAACGTCACACACACTTCATATCACCGACGTGTTCCTCCGTTAGTCTGCTCTGACACATGGTTTAACAAAATGACTTGGAAAAGAAACACATGAAACTTCATTTCCCAATACCAGAGGCTTTACAAAGCTTTACATTCTCTCACAGTTCAGCCATTGTGAAGAACAAGTGTTTACATAGAGTCTTTAAGTGGTGTAGCAATACTCTCTGATCCAGGCCACGCCCGCGTGCCGCTCGAACCAGACTACTAAGTGCTACTTTTACCGGTTCATAAAACCTACTTTAGCCAAAACACTGGCTTACAGTTTCTGCGAAACCTTTTCCCTCTGGGAAGAGTGTGTTTCTAAAGAGAGGATCTTCAGAGCAACCTATTTCAGCCTAAAGTTCCTCATTAGCAGGAGTCCAAAGTCTCTACATTTGACTGAAAGCGACCCTCTTCCATTAGGTCAGTTTTAATATCCGGTCTCCTCTATCCTCCATCCGGTGGAGTTCTTCCCGAACTTGTAGACGAGCCTGCGTCCATCCACTCTCTCCAGAATCTCTCGTTTGTAGTAATACCTGTGAGAAAGAGCAAGCGTTCTGATTATTTTGCTGTCCTAGAATCCACCGAGACAACTCTAGCCCAACTCCCCCCCCCAAAAAAACTCTTTCATCTTTACCTCATGGCTCTGCTTAGCTTCTCATATGTCATGCTGCTGTTCTTCTTCTTCTGCCCCCAGAGCTGAGCAACAGCCTCGGACTTCAAGAACTTGAAGACGCCATCTCTGCGGTCCTCCCATTTCATCAGACCTTGGTTCTGCTCTGGGTGAATCAGGATGTCCCGGATAAACTCCCAAAGGTGGGTTCCTCGTGGAGCTGCAATGGATTAGTAGAGTCTAGTTTAGTATAGTGGTACCAACTGGTAGACGCCACTTGATCTTGAGCATCAGGAACCTCTTCAAATCTTTAAGTTCTGTGTACTCACCATGTTTGCTTTTTTTGGACTGAATGAAGTGCTCATATCCCTCACTATCCCTGGGCTTTGGGGGTCGTCCCCTGCCTCTCTTCTTTGTCTCCACTGACTCTTGTTTCACAAAGTTCTCTGTGGAAAAGAAAAGCAGTAAAAATGTTAGATGATTACGTCTTGAGCCTTTTGGGGTACTCCATCTACTGGTGCTTTTTACACCTGCTCCCTGAGGGCCACCTTCTTGCAGAGTTTGGTTTCAACCTGCTTGTAATTGGCAAGTAAACCTGAAGACATTAATTAGCTGGTTCAGGTTTGTTTGGCTAAGCTTGAAACTAGGTTCTGCAGGTAGGCGTCCCTCTAGGAGCAGAATTGGAGTAGAAGAATCAGAGGAACTTACTGGTGCTGTTGGAATAAGGCATCTCGGAGTAGTCAGGGTCGGAGTCACTGCTGTTGGACTCGGGTGAGCTTGGGTTTAGGAAGCTGCCTGCAGAGAACATACCAAAAAAAAGAGCATTCAGACTTCTGGAGAACTTTGGGATGCTTGAACTTTACTGAGTAGTAGAGTTTAGCAGGTACACGTACCAGTGTGGGAACTCTGGAAACTCTCAGTTAGGGAGTCATAGCCGTGGTCACTCTCTGGAGTCAGCTGGCTGGTATACTCATCAAAGTAGCTGTAGGTGTTCTCTGAATTGTCTGTGCAAACAGAATTTCAAGTGTTATTTCAAATATGGATAGTTGGATATTGCTTTCTATAGTTGCAAAAAGTGGAACTTGCTTCTCACCTGTTGGAAGTGAGGGCTGGACCACCACCGTTTCCAGAAGTGGACCGAGGCTTGGTCCGTGGATGTAGGGAAATGAGTTCTGCAGTATGTTGTCCAGCAAGTCTAATTCGGAGTCGCTCAGACCAGTCTCTGACATGTCAGCAGCTGTAGACACAAACAAATGAAGAAGAGTGTTAATGCATTCATGCACCAAAAGTTCAAACTATTTAAACAAAATGCTTTCTATCCATGTTGCTCACCATATCTGGCCTTTTGGGACTCCAGACTGTGGTGAAGCTGATTGCCAAGCCCCAGCCCGAACATGTTAATCAAGGTTTCCTTGGACAATGTGCACAATGTAATGCCGTCCATGTCACAGTAATTCATATTCAGCAGACTGGCATCAAACCGGCTCTCCTCCACGTGAAAGCCGATCCACTCCAGAACATTCTGCCTGCTCCACATCTGTGGGTTCACCTGGTCCCAGGAGCCTGCTGGAGAACAGGTTTAAAGTATGTTTAGCCTTATTCTGTGACCACATGCCATGTCAACAATAGAAGAATACCCGCTCAGGTTTACTGTCTCCAGGGCCAGAATGACTGTTGTGTGTTTAACTATCTGTTATGTTGACACCCCATAGGGTTTGATCACAGTGTCAACAATGACTGCTTTGCCCGAAAGACCATAAAGAAAGCATTCCTGCGCGTCTACCGCAGGCCAAGTTAAACATTGCCTCGGTTAATGATTTTAAGAGTCAGAACTGAGGTCAGACTGCAGGGATGAGAGATTATCAGCGTGTCTGGGCTCCCAGATAGGCAATTCTTAAGTGGTACAATGAAGAACTCTTACCCATTGCGTTGTTGTTGTTACTGCTGAAGGTAATCTCGGAGAGATGTGGTGACCTGCCCATCGGCACTGTCGTGCTCAGCATGTTGGGCTGCTGTTCAGATGGGTAGAGGTTGGCGATTGCGTTATTGAGAATTAGACTAAGATCGGTTGACGCCATTGAGAATTCTGCGGGAGAAGAAACAACATCAACTGAAGTTCATCCAAAGTATGTTCTTGCCTGGAAGGCAGGTGATTTAAAAGGCAAATTATTTACCAGTTGTGGTGGCCGAAGGCAGCTTGGTTTCAGCTAAAATCCCAGTGCGAGTGTTAAAGTAATAATCCAGTCAGTAAGGCTTTGATGTTCACGGTTCAGAGTATCAGAAGGTTTTCCGATGCACCTGCTGCTTCTGACTGCATTTATAGTGAGCAAACTGGCAAAAGGGGTGTGGCCAGGTGAGATCCACGAGGAGGCGTGACCAGGTGAGCATATTCTCCTGGGAGGGGGAATTCCAGCTAATTTCTCTCTCTCTCTCGCACTCGCTCAGCCACTCTCCCCTTTTTTTTCCTGAGAATAGATTTTCAGACCTTGAAACATGAACTTGAAACATGACGAGGCAGCTAACATACATTGAGAGATAAACGCGAGCAAATACTGTGGCTCACGCTCTTTCGAAGGCAGTTCACACTCTCTCTCTCTCATACACACACACACACACACACACACTAACCCATTCTCTCAACTATTCCTGGAGGGATGAAGTCATTCCTGTCAATATTTACTCTATGTGTGTGTTTGTGTGTAACTATATAACAGGTTTCGGTTTGCTGCAGGACTGATTGGTGTTTCTGTGTGTGTGTTGGGTCGTCATACATGGCTGAGTGCTTTTGTAGTACATGTAGGTGATGGTAAAGCTTATAATGACAGCGAGTGATGTAAGCATTTTCAACGTGTGTTTGCACTCGTTTTGTAGACCACGCAGAGTAAATACCACCATGTATGTGTGGTAATAAGCACGCAGGCTTTTCCGTTTCTATTTTTACGCAATTTGCTAGTCCACGGTACTAAAAATAGCAGCTCATCATGTGATCTAGATTTAGATGTTTCCAAGGTATTCTCTTCACATTTTCCGTCCTCTCATAGCTGTGGCTCTTTTTCCGTTCCTTGACACCGTCACGATGTCTTGGAATGCACATGAACAGGTTTGGATGAAGATAAACGATTCCTGAGACCGCAAGACTTTCCATATACGGAGGCGTCTATCACCCCTTTACCCACCCGCCGCTCTCTCTAGTCTTGCATCATGTCATCTATCAGTCATGAGTGTATGTAGGCAGGCGCGTAGCACCAAATGTTGGGCCCCGGTCACACAACCAAGGAGGTGGGCCCCTCACAACACTCATAAAACACCTAAGACTGATTATTATTTTTTTTTTACAGTTGCAAAAATGAGTCTTGCTGCCAATATCATTCCTAGTAGCATAGTTTATAACTATATATATCTATGTAATGTTGTAATGTTAATTGGCTATATTATTATAGCCCTGGGCCCCTGTTAATCTGTTCCACTATCACCCCTTGTCCGACGCCTCTGATGTAGGTCCAGAGTTCTCTCTCACCCCTCGAAAAGCATAATTTAAGAAGCCTAAATGGTTTTCCTAAGAACGTGCTGCAGATGTGATCAAATAAATATGCTCTTTGTTTTCAGACTTGAGACGCTTCATTGGCTCAGTTCTGCAGAAGTGAGATAAGATCATAAATAAATACAATCATGTGCGTGGGATAGAAGGAGAAGCAGCATTAGATCAGTATTATGCAGGTCATGTTTTGAAAGGTCAAACTTAACGCATGTTTTCACACAGGTATTCGCCTCCTGAGGTCATGATGAGCAACACCCGTGGCTGTGAAGAACCAAATCAGACGAAACGTCTTGACGTCAGTGTTTACCATTAAGTAAATGATTCATAATCAAACCTTAAACTTAGTCTGACTAACCTCATATAAAAAATGCCCAAAAAGATCACAATCACTTCTAATTACAAGTTTCCGAGCGTTGTTGGTAAAGGGTTGGTTAGGGTTCGGATTGGGTTAGAATCATAATTAGCATAAATTAAAACAACGTAAGTCATTGGGAAGTCCCAGTTGTGATGGCAAACACTAGTCTGTCTGTGTTTTGCTCCACTTGGGGTCTGTTATATATTCACCACATCTAGTAAACCATGAAGGTCAGTCTGACAGCGAGGAATTCCCAACGTTATTAACTACTCCATACTCCATTAATAGGCTAGTTAATATGGTTAATAAGAGCTGAACACAGTCTGACTCCATTTAGTGTGAAAGTCCTGCCCCCATGTGGAGAGATTTGGGAACTGCAACTACATCAAACTGCTGGACTCAAAGTACCATGGTGCTATCATGTTTTTTCCTTGCTATTTTTACACAAAAAGTACCAGGATGTAGCAATGGTGCTACCATTGTTTGTTTTATTAACATTAACATACCCTGGACCCTGGAAATACCCTGGAATGCCATGCCATGTAAATACCATGGTAAATAGATTTTGGGTGTCATGGTAGAGAACACCTATCTATCTATCTATCTATCTATCTATCTATATATATATATATATATATATATATATATATAGTAACACATAACAATAATAAACAATGTAAAAAAATAATAATAATAGTGAATTTGTGACCTGAAACCACAAAACATTAAAGCTGAATAAATAAGCTTTCCATTGATGTATGGTTTGATATATGAGGGTGCAAAAAAAATTCTACATATTGCGAAAATCACTTTTATAGTTGTCCAAATGAAGTTCTTAGTAATGCATATTACTAATCAAAATGTAAGTTTTAATATATTTACTGTATGAATTTTACAAAATATCCTCATGGAACATGATCTTTAATAAGAAAAATAGATAATTTTGACCTATGCAATGCATTTTTTGGCTATTGCTACAAATACCGTGCTACCAGGGTCTCATTTATAAGCTTTTTTTCAGGTTTTTATCCACTCACGTCACGTTGTTTACGTTTCTATACAGTTTGGCATTATAACGGTTTGGTTTGGAGTGGGCTAACGTTAGCTTTAAAGAAAAATGTGACGCCTTTACAGTGAATAAGATAAACGCGAACTCTTATCTCATATCTGTCCGCAACTTAAACACTCACCAAGCGTGTCCGTTTGTACAGTGACACAATGCCAATGTTTGCTTACAAAGTTTTTCATCACCTGAATGACAGCTTTGACACGAATGACTGACAGAAGTTTATGAGGTAAAGGACGCGCCTCGCGCCATTCGTTTGTATGGGAATGACGTCACTGACCGCCAGCGTTCCATCGTTCATGCGGCAAAAGACGAAAAAAAGTGTTTATTTCCACGAATAGATCTATAAATCCTTAAAACTAGACCAATTTCATTGATAATCAAAACAGCACACGACGTTAGGATTTGCTGTACACCGTGTTGGGGAAAGTTACTTTTAAGTAATGTATTACAATATTGCGTTACTCCCTAAAAAAAAGTAACTACGTTACTTAGTTACTTTTTATGGAAAGTAATGTGTTACATTACTTTTGCGTTACTTTGTAAATCTGGGCAGGGCTTGCTTGTTTGTTTTTAATATAAAAAAGTTTGATTCTTAGCAAATGTAAAAGCCCTTACACACCAAAATGAAATGAAGTGAATAAACCTAAGGATAAAGGAAAATTAAATTGACATCTGTACAGTAGAACTGTAGGAAAAGAAAGTATAACACTCTTCAGTAATGAGAAAAAAAGCACAAATGTTAGTTAATATAAAGTAAGTTTAGCTTATTAGTACACTGCAAAACAATGCTTTTCTTATTTAGATTTTTTGTCTTGTTTCCAGGCAAAATATCTAAAAATTCTTAAATCAAGAAGGATTTTCTAGACAAGTAAAAATTTTTTCTTGTTTTTTCTGAAAACAAGTCAAAATTAAGTGTGTTTTTGCTTGAAACAAGCAAAATAATCTCCCAATGGTGTAAGCAAAATAATCTTGTTTTCTGTTTGAAATAAGATTTTATTTTGCTTACTCCATTGGCAGTTTATTTTGCTTGCAAAAACTCACTTAATTTTGACTTGTTTTTTTCTGAAAACAAGAACATTATTATTTACTTAATTCTAGAAAATCGTTCTAGATTTTTGATATCTTGGCTGGAAACAAGACAAAAAACTATAAGTAAGAAAAGTATTTTTGCAGTGTACGGTTGAATTGGATCAACAAAAGTCTTCATTTCTTGGAAATGAAAAAGTAATGCGTTACTTTACTAGTTACTTAAAAAAAGTAATATTACTACGTTACTTGAGTTACTTTTAATGCATTACCCCCAACACTGCTTATATTTAAGATACGGTCAATAAAAACAAGTCTTAATATCGCTGTTGCTTCTCAGGTTAATGTTTCAATGATTTTTTTTTTAAATATATATTTCACGCAAAACTGTCTTGTTATTAAAAAAAAAAAAAAAGGCCAAAATATGATTATAAAATATGCTGAATGAACGTTGTGAGTTAAGTTAAATATATATTGTTGAAATTGAAATATTTATTTAGTTTATTTATTTAATTTAGAATATTTAGTTAATTCAGCTTCCATATACATATAATCCAAAATATATAATCAGGGTCAAAAAAATACGTTTTATTTGGATTGAATCGCCTACTACAGTAAAATTTTTTTGTATTTCATGTATTTTCAATACCCCTTGATCATTTCATAGTGTTGTTTCATCATATTTCTGTTTGTACAGCACTTTGGTCAACTTCGGATGTTTTAAAATGTACTTTACAAATAAATATTGTATTGTATTGTAATATTGTTTTAAAAAATGCAAAGAATGTTCTTTGCTGATTTATTTTTAACGTGTCACATGTGTAAACATGTTATAGGTAAAATAAAAAATTCTTCAAATGTGACATGTAAATGTATTTTCTTAGATTGAAATACATAAAGAGGGCAAAATAGGTAAAAAAAATACATTTTAAATGAAATATACAAAAATTACCTCAAATATATTGGTCAAAAATATGCTTACGTATCTTCATTTTTTTAAAATACATTTTAATTTAATTTATATACATTTATTGTAAATATATGTGACCCTGGACCACAAGAGTCTTAAGTAGCATGGGTCAAAATTATCAATTTTTTTTCCTTTTATGCCATATTTCCTACCATAAATATTATCAAAACTTCATTTTTGATTAGTAATATGCATTGCTAAGAACTTCATTTGGACAACTTTAAAGGTGATTTTCTTAAAAAAATAATAATAATAATAATAAATAGTTTTTAATTTTTGAATAGTTGTATCTTGACAGATGTTGTCCTATCATTTTAATCTCTGAAAATTTACACTTATGGCTGGTTCTGTGGTCCAGGGTCACAAATATTAGTCAGGGAATGATGAGCTCTTTGAAACTTTGGTTGTTTTTAAATCTACTTTAGAAATAAATATCGTATTGTAATATTGTTTAAAAAAAATGCAAAGCATGTTCTTTGCTGATTTATTTATTTTTAACATGTTTATGCATGTTATAGCCTAGGTAACAGTTTTTCTTCAAATGTGACGTGAATGTATTTTCTTAGATTGAAATATATAAAGAGGGCAAAATAGGTTCAAAAATACATTTTAAATAAATAAATATACAAAAATTGGCTAAAACATATTAGTCAAAAATATGCTTACGTATCTTCATTTTTCAACATATTTTAGCAAATATGCTTTAATGATATTTATATACATTTATTGTAAATATATGTGACCCTGGACCACAAAAGTCTTAAATAGCATGGGTCAACATTTTCAATGTTTTCTTTTATGCCAAAAATCATTAGTATATTAAATAAAGGTCATGTTCCATGAAAATCTTTAGTACATTTCCTACCGTAAATATATCAAAACTTAATTTTGGATTAGTAATATGTATTGCTAAAAACTTCATTTGGACAACTTTAAAGGTGATTTAAAGAAATTTTTATTTTTTACTTTTACCAAAAGTCATACCCTAAGAAACCATACATCAATATATATATATATAGTTTAAATCTCTGAAAATGTACACTTATAGCTGGTTCTGTGGTCCAGGGTCACAAATATAAGTCTGGGAATGATGTTGTGATGAAAACATGGGGAGCTGCTTCTTCATCCAGTTTCCAGCTCTGGAAGTTCACGAGGTGCATCATGGGATGCTTTTCACACTTCACAAGGCCTTTACCTTCATTGTGTGCGTCAACTAAACAAATATTTTGATTTGAGAAAGAACTGTCCAAGCGTTTGGCCTGCATTGCATGTACAATATATGTCCTGTGTTTATCTATCATCTCTATGGCCTGAGGGTCTTTTAATAGAACAGACCGACAGCTGCACACACACAGTCTGCACGACCCCTCTTGCCTAAGCTCTTGCACTCCACACACACTTCAGCGCTGTTATAAATACTGAGGTGTGTGTGTGTGTGTGTGTGTTCAGTTTCAGAGATGGCCGACAGAAAGAGCAGCAGCAGCACCAGCTCTCGCCTGAGCGTCAGGAGGAAAGAGAGAGCAGAAAATGAGGCCAAGAAAGAGGAGAATGCCCCTAAAGAAGGAGAGCAAGCTGAGGTGAACGGGACGAAAGCGCCGGTGGAGAACGGAGAGGCCGCCGCGGCGAACGGCGAGAATGCGGAGAAACCAGAACCCATGGAGCTGCCGCCTTTCGAGATCATCAGCGGGTGAGTCTGAAAAACCAGACACCAGAAACTCAGAGAAGAAATCAGCTTCTTGAAGAAGAACCTTCTCAACCTTCTCTTGTAGGGTTTTCCTCCTTCTGTGGAACTCAAGAGATGTTTGGAATGTATGACCTTCTGAAAAAGCATGATAAAAGTATCATAAAAGTAGTCAATAGTAGTTGTTGTTTGAGGAACAGGCTCACAAACTTGCTGAATCACAATCAATCACCTGAACCAATGGCGCTTGGGATCGTTGACGACTTTTAGCAGAATATATAAATTGCAAAAACAAATGACGGGGTTTAAGGGAATAAAACAACATTTGTGGGTTTGTTCCTCACACAAACCTTTATTTGGCTTCAGAATTTAACGTTTTGAAGAACCTTTAATTGGACAAAAGGTTCTTTATAGTTAATACAAATGGCTCATTAAAGAACTGTTCAGGTTCTTTGGGGAACCAAAAATGGTTCTTGCATGGTATTATTTTTAAGTGCGGGCGTTTGAGTCATAATAACGCTGTTCCATGGAAGAAAGAAAGTCATGCTGGTGTGTAATGATATGAGGGTGTTTAAATGATGACGTTAGTTTCTTTTTCAAGGAGATTAAGGCTGATAATCATCTTCTCAAGTAATTTAGACTCCTGAAAGTGTGCTTTTACAATGATTCCATTGAAGAACCGCTTGAGTGAACATTAGTTTTTGGTTCCCAGAAAGTTCGTTTTTGGTTTGTAGAACGTTATTATAACGTTCCCAGAACATTAGTGTTAGCAAATGTTTTTGGTTAGTTCTTAAAATAACTATTTGTGACCCTGGAGCACAAAACCAGTCTTAAGTCGCTGGGGTATATTTGTAGCAGTAGCCAAAAATACATTGTATGGGTCAAAATTATCGATTTTTCTTTTATGCCAAAAATCATTGGGATGTTAAGTAAAGATCACATTCCATGAAGATATCTAATAAATTTCCTACCATAAATATATCAAAACTTAATTTTTGATTAGTAATATGCATTGCTAAGAACTTAATCTGGACAACTTTAAAGGCATTTTTCTCAATATTTAGATTTTTTTTTTGCACCCTCAGATTGCAGATTTTTAAATAGTTGTATCTCGGCCAAATATTGTCCTATCATAACAAACAAAACACCAACTGAAAGCTTATTTATTCAACTTTAAGAAGAAAAACATTCTCGAAACCAGAAACTAACATTCTGAAAATGTTAGAATAATGTTCTACAAACCAAAAACCATCTGTCTGGGAACCAGAATCGAACATTTTGGGAACCAAAAAACAAATGATCTGGGAATGTTACAATAACTTTTACAAACCAAAAACATTCTAGAAACCAGAAACTAACTTTCTGGAAATGTTAGATTAATGTTCTGGGAATGATCTACAAACAAAAACTAACATTCTGGGAACGTTAAGAAAACTTTCCTGGCTAACCAAAAACTAACCATGAAAAAAAAAAGTTCAGGGTATCAAAAAAAACGCTCTTGGAACCAGAAACTAACATTCTAACATTCCAAAAACTACCTTTCTGGGAACCAAAAACGAATGTTCTGGGAATGTTACAATAACATTTTACAACATTTTAACATTCTGGAAATGTTAGATTAGGGTTGTAGGAAAAGTAGTCTGGGAACGTTCCACAAACCAAAAACAAACATTCTGAGAACATTAAGAAAACTTTCCTGCCTAACATAATCTTTAATCTCAGTTGGTTTTGTGGTGCAGGGTCACATTTTCTTTAGTGTTTTAGGTCCTTTTTCCACTAAAGATAATCTTTTGTGCAATGGAAAGCTGGGTGTTCTTCCTGGAGCCACTGATGCCAAAAATGAGTGCATTTGTGAACCAATTGGGGAATGCGTGAACGTCCAAGCCAAGCGCTTGTGTAAAGCAGATAAAGCCAACCCTGCCCCCACCAAGGTCAGTCCTGACAGGCCTTGATGTCTCTCGCAGTCTGCTGAGTGTCGTCTAAAGAACGCGCTCTTAAAAATAACGCCAGAACGTCCATATGCTGATTCAAAGAGCATTAGCGAAGTCCAAACTGTCTAAAACGGCTCTTGGTTCTTGAGGAAGTCCATCAGATGGAATTGGAGCTGGAATTACATCTCATTTAGGTATCAGCTTCCTCTTGGAGACGCTTCTCCAAAAACTCCCAAACAGAAATAAAACAACACAGTCATCATCCAAGAGTCTAAAGCTGTTAAACGAAAGAGGAGCAGCTCAGATCTTTCGATGAGAAGGGTTTGAGTTTGATACAGGGTTTAGATGGTTTTCCAGCCTGGATATTTTCATTCCCGACTGATGTTTTTGGACCCGAACATGCTTGATAAGCCATCGCTGATGAGTTTGATTCTGTCGACACATTAAGGCTGTGAATTGTTGTGGATCATCTCTTGTAGCAGGTGTTTGTTACAGTTGAATCAGGTTCATCTGGCAGCGAACGCACACAATGCCTCCAAACCGCCGGCCGGATCTGTATATGGGTCAGAGTCCAAGAATAAAGTTCTGCCCCTGCCGAGGGTATTTATAACTCCCAACAGCCCTTCCATCTGTCAGCCGGTGAAGGAGCTGTTAAAAACAACCACAGAAGCCCCCTCAGAGACCAAAGACTAGGGCTGGCTATTGAGACAAATTCAATTTGATTCAATATATTGGTTATACTATATACAGTGATTTATAATCAGGCAGTTTTTCTAACAAAAATGTATTATATGATAAAAATTATAATAATGTCAGTTTAATGATGTGATTATGTTTTTACTCCAGTTTGTTGTTAAATAAAACATTTAAACAGTGGATGTCATTAGTTTTCTTCATGACGAATTCACTGAAGCTAATTTATGTAACCATAGTGTATGTATTTTTTAAAATGCTCCTCTTTAAAGTTATTTTTTTTCTGATTATCAAAATTATGGACACTGAATTTCTTTCCATTTTGGTTTACAAACTTTTTATTGTTTTGCCATGTTATTGATGTCTTTTTGCGGTTGAAACGCTGATTGATTGATTACATGAGACGTGATTCATTTGATGTGAGCATGGTGTTCACATTCTGGTGTTCATTCATGTTTATTTTGTCCTGTAACTGGTATTAAAATAGAAGAGATTATTCCCAACAATTTTTGGTTCACAGAACGTTATCTTTTATGCTTGTTTCTAATTAGCCTGGAACGTTCCCAGAATGTTTGTTTTTGGTTTGTAGAATGTTCCCAGACCATTAATGTTACAACATTAATCTAACATTTCCAGAAAGTTAGTTTCAGGTTTCCAGAAGGTTTTTTTTTTTTTTTTGTAAAACATTATTGTAACATTTCCAAAACATTCAGTTTTGGTTCCCAGAACTTCATTTTTTTATGGTTTGTTTTTTGTTAGCCAGGAAAGTTTTCTTAACGTTCCCAGAATGTTAGTTTTTTGTTTGTAGATCATTCCCAGAACAGTAGTTTTTAAATCCCAGAACATTATTTTTTGTTTGTTTTTTGTTAGCCAGGAAAGTTTTCTCAACATTCCCAGGAAGTTAGTTTTTTGTTTTTAAAACGTTATTATAACGTTCCCAGATTGTTAGTTTTTGAATTCTAGAACATTATTTTGTTGAGGTTTATTTTTGGTTAGCCAGGAACGTTTTCTTATCGGAAATAGAATGTTAGTTTTCAGTTTGTGGAACGTTAATCTAACGTCATTCTAATGTTATTCTAACTTTTCCAGAACATTAGTTTTTTGGTTCTCAGAGAGTTAGTTTTTGGTTAGCCAGGAAAGTTTTCTTATGGGAAATAGAATGTTAGTTTTTGGTTTGTAGAATGTTATTCTCATTTTATTCTAACGTTTCCAGAATGTTCGTCTTATTGGCTCCCAGAAAGTTAGCTTTTAGCTTTTAGAAAGTTATTATAACGTTTCCTGAACATCTTGATTCCCAAAACATTATTTTTTGTGTTTTTTTTTGTTGTTGTTGTTGTTGTTGTTTTTTGTTTGTTTGTTTTTTGTTACCCAGGAAAGTTTTCTTAACATTCCCAGAACGTTAGTTTCTGGTTCCCAGGTTGTTAGTTTTCGGTTTGTGGAACATTAATCTAACACCATTATAATGTTATTCTAACTTTTCCAGGGAGGTAGTTTTTGGTTATTATAACGTTATTCTAACGTTTCCAAAACGTTCGTTTTTGGTTCCTAGAATGTTATTTTGTTGAGGTTTGTTGTTGGTTAACCAGGAAAATTTTCTTAACGGAAACAGAATGTTAGTTTTTGGTTTGTATGACGTTGCTATAATGTTATTTTAACGTTCCCTTAACGTTATTATAATGTTTCCCTAACCTCTTTACTCCAACATGATCATGCTGTACATCAGTTATCATCCAGCACAATCAAGACCCAGTATAGTATAAGCGGCATGGAAATGATCTGTATGGACGCCAAATCAGTATTATAAAATATCTCGTTTTTATCAGTTCTTTAATTAAAAAAAATAATCTAAGCACATCATCCATCGTACATAAGATCAAATACGATTAAATCTGTCCATTACGCTGGTACACAGGTTTTTCATTTCTTCAGCACCAAATAAAAATGACTTCAACACAATGTAAATATGACATGTATTCACAGTTATTACCATTAGGGAATGTTCTCTCTATTTAATAATAACCACCATGCAACGTTGGATGGGAGGTGCACTACAAATACGAAACCTTCCATTAAGTTTCGTTCACATATTAAATCACAAATTAATCATTTAAACCCAGATTCTGGACTGCCGGGAAATATTACAAGTGAAAATACCTTGTAATGCCAGGATGTACCAGTAGAAGGCGCTGTGCATGTGTTTAATTCACTCTCTTGTGTGTCCACAGGGATCGCATGGACCCGTTTTTCTACAAATTCCAGTTCAAGAACGTCGAGTACTCGTCTGGCCGTAACAAAACCTTCTTGTGTTACCTGGTGGACCAGGGGCCCGGCGCCAGCGGCCTCCTCAGGGGCTACATCGAAGACGAGCACGCGAGCGGCCACGCCGAGGAGGCCTTCTTCCAGCAGGTCCTGCCCGACTACGACCCCGCCCTCAAATATACCATTACCTGGTACATGTCGTCCAGTCCGTGCGCCGCCTGCGCCACGAAGCTGGCGGAGATCCTGAAGGCCAGGAAGAGCGTCCGCCTGGCCATCTTCTCAGCGCGGCTCTTCGAGTGGGAGGAGCCTGAGATCCAGGCGGGGCTAAAGACGCTGGCGGCCGCCGGCTGCAAACTGCGCATGATGAAGCCCCTGGATTTCACCTACACCTGGGACACATTCGTGGAGAACGACGAGCAGACGTTCACGCCGTGGGAGGACTGCCAGGAGAACTACGAGTACTACCAAGACAAACTGGCCGACATCCTGCAGTGATGTAAGAAACGATCGTTAAACACTTACACGAACAACTACTGACATGTTTCCATGTTTCTATCCAAAGATGCATACAATGAGCAATTTACATTTACATACAATGAGCCAAAGAGAACAAAACCGTGCGGTCACATTACTTTTTTTCTTATTGGATAAAAGGTAATTGAAACAGTGTTTATTATAGTTGACTAACGCTAAAACGTCTGTTACTTGAAATAGAAAACGTTAACTAAAAATTACGTTTACTTTTTACAATTTTAATTAGTTTCAGCTAGTCGCAGAGTCAGCGTTTCTCGTCTAGTTTCACTTGGTGTAAAATTACTTAAAATTGACATAAACATTTATTTGAAAAACTATATAGACATATTTTTAAAAATGAACAAAAAAAACAAATGACAAAATGACTATAATTAAAATGAAATGCTAAATTAAAAACTTTCCAAAATAAAAGTTTTTGTTTAGATAATATATGTGTTTGTGCTGTGTATATTTATTATGTATAAATAAATACACACACATGCATGTATATATTTTAAAATATAAATATTAAAAATGTTATGTATTAAATATATATAGTATAAATTATATGTATATAAATATATACATGTGAATATACACTGTATGCGTGTGTATTTATATATACATAATAAATGTACACAGTACACACACATTTTTATTTGTTTGACAGCACTAATATATATATATATATATATATACAGTCACTCACTGTTGATTTTAAATACTTATCACAGACCAAAATTTCATTGACCATCGCTAACACACACTGGGTGTCACACTAGCGCTTGGTGTTAGCATCATGCACAGAAAAACAACACAAAATGATGGTTTCAATGATATTTTTTGGTTTTACAAGAGATTGAACATCAGCAGCTCATAAGCACAAAAATATGCAGCACATACAAAATTGACATTAAAACAGTAATAGTTAACTAAAACCATAAAAAAAAAGATTTTTTTGTCATTTACTGACATAAAATTTCAGAAGTTTATTTCAACTACTTTCCAGAGTGACATTTCTCATTTGTATTTATTTTAAATTTTATTTTAGTTTTAACACACAAAAAAAAACTAAATATATATATAATAAACCATCAAAAACACCACAAACTTACTAAATGGTAACTAAAATTAAATCAAACATGGAAAACATAAAAATAAAAACTCTAAATATTAATTGTGATAGTAATAGACTGTGATAGTAATTCAAATACTAAAATTTGTCAGTAATGAATGAAAATATACTTACTTGTTTTGTGAGGGAAATGGTACCATAATTTTGCTAGCTGCTATTAGCGGTGTTCAGAATAGCATGTTACCTACTTTGCTTCTTTTTTTTGGCAAATGTCAGGAGCTCTTAAAATGATACAGACAGTTAACAAAGTTTGTAGTCAGCCATTTGTGTGTCTATCTGGGAGTATCTCATATATCGCAGCGATCAGTTGATGATTCAGGTCTCACTTTAGCTTCTGGGTCAGGATGTTCTGGGGGGACACTTAAGACTATTCAAACCTATTTTTGTCAATTAAAGCAACTGTTTTTGATCTTTTGCAGGATAGCCGAAGAACACTTGTCCAGGAGTGAAGAGAGAGCGTTTGTGTGAATGAGAGAAATGCGCGCCAAAAACACTGTTCCGCGTCCGTTATTTGTAAGACAAGGAAACTGACAGATTCATTTAGTACTTTCATGTTTTCTGTGTTTCTGTGAAGTAAAGAGAATTTATACTTTTTAATAATTAGTTTTATTGTTGAATGAGTCACTTCGGTCGCACTTCGGTGCGACGTTTCATACCGTTTTATATTTTGAACGTCAGCTTCACTTTATTTATCATTTTATATTCACGCTTTTCAGAGTAATTCAAATTCATACTGAACACTGTGAAATATGATTTTGTATTATTACAAAGTAAACATGAAATAGCTGGAAATATTGTGCAAGCAATAAAAAAATAAAAATATCAAACCTTTGCTGTTTTGGAAAACGAATAAAAATGTGTTGTTCTGTTGTGCGGTGCATTGTTTAATCGTTTCATTTGAAATAAGTTCTGAGAGAGGCTTACTTAAAAGCATCTTTAATCACACATACATGTAATAAATCAAAAATACGATCTGTTCATAGCCATATATAAATAAACATAATAGCAAGGATGATTTCCTAGACATCTGAAACCCGTCCAAGCAAACACTCACTTCACACAAAAAAGTACCACGGTATTAGGCCTATTATGTTTTTTTCCACGTGTACTAAGTATTTCCCAGTCATAAAGTACTTCGTGAAGACCATATGTGACCCTGGAGCACAAAACCAGTCGTAAATCGCTGGAGTATATATTTGCAGCAATAGACAAAAATACATGTATGGGTCAAAATTATCAGATTTTCTTTTATGCCAAAAATCATTAGGGATAAGTAAAGATTGTTCCATGAAGATATTTTGTACATTTCCTACCGTAAATACATCAAAACTTAATTTTTGATAAGTAATATGCACTGCCAAGAACTTTCAAGAACTATTTTTTCGCACCCTCAGATTTCAGATAGCTGTAGGCTATCTCAGCCAAATATTGTTTGTTGTCCTTTTGAAAAATTTACACTTATGACTGGTTTTGTGGTCCAGGGTCACATACGTGGTGTCTAGCACACTTTATATCTCTTAAATAAATCTTAAAGACTTGCAGGCAGATTTACACAGCGCGGGAATGCAGCTGAAGAAGCTCTGCGTCTGCGCAGACGAGGAAACCGCGGCAAAACTGGATCGCTCGCTTTATAATCACATCTATCTTTACAAAACGAGCGCGATACAGTTTCGTTGATCATAATGACAGCGATCTAGTTTTGTTGGGCAAAGCAGCGCCTCGTTACAGACGGAATCGGACAGTCATTTGGTGAGTTTTCACGGGACATCAGATGAGGGATGTATTTGGGACGATGCTATTTCTTTCCGTCTCCGAGCGCAGCGGTGAGGTGAGGTCTGTACATGTCGCTCAACAGGGTCTCCAGCGCCCTCTTGTGGCCGCTGATGCCGCTGTCTTTCCCGGGCTGAGAGTAGAGCTGCGCCGGGTCGCGAGAGCGCCACCTGCTGTCCGGCTCGTCGGCGGTCAGTGTGCGGGTCTGCGCGGTGTGAAGCCCTTCGATCGCACTGGAGAGCCAGATCAACCTCTTCAGACTCTGGATGGAGCGACCGCGGTCATGCATCAGCTGATGCTCTGTGACCGCCCGTCTGCTGGAGAACAATAATCACAGGGAAACTTTAGTTTAGTTTAGATCGATAAATAGATAGATGCAGGGTGCAATTTGCTGGGGGGGATGGGGGGAGATTTCAACCTCTCTGGTCTATGCATCCCTGCCTCTGCTGAATTATTTTTATTCCCGGTTGGGATAAAAAAAACTCCCGCGAATCCGTTCTAGTCCGGTTCTGAATCAAATGATTCGAAAGCCCGGTTCTGGATCAAATGATTCGAAAGTCCGGTTCTGAATCAAATGATTCGCGATACGCGCTTTATAAAGTCCTTCAGTCTTATTTTGTAAGTGACTTTTTTTTTTTTTTTTTGCTTTAAATATGCTTTCCTTGGATTATTTGAATACTCAAAAGAGAATATAGGGAAATATTACATCATTAATTTGTGTTTGCTGTTGGCTAAATTTCACATTCATAAGCAAGGTTGAGTTACTGGCTCAACCTCTTTTTTCTTTATTAAAAGTGGACTTAGACAAGTATATAGAAACTATCCAAAGCTCTGTTCATTTTAAAGCATTGAAAACTGTATCTTTATATTCATCCTGTGTGTCTCCCTGAGATGTAGGCTAATTGTATTTTCTTTTTTTATCCTGGCAACAAGTCTGTATATTTTTGTCTTTCTTTTATTTTGTCTTTTTTTTTTCTTTAAATGTCTTAATTGTTTGATTGTTGTATAATAATAAAAAGTGCTTTGAAAAAAAAAAAGCTGATTCGAAAGTCCGGTTCTGAATCAAATGATTCATAAATCCGGTTCTGAATCAAATGATTCGAAAGTCCGGTTCTGAATCAAATGATTTGAAAGTCCGGTTCTGAATCAAATGATTTGAAAGTCCGGTTCTGGATCAAATGATTCGCGATACGCGCTTTATAAAGTCCGGTTCTGAATCAAATGATTCGCGATACGTGCTTTTTTGATGTTTTGATGCGCTGTGATCTTTGCTCGCATTCTCTATAATAACTTATTCGTTGTTTGAAATGAAATAGTTACAATTATTAGGCCTAGCTTACAATGTGTTTATTAAGTTGTGGTCACGTTAGGCACAGTTTCCGTCGTATTAGAAAGTTTTCAACACATGACACTCATTATCTGGTACTTTCCTAAAAAGACAGGTATATAAAGTGCGTTGCTAACAGATTACACTAACATTAGTTTACTTAGTCTTAATGGAGTTGGGTCAACCTCCACCTATAGAGGAAACACTTTTCAAAAGCATCCAACCCCCTCTGTTTTTTTCACAAATCGCACCCTAGATAGATAGATAGATAGATAGATAGATAGATAGGTAGGCTAGATAACCTTTCATTCTCCTGACAATGCACAGCGGCGACCACCATCAGTATCATGAGAGCGACGCGCTGCTGAGATCTTTGGGTCTTCAACATCATCCGAACACTGCAGCGCCTTGAGCTGAAGAGCAAAAACATAGACCTCAAACATCATTCATCAAACGAAAACTGCTAACTTTCTTCAGTAAGTGAGATTCAATCAGTGTTTCTGAGTGTTACTCACGTTGTCTCTCTCTTGAACAGTGAGATGGCCGTCTGATCTCCTGCAGATGATTGGCTGACACACGGACAGGTCTCAGGGTTTATATAGACCCCCGAACACGGGAAGTGACCTCACGCAGCCACATTCACAGCGTCTGAAGAGCATCTCCACCTCCTCGTGTGCCAATTATCATGCTTTAGTTGCTTGCACGGAGTCATTTATAATGGATGCGTCGAGCGACTGATTAATCATTGTTTTGGGTTTCATTCCATTCCTCATTCACAGGTTGGCATCCTCACTGAGCTCAAAGCCCGGGGTTGAAATTCGAGGTCTTTTGAGTTCTCTCAAATGGGAATCTGCTGAGGAAGAATCGGCTGACTGCGTTTTCACCTGAAAACTTGAGAAAAGTTTAAAACTGACGAAAAATCCAAGTCGATAAAGCCGTTGGCGATCATAACGAGCGCTCTAGTTAAAATGCCTTTTCGTTAGAACTTCAGCTAAGAGCAGCGTCAGCGTGTTTCCACCTGACTCTCACAGCCCTAGCAACGCGTCTCGGATGTGGTTTCTAATGGTGAGAAATGCGAGCGCTCGGTGGAGACAATCGATGGTGGCGATTCCTCCGAAGTAAAACATCTCTGATTAGCAACCGCCACACAAAACTGCCCACAAAACTACTTCGAATGGATAGTTCACCCAGAAATGACCACCGTCTGTCACCAGTTACAGCATTTTCTTCCAAATCCATATGGCTTTCTTTCTCCTGTAGAAGAGAAAAGAAGATGTTTTGGAGGATATTAGCCATGTGCAGTATATTCCCAGTTAGTTTTTGGTTACCAGAACGTTATTTTTTACGGTTTGTTTTTGGTTAGGCAGGAAAGTTTTCTTAACGTTCCCAGAACATTAGTTTTTGGTTTGTAGAACATTCACAGAACGTTAGTTTTTCCTCTAACTTCATTATAACCTTCGCAAAATGTTTGCATTTGGTTCCCAAAATGTTATTTTTTATGATTTGTTTTTGGTTAGCCAGGAGAGTTTTCTTAACATTCTAAGAACATTAGTTTTTGGTTCCCAGAAAGTTAGTTTTTGGTTTTTAGAACGTTACTCTAATGTTCCCCTAACATTATTCAAATGTTCCCAGAAAGTTCGTTTTTGGTTTTTAGAACATTATTCTAATGTTCAACTGACTTTATAATAACATTCGCAAAATGCATTTGGTTAGCCAGGAAAGTTTTCTTAACGTTCCCAGAACATTAGTTTTTGGTTTGTAGAACATTCACAGAACGTTAGTTTTTCCTCTAACTTCATTATAACATTCGCGAAATGTTTGCATTTGGTTCCCAAAAGGTTATTTTTTATGATTTGTTTTTATTTAGCCAGGAAAGTTTTCTTAACATTCTAAGAACATTAGCTTTTCGTTCCCAGAAAGTTTGGTTGGTTTTTAGAACATTATTCTAATGTTCAACTGACTTTATAATAACATTCGCAAAATGCATTTGTTAGCCAGGAAAGTTTTCGTAGCGTTCCCAGAACATTAGTTTTTTGTTTGTAGAACACTAGTTTTTGGTTCCCAGAAAGTTAGTTTTTGGTTTTTAGAACGTTACTCTAATGTTCCCCTAACATTATTCAAATGTTCCCAGAAAATTAGTTTTTGGTGTTTAGAACATTATTCTAATGTTCTCCTAACTTTATTATGACAATCACAAAATGTTTGCATTTGGTTCCCAGAATGATATTTTTTATGATTTGTTTTTGATTAGCCAGGAAAGTTTTCTTAACGTTCCCAGAACTTTAGTTTTTGGTTCCCAGAAAGTTAGTTTTTGGTTTTTATAATGTTATTCTAATGTTCCCCTAACTTTATAATAACATTCGCAAAACCTTTGCTTTTGGTTCCTAGAACATTAATTTGTATGATTTGTTTTTGGTTTAGCCAGTAAAGTTTCATCAAACTTCCCAGAACATTAGTTTTTTAATGTTCACAGAACGTTAGTTTTTGGTTCCTAGAAAGTTAGTTTTCCTCTAACTTTATTATAACATTCGCAAAATGTTCACATTTGGTTCCCAGAACGTTATTTTTTCTTATTTGTTTTTGGTTAGCCAGGAAAGTTAGTTTTTGGTTTTTATAATGCTATTCTAATGTTCCTCTAACTTTATAATAACATTCGCAAAACATTTTTTGGTTCCCAGAACGTAGTTTTTTACGATTTGTTTTTTGGTTAGCCAAGAAAGTTTTCTTTATGTTCCCAGAACATTAGTTTTTGGTTTGTAGAACGTTCACAGAATGTTCGTTTTTGGTTTTTAGACCGTTATTTTAATGTTTGCCTACCTTTATTATGACATTCACAAAACATTTGCTTTTGTTTCCCAGAACGTTACTTTTTATGATTTGTTTTTGGTTAGCCAAGAAACCTTTCTTAAATTTCTTAGTTGTTATTCTAATGTTCCCCTAACGTTATTAAAACATTCACAGAACGTTTGTTTTTGGCTCCCAGAATGTTATTTTGTCAAGGTTTGTTTTTGGTTAGCCAGGAGAGTTTTCTTAAACAGAAGTAGAATGTTAGTTTTGGTTTATATAATGTTATTATAATATTATTTTAACGTTTCCCTTAACCTGTCTCCAACATGACTCCAACGTACTCCGCTGTATGTCAGTAATCATCCAGCACAATCACGACCCAGTTGTAGTATGAGTGGCATGGAAAAGATCTGTTTAATCAGTAATATGAAAACCATATCTTGCTTTCTTGAATAAATGCTGCATTAAATGTATTTCAGGGCCCTGTGTAAGTCACACAAAAACATCTGCAATGTTTTAATTAGAAAGATAGTTTCACAAGATTATAAAAAATAACCTGGGAAAAACAATTAGGGAACATTCTCTGTAATTTATTTTTTGGTTATTTTAAAATCAAACAGTCAAAAACTAACGTTAGAGAAACGTTCTGTGTTTGCTGGGTAAGCCGTCTGAAGTCATACAATTGGTTTTTGTAAGGAATAACAGCAAACCCTATTGGTTTTCGTGAGTTTAGTTATTACTCTCGTTTTCTGAGAAAGATTAGCCGTTGACCGACTAATCACATCAGCTGTGTTTGATCAACACTGTGCCAAAACAGGTGGCTTTATCTACTTAAAAATAGCGTATTTTGCCAAAAACATTTATTTATAAACTTATTTAGGTCTTCTCTGGTCGTACTTTTTCTGATAAGCAGACTTATGTGAACAATCTTTTGATAGCAAAGTTTAATATTCACAAATCAAAAGTAACGCAAATGAAACCATCATTTGTTACATTTTTTAACACTGACTTTAAAACTGACTTTGAAAGGCTTTCTAATATGAGATCTCAAAATAAGAAGCTCATAAAAACAAAACAAATTCTAAAGCTTTTCAAATTTATCTAACTGCCCTGGAATTTGTATCCATTATATTTTATTTATTTATTCTAGTTTTGTTGTTGTTGTTTTGTTTCTGTTGTTGTTCTTTTTTGCATAATTTGAGATGTGCAATGTTGCCTATATTTGCCTTGTACTTATGTTTGATGATGGAACTGAATAATAATAATAATAATAATAATAATAAAAACACTGAAACTATACATAACCGTAAAAAAATACACTTCTCTGGGTGTACTATTTATTTATTTATTTATTTATTTTATTTTATTATTATTATTATTATTATTATTATTTATTTTATTTTTTATTCCTCGTTGTTCTTTTTGCATGATTTGATATTACGGAACTTAATAATAATAATTATTATAATTATAATTATAATAAAAACACTGAAAATGTACATAACCAGAAAAAAACACATTTCTCTGGGCATACTATTTATTTTATTTTTTATTTATTTATTTATTTTTTGTTGTTGTTCCTCTTGTTGTTCTTTTTGCATAATTTGAGATGACAGAACTTAATAATAATAATAATAATAATAATAAAAACACTGAAAATGTACATAACCAGGAAAAAAAACACACTTCTCTGGGTGTGCTTTTTATTTATTTATTTTATTATTATTTTTTTGTTGTTGTTGTTCCTCTAAATAATTTGAGATGACAGAACTTAATAATAATTATTACAATTATAATTATAATTATAATTATAATTATAATTATAATTATAATATAACTATATTTGCCGTGTACTTATGTTTGATGACGGAACTGAATAAAAAATAAACAAATAAATTAAACTGAAAATGTACATAACCGGAGGAAAAAAATCTCTGGGCGTGTACAGGCGCGTAATCTGAAGCTCCGCCCTCGAGCGTGCGTCGGGACGTACAATACGTGAGAGAGCGCGTCCGTATTTCCGCGCTGCGCCATTTCAGAGCGGATCCGATCCAGGAATCAAACACACGCGGTCAGAAACACGCGATATTCACGGTAAGTCCCTTTTTATCCGCCTTTATTATTCTGCGGTGCGCATGATTGTGTTGTTTACGAAGGTTAGTGGCGAACGCCAGAAGATGGAATTGCGATTTTCGTACCGTTTGTGGTTTTTTTTTGCAGACGCCATTTTGCTATTGACCCGGATTAGTAAGTAGCCGCTTACAGCGAGTTTCTAATTAAACACATTAGTTTAACAGTCATCTAAAATATATTTGCAGCGTCTCCAGTCTGTTTTGTCCGTTAACGTGATCGTTTGTGCCCCACAGCGGTTTGTGTTTAGTCGCGTGTGAACGCCGTGCGCCATTTTGAGCAGCGAACAAAAGCAGACGACGCACTAACGCTAACGTTAGCGCTACTGTTGTTTACGTATTCGAGTTTTTATTTTTTGCGCGCTGTTTTCTATCTTAACGTGTTGGATTATGTTAAAACTAGCATGTTAGAATGAAGTTAAACAGTATTTTGTAAGCAGCTGTGGCTTTGATTGCATCTTTACGCTGAATTATTTCATAACTTGGTGGTAGAGACGCATTAAAAGTCAATCTAAAAGGCTTTTCGTTTGTATACCAGTGATTTTAGCAATGCAAATAAGCCGTTATTTGGTTTTCCTAGACGACATGCAACTGTGAGGTAAGTGGATGGGTGTTTAGAGAGACCGGTTTTGAGGGGGATGGAGGCTGAAAGCAGCCGCACCTCCATTTAATGCATTAACATGTCTTTCCCTAGAGATGCCAGGCCTTGTTATTGAAATGAGCTGGAAACTTAAAGGATTGGTTCGCTTTCACCACAAAAATCTACAGAGAATATACTCGCCCCCTTGTCATCCAGGATTTTCATGTCTTTCCTCCTTCGGTCATTAAGAAATTGTTTTTCTGAGGCAAACATTTTCAGGATCCAAAATGTAGTTTAAATGCAGCTTCGAAGGACTTTAAACAATCCCAGCCGAGGAAGAAAGGTCGCATCTAGCGAAACGATCGGTTATTTTCGAAACAAATTGACAATTTATATACTTTTAACAGCAAATGTTCATCTTGTCGACATTCTGCATTTACATTGTGTTTAAAAAGTATATAAACTGTCAATTTGTTTTGAAAATGAACAGTCGTTTCACTAGAGACCTTTCTTCCTCGGCTGGTATTGTTTAGAGCCCTTTGAAGCTGCATTTAAACTACATTTTGGACGATCAAACTTTGGGGCACCACAGAAGTCCATTGTATGGGGGAATATCCTGAAATGCTCTCCTCAAAAAACACAATTTCTTTACGACTGAAGAAGGAAAGATATGAACGTCTTGGATGACAAGGGGGTGAGTACATTATCTGTAAATTTTTATTTTTTTTTTGTTCCGAAACTGAACTACAAAATAAATTCAAATGCAATTTTGAAATATGAAAAATACTTAAACTCAGAGTCTTTTGGTGTTACAAACTCATCTAATATCTAAAAATTGGAAATAAAAGTAGTTTTAGAATGTCGAAATGTTTCAAAATGCAAAACCTAATAAAATTAAGAAACTCTAAAATAAAGCAATGTGAATCCAAAAGCCTCTGGACCTATACAGGAGCTTACATGACATTACACAAGTTTTAATTTTTTTTTTAATGCTGCCAATGGCATAATTTTCAGTTCAAAAAAGTTTATTTTAAATTATTTATTTTAATATGGAAAATAATATATAAATACTTAAATACAAAAATATACATTAATACCAGTGGAAAAAATAACGTATTAAAATTCTGTAAATGTTGCGTAACATCGTAAAATCTCCTCAAAATTCTAAATAATAATCAGAAAACATTGAATGAAAATGTGTTGCATTAATTTTCCAGAGAGAGAGGAAAAAAAAAAAAGGAAAGTAAAATTAAGGCTTCGGTCACTTTTGACCGCGTAGAAGGTGAGTGTGACTCCCAAACGAAGAGAGACGGAGGGTTAAGCATTTTGTTTGTGTTTTTGCAGGTTGAGCCATGCATCGCGACTGCCCTCTGGACTGTAAGGTGTACGTCGGGAATCTAGGAAACAATGGGAATAAGTCCGAACTGGAGAGGGCCTTCGGCTACTACGGTCCCCTGAGGAGCGTCTGGGTGGCGAGGAACCCTCCTGGGTTTGCGTTCGTCGAGTTCGAGGACCCACGTGATGCCACAGACGCCGTCAGAGAGCTGGACGGACGGTGAGCCGCACTCACTCTAATGCGCTAATAATCTAGACTATTCAAAGCTTTTTGATCGTACTAATGTGTGTTTTTTCACGCAGGACCCTCTGCGGTTGCCGAGTGAGGGTGGAGCTGTCCAACGGCGAGAAGCGCTCTCGAAACCGGGGCCCGCCTCCGTCCTGGAGCCGACGCCCACGCGACGACTACCGCAGGCGCAGCCCGGCCCCCAGGCGCAGGTAAAAACCCGTTTTCCCGCTTACCTGTGTCTCCGTAGGTTGTGTTTTCAGCGGAAACTAACGCGATTCTGCCCCTCCCGCCAGTCCCGGAGGCTCCGCCCGGTGCCGTGGGTCCCCCGGTTTCCGACGAGCGTATGCCGGAGATTTCTCTTGCTCCTCCATCTTCATTGTCATTGATAACCATTAAACGATGATCGACTGGGCTTCTCAAATGTTGATAGCTTGTTTGAAATGCACATCAGTAAGTGATTATGGGGTTAACTCTATGCCAAAATGCCCGGGTTACCTTTCCCTCCAAAATTGAACGCTTTAGGCTTGTTTTTTGCGTTGAGATTGGGCACGTTTTTTTTAACTCAGATTCTCATTGCCGTCTCCATTGTCGTATTTTATTTTGAGCGATGTGCATTTTTAATTGTTTTGAGGCGGGACTTTGCGTTTTTAATTTCCCCATTTTAAAAACCGTGCGTTTTCACACTAATTCATCATCGCTAATTTTCCGGTGAGATTGGGATGAGTTGTCTTGTGCAAGTGCTGGTTTGTCAATTAATCAAATTTAAAAACGCAATAGAAATTGTCCTCAAATGATGGCAATGATAATTACGGCAGTGACTGAGTTAAAAATGTGATTAATTGAAAGTCTCAGTGCAGAAAACCTTCAATGTCTCGAAAGTAGGCTTCGTTTCTCTCGATTTTTGGAGGTAAAGTTGACCCAGGCGGTAATTTTGCGAATTGGCAGTAAGTGATTATGGGGTTAACTCCATGCCAAAACGCCCGGGTTACATTTCCCTCCAAAATTAAACGCTTTTGGCTTTTTTTGCATTGAGATTGGGCACATTTTTTTTTAAACTCAGAATCTTATTGCCGTCTCCATTGTCGGATTTTATTTTTGGCGACGTACATTTTCAACTGTTTTGAGTCGGGGCTTTACATTTTTAATTTCCCCATTAAAAACCGTGTGTTTCCACGCTAATTCGCCGGTTTTCCTGTGAGATTGGGTTGAGTTGTCTTATAAATTGTCCTTAAATATGATGAGAATTACGGCGGTGACTGAGTTAAAAATGTGATTGATTAAAAGTCTCAGTGCAAAAAAACTTCAATTTCTCAAGTAGGCTTCGTTTCTCTCGATTTTGGACGGAAAGTTGACCCAGGGCGGTAATTTTGCGAATTGGCCGACGTAGCCCAGTCGCTAGTGTTCAGTAATCTGCTCGGCTCTTAGTAATGGTTGGAAAATGCAATCTTTTTGTTGACTTAACTTTTTTTTTTTTTTACAATGAAGGTTGTTTTTTTATTTTATTTTCTTATATCTTATCTATATTAATAAAAATGAACCCCGTTGCAGAGTCACCACCATGCCTCTCCTCACCACCCTCTGAGTCAGTCTACTAGTCCTCTTTCAGCATCATGTGACCAGCGTGCCCCAATCAGCTGGCTGGGTTGGTGTCACATGACCCAGGCGTTGCCAGTCACCAGGTCGCACCAGCCCATTGGTTCCTGAGCATGCCGTTGTCAGCTCCTCCTCTTCCTCCTCCAACCTTAACACCCAATCGGCAGCGGCCCACTTCACATTCCTGACCAATCAGCGTTTTACGCTCCCCAATGTCTACACTACCAACCACCAGCAACAGCCTTCGGCTAACCAATAAAAGCAGGAAAAAGTCCACTACATCCAGCCCCCATCCGCAAGCCAGCTAATCAGCTCGCAGCATCTGGCCTGCACTTTCCCGCCAATTCTGCTCCCCGGCCGCCAGCCGCCTCCCCTTCGCCTTTTCTAGCTTGTTGAAAACCAAAAAGACTAGTAAGTTTTTCCTGCTTCATACAGTTCAATGCTGAATACAGATGTAAGTTGAGGAGAAATCTCCTGTTGAGTTGAAACAAAACAGGGTTGGTATGAGATCTGGTCAGACGTTGTTAAGCTTTAGGGCAAGCAGACTGATGGGGAGCCCGAACGGAGGTTCAGGTTACAGAAGCAGCGTGGGCTTTGAGAGCTGCTCTTGCTTTTCTGTCACTGTCTTCATTCTGTGGGGTTGTTTGCAGTGCGTTTTTTTTTCTGTTGTTGAGTTTCTCCTGCTAGGGCACTACTTTTTGTTGTTTTTTTTTTTTGTAGCTCTCTGTACTCGAGCGTAACGCTCTTTAGCGAGGGAGGTTCTCCCAAGCCTCATGTGTGCCGAGGTCTCCACTCCACCCCCGTATCGGGGCGGTGACGAGTGCGTTTGACCGTTAGCAGGCTGGAGTTGCAGGGCTTTAGAGGTGCGTCCGTGTGTCGATCGCAAGCTCACTCGCTCTGCCTCTTCTCTTCTTCAGATCGCCCAGGAGGAGGAGCCTCAGTCGTAGTCGCAGCAGGTAAGAGTCCGTCTGCTCTCGTTGCTTTTCCGCGTGGCTTTCCAGAGCGCTTTCTCAACGCGTTTTGTTCTCCGTCTAGATCTCTTTCCAGAGAGCGCCGGAGGGAGAGATCGCTGTCCCGCGACAGGAACCACAGGCTTTCACGATCATTCTCCCGATCAAGGAGGTAAGTCTTTGTTTTATTGATATTTCGTGACGTTGAGGCAAATTTTCAGTTCGATTAAGACTAATGGTACTTATAACTGTTAACGGAAATAACTGCTGTATAATTGCGTTCCTCAAACGCCACCTACTGGCAGTAAATTAGTTTTTCGCAGGCCATCTGCTGTTTTTATTCAGACCAATTTTAACAATTAGGCTGAAATGAGGGGTTTATCATGGTATAATGGTTTTTTTTCATCAACTTGTAGAAGTTAAACTAAATTTATTTAAATGGTAGGTTTTATGATAATTATACACTTTAGTACGGAAGCTAGTTTCCTCCACTGAATAAAAAAAACAAGGTAATTTTGACTTTCTTCGTGGTTTAAAAACTGTTTCAGAGTTGGAAAGGAAAGTCAGAATTGAAAGGAAAAACATTAATTGTTTACAAATGTTAAAGTACATAATTATGAGAAATAAAGGAACTTTACAATTTAGAGGCGGGAAAAAGACTATTTCCTTACAGTTGCGTTTTTATATGAGGAAAAAGTCAATCGCGACAAAAGTCGTCAGAATTGGAAGATGTAAACTCGTGATTGCTCAAAAAATAGTCAGAGTTTGGAATTTATAACTTAATTCAGTGTAAAAACAATTTTCTTACGGATTTTTATGTTTACGAGAAGTCAGAATTGCAAGATGTAAACTCGCAGTTGTAGAAATGATCTTCTGAAGTTCGTACGAAAAAATATTATCAGTGTCCTATAGCTTTTAATCACAGAGTGTAGTTCACTGTGCGTTCGTGAAAACGAATGAAGTTTGTATGAGTTTATATCTCAACATTGAAAAAAAAAAATCAGAATTGCGATTGCAAGAAAAACGTTAATTGCGTTTATGAAGTCAGAATTGCGACCAAAAAAGTCAGAATTGGAAGATGTAAACTCGTGATCACGCAAAATGCCAATTGCGAGTTTACGTAATTCTGAGAAATAAAGTCAGAATTTATAACTTAAAATTCAGAGTAAAAAAAACTTCTTACAAATATTTGTATGAGAATAGCCAGAGTAGCAAGATGTAACCTCGCAATTGTACATTGTAAAAATGATTTTCTGATATTTGTTCAAAAAAAATGTAACTTATTTTTTTTAATTTTTAATTCTGTGTGGCACTTGCCGTTTAGTAATTAAGTTTACGAGCAATTAACAGCGTAGTTCACGGTGCATTCATGATGATAAATTAAGAAGTTTATACAAGTTTATATTTCAAAATTGAGAAAAGGTCAGAATTGGAAGATGTAAACTCGTGATTGCGTGAAAAACGTAAAGTGCGAGTTTACATGATTCTGAGAAATAAAGACAGAATTTGGAATTCATCACAAATTCAGAGTAAAAAAACACTAATTACTTAAAGTTGTTTATATGAGAAGTCAGAATTGCAAGATGTAAACTCACAATTGTACATTGCAAAAATGATTTTCTGATGTTTGTACAAAAATTGTAGGAGGAGAAAGATTTATTTACATTAACATTTACATTTTAATTCAGTGTGGTACTTGCGGTTTAGTAATTGTTAAATTTGCTAGCAATTAGCAGAGTGTAGTTCACGGTGCAATTTAAGAAGTTTATACGAGTTTACATCTCAAAATGGAGAAGAAAAGACAGAATTGTGCAACATGAACTCGCAATTGCGACAAACGTGTTAATTGTGAGTTTACGTAATTCTGAGAAATGGTCTGAATATTGGGTTTTTACAAATTTATACCAGTTCATATCTCAAAATTGAGAAGAAAAGTCAGTTTTGTGAGTTTACGTAATTCTGAGAAATAGTCTGAATTGGATTTTATAACTTGCAGTTCAGAGGTAGAAAAAGTCTGAATTGTGAGATTTAAAAAGTCGCAATTATCATTTGTTGTTGTTGTTGTTGTTGTTGTTGTATTATTATTATTATTATTATTATTATTATTATTATTATTATTATTATTATTATTATTATTATTATTATTCAGTGGTGGAAACGGGCTTCAGTACTTTAGGGAATGGTGTTGTTTCATAAGGACATTAAACTTTCTGTCAGATGTTTCAGAAACGATTAAATTGTAAAATGACGTCTGACACTCTCGATCTTCTCTTTCACAGTCGTTCCAGATCTAATGACCGGAAATGAACTTCGTCGCCGAGGAGAACGTCGTGACGGAAAGCTCGGCACAGATCAAGCCCATGAGAAAAACTTTGAAAAGACTTTGAGTCCCCCGTATATTTTTTCGTTTTTTTTATTATTAACATTATTTTAGCTGTTCTGTCTCCTTCTGTAGCTGCGGTTGTGCGTGTTTGCAGTTTTAATGCGACGGCATTCCATCTCACACTTTTTAAGAATTGTTTTTTGTTTTGTTTTTTTAATTTGTGTTTTTTTTGGCCGGTGAATGTGATCGGTCCTGCTGCGCTGAGCTCGACCGTGTTTGTGTTTCTGTGCGATCGGATGGGGGAAGACGTAACGGCACTATGACGGCAGCAGGGGGTGGAATGGAGAACAGCTTTCATTCTGGTGTTTTTTTTTTTTTTTTTTTTTTTCTTTCCCTTGTAGTGTTTGTACTGTTTATAATGTTGATCTGAATTAAAAACTCATTACAAAAATGCTTTGGTCTCTTTTTTTTTTTTTTTTTTTTTTTTTTTTTTTTTTTTACAGAATGGTAAAAGATTTTTAGTAATAAATAAATGCAGTTCTATCCCACTTTTTTTTTTTTTTTTTTTTTTTTTTTTTTTTGGAATAATCAGAATATTTTATATAAATCCTTTTTTTTTTTTTTTTTTTTTTTTGTAGTCAGTGGTTTAATAATGGTTTGCTTTTAGTAGTAAATAACAGAGGTTTAATAATGACTTATTTTGAATTTATTTCAGATATATTTTCTTGAACCAATAGAGACGGCTATAGGAAAAATGTTTTCTGTTAAAAAAAAAAATATATGTACAATCTCTTTTACCTGTAAGATCTTATTGGAATAGTTTATTTAGAAAAAGAAAGAAAATATGGTCTTTGCAACAGAAATATTTTTGCAATAATAGAGTGAAAGAAGTGTTTTTGTGTTTTAGACTTTGAATGTGAACCAAAAACCCAGTCATAAAGCGTAAATTTTTCTAAATAAGCTTTCCGTTGATGCATGGTTTGTTAGGATAGGACAACATTTGGACTGAGATGCAATTCAAAATGAGGTTGCAAAAAAATTTAAATATTAAAATCACCTTTTAAGTTGTTCAAATGAAGATCTTGGCGAAGCATATTACTAATTAAATTACGTTTTGATATATTTACGGTTGGAAATGTACTTAATGGAACATGATCTTTGCTTAGTAACGTAATTTCTGGAGTAATAAAATCTATTTTGACCCAATGCAATGTATTTTTGGCTAATTGCTACAAACTAAAAACTGGTTTTGTAGTCCTGGGAGATTATATATATAATGCATACAGTTTGACATTTACTCCTTTAGCAGATGGTTTTATGCTAACAATAAGCCTAATTTTACAGCGTTTATCTTTGAAAATAAGCAAATACTCTTGTTTCCACTTTATGTACATTTGTAAAAATGATTTTCTGAAGTTTGTACAAAAACTACTTCAGGAGTACGTTACAAGAGCACTTTCAGGTTTTTTACCTTAACATTTTCGTAATTAGTTTTGTAATTGTGAAATTTAGCAATTACTGAATGTAGTTCACGGTGATTTCGTTTTAATATACAATTAATTAATTGTGTGTGTATATATATGTAAATGTAAAAAGTAAGATTAATAAATGCTGAATTCGTTGACAAATAAAACCCTATTGTGAAGTGTTACCACAAAACGAGTGGATAAGAACTTATCGCGAGTTGTTTTTATAAACATTTAATGCTAGCATACTGCTAATATTAGCCTGCTCCCCGTTTTTCTTCTGCTCACGTACATTGTGTACAGTACGTTTCACACGTGGAAAACCTGTTAAATATTAAACTACATAATGACATCTAGACCTTGTTTTGAGTTTTACTGTAGATGCAAGCCATTCGGAGCTTCATTTTTGAGCCTGAGGTCCAATTTAGCAAGTGTTTCGGTCGCTTGTTTTAGGTTCGATCGCTCCCAGGAGCGATTTGATGAGGGACAGACGTTAAATAGTACATTAAAAAGTATTATAAAGAAGGGAGAACTATTTTAGATCAAATACAATTAAAACATACATATATTGTAGATGTGTAGAGCAGTTGTATCACCAGCAGAGGGCGAACAAGAACTTTAACTCTTCAGAAACTAATCACTGCAAAGCACATGAGCAAGCAGAACAACAGTAAAATAGTTTTGTTTAGTTTTTCAAAGCACATGAGCAAGCAGAATGGTAAAATATATTTTTATTTAGTTTTATTTAGTTTTTCAAAGCACATGAGCAAGCAGAATGGTAAAAAATATATTTTTATTTAGTTTTTCAAAGCACATGAGGAAGCAGAATGGTAAAAAAAAACGATTTTTGGTAATAAATAAACACGGTAGAACTATATATAACCACATACATTTTTTATTTGGAATAATCAGAATATTTTATATAAAAATATATATTTGATTTTAGTATTAAACAAGAGAGGTTTAATAACGACTTATTTTGAATTTATTTCAGATTTTAACATACCAGTTAGTTCAAAAAAAGCTTCTTTTCTTGAACCAATAGAGACATGTCTGTCTGCAGCTATAGAAAAAATGTTTTTTTGTTTTTTTTTCTGTTAAAAAAAGACAGAAATTATAAAGAAAGATCTCTTTTTATTGAAAAAATCACTTCTTTGTCACCTGTAATATCTTATTGGAATAGTTTATTTAGAAAAAGAAAGAAAATATGGTCTTTGCAACACAAATATGTTCTCACTAATAGAGTGAAAGAAGTATCTTTCAAGTTAATTAATCAATTTTACCCAGTTAAACATTTTATGACAAAGTATAAGGTCAACATTGATACAAAATGTTCATTCTGTCAATTTCATACCGAAAACACTAAACAATTCTGGAAAAAAATATTGGTTCATCTATTAATAATAATATCCAGCAAGATGTCTCCATTACTTTTAAAGGCGTTGTGTTTGGACACTAAGATTCTGACTCTATTAAAATAATGCTTGTTTAGTTATAAAGGTAATTTTTTTCTTTGTAAATTTCATTTCAACAGTTTCTTGTTTTTTTTTTTTTTGAAAGAGTTAAAAAATGTCTTTTAATTTTTTTTTCCTACCTTTTCTCTTGTTATCTTTAATAATGTAAGGATTTCAGCTGACATAATGTTTATTTTTGATATTTGCTGTATTATGTACAAAATATCTGTTAAATGTCAACTCAGTATTCTTTTCTTGCATATATATATATATATATATATATATATATATATAGTTATGTTGAAAACAGCCGAGTAGAATTTTTTTCAGGTTTCTTCGAGGAATAGAAAGTTCAGAAGGACAGCATTTATCTGAAATATCTAAATAAAAGTATTACTTTAAATAAATAAATAACACAGACTCCAAGCTTTTGAATGGTTATAGTGTATAATGTTACAAAAGCGTTTTATTTCAGATAAACGCTGATCTTTGGACTTTTCTATTCAACAAAGAACCCTGAAAAATGTCCTCAGCTGTTTTAAATATTGCTAACAGCTACTAATAATAATCAGAAAGGTTTTTAAAATCAGCATATTAGAACTTTTAGAATTACTAGAATATTGGAATATTTCTGAAGTATCATGTGATGCTGAAAATTCCAGGTTTGATCACAGGAATAAATTACATTTTAAAACATTCAAATAGAATGTGGTTATTTTAAATAGGCAAAATATTTCACAATTTTACCATGCAAATGCCGGCTTGGTGAGCAGAAGTGACTTTTTTTTTTTTTTTTTTTAATCTTACTATTCAAACTTGTATTACTTTTGACTGGATGCTTGTGTTCAGCAGAAGAAAGAAATTCATACAGGAGTAAATTACACAATTGTCTTTTTTCCCCCCGGTGAACTATCCTTTGAACTTGCGTGATAAAGCGCGAGGTAATGACTCAGACGAAACGAGCAATACTTCTCAAACAACAGCAGCAGTCATTCATTCTAACCTTAGGCCTAGACAGCAGGGGTTTCTAAGGTGCCAGATCACAAGATAACCTCTTACATAAGCCTGACTTCAGAGTCCTCGAAATTCCCTCCACTTTTCAGAACAAAATGTTATGTAATCGGCTGACAGAGGCGTGGATGTTTATTAACCCTTTTGTGTAACGAGTGTGTGATGGTGATGAAGATGATGATGATAGTGGATCATTTAGTCTGAGGCACGCTTATGTTTTCCAATATTTTAGCTTTTAGAAATTCACTTAATATAATTTTTTTTTAATTATTAGTTTATTAAAAGACAAATAAGTCATGTGTATTTCAATTAACACGAGCTAGTCAAGCCACAACCTTCATTTATTGATTTTAAAGCATCACAGAGTGAATAAACCTTCGTTTAGAATGAATGAATCCGAATGAATGAAACGGTTTCTGACAAGAGTTTCACACTCAAACTTACCCGCGCACGCCTCACTCCTGACTGCTCCGTGACGTCAGGCCCTGATGAGTCACGTCTCCCGCGGATGGTTTTCGCGGGGCTTCCACGCGCGCTGTGGACTGTTATGTAATCGTCCTGCTCTGTCAGACTCGCGCCAAACCCGCAAACGCTATAAAGGAGCGGTTATTAATTAAACAGCAGCGCTTAAAGCCAATGAAAGGCCTTTTTTCTGTTGAATACGTGACGTGGACTCACTTTAGTCTCATTAGCGGATGAAGTGACTGACTAATTGACTGGTTTTGTTCAGTTTATTTATTTGTTAGGACAGTTATTACGCATTAAATGTGTTTCATGTACAGTACGATCTATTTTTTTTTTATTTTTTGCAAAAACGTCATTTATCAAATGCAATATCGTTGTCCTCTTTGATTGTGGACAAAAACACTTTTTTTTTTTGTACTCTGAACTCTCAAACTGGAATGGAAGCCAGTTTTGATTTTGTTTTAAACACAGAATTGTGACTTTTCCCTTGCACTTCCGAGTTTAAATCTCTCAGTTTATTTATTTTTTTCTTTCTGACACACCACTAACCAGTCATAAAGGTAAATTTTTTATTTAAACTGAGACCTGGATGTCAAAAATCTGTATATGAAGGTTGTTTAGAACCTTTTAAGTTTCGGAAATGGCACAACGCTTGTTTAAATTGTGAAGTTTTTATGTTTATTTTGAATTAGTGTTATTTTTCCATATTTTCAGTGTTTTGAAATTTGGCTTACGTTTTAGTAATTTACTAGAGTTCTAGCAATTGAGCTATTCATTTAGCTAACAAGTAATGCATTTGTAATTATTAGTAGTTTTTAGGTATTTGTAAGTTTATTTCAGTGTTAGTTTTAGTAATTTTAGCATTTCATCTTAAACTTATTTTTCATGTAGTTGCCAAAGCAACATTTGCTTAAGTTTTACAAGTGTAAGTTTTTGTTTAAGTAATATTTATATTTTATGCTATTTGAGATTTTAACTGTAATTTTTTTAAGTTTATTTAAAATTTGCGTTATTGTTATATTTTCAGTGTTTGATGTAATTTTAACTTAGGAACTTTTAACTACTACTTTCTGTTAGTATATGAAATTAATTGATTATTGATTTATTAAGTAAAATATGAAGTTTGTCAGATTCTGACATTCGGATGTGAACTTTAGGTCCGCTTTGTCATTCTTGCCATGCTAAGAAAGTCACAAGTATTATTTTATACAATAGGACAGTTATTACTTTATTACGCATTAAATGTGTTTCATGTGGAGTAAATACGATCTGTTTTGTTCACTTTTGCAAAAATGTCATTTATGTAATGCAATATCGTCGTCCTCTCTGATTGTGGGCAAAAACACTTTTTTCAGACGTTTTTCAAAATATCCTCGACAGAAGAATGTCATACAGGTTTGGAATTGACATATATGACTACAAAAATGAAATTAATTAATAAATAGTGGGAATGAAGTCTTAAGTTGTGACCATAATTCCTTCTTTCTGTTTTGCTGATCATCTGGTTAATTGTTTTATGAATAGCTAGTTTTTGTACTCTGAACTCTCAAAATGGAATGGAAGCCAGTTTTGGTTTTGATTTAAACACAGAATTCTGTCTTTTCCCGTGCACTTCCGAGTTTATATCTCTCAGTTCTGTTTTTTCTTTTCTTTCTGACAAGCCATAAATAAGTCATAAGGGTATTTTTGTTTAAATTGAGATTTATGCATCTTTTGGTTTATTCAAGCTTTCCATTGATGTATGGTTTGCTAGGATCTCCAATATTTGTCCAATATAGACAATTTGAAAATCTGGGAAATAACTAAAAAAAACCTTAAAATATTGAGAAAAGCCACCTTTAAAGTTGTCCAAATGAAGTTCTCAGCAATGCATATTACTAATCAAAAATTAAGCTTTTATATATTTACAGTAGGGAATTTAAACATGATCTACTTAATATGCTAATGATTTTGGCATAAAAGGAAAATTGACGTTTCTGATTGAATTGCAAGATTTAAAAAAAATCGTATTTTCTTTTTACAATTTTAATTTTTCTTAATTTACTTTTTTTGTATCCATTTCGTGGTAAAAATTAGTTTCCAAATCTCACTAAAGAGACTTTTTTGTGGTTCTACTGCACATGTAGGATTATAGTACAGTGAACTGTGTGCGTCATTGACTATATTGATTTATATGTTTTAATATAGTGTAGATTATGTGTTTGAGTAATAACTGGGCTTATGAGAGTCTCACATAAACGTGAGAGGAGTGGGGCGTGGCCTAGTCGTTTTTCCACGGCTCCTCCTTTGTAATATCCTGGTGTAAGAGAATACAGTGATTGTGCCATTCTGGGAGTGCTGTTAACAGGCAAAATAAACACAACTGACAAGGTCATTAAAACACACAGGGGGGAAAAACAAGATATGTGTGTGACCCTGAACCACAAAAAAGTCATAAGTGTCAAGTTTTTGTTAGGATAAGAGAATAGTTGGTTGAGAAAATCTAGAATCTGAGGGTGCAAATAATAATAATAAAAAAATTAAATTCTGAGAAAAAATCGGCTTTAAAGTTGTGCAAATCAAGTTCTTAGCAACGCATATATGCACTAATCAGAACTTAAGTTTTGATATATTTATGGTAGGAAATGTACTAAATGTCTTCATTGAACATGATCTTTACTTAAGGCGAGACACTGCAGGTGAATAGGGTAAAAAAATAAAAATAAAATAATAGTGATCACTGTACTTACCCAGTTGATTGATTACATTGATAACTGCAAAAATTTTTTGCATTGCATGTTTTCTAAAATGTTAGGTTTAAGGTATGCAAATGAGGCACTGCTATTGAAATATAAATATATATCCTACAGATTTTTTGCATAAAAGATAAATCGACCATTTTGACCTACTAAAAAAGAAAAAGTACTATTTTTACTTTTTGCACTACACTCAAAAGCAAGAATAGCTTGTGTAAAAATGCCTAAAATCTCAAATTTGACAGGTGACTGAAAAAAACTTAAATATATATCCTACTGATTTTTTGCATAAAAGAAAAAATCGACCATTTTGACCCACTAAAAAAGAAAAACGACTATTTTTACTTTTGCACTACACTCAAAAGCAAGAATAGCTCGTGTAAAAATAGAGGCGGCTCCGTTTTTGGGCGGCTCCGCTCCGTTCCGTTCCGTTCAGAAGGTTCTGTTCTCTTCCGTGACGCGGACCGACTGGAATGTCGAGCTGGAAGAAGCGTTTACGCTGCACACGCGCTCACGTGTTGTCATGTGTTTACCGGGCTTTGGTCCACGTGCTGCGCTCACGAAGGCCCCGCCCATCAGCCGGAGTTCATAAAAGTTCAGAAAGTCCAGTCTGCGGCAGCAGAACGTTCAGAAAGAACTGATTGACTTACGCGACACTTTCACCTCAAGGCTCTTCTAAAAGTTCTATTTCGAACGTTCAGGAGCTCTTGAATAAGCTACTTATCCTGCAAACATCGCGTTTAACCTTTGACTTCACACGTTCCAGAAGATAAAACAAGTAAGTTTTTACGTTTTGCATGTTCATAACGTCTGTTTTAAAAGTTGTTGGCGTTTATCAGAACACCTGGCTTCACTTTACGCGAATAACAAAATGATAACACATGTATATAAGTTACAAAAACAAAAAGTAATAACAAAACTAACGTTAGTTCTGAAGTCTCTCAGAGTTTTCTTTAAAATAACAGTAGCGTGAAACAAACTTATCACGAAGCATGAATTGAAAACGTTCCGTGTGCGTTAAAAAGAAAATCGTGGCTTGTGATCCATTGATTTTTTTTGATCGCTGTTTGAATGTTAGTCAAAATGTCAAATGTGTGTCAAGTGCTATCTGTTTTCCACCGGCTCACACGAGTTTCACGTTCACGTGGACTCAGGATAGAGTGGGCGTGCCGTTGCCACCTCTGACCAATCAAACGGACGCTCGGTTTCCCGCCGCGGACTTGAATTTTTTTTTCTCGTCATGAGCGGCACATGTCGTCATGTTAACCAATAGGGAGCCAGAACTGCAGTGAGCGAAACCAGTGACGTGTAGGGTGTAATTCATGAATGATAGAAAATTGTAAAATGTTTTTTTTTTTTTAAACATAAAAAAAAAAAAAATAGTGTTAGAAAAAATAACTGGACAATTATTTATTATAACAATTCTATGTTGAATTTATAATTCTGTATTTTTAGTGTGTATATGTGTGTGTGTGTGTGTGTGTGTGTGTATGTGTATATATATATATATATATATATATTTCACCTGGATGCCAAAAAATCTGTATATGAAGTTTAGAACCTTTTAAGATTCGGAAATGACATAAAGCTTGCTTAAATAGTAAAGTTTTTGTTTATTTGGAATTCGCAATATTTTTATATTTTCAGTTTTAAAATTTAATTTAAGTTTTTAGTAATTTAGTAGAGATTTAGCAATTCAGCTGTTAATTTAGCTAAATTACTAAAACCTAAATGAATGCCATTGTAATTATTAGTAGTTTTTAGGTATTTCTGTTTATTTGTAAGTTTATTTCAGTGTTAGTTTTAGTCATTTCAGCATTTCATATTCAAACATATTTATTTTACTTGGTTGCCAAAGCAACATTTGGTTAAGTTTTAAAAGTGTAAGTTTTTATTTATTTTTTTTATTTCAAGTTTTTCATCTAATATTTATATTTTATGTTAATCGAGATTTAACTGTAAAGATCTTAAGTTTATTTTAAATTTGCGTTATTGCTATATATTGTCAGTGTTTGTTTTAATTTGAACTTAGGAACTTTTAACTACTACTTTGTATTAGTATATGAAATTAATTGATTATTGATTAAGTGAAATATGAAGTTTGTCAGATTCTGACACTTGGAACTTGAGACACTGGTTTGTCATTCTTGCCATACTAAGAAAGCCACAATTATTATTTCACAAAATACTGAGTATTATTTCAGTGAAATATACAGTTTTTGTTTCTGTTTTAGTGATTTCCTGAAACTTTCCCTTTGCCAAGGCCCATGAGATCCACAACTAATTTCCTTATTGGGTGTAATGTGACTCGTGAGCCACAATAATACAATAAAACTAAGTAGTCCATCATATATGACGGAAATAGAAAGGTTATATAGCTTTATTTTAGTAGTTCTGGTACTTAAAAAAAAAAAAAAAAGCCTTATAAATGAGTTTAAGTTTCTAAATGTTAAGTTTGTCCTCTAAAACTAAAATATTTGTAAGCATGGTGAGAATTGCTTGCATCACAGTAATGAGAGTTTAGAGAATCCAGTGCTGAATTCTCACTGGAGCGTCAGCTGAAACTCTAGTGCACTACATTAACTGACGGTCAGCATCTGCGGCTCCCTCTGCTGGTTAGACGCTCTCACTGCGCTCCCGTCTGATCCGGAGGAACATGCCCTCACATGTCACAGAAAATCTGCCCAGACATGCAGCAATTTATGACTCACTCCAGCCTTTAAATACAGCACACAGAGCTCAGAGAGGCTCAGACATGACTGCGCAGAGACGGAGGCAGGTCAGGGAGGACATGCTGCTCACACAGCTGTAATACTAAGACAGTGAATGTAATCTAACATAGTGCCTTTTTTTCCCACAGCTTCAGGTCATGGCGATGCACAAGCGGATCCTGCGGTCTCTCGGGAACGGCCCGACGCGGCGGAGCCTCTTCGGTCCGGTGGATCGCGAGCAGCTCCAGCTGGAGTATCGCAACGCCCTGAAGAAGGACCTGGAGGAGGCGACCCGCCGCTGGAGCTTCAACTTCGCCACCGAGACTCCGCTGGAGGGCGGAGACTTTGAGTGGGAGGGCGTGTCCGGGGCGAGGGTGCCCGTCCTGTACCGCACCTGCCGGGAGGGGGAGCACCCGCGGTTGCGCAGGAAAGAGTCGGCGTCTAGCGGTCAGGCTAGCCCGTCCAGCGCGGGTAAAGAGAACATCCCCAGAACCCCCGAGAAATTCAGCGTCGTCCCGCAGGGCGTCGAGAAGACGCCGGAAAAGAGGACAGAGCTGAAGAGGAAACAGATGAATATCACAGGTGAGATGGGCGGGGCCAAACAGACGTATTTATTGAAGAAAATGAACCATTGCAAACTGGAAATAGCATTTTTAAAAAAACTAAAAAATATTTAAAACGTATTTAAACTGTAAACCGTTTTTCGTCCAAGTTTTTTTTTTTTAATTTTGTAAAGATATTAAGCTTACTTAAAATTTGAGCTAATGTTAAAATATTAGTATTTGTGTTAAATTGTTTCTTAAGTTTTAATTTCCGTAGAATTTTAGCAGTTGAGCTTTAAATTTAGCCAAATTACTGTTAATGTTAAAAATGAATGTTAAAATTTCAGTGCTCGTTTGAATTTTTTTTTGAAGTTTCAGTAGTTCAGTAAATTTTAGCAGTTGAACTTTAAATTTATCTAAATGACTAAAACTTAAAAACTACTACTAATTATTTAGAATGGCATTAATTATTCAAGTATTTCTGTTTATTTTTAAGTTTATTTTAGTGTTCATTTTAAGTAATTTTAGTACTTCAACTCAAACATATTTCATTTAGTTGCCAAAGCAACATTTGGTTAAGTTTAAAGCGTAACTTTCATCTAATATTTAGATTTTGTTATTTCAGATTTAATTGTAAAGATTTTACGTTTAATTTAAATTTGTGTTATATTTTCAGTGTTTTTTTTTTATTATTATTATTTATTTAAACTTAAGTTTTAGTAATTTAGTACATTTCAGCAATTATTGTACTAATTTGGCAATGAATTTAGCTAAATTACTAAAACTAAAATCAATTCCCATGTAATTTTCAGTAGTTTTTTAGTAGCATTTCAATTATTTTTAAGTTTATTTCTGTTACTTTTAGTAGTTTTAGTACCTAGAGCTGTTGAGTAAAGACGAGAGTTTGACTAATAATAGAAGAATTCTTATCTCATGCTCTCTCTCTCTTGCTCTCTCTCTCTTATCCAAACAGATTTCTACCAGGCAAAGAAGAGGCTGGTGGCCACACCCCGCAAATCAGGACAATAACTCAAACAAACACACACACACACACTCAGGAACACAAATGTGTCTTGCCTGGACTCATGTTCTCTAAGGAGGAACACAGACACACGAGAACTGATGTAACCATCGCTTCTTCTCACTGAATCTTCTGTTTTTCCACACCATCATCTACCTTTATGCTTTCAAGAACTCTAAACAGTCATTCGTAGCGTTTGTACATCGCAAAAGCGCTGTTTGATCCGAGCGAATGCAATCTTCCATGTTTTTTGAATGTTATTCATTAATAAGAAATTGTTTCTCTGTCATTCCTCTTCCTGTTTATATGTTTGCATGTTGACGGTTAACATTTCTACAAATTTGCCTTAAGAAAATGCGTTAAAATCCTTTCAAATCCATTAGGTTTTGTGTGGAGGGAGCGAAAAGATTCCTGAAAGATTTCAGAATTTGTCTCCGAGTGGGACCACAAAATTGACTCATTACGAACAAACACGAAAACACTGATTTTTCAGTGTGCACGTATACAAAAAAGCTTTATTGCACAATACTTGTAGCTAATTTCAAAAACTAACGTTCAGTGCCAAATGTGTTTCTTTTTGACACAAAAAAGTTATTTATAATTCTAACCCTTCTAAGCTGCCAGAATGTTCTTGCACAACTCTCGTAAAAAAAAAAAAAAAGCTGCAAATACGTTTTTAAAACGTAAAATTACTGAACGAACACTTGGTGTCATTTGCGGAACACGAGCAGAACGCATTCTCTACAAATTCTTTGTAAATTGTGCTAAATTTAGTGCTAAAATTAGTGCGCGAATGTTCTAGAATTTGCACAGAAATTCGTTCTGCTTGCGCTTCGTGAACGCCGAATTTCTCAAACTACAGCGTATTTACAAACACTCTCAGGTTTACTTGTAGTCATGGAAAAATACAAGTAACGTTTGTTGGAAATGAACATAATCGCAGATGTGAACGCTGAGCTTTCTACACACACTAATTGAGATGTTGGATGCGTTCCGTTCCCCAACTTTCGCATTCCATCACGCTTACTGAAACTCTTGTATCCTTGTGATTGTTTTCATATCCTGATACTTGTAAATTTCTGCAACCTGTCTGTAAATATCCTGTCAATGTCCGGAATATTCAATGGAGAATTGCACTTGTTATTTTGAGTAGTGTAGCTTGCACATGTTTTTTTTTTTTTGTTTGTTTGTTTGTTTGTTTGTTAAAGAGCTCTGAATATATGCTGTATTTATTTTACGGTTAAATATTGTATTGTAGATTGACATGTAATTTTTCTTGTAATAAAGCTGTTTACGAACAGAACCTCTGTGTGCGATTTTATTTTATTTTTTTCAATTTGTATGAATAAATAAGTCTTTTAAATATCAATCTTGTAAACAAAAAGCTGCCCTCCTAACGGAATGTTTTTGTAAGGTTTTGAACAACGTTCTTATAGTAGCGTTGATAGAATGTTCGTTCAGTTATCTAGTCAAATAACTTCCTCAAAACGTTAGCACATTGGAATTTCTTTAACTTTGTATAACCAAGAAAAAACGTTTTAAAACTTTCAAAAAACTTAATGTTTTGAATGTTCACAGAATTATATTTGGTTATTTCAGATTTGATTGTAAAGATTTTAAGTGTATTTTAAATTTGCATTTTTACATTTTCAGTGTTCTTTTAATTTGAACTTCTTAGTAATTTAGTAATTTTTTAGTAATACATTTCGGCAATTAAGGTGCTACTTTTACAATATATTTGGCTACATTACTAAAACTTTTTCAAGTGTAAGTTCTTTTTATTTTTGAAGTGTAAGTTTTTTTTTTTTTTGTTTTGTTTTTTTTTTTTGTCTAATATTTATATTTTATTTCAGATTTAATTGTAAAGTTTATTTACTTTTTTAATTTAAGTTTTTAAATTTGCATTATTGTAAAATTTATATTAACAAAATAACTTCATTTCAGCAATTTTTGAAGTTTACATTAATACCTTTGTGTTAAAAAAAAAGTTTTTAGTTATTTTTATTTATTTTTACGTTTATTTCAGTGTTGGTTTTAGTTATTTTAGTACTTCAACTCAAACATATTTATTTCATTTAGTTGTCAAAGCAACATTTGGTTAAGTTTTTTTAAGTTCTCAAGATGTTAGCACAAAACATTTATAAATCACTCATGGAACTGTTTCTGAAACATTTTAGTTTGACGTTCATCTAATGTTTTTTTCTTTTCTTTCGTTTTTCTTTTTTCTTTTACTGCTTGTTTCAGAACATTCAGAAAGCATTAAAATGTAATGTTCCTATCTTTGTATAACCAATACATTTTTTTTAATAGCTCAAAGAACTGAATGTTTTGAATGTTCACAGAATTATATTTTGTTGTTTCAGATTTTATTGTAAAGATTTCAAGTTTATTTTAAATTTGTATTATCGTTAAATTTTCAGTGCTTGTTTTAATCGGTGTAAGTTTCAGTAATTTAGTACATTTCTGCAATTAAGGTACTAATTTGGCAATGAATTTAGCTAAATTATTATATTTAGTAGTTTTTAAGTATTTCTGTTTATTAAGTTTATTTCAGTCTTCAGTTTTAGTACTTCAACATATTTAATTTAGTTGCCAAAGCAACATTTGGTTAAGTTTTTTTTTTATTTTAAGTTTTTCATCTAATATTTTACATTTTATATTTATATTTATATTTATATTTATATTTATATTATATTTTAAGTTAGTTCAGTTATTTGCATTATTGTTAAATTTTCAGTGTTTGTTTTAATTTTAAGTTATGTTTTAGTAATTTAGTACAATTTAGTACAGCAATTTTTTTGTTTGTTTTTATGTATTTTTATTTATTTTTAAGTTTATTTCAGCGTTAGTTTTAGTTCTTCAACACAAACATATTTATTTCATTTAGTTGCCAAAGCAACATTTGGTTAAGTTTTTCAAGTGTAAGTTTTTTAATTTTAGGTTTTTTATCTAATATTTGTATTTTGTGTTATTTCAGATTTGATTGTAGAGATTAGTAGTTTTTAAGTATTTCTATTTATTTAGAGTGTTAATTTAAATTATTTTAGTACTTGAATACAAACAGATTTATTTAATTTAGTTGTTAAAGCAACATTTGGTTATGTGTTTCAAGTATGAGTTTTTCATCTAATATTTATATTTTATGTTATTTCGGATTTAATTGTAAAGATTTTGTTTGTTTAAAATTTGCGTTATTGTTATATTTTCAGTGTTTTCATTTTAAATTAAGTTTTAGTAATTTAGTACATTTGGAGTTTTCAAGAGTAAGTTTTAAAATTTTAATACATTTTTAATCTAAAACAGAATGTTTTAAATATTCACAAAACATCAGAATTTTCATAACGCAACGGGAAAGTTTGCAAAAACGTTTTTAAACTATATGTTTGTTAACTGGATACTTTTCTGTCAAAGTTTCTGATGTGGAGTTAATTAATGTTATGTCTAAAGTCAACATGAAATTGCATTTTTCCATCATGTGATGTCAAATAATCTGTTTTTAAAGTAAACACTTCTTTATTGCAGTTTATTAAATGGCGTTAAATTACGGTGTTAACTATTAGCTAGATTAAGGAAACAACTACATAGATATTCAACTATTAGTTAGCAGTTTTAACGCTAATGCTGCTTGGGTAATGTCAGTTGCACTGAATAATTTTTTTTGCATTGTAAGTGTATTTCTGTTTCCCCTTTGTTTACAGAAGCAAGGGGTGAATCAACCCTATTTTCTGTAGTTTTAACCTGAAATATTTTCTTAAATGAGAAATGCGTCACACGTGTGTAGCGTGTAGCTCGTGTTTATGTGTGTAGCAGGTGCTGTTCTTCAACATAGTGACCCAGTTGTTATGAAGCGAGTTGCTATGAGACTGACGTCAGCGTTTCCCATCGGCCGCTCATGTCTGTTTGGGAAATGTCCTGTCCCCCCTCCCACCACACACACACACATGCATGCATATCCCTTAAAAAATGTGCACACACATGCACAATCATAATCACATGCATCCAATTGTTCTCACAAGAACACACAATGAAAACAAACACACACAGACAGATTAAGCTATGAGCGCGTGTGTGTGTGTGTGTGTGTGTGTGTGTGTGTGTGTGTAAAAGCTGCAGTGTGTGTGTGACGCATGCTCCGCTGAGCTCCCCTCCCCCTCCGCTCATCTGCTCCGCAGCCGCGTCGAAACACTCAGACAAACACACGGCCGGAGAGACGAGAAAGAAACGTGAGATACGGGGAGAGACAAAGATGAGAGACGGCGAACCGCAGGCGATATTGACTCCAGCGTGAGCCATGACAGACTGGAGCGAGAGATAGACAGCTAGAGGAGAGGGGGGGAGGGGTAAACACAGACAGAGAGAGAGAGAGACAGACAGGAGGGATATGGCCCTCTTACACGTCTCTGCAGTCAAGCTGCACGCCCTGGACTGAAGACCATGGTAACTTATCGCAAATTAATCTTATGCTCCTGTGTTGTACCATCCATCCATCCATCCATCTGTCCATCGTCACCCGTCTGTCTCTCTGTCTCTCTCACGTGCTGCAGATTTCTTCTTGTGCGTTTAACTCGCTCACTGTCATCTGACACACATCCCTCATTTGCACTGCATGCGTGTGTGTGTGTGTGTGTGTGTGTTTGCTATTCCCCACCGCTCAGCTCCAACCTACTTTCTAAATGCGTCCATCAGCGGCCTGTAGATCGCACACACGCGCATGCTCTCGGCAGGTAACATGACTCAGGTTCACATGCGCTAAAAGACTGCGCTAACCTTTGGAGAAGCCCTGCTGAGAGCGTGCGCGTCTGTATGTAACACAGCAAACCTCATGTCAGAGAAACACGCATGTAAAGATGCACGGCCTGCGGTAACCTCTTGAGAAAGCCTGCTGTGTCAGTGCGACTGCAGACCATGCGTCTCTTCACGCGTGTGAATCGCATGATGCATGTTTATTTGTTTACATATGCTATCGTGTACGCCATTCATCCAGTGTGTTTTGGAAGTGACTTGCGACGTTGCGTTTATGAATGATTCATTTCGGATAAAGTTACTATCCCATAGTGTGTGCTGAAGAGGTGTTTCTAGAGATCTCTTGTCTTGATTTACCGTGATGTTGTGCGTGTAGAGATATTTTCAGAATGAAAGTAGGTCACGCTACAGAGTGTCTCACTCTGAACGCGTGAGTTTTTGTAAACAGACGTGACCGCTCACCCGTGCAGCTGCCGCGCGTATGACAAAGGTGTTAAAAATAGCGTGTGGTCTCATATCAGATGCTATGACGAGTGCAACTCGCTGTGTTTCGTTGTGCGCATGCAGCTGGATAAAAGCGAAGTGTCCACTCTCAGTCTGCCGCCCTCTGTGAGCCATGGCGGGTCAGACGGGAACATCAGCGTGGAGGCAGGGTCAGACGGGGCGGCCGGCGAGGTCCAGAGAACACGAGCGGCGCTGGAGCACCTGCAGCAGAAGATCCTGAAGATCACCGAGCAGATCCGCGTGGAACAGGAGGCGCGTGATGATAACGTGGCCGAGTATCTCAAACTGGCCCATAATGCAGACAAGCAGCAGGCGTCACGCATCAAGCAGGTGTTTGAGAAGAAGAACCAGAAGTCTGCGCAGAGCATCGCACACTTGCACAAGAAGCTCGAGCACTACCACAAGAAGCTCAAAGAGATTGAGCAGGTAATTTCACCTGAGTGTGTTGTGCATTCTATCCAAGCTCCATTTTCCTGAGTGATGATGTATATTCTCTGTTTTGCAGAACGGTCCTGCGCGGCAGCCCAAAGATGTCTTGCGGGACATGCAGCAGGGGCTGAAGGACGTAGGCGCCAACGTGCGAGCAGGAATCAGTGGCTTCGGAGGAGGCGTGGTGGAAGGAGTCAAGGGCGGAGTCTCAGCACTCACGCATACCGCAGTCGTCTCAAAACCCAGAGAGTTTGCCAGTCTCATCCGCAACAAGTTCGGCAGCGCCGACAACATTGCCCACATGAAGGACACTCTAGAGGACGGGCACTCGGAGGAGACGCCCAGAGCTCTGAGCGGCAGCGCCACACTGGTCTCCAGCCCCAAATACGGCAGCGATGATGAGTGCTCCAGTGCGACGTCGGGGTCAGCGGCTGGTAGCAACTCGGGTGGGGCGGGAGCGGCCATGGGCAGCCCGCGGCTTGACGGACATCACCACCACCATCATCACCACCACTCGTCGTCTTCCTCTTGGGATGCGCTGCTGGAAGGCCTGCAGGAGATCAAAGTCGGTCAGGTGCATATGGAAGACGCCATCGAGGACATGAAGGCGCAGCTGCAAAGCGACTACAACTACATGACCCAGTGCTTGCAGGAGGAGCGATACAGGTAAGAAGCAGCACCAACATCTTCCAGTAGCCCCTTACTGCAAAACACAAGATCCAGGAGGCAGAGATGGGTAGGTTTAGGGCATAGGTGCCCAAACTGGGTCCTGGAGGGCTGGTGTACTCCAGAGTTTAGCTACAACTCCAATTTGAAACACCTGAACAAGCTAATCATGGTGTTCAGACTAACTGGTTGAAAATGGTTTATAGGACGTTGGTCCTCCAGGGCCATGTTAACCAGGGGTGCCCAAACTCCAAACTGTCCTGCAGTTTTTAGCTCCAACTTGCCTCACCTGCTGGGAAGTTTTAGCGTGCCTACTAAGAGCGTGATTAGCTGGTTCAGGTGTGTCTAACTGGGGTTGGAGCTAAACTCTGCAGGACACCGACCCTCCAGGAATGAGTTTGGGCACCCCTGATTTAGTAATATGTAAGGTGGGAGGAGTTGGATCTAAATTTGTGTTCTGCCGTAAGGACCATCCCGTATCTTCTCTCTTTCCTTCAGATACGAACGTTTGGAGGAGCAACTCAATGACTTGACGGAACTCCATCAGAATGAGATGAGCAATCTGAAGCAAGAGCTGGCAAGCATGGAGGAGAAAGTGGCGTACCAGTCGTACGAGAGAGCGCGGGACATCCAGGTGACCAACAATAATGAAGAGTCTGCAAATATTCCCAAAATTAAAAAGCAGGGATGTCCAATCCTGCTCCTGCAGAGTTTAGTTTGAACACAAATTTAAAAAAAAACCTGACAGCCGGTCTTCTAGACCTGTGCTAGAACTTTCATGCAGGTGTGTTGGAGGATGTTGGCCCTCCTGGAGTAGGATTGGACACTCCTGAATTCTGATGACTTTGGGCACTCTAGAGAAAGACTTAAGTGTTACAACCCAAGTGTGTGTGTGTGTGTGTGTGTGTGTGTGTGTGTGTGTGTGTGTTTTATCATGCAGGAAGCAGTAGAATCATGTCTCACCCGCATTACCAAACTGGAGTTGCAACAGCAACAGCAGCAGGTGGTCCAGCTGGAGGGCGTGGAGAATGCTAACGCCCGAGCTCTGCTGGGAAAACTCATCAACGTCATCCTGGCCCTGATGGCGGTCCTGCTGGTGTTCGTCTCCACCATGGCCAACTTCATCACGCCCCTCATGAAGACGCGCGCCAGGGTCGGCGCCACCCTCGCCCTCGCGCTCTTCCTGGTCACACTGTGGAAACACTGGGATTGGCTCGAGCTCTATCTGCTGCCCAGTTGAAGAACATGAACAAAACATACATTCAGAACTCTAACTGTGACGCATCCCTCCCATCGTAACAGAAGTGGGTGAGAACTTGAAGGATGTATAAGAAAGATCCATCCACGGCTTCAGTAAGGAGATACACGGCCTGGAGATGGTGCTGGCCTGGTCTACATGGCTCTACATTTCCTGTCTTTTCCTTCTGAATGGGTTTCTTTCCTTTTTTTAGACCACTGAGCTCCTTTTTGCTTTAACTAATGAATGTTAAAAGGACGTAAAAAGAAATAAGTCCAGGGGATGGTCTTCTGCTGATGCATGGCTTTAATACCGACACACGTCACATTTCAGATACAAACATCTTCATGACTGAAGGAACTCTTTCATGCTGACACCAAAACTCTCTCAGACGTGTTGCGTTTTAGTTTGTTTCGTCTCTGTGGAACTCAGTGTCTGTTATATATGAAGTATCTCATTACGAAGGAGTATGAAACGTCATTGTCCTTTTACTTTGTGTATTGTTAAGTGAGTGATAAAGGCAGAAGCGTAATGTCAGTAGACAAGATTCAATACTACATCGGTCATCAGAGCATTTTTGTAAACACAGTTCTAGTGTAACACTCACTGTTAGCATGATCATACTTCTCATGTTTCTACCCGTTTGCTAAATCACAACACCACTGTATTCTTAATAAACACATTTGCAAATATAGGCTATGTTTTGTTTTCATTTGTGTTAGAATTTTGGCGAACATATTTTTTTCTCATTGGTGCCACAATCTGTTGCTGTAATCCAGATGCTGATTTTAATCCAGATCAAATTCATTAATCCCAGGGTGGATTACACAGTCAAACACAGAACGAGATATGATGATCTAAAATTTATACCACAACACGGCATGTTACGTTTATGGCTACTTTTCAATGATTTTTCATTTGTGACTGCTCTATAGGTAAAGAATACATCTGCTCGGTTCACTGCAGGATCGACATGCTAAAAACTGTTAAAGGGCGCCACCTAGTGTTCAGATGAGGGCTTTACACAATTATCTTTCTGATGGGAAGCAGCTTCTTTTAATTAACATTATGCAAATAAGATTGATCTGACAAACTGCGCTCGGAAAAGCGGAACGAGGACAGAATAGCTAATGCCACACGCTGTAGGCTAAGTGTTTTGATATTGCTTATACATCGATCATTTGCACATTAAGTCATGTTTTAGACTTACCTTAATGGATGAAATAGTCCAAATAGTCGCGTCCACGCACCGTTGGCTGGCCGCCTGAGGTAATTTAAATGCCAAAACGGCGCGAGATTTCATAACGGTAAGTTTCTATAGGACTGGCTAGTTTAAAAGTAATATAAGCAAGAAATAAAGACCAGTTTGAACAAAGGTTCTCAGCAACTATTGAAGAAAAACTAGTCACTGGATTTGTTGTGAGGGTATTAATATTAATTCTGGCAGATTTTTGACTGGGAACTGAGTGTGAAGTAATTGGTACTCATTTAATTTCAGTGTGTGTGAATTTATTCATTTTAAACCATCATTACGAACATTTTTCACTGTGATCTGTGTCATTATTGCTGTTTGTGGGTAGTTAAGCTTGACTATTTGGTCATCCAAACCAATTTGACAAACATTTCAAGTGCCCCTTTTGCACCAAAAATAAATTGGTAATATTTCTGTAACTTATTAACATGTTTACATAGTTCTCAGTGAACATGGCATTCAAGTGAAACTAATTAATTTTTTTCTTGATTTGTTTGGGTGTTTTTATTATTATTATTATTATTATTATTATTATTATTATTATTATTACTTATTTCATCAACTTGCAAACTTCAGTTTTACCGACCCTCGTATAAAGGAGAATGTAAAGATGCCAGAAATTACATTTTAAATAGTCTTTTAAGGGGAAAAAGGAGCATTTAAATGTAGAAATATTCTATATGTGTGACCCTGGACCACAAAACTAGTCTGAAGTAGCATGGGTATATTAAAAAATAATAGCCCAAATTACACTATACGGGTCAAAATTAATATGTTTTCTTTAATGACAAAAATGATTAGGACGTTAAGTAAAGATCATGTTCCATGAAGATATTTGGTAAATTTCCTACCTTAAATATATCAAAACTTAATGTTTGATTAGTAATATGCATTGATAACTTTATTTGGACAACTTTAAAGGTGATTTTCTCAGTATTTAGATTATTTATTTATTTATTTATTTATTTATTTTTTGCAGCCTCAGATTCCAGATTTTTAAATAGTTCTAACAAACCATATATCAAAGGAAAGTATTTATTTAGCTCTCATGATGTATAAATCTCAATTTCAAAAAATGTACCCCTACTATGCGTCATATATAATTATATAAATATATAATTACACAAACTTAAGGTTCAAATGGTTTTCTATATCAAGAACCTGTTTGACTATGATCCTCTGCAACGATGTGCGTCAAATATAAAGCAGACAGTAACCCGTGGCTTCAAGATTTTTTTTTTTTTTTTATTCACTATCATCAGGAAGATCCCACAAGATCAATAAAGTCGATAACAGGTGCTCTCACGATACAGGACAAAGGTTAAGGGTCAGAGGTTAGCAGTCACTCCCTTTCACACACAAACAAAAACACACACACATACATACAACTTGACATTCAGCGTCATAAGATTGTTCAGTCATTTACCACTGACGTAAATGAAGAGGCTTTCTCTGTTTTCCTGAATTTCGTCCCGAATAGAAAGAGAGTAGAAAACAGTTGCAGTATCAAAGGTGAAGAATTCCTGATTCAGAGCGTGTGATGATCATATTGCTGTCGCGTTTCTCTGCAGGATGAGCGTCCCATCTGTCTCTCGCCCCGACAGCGGAGGGACGGCGGTACTCGGGTTGATCGGCGTGTGTGTGTGTCCCTGCTGTTCTGGACCCTGCAGGTGAGTGTAGTTTGGTCCTGAATGCCCTGGGTAAAGTGTGACTGTGCCAGCAGAGACCAATCAATCTCTGAGTCTCACTGCTGATGTCAGGAACAGACCTCCAATGAGAGACAGAGAGAGAGAGAGAGAGAGAAAGAGAAGAGAGCGAGAGACTAAGATACAGAGACAGACGGATCTAAGAGGAGCGCTGCGTGTAGAACAGGATGTAGGCCTGAGTGCTGCACACCTCCTCCACACTGCACACGTTCATCTCCGAGTCGTTACAGTGAACCCAGAAACCTGCAATGCAAACACAGTTACTGTGACAACCGTGCACAACAACAACTCGTATGTTAACATACACCAATAAAACCGTCTAAAATCTATCCATGTATAGCCAAAACATGCACCAAGTAAAACTTGCATTTGTCCATTTCAAATGCATCGCAAGAGATTCAAAGCATGCAAGCTTCTTACTTAAACCAAGGGTTGCGTTTGCACCAGTTGTGAGCGTTCCACACGAAACTGGTCTCTGGTCCGCTAGTCGAGAACCATGACTCACCTCCTTCAGTGTTATAACAGTAGGCCGTGTAGTGCCCTGAGCCAAAGCCTTTCCCATGGTGCATCACTACAGCAGATAGGTCATATGTGTAGGCTTCTCTCTGCGGCGTCAGAGCGGCGTCCGTGCAGCAGTATGGTTGTATATTCAGGACCTGATCAAAAGCCACGTGGACGCCGATCTTCTCCCTGTGGTTCCGACCGGACCACCTGGAAGTGCATGAATGGAGAGTTTAGTGTATCTCTGACCCTAATTAGACACACCTGAACCTAAACGTCCTAGCAGGTATGTCAAGACAAGTTAGAGCTAAACTCTGCAAGACACTGGCCCTCGAGTGCACCCCTGGTAAACATGGCCCTGGAGGACCAACGTCCTGCAAAGTTCATCTCTAACCAGTTCTAGTCTGAAGACCATGAATAGCTGGTTCAGGTGTGTTTGGAGCTAAACTCTGCGGGAACCCCTGGTTCCAACTAACAAACAAGGGAGGTGTTCTGACTGACCGGAAGCGTTTGAGGTGTAGCCGCAGCACCTGAGGTAAACGGCAGATGAGTAACTGCTTACAGGCCTCCGAAAGAGACAGGGGCTTGTGGGATGATTTACGTCGCTTTCCTGAGGAACGGGAACAAAAATTTTAGCTAAATGCATCAACAAGTTTATGGTGTCTGTAAGGAAGGTGCAACTTACTGTTGCAGAAGTTGCACGCGTAAATGCAGCCCTCCAAAGCCTCCGTCTCTGTGAACTTGGCAAGCATCTCTGAGAGCGAGCAGCTCCGTTGACACGCCGCGGCGCTGGGCTTCTCCATGCGGTGGTACCGCTCTGGGAACTCCAGAGACAAATCCCAGAATGGCTCCACCGTGTTCGACTTGCGCTTGCAGGACAGACACGTTACCTGCAAGTTTTTATTTAGAAACTTTTAATCATTGTGGACAAAGTCCGACAAATCACCCAATCCTAAATATATTTATTAAATCAATTCTAGATGAGTTTAGTGTCCTGCAGAGTTTAACTCTGGACCTAAACTATGCAGGACATTGGCCCTTTAGGACTGAGTTTAGACAGGTTTTTCAAACCTGTCATGGAGGAACCCCTGCCCTACACATTTTGTACGTCTCCCTTATTAGACACCCCTAATTCAGGTCGTGTAGTCTCTACTAATGAGCTGATGAGTTGATTCAGGTGTGTTAGATGAGGGGAAACATACAAAATGTGCAAGGCAGGGGTGCCTCCAGGGCAGGTTTGAAAACCCCTTGTCTAAGCCAATGGTTCCCAACCATGTTCCTCTGCTAACAAAGTTGGGATCCACTGGTCAGAATTAGTTGCACGTCACCTGGCTGAGCAGCTGTCCGTGGAAGATGGTGTTGAGCACTTTGAGGACTTGCTTGGACAGTTTCCGCTGCGTGATCGGAATCAGGAAGTGTTTCCTGGGTCCGTCCGACTCCAGTTCCTGCTGGACCTTGTCCAGGAGCTCGCACAAGAATTCTTGCGCGTCCTGCTGGTCGTATCCGCGGAAAGCCGGAATCAGGTTCCACACGGAGTGCAGCATGGCAAACGGAGACACCAGCGACCAGCGGCCCGACCACATGACCCTGAAGAGCGTGTGCAGCTCATGACACAATGACATCTGCTGCCGAGCCGAAGACCGCGGCTCTTTCGGTTGCACCAGTTCTGCCGAGCTCAAGCTGGGCGGGACGTTCTGCTTGCTGAAGGTGGCAGCACCGCCGCCGCTTGCCCTCCCCATGCGGCCCAGCGCGGTGAGGGCTCCCTGTGAGTGGTTGGTCTTGGCGAGCAGCTCCTCGGTCTCGCACAGGTCCAGTGTGAGGAAACACTCCCTGAACTTCTGCAAGTGGCTCAGCACTTGGAGAATGGAGTTCATGTAACACGTGTTCCCGAGGTTGCGCAGTCCCGTGACTCCGGGCGCAAGCTTCCTGCGCCGCGACGACTGCGAGGCGTGATAGCGGTGCAACCGCCCCGCGTTGCGAAGCGGTTTGCGTGCACGCGCAAGAGGCTTGCTGGACAGCGTCAACAAGGACTGTTTAGAAACCGACGGCAGTCGCTCCGGAGGGTCGCGGAATTTCCGAGGAACAAGTGCGAGCGTCGGACGCGGCGCCTGGGTGAGCAGCCTCGCGCTTTTCCGCGGCGGCACATTAGCTAGTTCCCCCATGAGCCGCTTCTTGACCTCCCTGCGCTGCCGCCGCTTCTCCTCTCGCTCCTGCTCCAGTTTCTCCTCGCGCTTCCGGAGCTCTTCCTCCTGCCGGCTTCTCCAGCGGCGCAAGGCGCCTTGCAGGAGAGTTTTCCGCCGGTGCCACAACGCCGTCTGCATGGCGGGCCGCGGCGCAACCTCGCACGCTCTAACTCCACCGTCAGACACCGCCGACCGCAGGGAGCGCTGCCCGGGGCTGCGCACTGTGGATAGCGCCCCGCGCAGAAGCTTCAGGTCACCCTCGACGTTATCGTTCAACACGTAGTCGCCACACGCGAAGCAGAAGACGTCCAGCTCGCGTACGTCCATGGCTAGCGGGTGCTGCGTCTGCTGGTAGTGACTCCGCGAGTGTTCCTCCATGTAGCGGCCACACGCCACGTGAGCGCACTTCAGGCAAGCCCACACGGACTCCGTGGTGCCGCAGTCCACGCAGCGCCACATCTGCGGGTTGAGGATGGAGTGGCCGTGGCCCAGACGGAACCGCACCACATGCTTACAGCGATCCATGTCTCCCAACACGCATGAGCACTCGGAGTCAGGAACCACACGCCATGACCGCACTCATCCTAGGAACGAGACGAGATAGCGTAACGTAATTGTAACATACCGTACTATTTCAAATGAGCGATCTTACTCACTGCGAGAAACGGCGAGGTCGAGCATCAGAGCGGACATGTCCTGCCGCTGTGGAGTTTAAAAGACTTCATGATGCAGGAGGAAAACTGTGGATGGAAAACATGCGTTATTTATAAAACCTCAACATACAAAACAAATTGGTGCTGTTAAATGGTACTGATCTGGCTTCTGTGGTGTTTGTGGTGCATTACATGAATAAGTGTGAGAGTGTGCAGTTTTGTTTGATAGTCTATTTGTTAAACATTCCAAATTTTTTGAAGTGTGAATGTCTGTTTTTCATTAGTATTTGAGTGTTTGTCGCACAATGCTTTGTGTGTGTGCGCGTGTGTGTTATGGTATGAGTGTGTGTGTCTCTGTTGTTTGAATGTTTGTGTGTATGTGTGCGTGCGTGTGTGTGTGTGCTAACCCGCTAGCGCTACTCACAGAACAAAAGACGCTCCGCCAGGAGACACGCGGAATCCGCGGCAGCCACGGATCCGGGAGGTTCCGGTACCGGCGTTCGAACGGTGTGTTTGCGTGCGTGTTTACACCGGCGCGAGAGATCTGTTACTTTAAACCCGCTGAACAAAAACCAGCAAGAGCCGCAGCCAGAGAATAAACTCACGCCGCAAAGCCGCCGATCAGCTCCCAAACGGCGCCCTCGGCGCGAGTCCTCCGCGAAACACCACGATGTAATGCGTTTGGCGAGTTAACGGGCGGCTAATATTTGCGCGTCTTTTTTCACACTCGCTTTCGGCTGTTATTTACCGCCATCGTCCGCACGCGCGAGCTGTCACCATTTTCGGCTCAACCGAACTCGCCCAGCGCCGGCATCACTGCCCTCTGATTGGCCGAGGAGCGATCAATCGCATGACGACCGCGCTCTGATTGGTCGAGACGGCGGTCGGTGGCGCAGCGGAGCCGGTCTCTCATCGGTTGTGGAGGCGTCCGTCAGGTTTTTAAAGCTCCAGAGGCGGGGTCAGATGAACAGATTAACCTTGTCCGTGATTTATTATTTTTGGTTTTATTTTATTTATTTTATTCATTTTTATGCATATAAAATGAACACTAATTGTATGGTTTCCAAAGAGTGGGAATGATACAAACAAAGGCTTGAAGTATGTACTTAGAAGTAGCTTACATGCAGTATGCTTACCCAGCATGCTTTGCAACTGTGTTCCAGAGTTTTATCCGACCACTTGATAAGACTTTCCTTTTGGCATCTTTAGTTTTAATGCCCTGTGAGATTCGGTTTTTAAAGATAATGAAATTGCAATATGGCTCCAAGGGTAAACATTTTCAGTGGTTGTAAACCAAATGTTAGTCACTTTGTGTACAGCTGACACTTATTTTATTTAAAGAACAATGTCTGAAGAACTGTGTAAGAATTATGTTGAAATGAGATGTATCTTGTTTCCTTCTGTCAAGAAAAATGCATTTGACACACCTGAGTGCAATAAATATCCTTTTTCCAAAGTTTGCGTGCCTGTAACTCAAGAAGTTTTAAAGATATCGCAATGTGAATTTTCAAAGCCCTACATCATTCAGTCCCAGAGATATGGGGATCTCAATGAGGCTCCATGTCCAGATTGTTGAATATTAGCCATTTTAGGGGTCGAAAACCAAATGTTGGTCACGTTGTATACAGCTGATACTTATTTTATTTAAAGAACAATGTCTGAAGAAGAAATCATGTTGAAATTAGAATTGTATTTTGTTTCCCCGTATCAAAACAATAGCTTAGAAAATACTATGAAACAATTTACTCCTGGAGCCATGTTGAAATTCCAATATCTCTGGAACTGAATCTCACAGGACATTGAAAATAAAGATGCCAAAAGAAACATTTGTCAAAACCCAATATCTAAAAGGGCATTAAGATATCTTTAATACTTCTTGGGTTACTAGCATGCAAACATAGGAGAAGAAAACTTGAAAAGTGCCATTTCCCCATTTTTGAATGGTCACCATTGGCACATAATGCAACAAGGATTGCTAGAGTCAACAGATTTTACTAAAAGAGCTACCAATCTCTGTGTAAAAAACATTACGATGCTGCCATCTTTTCTGAAGTCATTTTTAGCCCCCTGTAACTTGACTCTGAATCTCAGATAATAAAAAACTGACTCTACAAAATAGTGGATTACTTTGTAAATATTCACCCATGACTTTTGATATTTAGGCTTTCATCACTATGCATGTCTGTCTCAGACAAATGAGTGGAGATGGTTAATGCGTTGCTGTGATTAGGCTCATGCTAATTTAAGCTCCCATTTATTGCATGTGGCTCGGCATTCGTCCACATTGTGTTCTGCTCATGCATATTCAAATGAACTGCTCTTTTCTAGCCAATCATCTGCTGCTTCATCTGTTCCGCATTTGTTAAATGCAAATGTGCTGTTCTTGTACAAACACGAATGCGTACCTAAAGGAACTCGAAGAGCTAACGTGTTTGTTTTGGCGCAAATTTTATAGACCAGTGTTTAAAGGACGAGTTTGTTTAAATTCAACCATTTGTTTTTTTTATAAAATGCTTCCGCTTTGAAACACTCAAAACACACTGGTGACCCCTGTTGGTCAGGAGGAAGTGAATGCAACCAGAACCAACCCTAAAGTTTATAATGATGCATTTTTGTGAAAGTGTGAAGTATTAAAGGGTAAACTACAAATCATTACTTACCATTTAGTAAGTGTCCGTATACTTTTGTGGTGTTTTATTTATTTGTACACTTGTTTTGTATATTGTTGAGACAAATAGGCTAATGTCACCCTCTATTTTTATTTTATTTTTTTTCATTACAAACATGCGTTTGTCATTAAAATGGATTCAAAAGGAGATGGGTTAAAACCATAGATTAGATTTGAGACAAAAATAAAGAACGTTCCCAGAATGTTCCCTGCATATTATTTGTAGCCGTCATAATCATGTAAACCATGTAATTAAAACTTTGCAGATGTTTTTGGTTATTCTAATGCATATTTTTATCATAAACTATTGTGGCAGAATTTCATGTCTGAAAAAGGCTTTTAATAAAGTGTAGACGTCAAGTGGCCAAATCGCATTAGAATGATAATATAATTCAAATTGTATAGCTAAAAACAAGCCAAGGTTAAGCTAGTCTGAAAAATATAACAAACACCGGGTTTATTTCTGCGCGCCTCTGATCTGCACGCGCTTTCTCCTGTCTTCCACTTAAAGCCGCGCGCTCGCGTAATTTAAATATTAACGGTCATTTTCGTTTTACTGACTAATATTCGTCGATCGATCTCTTTAATCAATAATTACTTATAATTAATATATAGACGAGAGTAAATATTGTGATTTCAGGGAGTCTAATTGAAGAGAACGTGATGTTAACCGAGACGTTTTCGTTTATTGACCAAAAGAGGGAAGCACATCATCGTTAATTCAGTACGAAACGAATGAAATGTTATCCTAGTTATAGCCAAATAAATGTTATTCGTTTTTAATGTCACATTATTAAAATCCAAATTGAAGTCATTGCTATTTGGTGCTTTAATAAACGCAAAATCTGGGTTGTTGTATGGTATGGTATGGTATCGTAGTTCTAATCTTACAGATTAACAAGTAAGAAAAGTTTAACATGTATTAAAAGATAATCCAGTCTCATTTAATGCTCCTTATGATGGTTAAATGTGCTTTGATTATCTGTAATGATTAAACAATAGTTTAAAACAAGACATGGTTTGTAGTTAGTGACTATTGAGGTTCAAAATGGATAACTGATGTACAGCAGTGGTATCGGAGTGAAGAGGTTAGGAGAACGTTTTGGGAACCTTCAGAGAACTTTCAGGGAACTTTCTAGGAACATAAATAGAACGCTCCCTATTGGTTAGCCAGGAAAGTTTTCTTAACGTAAATAGAATGTTCTCCTTTGGAACGTTCCTAACCTAAGGAGACTTAACATGGAAAACGTTCCCGGAATGTTCCACTAATCTAAGGAGAACCTTTTGGGAGCATTTCTGCAACTTTCTGGAAATGTTCCCCTAACCTAAGGAGAACGTTCTATTTACGTTAAGAAAACTTTCCTGCCTAATCAACAGGGAACACTCTTGGGAACGTTCTGGGAACCAAACACTAACATTCCAAGAACGTTCTGGGAACCAAAAATTGTTAGCTTGTTACACCAACTAATAAAAACCATATATCTATACCAACACAGGATAATGTCCTGTTTATTAAAAGCATGCTGCAGTGTTGTCATCTGCTGCTTTAAATGTTCGCACTCTTTAAAGTCGAGTGGATTCTGATTGGCTGTTGATTAAAAATCAACGTTTTTGGCTGACCAACAGGGAACATTTTTGGGAACGTTCTGGGAACCAAAAATTGTTAGCTGGGTAGTTTGAATGCCGTTGTTCCAGCTCTGACTTCGCAGAAATGGAAACTGTTTCTAAAATAGAAATTTTGTGTTAAGCAGCACAGGTATATTCGTAGCAATAGCCAAAAATGTTGATTTTTTTTTTTTTTTTTTTTTTTTTTTGAATGCTAAAAATCATTAGGATATTAAGATCATGTTTCATGAAGATATTTTGTAGATTTCCTACCGTAAAAGTATGAAAACGTCATTTTTGATTAATAATATGCACTGCTAAGAACTTCATTTGGACAACTTTAAAGACTATTTCTTCAATATTTCGATTTTTTTTTTTTTTGGCATCCTCAGAGTGCAGATTTTCAAATAGTTTAGATTAAAAAAAATAAAAAATTACTTGACATAAATGCTAACTGAAATGATTAGCTTTTTTTTGTTGTTAAAGTTCGTCTAGTTGCAAATGCAATATTTCTTAGAAAAATAAACGCCAAATCAAAATCATTTTCAATGGTGCTAAAACAACAGCGCACTGATTTCGTTTGGTTAAAACGATTTCAACGAGTCTAAACAAACAGTTTATTTCACAAACAAATGTGTAAACAGAGAAAACAAGCATCCAGAGCCACCACTGAAGTAACACAAAGGCAGAAACGGATGCAAACAGTAGAGAAGTGTTCTCGCGTCTCGTCTAAAGTTCTCTCAGAGACTCTGCTCTTATCGTACTCCGCTGCCTGGCAGCACTTGCTGCTTGCGCACTTTGCTGAAGAGCTCCAGATATTGGCTCATGGTGTCCATGCAGTCCACCGGCGAGTACAGACCCTCGGCTTTATTGGTGAACGCCGCCGGCAGCTCTGGTGTGTTTGAGCCCAGGAAACTCTGCATGAACTCCTTCATGAGGTTCCAGCAGTCTCCGGGAATCACGCAGGCGCAGTACTCCACCTGCAGACACACAAACACCAAACCTCTGAACACGGCTCTTTTCAGATTAATAGGATAAAGATAAAGGGTCTCGTTCACTAATGCTGTAGTTCTCTCCCTCAGTATGAAGAGCTCAAACAACAGATTCATTAAAAAAAAATATGGCTGTAATTCTAATGTAAGTCAGACGCTGAAGTCAGTTGCTGTTTTTGTTTCTTCTGAGGAAGAGTCATTCAGTTGTTTGCCAATGAACCACACACAGACATTTTGATCGGATTTATTCATGTTCGTCTGATCTCATTTTGTTTTAAAGATGATTTCTGTGGACTGTTTGACTACTCGAAAGAGAATATAGGAAAATATGACTTAATTTTGTGTGTCCTGCTTGTGAATTTTCACATACATGAACAAAAATCTGGCTTAAGGGATTTGCATTTGTTTACTTTTTTCTTTGTTTTTTTATGACTCTACTAACTTAATTGTTTGTTTTCAACAGTTTGATAATAAAAATAGATTCGCGAAGTTCCGATTTTGCGATCTGAAGCCCTATCTGAATGATAAACCATCGAACCATTGTTTCAGATCAGGGAATGTTTCATAAAACAAGTTTACCTAATAAGCCAGGCTTATTTCAGTTAGTCTGATTTTATTTTGAGCCAAATCAAGTGACAAGTCAGACTTAACTGAAATAAGCCTGGCTTATTTGGTAGACTTGTGTTATGAAACGTGTCCGAAGTCCCGATCCTAAACAAATAATTCACAATACGCAATATGAAGTCCGATCTGAATCAAATGATTCATGACACGCGTAGTTCCGATCAAATGATTCGTGAACCCACTCAAAGTCCCGATCTGAATCAAATTATTTGCCACATGCAATTTTAAGTTTCGATATGAATCAAATGACTCATGATACGCAAAGTTCCGATCAAATGATTTGCGAACCCGCTCAAAATCCCAATCTAAATCAAATCATTTGCAATACGCGTTTTGAAGTCCGATCTGAATCCATTGATTCGTGATACCCAAAGTTCTGTTCAAATGATTCGTGATCCCACTCAAAGTCCTGATCTGAATCGAATGATTTGTGACATGCAACTTGAAGTTCCAATCTGAGTCAAATGTTTCACGATATGCAAAGTTCCGTTCAAATGATTTGCGAACCCGCTCAAAGTCTAGATCTGAATCAAATGATTTACGATACACGATTTGAAGTTCCGATCTGAATTAACTGATTCATGATACATGAAGTTCTGATCAAATGATTCATGAACCCGCTCAAAGTCCAGATCTGAATCAAATGAATATGCGATCCGAACGGAGCACTTCAAAACAGTCAATCAAATGCCGCTTTAAATGTTCTTACTCTTTAAAGTCGAGTGAATTCTGATTGGCTGTTGATAATCAACGTTTTTATCGTTCATCAGCTGAAAAAAAAAAAAAAAAAAAAAAAAAAATCTTAAAACAACTCCAATGATATTGATATCCTTTGTGTCGTTATCGTTATAATTAACGTCACTATTCTCATAGAATTATTAATTATAGTTGTGGATTTTCACTTATGCTGTATTTTTTTTCTGCACATTTGCGCAGGAAAAAAAAAAGTCAGAATCGTGAGGTATAAAGTCGCATTTGTGCGGAAAATTCAGAATCGTAACGCATTACCTTGCATTTGCGTAAAATAGTCAGAATCGCGAGGTATATACTTGTATTGCATATAAAAAAGTCAATTGCGAGGTATAAACTCGCATTTGCGCAGAAAAAAAAAAGTCAGAATCGCAAGCTATAAGCTCACATTTGTGCGAAATTAAGTCTGAATCGTGAGGCATTACCTCGCATTTACGTGAAAAAAAAAACAATCACAAAATGGTTGAAATGGTGAGGTATAAGCTTGCATTTGTGTGAAATTAAGTCAGAATCGTGAGGTATAAAAGTCGCATTTGTGCGAAAAATTCAGAATCGTAACGCATTACCTTGCATTTGCGTAAAATGGTCAGAATCGCGAGGTATATACACTTGCATCTGCATATAAAAGGAAATTGCGAGCTATAAACACATTTGTGCAGAAAAAAAGTCAGAATCGTGAGGCATAACCTCGAGGTAATGCAATTGTTCCTGTTTTTCATAAATGTGAATAAATTAGTACGAAAGTTACTAAGAATCTTGAATTTGTTTTTCGTGAGAAGTTTGCAGTCAGTGAACGAGACCCGCTGGACGAGTCCAAACCTCGACTGAAATGCCCCTGGCGCTGGAGCTCATGGCGACGGTGCCGATCTTCACCAGGAAGTCGCAGTATCGGTAGCGCGTGCCGCGAGACTCCACCTTATGTCCTTTGGCGTTCTGGAAGTGACTCTTGAGCTTGACCATCAGGACGTCGAAGTTGGCGTCGGCGGCGAGCCCCGGGCCGCCCTCGAACAGAGCCATGCAGCTCAGCGGCGTCTCCGAGTTGTGCATCACGTACAGCAGCTTCGACGGCTGGCCGGTGGCGTTCCCCGTGGCGTGGTACGTCTCGCAGTCCACCCAGAAGTTTCCCTGTTTGATGGCTCCCAGCTGCTCCAGCTTCTTCTGCAGCATGTCCACCGTCTGCTGCACGCTCTTGCCCTCCGCCACCGGCACCTGACACACGCTAACACACACACACACACACACGGTCAACAAACACGCTAGCGGCTCACCTGTGAGATTCTTACACTTTAAACACTCCAGCACTGTGTTCATGTAAAGATCTGTTTTATATTTCCAGATGTTGTTTTTGTCATGTCGTCACATTTACTTGATTGTTTAAAAAGCAAACAAAGTTGGATTTAAAAGTGTTTTTTTTTTTTTTTTTTCCTAATACAAACCAAACCAAACCAAAGGAAAGGTATGGAAGCTTGTTTCCGCCAATTTTGAACAATAAAAAAAAAATTAAGTTGTCCGACAATTCTGCCTATTATTCTTTTTTGCAAATGCGGGCTTGTACCTCGTGATTCGGACTTTCAACACGCAAATGTGAGTTTTTATATCTCGCGATTCGCGTTATTTCACGATTCAAATTTTTTTCATGCAAATACGAGCGAACACCTCAGAATTCATTTATTTTGCGAAAATGTGAGCTTATACTTTGCGATTCTGACTCTGAAGTTTATACCTCCAGAATTTAGTTTTTTTATATGCAAATGCAAGCTTACGAGTCTGACTTTTTCGCACAAATGTGAGTTTATACCTCGCGCTTCCAACTATTTCACGATTCAAAATTTTTTCATGCAAATATGAGCTAATACCTCACGATTCTGACTTAATTTTGCACAAATGCAAGCTTATACCTCGCGATTCCGACTATTTCGTGATTTAGATTTTTTTTTTTTTATAAGTTTATACCTCGCAATTTAGTTTTTTATATGCAAATGCAAGTATACCTCACGATTCTGGCTAGTTTACACAAATGCAAGGTAATACCTCACGATTCGGACTTAATTTCGCACAAATGCAAGCTTATGCCTCGCGATTCTGACTATTACATGATTTCGTTTTTTTTTTTTTTTCACGCAAATGTGAGGTAATGCCTCACGATTCAGATTCAAATGTGCAGAAAAAAATACCTCGCAACTTACTTTACCTGCGCAAGTGTGAATTTATACCTCATGATTCGGACTATTCCATGATTCAAATTTTTTTCAAAAAATACGAGCTAATACCTCACAATTCAGACTTTATTTTGCCAAAATGCAAGCTTATACCTTGCGATTCTGACTCTGAAGTTTATACCTCGGAATTTAGTTTTTTTATAAGCAAATGCAAGTATACCTCGCGATTCTGACTACTTTACGCAAATGCAAGGTAATACTTCACGATTCTGACAAATGCGACTTTATACCTCACGATTCAGACTACTTCACAATTCAATTTTTTTTTCATGCAAATACAAGCTAATACCTCACGATTCTGACTTAATTTTGCACAAATGTGAGCTTATACCTCGCAAGTTCCTTTTATATGCAGATGCAAGTCTATATACCTCGCGATTCTGACTATTTTACGCAAATACAAGGTAATGCGTTACGATTCTGAATTTTTCGCACAAATGCGACTTTATACCTCACGATTCTGACTTAATTTCGCACAAATGCAAGCTTATACCTCACTATTTCAACTATTTTGTGATTTAGATTTTTTTTTTCACGCAAATGCGAGGTAATGCCTCACGATTCAGACTTAATTTCGCACAAATGTGAGCTTATAGCTTGCGATTTACTTTTTTATATGCAATACAAGTGTATATATACCTCACAATTCCAACTATTTCATGCAAAGGCAAGGTTATACGTTACGATTGTGACTTTTTTTTGTTTTTTGTTTTTTTTGCAAATGTGAATTTATACCTCATTATTCTGACTTTTTTTTTTTCTGCGCAATTGTGAGTTTATACCTCGCGATTACAACTATTTTGTGACTCAAATATTTTTTCACATGAATACGAGCTAATACCTCACGATTCAGATTTTATTTTGCACAAATGTGACTTTATACCTCCATGATTGACTTTTTTTCTGAGCAAATGTGAGTTTATACCTAGCAATTCTGACTATTTTGTGAATTATTTTTTATTTTTTATTTTTTTTTTTTTGCACAAATACGAGCTAATACTTCACGATTCTGATTTTATTTCGCAAAAATACAAGCTTATACCTTGTGATTCTGACTTTTGTTTTCTGTGCAAATGTGAGTTTATACCTCACGATTCTGACTTTTTATAATGACTTATATAATGTAAGCATAACATATATATATTTACAACTATGAACAAACTCACTATAGTTAAATATTATATTACTTGCCCACTTAAATTTTCACAGAAGAAAATTCATTTATCAAAATAAACAAAAAAAGTAATACTGCATTGTGCTTTATTTCTGAAACGTGCATTTAAAATAAATCTATTTGATATTATATTATTAATATATCATTAACATGAATTATTAAATACATGCATATTTTATATATATATATATAATATGCAGAAATTTCTAGTAAATGTTACAAACGATGACGAAGAAATGCAAGTAACACACTGAATTAAACGAAATACCATTTTCTTGTAAAAATGTACTTCAATAATCTCAATATATATATATATATCTCATTGCAATACGTATTTAATAAAACGACTAAAATGTAAACAAAAACAATTTTTGTCTCTGTCCACAGTCTCTCAGTGCATTCAACATACACAATAAATTAGTAAAATAATTTATAAGCACCGGAACAGACAAAACGAGTCATAAAAACTAAATTTACTACACCATAATATCAAAACAAAAGTGTTTTTCTCACCACGTTACTCCCATTTCTTTGCCGCAAACTTCCGCGCAACAGTATTTACTTCCGGATCAATCCGGCTTGTGTGAAAAACACAAAATCAGATAAAGTGAAAAACTTTAATTGGACAATACAGACACATCTGTAAATAACTACATAATCAAAATAAATTCTCTAAGACGCAGTTAAACATTGATTAATAGCAGCGTATTTCATGTGGACCCAGTCTCGAGCGGAAGTAAACAGTGTGACGCAGCGCCGTTCTGAGATCAGCTGTTATGAGCGCCGCTTAAAGACTGAGCGTAGCGCTCGTTTCGCTTAACTGATCTCAGATCAGCCTTACAGACACACTCACACATATACACACATACAGCGCCATTTGCTTCAGACACACGTGTGTTCGGCGCTTCGCTGCGTGTCATGAGTTCAAACTGGAGTTTATAGTATTAACAATTGATCATTTAAATCCTCATCATCATAATGCCGAAAGCGAAGAAGAGTAAAGGCGCTCCGGAGCGCAGCGGCCCCTCTCTGTCTCTGGCCGATCAGATCCTGCAGGGAGACGCGCTCCGCTCCAGCGGCCGACAGAAGAACCGGAGCCGAGCCGAAGAGGAGCAGGAGTATGTGGACGAGAAACTGTCCAGAAAGATCCTCCAGCAGGCCCGAATACAACAGGAGGAGCTGCAGACCGAGTTTGGACTCGCACCGGAGACCAAGAAACAACCAACGACTCAACTAGGTGAGTCAACTCACCTAACCATCAGTTATAGATTTAAGTCTATATGGTCTATAGATAGAAGGATAGACACACAAAAATATTTATGATTTTATGAGATATGTGTGTGTGTGTGTGTGTGTGTGTATGTGTGTGTGTGTGTGTGTGTGTGTGTGTGTGTGTGTGTGTGTGTGTGTGTGTGTGTGTGTGTGTGTGTATATATGAGAGAGAGAGAGAGAGACAGATATTTATGAAATATAGATGGATATTATGATATATATATATATATATAGGCCAAACACAGATATTCATTAGATATAGACAGATTTTTATGATATATAGACAAAAAGACTGCTGTTTATTATATACAAGCAGACAGATATTTATGATGTATAGACAGGTTTTTATTATATATATATATATATATATATATATATATATGACAGATATTTATTATATATATATAGACAGATATTTATTATATATATATATATATATATATATATATATAGACGGATATTTATTATATATAGGGAAACATTTATGAAATATAGACAAACAGATATTATGATATATAGACAAAAAGACAGATGTTTATTATATATAAGCAGACAGATATTTTTGATATATAGACAAACAGACATTTATGATATATAGACAAACGGACAGATATTTATGAAATAGAGGGGTATGATATATAGACAAACACAGATATTAATTAGATAAACAGATTTTAATGATATATAGACAAACAGATATTTATGATATATAGGTTTTGGACAGATAATAAGATATATATAGACAAAAAGACAAAAGATGTTTATTATATACAAGCAGACAGGTATTTTGTGATATATAGACAAACAGACATATATTTATGATGTATAGACAAGCATATATTTATGATATAGACAGGTTTTTATGATAAACAGATATTTAATATATATAGACAGACATATTTATAATATAAGACAGATGTTTATTATAAGCAGACAGATATTTTTGATATATAAAGACAAACATTTATTGTATATAGACAAACATATGTATAAAATATAAACCGATATATTATGATATATAGACAAACAGATATTTATCATATATAGACAAACATGCTTCTGAAATATGGACAGATATTATTATATGTAGACAAAAAGACAATGTTTATTATATATAAACAGACTGATATTTTTGATATATAGACAAACAGACATATATTTATGATGTATAGACAAGCATATATTTATGATATAGGCAGGTTTGTATGATAAACAGATATTTACTATATATAGACAGACATATTTATAATATAAGACAGATGTTTATTATAAGCAGACAGATATTTTTTATTATATATAGACAAACAGATATATATTTATGATATATAGACAAACATTTATTGTATATAGACAAACATATTTATAAAATATAGACCGATATAGTATGATATATAGACAAACAGATATTTATGATATATAGGTTTTGGACAGATAATAAGATATATATATATAGACAAAAAGACAAAAGATGTTTATTATATACAAGCAGACAGATATTTTTGATATATAGACAAACAGACATATATTTATGATGTATAGACAAGCATATATTTATGATATAGGCAGGTTTGTATGATAAACAGATATTTACTATATATAGACAGACATATTTATAATATAAGACAGATGTTTATTATAAGCAGACAGATATTTTTTATTATATATAGACAAACAGATATATATTTATGATATATAGACAAACATTTATTGTATATAGACAAACATATTTATAAAATATAGACCGATATAGTATGATATATAGACAAACAGATATTTATGATATATAGGTTTTGGACAGATAATAAGATATATATATAGACAAAAAGACAAAAGATGTTTATTATATACAAGCAGACAGATATTTTTGATATATAGACAAACAGACATATATTTATGATGTATAGACAAGCATATATTTATGATATAGACAGGTTTTTATGATAAACAGATATTTAATATATATAGACAGACATATTTATAATATGACAGATGTTTATTATAAGCAGACAGATATTTTGATTTTATATATATATATATATATATATATATAGACAAACAGATATATATTTATGATATATAGACAAACATATTTATAAAATATAGACCGATATAGTATGATATATAGAAAAACAGATTCATTATATATAGAAAAACATGCTTCTGAAATATGGACAGATATTATTATATGTAGACAAAAAGACAGATGTTTATTATATATAAACAGACTGATATTTTTGATATACAGACAGACATATTTATAATATATAGACAAACACAGATATTCATTAGATACAGACATATTTATGATATATAGACACAACCAATATTTATGATATATAGACAAACAGATATTTATGTAGATGATCGGACATATAGATATTTGATATGTAGACCTTATATAGACATAGAGACGGACAAATATTTACAAAGTGTATGTAAAATGTAGGCAAACAAATAAACTAACTATATGTTGATTATTATTTATTTTTTTCTCAGGTCCAAGCACACTAGATGACTCTGATGAAGAGTGGCCAGCGTTGGGCCACGGCGGCGCGCACGAGACGAGTGGCGAGGTGAACGTGGACCCCGAGGACGAGAAGGCCATCGAGATGTTCATGAACAAGAACCCGCCGCTCAGGTGAGCAGACGCGTCCGCCACTTTCAGTTTCTGAATGTAGCGTCGCGATCTAACCGCTCGTGTCGCCGCAGACGCACGCTAGCTGACATCATCATGGAGAAGATCACAGAGAAGCAGACGGAGGTGGGCACTGTGATGTCCGAGATGTCCGGACACGTCGTTCCTCAGCTGGACCCGCGAGTGATGGAGGTGTACAGAGGCGTCAACAAGGTACGAGGGCGCGAGTCTTTAGCACGCTAGTCGTCCCGGGGCTCTACAGTAGAGGTCTGCACGGGCTTTAAATTGAAGCCCGAACCCGGCCCGTACCCGTTTTTTTATTTTATTTTATTTTATTTTATTTTTTACAACGAATAACAAAACTTTTTAAATATGCTGTAGGTATTTTGCGATTTACAACAGCAGGTAAACACAAATACAAAGAAAGAGTTTCATTAAGGCTCACAGCCAGTTCCACGAAAAAATACGAACAACAGGTGCAATTGTCACATAAACTCCGCCGAGTTTTTTAATGGTTGCAACGATAAGATCATAATTCTTCCACTGTGCAGTTTTCATCGTAAATACGTTTGACTGATTTTACTACGTTTGCGCTGCACGTAAATATGATTGAATGCAACAGAAAATAAGAAGTTGTTAATATTAAGTGACTTACATTGACTGTTGCCTAACAGCATTTAGATTTGGCTCCATTTCGTCGAGATGATTTCCGTTCATAAAGACAGTCACTTGCGTCATTTCTGAATGAATCGGCTGCTCGAACGAATCAAATGAATATGATTCAGTAATTAAATCAGTGACTTGCCAGCAGTTGTAGTTTCATTTTTAAAGTATCTTTTCAGTGATTTTAAATCGTTTTAATATTTCTGTATTCAAAATGGTACATTAAAAACATTAATCTCAACATGAATTTATGAATTTGACTGCCCTCATGGCACGTCTGAGCCTCATGAAGCATATGAAAACACCTACAAGCCACTTTTGTGTTCTTCTGAGCCACCTCTGTAGTAAAAATACATTTAGTTAATACTGATTTAATTTGACTGGTAACTTGTGCTTATTCTACTTGTTCTGATTCTGCTGTTTTAGTTAGACATATAAAGATTATAAATGTATATATTTTTAAATTTAACATAAAATATAACATACTTTTAATAAAAAATGCCATTATAAAGGTAAAAACTAAATGCCCCTGAAAATCTTTAATTAGAAGACTAATTTTTCATCAGATTTTTTTTTTTTATTGTTGATTTAGACGGTGCTCCTAATTTTTTTTGACTGTGCTCCTAAATTTAAGTTAGGAGCACAAGTACTCCTAAAAAAAGAAAAGTAAGCACAGAGCCCTGTATTGACTTAATACAACAGTAAAATAAACAAGCAGTTAATGTTAAGTGACCCTATCGCCCGGTTTTGCTCTGTTTCGTCGTCAAAAATGGTGTGAAAGAAGTCACAACTGACCCGCTGCGCATCTCCATTCAAACACAGTGTTTCGTTTATGAAGAAATGAGTCACGAATCAGCGATTCAATTTCCCATTCATAAAGACAACCACAGGCTTTATTCCCTAATGAATCAGCCATTCGAACGAATCGAATGATATGATTCAGTAAATAAATCAGTGATTTACCAACCCCTATTGGCAGGTTTCAGTTTTGAAGTATCTTTCAAGTCATTTAAATCATTCTGTATTCAAAAATTTATATGTCGCTAAATAATTAATCTCAGCATTAATTTATTTAATGTTTATGTAATTTATTAATTCATGCTTCCTCTGAGCTTCATTATATACCACTTTTGTGTTGTTCTGTGTCACCTCTGTAGTAGATATTTTAAAAAAAGCTTAAAATATAAAAAAAAAATATTCAAAATTGACATAAAAGATGACAAACTTGTGTAATATTGCCAAAAATGTCATTTCAAAGGTAAAAAACAAAATCCCCCTGTAAATCACTTTAAGGAGTCAAATACCACCTCGCCATGAGAAGGCAGATTTTCAGACTATTTGATTACTGATTCGAAGGTGCTCCTAAAATTTTGACTGTGCTCCTAAATTTTTTAAGTTGGGAGCACAAGTGCTCCTAAGAAAAAAGTGAGCGTAAAGCCGTCCATGTACCAGGTACCATGTAAAAACGCTCTCAATCTGCAGGTCCTGTCCAAATACCGCAGCGGGAAGCTTCCCAAAGCCTTCAAGATCATCCCGGCGCTCTCCAACTGGGAGCAGGTGCTGTACCTCACCGATCCCGAGTCGTGGACCGCCGCTGCCATGTACCAGGCCACCAGGTCAGAGGTCACATCTCGTCACGCCTGCTCTGCCCTGTTTTCGTTTGCTAACATCATTTGGATCTGTGTAGGATCTTCTCGTCGAACCTGAAGGAGCGAATGGCTCAGCGCTTCTACAATCTGGTGCTGCTGCCCAGAGTCCGAGACGACATCGCGGAGTACAAACGGCTGAACTTCCACCTGTACAGCGCGCTGAAGAAGGCGCTGTTCAAACCCGGAGCCTGGTTCAAAGGTGAACTGACGTGGATTTGTCCACAGCCCAGTCTATATGCATGTTTTATATCAATTCAAGAATGAGGAGGGAGTATCTGAGTTAAGGCTGCTCTGTGCCTGCTTAAAATTCAGTGTAGCAGCACAATGCCACTTAAAAGCCAGATTAAATTAAGCCTGCTTTGACCGACAGTTATCTTTGCAGTGCAGATGCATTTATGCCACCTCTGAGCAGCATTAAATGGTGTAAAAAAAGTCTAAATGCCACTTCAGAAGCGCTTTTGTGCCACCTTGCAGTGTGTCATTAGTTGAAATGCATCAAGAGGAAGTATCTGCAGTATTGCTAGTGGTGAATAATGGATGGATGCATAATAAGGTGGCGCTTCTGAAGTGGCATTTAGACGTCTTTACATGCTGCTCAGAGGTGCAAAAAATGCATTTTATACAGCAGATACACCTGCATTTTTAATACTAGGAGCTGAAGCGTGTCAGAGAAGGCATAACTCAGTCTGGCTTTTTTGCGACATTGCATCTTCATACCGAAATTTGAGCAGCCATAGAGCAGCCTTAACTTCACACGGCTGAGTTAAGGCTGCTCTGTGCCTGCTTAAAATTCAGTGTAACAATGCAATGCCACAAAAACCAGATTAAATTAAGCATGCTTTGACCTACAGTTATCTTTGCAGTGCAGATGCATTTATGCCACCTCTGAGCAGCATTAAAAGGTGTAAAAATGCCTAAATGCCACTTAAATGCCAACATTAGTTGAAATCCATCAAGTATGAGTATCTGTGTTATTTCCAGCTGACATTAGCGGAAAAATATTGCATACTTTTATACCAAATTTCACCTCAAAGGTGGCACAGAAGCACTTCTGAAGCGGCATTTACACCAGAGTGTTTAATGCTGCTCAGAGGTGCATAAATGCATTTACACTGCGATTACACTTTGATATGAGTAACTGAGGTGGTTTGAAACTGATGTAATTTAATCTGGCTTTAATGCTGCGTTGTGTCTTTACACAAAATTTTAAGCAGGCACAGAGCAGCCTTAACTTGCATCTTTACCCTGCTGCTCGTTGCCTACTCAAAAAATATAATGCTGCCTAAAAGCCAGATCTATTTCTGACCCACCTCAGCTCCTAGTTTCAAAGTATACAGTTATCATTGCTCTGTAAATGCATTCATGCCACCTCTGAGCAGCATTAAAAGGCGTAAAAACACCTAAATGCCACTTAAATACCAACATTAGTTTAAATCCATCAAGTATGAATATCTGCATATTTGAAATTAGCAGAAAAATACTGTGTACTTTTATACCGAATTTCACCTCAAAGGTGGCACAGAAGCGCTTCTGAAGTGGCATTTACACCAGTGTGTTTAATGCTGCTCAGAGGTGCATAAATGCATTTACACTGCGATTACACTTTGATATGAGTAACTGAGGTGGTTTGAAACTGACGTAATTTAATCTGGCTTTAATGTTGCGTTGTGTCTTTACACAAAATTTTAAGCAGGCACAGAGCAGCCTTAACTTGCATCTTTACCCTGCTGCTCATTGCCTACTCAAAAAATATAATGCTGCCTAAAAGCCAGATCTATTTCTGACCTACCTCAGCTCCAAGTATCAAAGTATATAGTTATCATTGCTCTGTAAATGCATTCATGCCACCTCTGAGCAGCATTAAAAGGCGTAAAAACACCTAAATGCCACTTAAATGCCAACATTAGCTGAAATCCATCAAGTTTGAGAATCTGCGTTATTTCCAGCTGACATTAGCGGAAAAATATTGCGTACTTTTATACCAAATTTCACCTCAAAGGTGGCACAGAAGCGCTTCTGAAGCGGCATTTCCACAGAGTGTGTTTAATGCTGCTCATACATTTACACTGCGATTACTCTTTGATACATGGTTTGAAACTGGCATAATTTAGTCTGGCTTTAATGCTGCATTGCGTCATTAAAGCTAAATTTTAAGCAAGCACAGAGCAGCCTTAACTTGAGGCGTCTTTACCCAGCTGCTCATTGCCTACTCAAAAGATATAATGCCACATAAAAGCCAGATTTATTTCCCACCTCAGCTCATAGTATCAAAGTTTATCATTGCTCTGTAAATGCATTCATGCCACCTCTGAGCAGCATTAAAAGATGTATAAACATGGCAACAGTTGAAATTATATTAATTATATTGTGTAGTGTTTTTTTTTTTTTTTTTTTTTTTTTTACCAAATTTTATTCAAATTTCAAATTTTAACATTTATTTCTGACCTACCTCTGCGCCAAGTATCAAAATATACAGTTATCATTGCTCTGTAAATGCATTCATGCCAGCTCTAAGCAGCATTAAAAGGCGTAAAAACACCTAAATGCCACTTAAATACCAACATTAGCTGAAATCCATCAAGTATGAGTATCTGCATATTTGAAATTAGAGGAAAAATATTGCATATTTTTATACCAAATTTCACCTCAAAGGTGGCACAGAAGCGCTTCTGAGGCGGCATTTACACAGAGTGTTTAATGCTGCTCAGAGGTGCATAAATGCATTTACACTGCAATTACACTTTGATATGAGTAACTGAGGTGGTTTGAAACTGATGTAATTTAATCTGGCTTTAATGCTGCATTGCGTCTTTACACTAAATTTCAAGCAGGCACAGAGCAGCCTTAACTTAAGGTGCCTTTACCCAGCTGCTTATTGCCTACTCAAAAGATATAATGCTGCATAAAAGCCAGATTTATTTCTGACTCACCTCAGCTCCCAGTATCAAAGTATACAGTTATCATTGCTGTGTAAATGCATTCATGCCACCTCTGAGCAGTATGAAAAGGTGTAAAAACACCTAAATGCCACTTAAATGCCAACATTAACTGAAATCCATCAGGTATGAGTATCTGCATTATTTCCAGTGGAGATTAGCTGTAAAATATTGTGTACTTTTATACCAAATTTCACTTTAAAGGTGGCACAGAAGCGGCATTTACACAGACTGTTTAATGCTGCTCAGAGGTGCATAAATGCAATTATACTTTGATATGAGTAACTGAGGTGGTTTGAAACTGACCTAATTTAATCTGGCTTTAATGCTGTTGCGTCTTTACACTAAATTTTAAGCAGGCACAGAGCAGCCTTAACTTAAGGCGTTTTACCCAGCTGCTCATTGCCTACTCAAAAGATATAATGCCGCATAAAAGCCAGATCTATTTTTGACCCACCTCAGCTCTTAGTATCAAAGTATACAGTTATCATTGCTCTGTAAATGCATTCATGCCACCTCTGAGCAGCATGAAAAGGTGTAAAAACACCTAAATGCCACTTCAGAAGTGCTTCTGTGCCACCTTCAGTGTAAATTTGCAGTTAGTTGAAATCCATCAGGAATGTGTCTGCAGTGTTTCCAGTGGAAATTAAGTTTTATACCAAATTTACACCGCAAATCTGGCACAAAGGCACTTCTGAAGTGGCACACACGAATATTAAAATAGTGTAAAGCACCAAATAAGAGTTTAAAGCAAAAAAAACTGGATGGGCGTCAGTGTGCAGTCGCTATGAGTGAACACTAGAGGACGCTGGTGAGTTTCATAAGCGCCTAGTTTGAGCTCCACCGGAAAACAGATGAGATCTCATGGTTTATTCTGGTGAGATTACGCTCGTGTGACTGATAAACAAACCATTACTGTGGTATCGAACAAATGCCAGAGAGGAAATTGAGCGAAACTAAACTCCTCGGAAATTACTGCGATCGTGTTATTTTTAACTAAAACTCAGTTATTTTTAAATGAGATTCTTCCTCCACTTCAGTGACGCTTTGCAGTTTCATTCCTCTCTATATTCAGAAGATTTGTTCATATTTCATGCACACTGATTTATACAACATTTTACTTCTAAAATGTGGTGAAAATGTTTGTCTGCTGACAGTATTTTCTGATTTATGGAGTGACTCAGTATCCCCTCTGGAAAAACCCTGGACTCTAATATGACAAAATGAAACAAGAATTTTCAACAACAATGTCTATGCAAACAATGTCATGTTTGATTGGAGGATATGCATGTTTAAAATGACTTTTTAGGAAAACTTGTAATACAAATCAGCTGTCTTAACCCTATTTACAATACATTAGTAGATACTGTCCTGTAGGAGCTTATATATGTGTGTGTGTGTTTTCAGGAATCCTGCTGCCGCTGTGTGAATCAGGCACCTGTACTCTGAGAGAAGCCATCATCATCGGCAGCATCATCACCAGATGCTCCATCCCTGTACTGCACTCCAGGTGAACACCTTAAAAACACACAAATCATGAGCTTTAAAAATATATTACTGCTACACGCACATATAAGCGCACTAAATGACACTTAAGAGTTTGCTAATTCTTGGTACAACAGCGAAAAATGATCTTAGATTATGAGAATAAAGTTTAAGAATAAAGTCATAGCTATACTAGAAAAAAATGGTTAAACTTTTTATTTTAAGGTGTCCCTGTTACAGTGTAATTATACATTTAAGCAGCATTAGGGTTTGTCTGAGGGTTGCTTGCATGTAATTATGCATAACTAATTGTTATTGTAATAGTAAGTGCATGTGATGTGCAGCAAGGACACCTTAAAATCAAGAGATGCCAATAAAACTTATACGAGACATTTTGAGAATAAAGTCTAAACTTTGAGATAAGGTCGTAGTGATATGAGGATAAAGGTTTGTAAGTGATTAGAATGGTAATATTAAAGTCAAAGTTAGAAAAAATAAAGTTGTAGCAATGCAGAAATTAAGATATAACTTGCTGTATTTTAATAAATCAGTTAAAATTATGCAAAAATTCATAACGTTAGGAGAATAAATCTTGTAATATTTTGAGAATAAAGTCAAAATTATAAAAATAAAGTTGTAGCAATGCAGGAATAAAGATTAAACTTGCAATATTTCAATAATTTAATCAAAATGACACACAGTCATAACTTTACGAGAATTAAACTTGTAATATTTAGAGATTAAAGCCAAAATTCTAAAAAAAAATTAAGTTGTAGCAATGCAGAAATAAAGATATAACTTCAAAATTATGTAAAATATAAAAACTTTAGGAGTATAAAACTTGTAATATTTTGAGAATAAAGTCAAAATTATAAAAAATAAAGTTGTAGCAATGCAGGAATAAAGATTAATCTTGCAATATTTCAATAATTTAGTCAAAATTACACACAAAAGTCATAACATTACGAGAATTAAACTTGTAATGTTTAGAGAATAAAGTCAAATTTATACAAATAAAGTTGTAGCAATGCAGGAAAAAAGATTAAACTTGCGTAACATTGAGTATAAAACTTGTAATATTTTGAGAATAAAGTCAAAATGATAAAAATAAAGTTACGCAAAAAATGCAGGAATAAAGTCTTAAACAAAAATAAACTTGCAGTATTTCAATAATTTAGTCAAAATTATAAATTCATAACGTTGGGAGAACTAAACTTGTAATATTTTAAGAATAAAGGCCAAATTTCTAAAAATAAAGTTGTAGCAATGCAGGAATAAAGTCTTAAACAAAAATCAACTTTACGCGAAAAAGTCATAACGTTACTAGAATTAAACTTGTAAACTTTAGAGAATAAAATTAAATGATGAACAAAGTCATAGCAATTTGAGAGTAAGGTCTTAAATTAAAGAATAAACACAATATTTTGAGTGTTAAGTCAATTTTGAGAAAGTTTTGTAAGATTAAATTTGTAATATTTTAATAATTAAGAACAGTCAAAATTACTATGAAGTCAACGATACAAGAATAAAGTCTTAAACTATAAACTTGTAATATTTTGCGAATAAACTTGTAGCATTGAGATTTAAGTCCAAATTATGAGATTAAACTTGTAAAATTGAGAATAAAGCCAAAATTATGAGAAAATATTGCAATAAAGTTACATGAGATTAAATTTGATCAAAATTTTGAGAGTAAAGTTGCAGCAATATACGAAAATAAAGTCTTACACGAAATGAAAAGTAATATTTTAAGTTTAAAGTCGTAATAGTGTTATTTCATATGAGTAACATTTGAGAATAAAATGAATTTCGAGAATAATGTGAAATTACAGCTGTGGTGTTTTGAGAATACAGTTGACTATATTCTCAAAATGCTACGACTTTATTCTCGTAGCTATATTTTTTAACGTGATACTAAACCGCCGTCATGCGTTGCAGTGCTGCCATGCTGAAAATCGCGGAGATGGAGTACAACGGCGCCAACAGCATTTTCCTGCGTCTGCTGCTGGATAAGAAGTACGCGCTGCCCTTCCGCGTGCTGGACGCCCTGGTCGCCCACTTCCTGTCGTTCCGCACGGACAAACGGACGCTTCCTGTGCTGTGGCACCAGAGCCTGCTGACGCTGGTGCAGCGCTACAAAAGCGACCTGACCTCCGAACAGAAGGAGGCGCTGCTGGAGCTGCTCAGGTATCAGACGCACCCGCAGATTTCAGCCGAGATCCGGCGAGAGCTGCACGGCGCCCAGCCGCGTGACCTGGAGGACGCTACGCCTGCCATGATCGACGACTGAAAGTGGACTTTAATCATCATGATTGTGTTGCAATGTGTCTAGCATTTTTTTGCAGTAATGCAGTGTTCATATTTTTGGAGTGAACCTGGTTCAAACTTGTGTTACGAGGTAATAAAATCACATTATATATACTCCAGAATGGTTTTGTCAATTAATTTTTGCTGATGAGCGAAATGGGATATTCAGTGTTTACAAAGGTTGTTTTTTAATATTCTGATGGTTTTTCTCACAGTTTTAAGTTTAGATTAGTTTTATTATCCCCACCAAGGAATAAAAAAGTAAGTCGTGACATTATCATGATTCATTAAAAAATGTTTCGAGAATGAAGTCGGAATGTTTCTAGAATAAAGTCGGAATGTTTCGAATCAGAATGTTTTGAAAATTAAGTCGGAATGTTTCGAGTCGGAATGTTTCGCGAATGAAGTCGGAATGTTTCATGAATCAAGTTGGAAGTTTTTGAGAATAAAGTCGGAAAGTTGAGTCGGAATGTTCTGAAAATGAAGTCTGAACGTTTTGAGAATGAAGTCGGAATGTTTCGAGAAAGAAGTCGGAATGTTTCGAATCAGAATGTTTTGAAAATGAAGTCTGAATGTTTCCAGTCGAAATGTTTCACGAATGAAGTCGGAATGTTTCGTGAATGAAGTCGGAATTTTTTGAGAATAAAGTCGGAAAGTTGAGTCGGAATGTTTTGAAAATGAAGTCGGAATGTTTCCAGTCAGAATGTTTCAAAAATAAAGATGAAATGTTTTGTTATAGTGGCAAGACAAACTCTGAATACTTTTTTTTTTTTTTTTTTCCTCATAACTCCAAATTTGCATCTCACAATTCTTATTTTCTTAAGTTTAAATCTTACAATTCTGTTTTTTTCCCCTGCACAGAATAAAAAAGGTAATTGCGACAATTTTAAGTTTATATTCATTTGTTTTTCACCAAGTAATTTGCGACATTCTATCTCATGATCCATTAAAAAAAAGTTAATTGTGAGAGAAACTTTGAATAAACTTTTTTCCTCATAACTCCAAATTTACATCTTGCTATTCTGATTTATTTTCTTAAGAGTTTAAATCTTTTGTTTGTTTGTTTTTTCCAGCACAGAATAAGAAAAGGTAATTGCAATTATTTTTTCTTCTTACACTTGTGGAATTTTTCACAATTGCAAATTTATTAACACTTCAAACTTTTTTTTCCTCAGAATTGCAAGGTCTTAATCACTCAATACTGAGATGATATCTTGCAATCTGATTATAAAGTCAGATATAATTGGAAGAAAACAAGTTAGGATTGTGAGAAGTCACAAATATTATTTAAATAATATTTTTTTTTATTCTGTGGCAGTAACGGGTTTCTGTAATTTAGCGGGTAATTATAAAAACAAACATTTCTTGTGAAATCCATAAGAACCTATCTTATTAAAATAAACGGAATAATTTTGTTTTCTATGACCACTTTAAGCCGCATCACCGGCGATGTGACGTCACGAAGATCTTTGCCGTTCCCGTGAGCGCGGGCAGGCCGCGCGCCGCAGCTCGCTCGCGAAACTTCTTTAAACCGAATAAAACGATGTGTTTTCATGTATGAACTTGACTAAATGTGTTGTATTTGCCGGTTAGGAAGTGTTTAAACGTGAACACCGCGTCTCAGCCGTGACTGACCGTGAGTTTGAACCGCTTAAATCGGTCTGTCAGACTGACGGTGATGGAGTTGTTCTGTCACGAGCGTGTCGAACCAGACTGGAGCTCGCCGGTAAAGCCCAGAGCGGTTCGTGCGTTCAGAGACGCGGTTCTGACACGAGACTCGCGGGTCTGTCAAAACCTGCTTAGCTCCGAGAGGCCAAACATCAAACCCGGTACCGAACCGACCGACGAGCAGCGGTATGTCCGCCGAATCTTAACGGGATGGATGCTGCAGGTAAGAAGAGATCAAATGACTCGGTGATTTGAATCCCACTGTTCTGACGTTGTCTAATGAATCATATTCTGATCGAGTCATTTGAATCACCCTGATCTGACGTTATCTAATGAATCATATTCTGATTGATTGATTTGAATCATGCTGATCTGACGCTGTCTAATGAATCATATTCTGATTCAGTGATTCAAATCATGCTGATCTAATGCTGTCTAATGAGTCATATTATGATTGATCTGAATCATGCTGATCTGACGCTGTCTAATGAATCATATTAAGTGATTCGAATCATAATTATCTGATTATATCTATTGATTTGTATTCTGATTCAAACTGGATTTAATGATGTCTAATAAATCATATTCTGATTCAGTGATTCGAATCACATTGATCTGATGGTATCTAATGAATCGTATTCTGATTCACACTGGTCTAATGATGTCTAATGAATCATATTCTGATCAAGTGATTTGAATTATGCTGATCTGATGCTGTCTAATGAATCATACTCTGATTCAGTGATTCAAATCACTCAGTTCTGAGTCGTGAATCATATTCTGATTCAGTGATTCGAATCACATTGATCTGATGATAGCTAATGAATCATATTCTGATTCACTGGTCTAATGATGTCTAATGAATCATATTTTGATCGAGTGATTCAAATCAAACTGATCTGACGCTGTCTAATGAATCATATATTTTGATTCAGTGATTTGAATCATATTGATCTGACGATATCTAATAATTTGTATTTTAAATCACAATGATCTAATGAATCATATTCTGATTGAGTGATTTAAATCACCCTGATCTGACACTGTCTAATGAATCATATTCTGATTCAGTGATTCAAATTATACTGATCTGATGATATCTATTGAATCGTTTTCTGATTCACACTGATCAAATGTCTAATGAATCATATTCTGATTCAGTGATTCAAATCATATAGATCTAATGACGTCTAATGAATTATATTCTGATCGACTGATTCAAATTGTATTGATCTGATGATATCTAATGAATTATACTCTGATTGAGTGATTCGAATCACCCTGATCTGACGCTGTCTAATGAATCATATTCTGATTGAGTGATTCAAATTATACTGATCTGATGATATCTAATGAATTATACTCTGATTGAGTGATTCGAATCACCCTGATCTGACGCTGTCTAATGAATCATATTCTGATTGAGTGATTCAAATTATACTGATCTGATGATATCTAATGAATTATACTCTGATTGAGTGATTCGAATCACCCTGATCTGACGCTGTCTAATGAATCATATTCTGATTGAGTGATTCAAATTATACTGATCTGATGATATCTAATGAATTATACTCTGATTGAGTGATTCGAATCACCCTGATCTGACGCTGTCTAATGAATCGTATTCTGATTCAATGATTCAAGTTATATTGATCTGATGATGTTTAATGAAGCATATTCTGATTCACACTGGATCTGACGCTGTCTAATGATTCGTATTCTGATTCACTGATTCGAATCACTGGTCTCTGAATCGTGCGTCGCTGTGTTTGCTCTGGAGCAGGTGTGCGAGGACCAGAAGTGCGAGGAGGAGGTGTTTCCTCTGGCCGTCCACTACCTGGACAGGTGCATGTGCCAGAATGCGGTGCGCAGGTGCCGCCTGCAGCTGCTGGGGTGCGTCTGCATGTTCCTGGCCTCCAAACTCAGGGAGTCGGTTCCTCTGAGCGCCGCCAAGCTGTGCGACTACACCGACCGCGCCGTCACCGTCCCGGAGATCCTGGTAACGTCTCGTGGCCCGCTTTTTCCGCAAACTCTTGGCGCGTTCTCCATGTTTGTTTGTGTGTTGAGTGCAGCAGTGTGAGCTGATGCTGGTGTCGCGTCTGGACTGGGATCTGGCCTGCGTTCTGCCGTCTGATTTCCTGGAGCCGCTGCTGCCGTCGCTGCCGCTGGACCCCGAGGATCTGGCGTCCGTCCGGAGACACGCGCTCTCCTACATCGCTCTGAGCGCCACAGGTATTCGCTCGCGTGTCAGCGGCTCTCCTGATCCGCTCTTTGTGTGCGGGGCGTCAGGGCGGGTCGGGCGCGCTTTTGTTCTCCTGCGCTCCGGTTTCACAGCTATCAGCGTCTGCTGCCCCTGAGCCTTACATCTGCATTGTGATGCTGAAACCAGCCACACGCTTAGATACTGTTGCTAACGCACACACAAACCTCACTCTGTCCCACAGGAACCCTGGGCTCTGCATTTATGATCGAAAACTACTGTGAAATAATATTCATGAGCAGCAGTGTGACTGACCCCAGCAGCATATTTGCATTAGTAATTAATCACGGACTTATCTGACCAATCCTTTCATAAACAAAGTCGAAATGTTTTGAAAATAAAGTTAAAATTACGAGAATAAAGTCAAAAATAAAAAAAAATAAAATCAAAATTTCGAGAATAAAGTGGAAATGTTTTGAGAATAAATTCGAAATGTTTCAAGAATAAAGTCAAATTTGAAATGTTTTGAGAATAAAGTCAAAAAGTTTTGAGAATAAAGTCAAATTTATTAAAATAAAGTCAAAATTATTTGAATAAATCGAAATTATGAGAATAAATTTGAAACGTTTTGAGAATAAAGTCAAAATTATTAAAATAAAGTCAAAATTATATAAATAATTTGAAATTACAGGAATAGTCAAAGCTTTTGAGAATAAAGTCAAAATTATTAAAATAAAGTCAAAATTCCGAGAATAAAGTGGAAATGTTTTGAGAATAAAGTCGAAATGCTTCAAGAATAAAGTAAAAATTATTAGAATAAGTTGAAATGACAAGAATAAAGTCAAAATGATTAGAAATGATTTGAAATTACAAGATAAAAGTCAAAATGTTTTAAGAATAGTAAAAAATAATTATTATAAAGTCAATATTTCGAGAATAAAGTCAAAATGTTGAGAATAAAGTGGAAAAGTTTCAAGAATAAAGTCAAAATTATTAGAATAAAGTCAAAATTGCGAGAGTAAAGTCAAAAAATTGAGAATAAATTTGAAATGTTTCAAGAATGAAGTCAAAATGTCAAAAATGATTAAATTAAAGTCCAAAATGATTAAAATAAAGTCAATTTCAAGAATAAAGTGGAGAAGTTTCAAGAATAAAGTCAAAATTGCGAGAGTAAAGTCAAGAAGTCGAGAATAAATTTGAAAGAATAAATTTGAAATGCTTCAAGAATTAAATCAAAAGTATTCGAATAAAGTCAAAATTTCAAGAATAAAGTCGAAATGTTTTGGGAATAAAGTCGAAATTTGAGAATACATTTTAAATCTTTCAAGAATGGAGTCAAAATTATTAAAATAAAGTCAAAATGTCGAGAACAAATGTGAAAATCCGCTCTGTGTGTGCTTTTGTTCTCCTGCGCTCCGGTTTCACAGCTATCAGCGTCTGCTGCCCCTGAGCCTTACGTCTGCATTGTGATGCTGAAACCAGCCACACGCTTAGATACTGTTGCTAACGCACACACAAACCTCACTCTGTCCCACAGGAACCCTGGGCTCTGCATTTATGATCGAAAACTACTGTGAAATAATATTCATGAGCAGCAGTGTGACTGACCCCAGCAGCATATTTGTGTTTGCGCTGAGGGGAGCTTTGCAGGTTTCTACGTTAGTAATGAATCACAGACATATCTGACCAATCCTTTCATAAACAAAGTCAAAATATTTCGAAAATAAAGTTAAAATTACAAGAATAAAGTCAAAATGTTGAGAATAAAGTCAAAAAATATTATTATAAAGTCAAAATGTTGGGAATAAAGTGTAAATGCTTTGAGAATAAAGTCAAAATGATTAGAATAAATCGAAATTACGAGAATAAAGTCAAAATGTGTTGAGAATAAAGTCAAAAATGATTAAAATAAAGTCAAAATTATTAAATAAGTATACATTTTGAGAATAAAATCAAAATGCTCTGAGAATAAAGTCAAAATTATTAAAATAAAGTCAAAATTTTGAGAATAAAGTGGAAAAGTTTCAAGAATAAAGTAAAAAATTATTAAAATAAAGTCAAAATTTTGACAATGAAGTCAAAATGTTGAGAATAAAGTGTAAATGCTTTCAGAATAAAGTCAAAATTATTAAAATAAAGTCAAAATTATTAGAATAAATTGAAATTACAAGAATAAAGTCAAAATGTGTTGGGAATAAAGTCAAAAATTATTATTAGAAAGTCAAAATTTCGAGAATGAAGTGGAAATGCTTTGAGAATAAAGTCAAAATTATTAAAATAAAGTCAAAATTATTAAATAAGTATAAATTTCGAGAACAAATTCAAAATGTTCTGAGAATAAAGTCAAAATTATTAAAATAAAGTCAAAATTCTGACAATGAAGTCAAAATGTTGAGAATAAAGTGTAAATGCTTTCAGAATAAAGTCAAAATTATTAAAATAAAGTCAAAATTATTAGAATAAATTGAAATTACAAGAATAAAGTCAAAATGTGTTGGGAATAAAGTCAAAAATTATTATTAGAAAGTCAAAATTTCGAGAATGAAGTGGAAATGCTTTGAGAATAAAGTCAAAATTATTAAAATAAAGTCAAAATTATTAAATAAGTATAAATTTCGAGAACAAAGTCAAAATGTTCTGAGAATAAAGTCAAAATTATTAAAATAAAGTCAAAATTTTGAGAATAAAGTGGAAAAGTTTCAAGAATAAAGTAAAGAATTATTAAAATAAAGTCAAAATTTTGACAATGAAGTCAAAATGTTGAGAATAAAGTGTAAATGCTTTGAGAATAAAGTCAAAATTATTAAAATAAAGTCAAAATTATTAGAATAAATTGAAATTACAAGAATAAAGTCAAAATGTTTTGAGAATAAAGTCAAAATTATTAAAATAAAGTCAAAATTATTAGAATAAATTGAAATTACAAGAATAAAGTCAAAATGTTTTGAGAATAAAGTCAAAATTATTAAAATAAAGTCAAAATTATTAGAATAAATTGAAATTACAAGAATAAAGTCAAAATGTTTTGAGAATAAAGTCAAAATTATTAAAATAAAGTCAAAATTATTAGAATAAATTGAAATTACAAGAATAAAGTCAAAATGTTTTGAGAATAAAGTCAAAATTATTAAAATAAAGTACAAATTATTAGAATAAGTCGAAATTACGAGAATAGTCAAAATGTCAAGAATAAAGACAAAATGTTTTGAGAAAAAGACAAATTATTAAAATAAAGTCAAAATGTTGAGAATAAAGTCAATATGTTTTAAGAATAAATTTGCAATTACAGGAACAAAGTCAAAATGTCGAGAATAAAGTTTAAATATTTAGAAAATAAGTCAAATTTATTGAGAATAAAGTCGTTAATATTTCGAGAACAAAGTTTTCGAAAATAAAGTCAAAATGTTTCGAGAGTAAAGTTGAAATTTATTGTAAATAAAGTCGAAATGTTTCGAGAATATTAATATTTTGAGAATAACGTTTATTTGTTTTCAGGGCTGACATGAGTGTTGATGTGAGTGAATCTCTGCTGTGTTTTCTCAGAGCTGAAGTACTCCTTCTTCGCTCCGTCGGCGGTGGCCTGTTCCTGTGTGACGGCGGCCGCGATCAGACTGAAGGACACTTTCAGCCCCGACGGCCTCCTCCAGCTCCTGAGGGACGTCCTGGACGTGGACATGGTGAGGACGCTCAGGTTTACTCGTAACGCTCTGATCTCTTCTGCGACTGAGACCGAGTCTCTCTTTACGATTCAGGCGTCCCTGCGCTCGTGTTTCTCGGCGCTGGAGGAGACCATCGATCAGATGCTGCCGTCTCAACACGAGCCCCAGGTGCAGGACGTCCCGCTCTGACAGGTGGACGCATCAGAAGCACTCAGATGAATGTATTATAGCGTTTTTTTCTCTCTTAATGTTGACGGTTCCGCTGCATTAGCGTTTGTTGAAGATGTTCCTGTTTGTGTAAATGTCCAAGCAAATATTTGTCACGAAACATCAAACATGACAGCCCTGTCTGCAAGATTTCACACGTCATTCATTTCCTGTGCTCTCCTTAGACATATGTGTGAGAATAAACAGTAGAGCTGAGAAAGGTGAGTGGTTTAAGTGTGTTGGTTTAAGCAGAAGTGCCACATTTCACCCTGAAATCAAAAGACAAAGTGGTTTTGCATTAAGAAAATGAAGCCTGTTTCACATCATACAATTATTTTTAGGACAAGCCTGTTTGATAGTTTCTACGACCGTGTTTCAATGTCACGTTAAAAATAAATCTTGAAGATTTATTCAAGAATAAAGTAAAACTACTAAGAGAATAAAGTCAAAATGTTTCCAGAATAAAGTCGAAATTACAATAATGTAGAAATGTTTAGAGGATAAAGTTGAAATATTTTGAGAATAAAGTCGAAATACTATGAGAATAAAGTCATACTTTAAGAATTAAGTCGAAATGTTTCGAAAATAAAGTTGAAATTTATTGAGAATTAAATCAAAATGTTTTGAGAATAAAGTCGAAATTACAATAATGTCGAAATGTTTAGAGGATAAAGTTGAAATATTTCGAGAATAAAGTAAAAATTACTAGAATAAAGTCGAAATTTATAAAAAAATTTGAAATGTTTCGAGAATAAAGTAGAAATTACAATAATGTCAAAATACTATGAGAATAAAGTAAAAATTACGAGAATAAAGTTGAAATTTATTAAAAAATTTGAAATGTTTCGAGAATAAAGTAGAAATTACAATAATGTCGAAATACTACGAGAATAAAGTACAAATTACGAGAATAAAGTCGAAATTTATTAAAAAATTTGAAATGTTTCGAGAATAAAGTAGAAATTACAATAATGTCGAAATACTACAGGAATAAAGTCAAAATGTTTCCAGAATAAAGTCGAAATTACAATAATGTCGAAATGTTTAGAGGATAAAGTTGAACTATTTTGAAAATAAAGTCGAAATACTAAGAGAATAAAGTTGAAACTTTGAGAATTAAGTCTAAATATTTTGAGAATAATATTGAAATTTATTGAGAATAAAGGCGAAATGTTTCGAGAATAAAGGCGAAATTACAATAATGTTGAAATGTTTAGAAGCTAAAGTTGAAATATTTCGAGAATAAAGTACAAATTATGAGAATAGTCAAAATACGAGAATAAAGTCAAAATGTTTCGAGAATAAAGTCGAAATTACAATAATGTTGAAATGTTTTAAGGATAAAGTTGAAATATTTTGAGAATAAAGTAAAAATTATGAGAATAGTCAAAATACGAGAATAAAGTCAAAATACGAGAATAAAGTCAAAATACGAGAATAAAGTCAAAATGTTTCGAGAATAAAGTCGAAATTACAATAATATTGAAATGTTTAGAACCTAAAGTTGAAATATTTCGAGAATAAAGTAAAAATTACGAGAATAGTCAAAATACAAGAATAAAGCCAAATGTTTCAAGAATAATGTCGAAATTACAATAATGTCGAAATGTTTTAAGGATAAAGTTGAAATATTTTGAGAATAAAGTAAAAATTATGAGAATACAGTCGAAATGTATTGAAAAAAGTCTAAATGTTTCAAGAATAAAGTAGAAATTACAGTAATGTTGAAATATTTTGAGAATAAAGTAAAAATCACAAGAATAAAGTCTAAACGTTTCCAGAATAAAGCTGAAATATTTAGAATAAAGTCAAAATTACAAAAATGAAGTTGAAATGTTTCAAGAATAAAGTTGAAATTTATTGAGAATAAAGTCGAAATGTCTTGAAAATAAAGTAGAAATTACAGTAATGTTGAAATGTTTCGAGAATAAAGTCAAAATACTATGAGAATAAAGTCGAAATTTATTGAAAATAAAGTAGAAATGTTTTGAAAATAAAGTAGAAATTACAGTAATGTTGAAATGTTGAGAATAAAGTCGAAACATTGTTTTTTTAAAATATATAAATATGTAATAAAAAAATAAATAAAATGTCACTATTTTTTATACATTTTTTAATTAATTTGAGTTTTAATTATTTTAGCACATCAAGTTAAAATGAACAAAAATGATAAATGCTGCTTTGGCAGCTAGCTGAAATAAAATAAGCTATGTTTTAATATTTAATTCCATTAACAGTTAACATTTAGTGTATTTAAAGTAACGAAAATAAAACGACAAAACTGATATCATCTTACGTTACCACTTTAAAAGCTCACAGATGCATTTTTTACCGTTTTACCGCATACCGTTTTCATTAATCACTCTTAAAATTCATTATCGCTTCAGTGTTAAAAACTGCAGCACAGTTCCCACATACTATGGAGTATAAGTGTCATCTACGGTTATCCAGAAGATTATGATGGGTACAAAAGAACTGACAACCGGAGAGCATTTTCCACTTCATTTGTGCTGTTTTATTGGTCCGCTGATTCAAAGAGACTTCAGGGCAGATAAATCAGGCACTTTGGCAAATAAACATGCAGGAACTCGAACAAAATATGACACCGAACAGAAGAAAAAAACCACCTCATTAACCGGGTTATCTCCGAGCAGCCCTACAGATCACACCGCTGCTCTGCTGGACTTACAAATACTGTATGAGGTGGTTTACCAATGACCCCAAACACCCTGCTATGACACGGAAATACCATTCCTTCCCATTCTTAAATAGTAGTAGGCACACAGTTGTTAACATCTAAATGGCAAAAATCACACCATCTCGACATACTTCTGAAAGACAGAATGTTTGGAATGAAATAGGAGAAGAGTTCGAACAGTAGCTTGAGCTTACTCTGAAAGGTCACAGTGTATTTTACCATCCTGATAAACGGTGATAAATGCTCTTATAATGAAACGAGTGCAGAACTAAAGTCTGGACTACATAGAGTCATAAAGTTTACTGTATCTGTTGCACTCGGAGCAGTTAATGCAGGCTGTAAAGGTCAGAAAATTGGCGTGAACGATCTTCACAATCGTTCTTGCGTGCTTGTACATTTTTGTAGTCTACCACCAGTGTTCACCTTTAAAACAAACTAAATTCACAATGGTTCTGAACGTCACCGTGAGTCATCTTTGGTATTTTCAAGTAGCCAACACCCTAAACAAGTCACTTAAAAATCACAAACATTTCAAAGATTAACTAGTCCGTAGTTCATCACTGGGAGCAGGGTGGCTGGCAAAATAAAAAGGCACTTTTCTCAAACCAAGTCTGCATAATAAAAGCCACCATTTTGCATGTTTCCAATGCAACAAACCCCTGCCCCCTCAGAATGAAATGCATGTCCTGAAGAGGACGTTCTGTCCTCTGCGAAAGCGCAGTTCCTGCTGGGCCTGAGACCATTTCCTGACCACACTTTCACTGGCGTCGCTCCAGAACATTTCCAAGTACTTTCCTTGCTTCCAAGTGGTTTCCTTTTCCGAGCTCAACTGGAGTTGTGTTTCAGCTTGCGGTTGCTCCTAAGGCTTGTTTGTAAGTCTGAGTGACGTTTTCACAGTCAGCGATTGAAAACACGCTCTCGGACACTCCTGCGCGGTAGCAGGCCATGTCCATGTCCCAGTGTCCCTGAGACTCCTCCCTCAAGTCCAGGAGATTGTCAGCGGAGACGCATCCTCGCATCCTCCGTCCCCCAGCTGGTCGCTCCATCGGAGCGACTGGAATCTCGCGATCAGGGAGGTCGAGTCTGTCGAAGGACTCTGAGGAGAGGATGCTATCCTCGCTGATCGCGCCGCTAGGTCGGGATCTGGTGACCACCGCGGGTAAGGAAGGTGCAAGCTGATCCAGCGAGCCAAACTCCTGCAGGCCGCCGGAAAACTTCCCATGCCGCTTGAGGATGCCTTTGCGGTGCGGCGCCGGCGACGGGTTCACGAGTGTCTGTTCGGAGCTCTCCGGAGAAGACGAATAATAGCCTGACTCGCTCTCCGAAGGCTTCTTCAGGATGCCTTTAGGAGGCGGAGGCAGGACAGATGGCGCCAAAGTGTTCTGGCTTTTCTCCTCCAAGGGTGTACCCTGGGAGTCACTTGGCGCTTTTTGTTTCAGGCTGCCCCGCTTTTTTAGAATTCCTTTTGACGGCCGAGGGGCTTCCTGCATGCTTTGCGAGACATTGTTTTCTTTGCGTGACCTGCGTATGGAGCGCTGCCGCTGGACTGGTTCACCTCCGGCGGCGCCGCTGCCTGTCCGCAACAGGCAGCGCATCTTAGAACTGCTCTCCAGAAGAGGACGAGAGGTGCGGCGTAGCCAATCCGCGATGCGAGTCGGCCCACCGGTTGCGTGTACTGGCTCCTGATGCACAGCTGCAGGCTCGTTCTGAGCCAATAGAGGGAGCTGATAGCCCCAGTTGAGCCACCAGTGGCCTGCGATCTCATCCAAAGTAGCTCTGCGTGCAGGGTTTACCATCAGCATCCAGCGGATCAAACCGCATGCATCTGTGGGGCGACAAAAATAATTAGGATTGATAGTACAAACGTACAACCTACAACAGGGACCTGCTTCAGGAGGGCCACCTTCCAGCAGAGTTTAGCTCTAGGCTTAAGTCAGCTCACCTGAGCCAACTAAACCAAATATCTTTAGGATCACAAGCTAAAATGTGCAGGAAGGTATCTCTCAACGTGCAGGACTAGACACCCCTGGCCTACAACATCACAGATGGCATTCAAATCTTTCAGTAAGGGTTGGCAACGTGAGGGACTGTTGGCAATGCAAAGCAGGTGTATCCACGTGGCACCACTTCAAAGCTTTACGTAACTATGCAAATAATCAGCAAAACCATGTTTTGACTGCTAATAGAAATTAAAGCCTGGGAGCACAAACAGTGAAGAGTATCCCAATAGCGTGTCTCCCAACCCTGATCCTAGAGGCACACCAAATGTACACATCTCCAAACTCTTCCCAATCAAACACAGCTGATTCAACTCATCAGGTTGTTAGTAGAGACTCCAAGACCTGTAATGGATACTGTAACTGTAACTGTTTGTGTGTCTCCATGAACTAGTTCATGTAACTCCTGATTCTGCAAATGTAGGGACATAGCTAAAATAAGATGCATGGAAGACCATGTAAGGAATCGGACCTCTTCAAAAATGTTAGATCAACATTGAAACCAACACCATGGTGACTAGGCTCCAGCAATAAAATTGCTGCCGGTTAGAACTTGACAGTTCCGGAGGGACTCAAATTTATGAGTGCCATAGTAAACAGATGGAAGGCACGCAACTCAGTGTTATCTGCTAAGAATAGATAAGCTCCATCTATAAAACTGCTACATGGCATGTTTCAAAGAGTCAAGTTTGGACCTTTGACAAACATAGTAAACCATTTTCATGCCTCAGGTTATATAGGGCAAACGTTACACAAAAGATGTCACTTGAGTTTCGGTTTTCATCCAAGACATATTTTAAGAGCCTCACCAGAAGTTTTGTTGGGTTTGCGGTAGTTTCCGGTGCTGATCTGCTGGACTAAGTTCTTGTGGTCTTGTCCGTCAAAAGGCATGGCTCCATGAACCAGGGTGTACAGGAGGACGCCCAGAGACCAGCTGTCCACCTCGGGTCCTCTGTACGGCCGGCCGTTCACGATCTCGGGTGATGCGTAAAGAGGACTACCGCAGTACGTCTGCAGGAACTTATCGTCCTGGTACAGGTTTGACAACCCGAAGTCAGCGATCTGAAAAACAAACCTTCGATCAGTACTTGTCATCTAGCGTCCGTTGACCTTTCGCGGTGCCAGTTTTATAGCTGAAAGTAGATTTATGCTGTTATCTCAATCAAGTTTTATGACCTCTGGTTTAATAACGGCAGGGAAAATCGAACTGTCAGAGATAGCATTCCACGCAAACTATGAAAGTCTCAACAGAAAACAGCTTAGGAATCGAAGGTCTGTTTAGCAAGCCCATTCAACAGTAGGACAGGTTTGTCCAATCACGATCCTGGAGGGCCACTATCCTGCAGAGTTTATTTCCATTCCCAATGAAACTCAAAGTGAACAAGGTCTTCAGCAGTTGGTTCTCAATCCTGATCCCAGAGAACCCCCAACATTCCTGCACATTTGAAGTCTTAGAGTCTTTACTAATGAGTTGAATCAGGAGTGTTTGATTAGGGAGATATCTAAAATATGCAGTGTTGGGGATCTCCAGAACCAGGATTGGGAACCACTGGTCTTCAGGATTGCTAGAAACATGCAGGCAAGTGTGTTTAGGGCTGGTTGGACCCAAACTTGGTCCTGGAGGGCCACTATCCTGCGGAGTTTAGCTCCATTCCCACTGAAACCCAAAACTAATCAAGATCTTCAGCAGTGGTTTCCAATTTTGTTTCTGGAGAACCCCCAACATTCCTGCACATTTGAGGTCTTGGTTGAATAAGGTGTATTTGATTAGGGAGATGTCTAAAATATGCAGTGTTGGGGTTCTCCAGGACCAGAATTGGGAACCACTGGTCTTCAGCATTTCTAGAAATATCCAGGCAAGTATGTTTAGGACTGGTTTGATCTAAACCAGGGGTTCATCTTCATTCCCAATAAAACCCAAAACTAATCAAGATCTTCAGCAGTGGTTCCCAATCCTGGTCCTGGAGAACCCCCAACACTCCTTTAAGGTCCTGGAGTCTTTGCTAATCTGTTGAGTCAGGTGTGTTTGGGGAGATATCTATGTTGGGATTCTCCAGGACCAGGATTGGGAACCACTGGTCTTCAGGATTACTAGAAACTTCCAGGCAAGTGTGTTGAGGCAAGTTGGAGCTAAACAGCCCCTGATCTAAACTCTGTTGCCATTCTAGGAGCTAGATTGGACTTGGATTCTGAAATAATTTTTCTAAAACAAGGATTTATTCTGTTCATTCTTAAACAAGGTCCATTGAACCAGTTGTAAAACCTTCACAAATTAAAAATCTATTCGGTCCCAAACTTACTTTTATATTGCCGTTTTCGTCCAGCAAGATGTTCTCCAACTTCAGGTCGCGATGAACAATTCCATTCTGTTGGGAAAACAGAAAGTTTAGTTGGGTCCAAGTTTTTATCTTTCTTGTCAACCAAACGCAAGCTAATGAGCGCAATTATTTGCAAAAAGTTTAGTCTATTCGCATTGGAACCTTTTATAATATTGCTATTGGTGTCGTTTTATAAAACCAATCACGGTTTTGAGGGTTTCACCATTGGTTTTCACTTGAATAAACGATCAAGTGATCAACACTGTCTGGTGTTTGGGAGGGAATTTCACTTCTTTTTAATTTCAGTTTCACTCTTAAACAAAGGACTAGATGACTAACGCATCACGAAATCCCCAGGCTTTCCTGATTACGCCAGCATTCCCAAGCCGCGACAGCACTGTGACTCGGGTTCAGCGCGATCACCTGCTGCCCTCTTTTAACTTGCGACGATCTCTAAATAAGGACACGGCGGGAGCGCGCGGGTCGCGTCAGAGCTGGAATGCCAGTCATGCGTGATTGTGTTTCTCAGCAGGAGGGCGAAGCGCGTCTCCCTTCACCTCATTTAACATGGCCACAAAAACAGCACCACGCCTGCAGCTCTTGCGTATCTCAAACATAACCGTATTATCATGCTAAACACTCTCTTTGAAGCCAAAACATAACTGGTTGGGCATCTCCTGGGTTTGTTTGTTCTCCTCATGCTCTGTTGTCTTGTTGGGTTTTGCGTGTGCTTGTGTGAAACTCGAGTGTTTCTGTCTCTCAGACGCTGTTCAGCCATGTGGAGGGTAATGTGTGTTATGCAATCCCGCGTTGGTGCGCCGGTGGGTTTGTGGCTGACCCCCGTTGAGCACGCCCCAGTCTTTGGCTGGTTTTACAGACTATGTGAAATGCTCACATGACGTTTGACTAATATTTAGCCTCCCTGACCTCTCGGTTGACAGATATCTGTTAAGACGGACTGTGAGGTGAAAACTGACATGTCTCTGAAACCCTGTTATGCAGCTATAACAAGTAAAATACCTCAGAATATTGCCATTTTTTAATGTAATATTCTTGTGGTTGTCATTTTTATGAATTATTTATTTATACAATTTTTATTTCAGCCTTAGTTAAACTCAACAAAAATGAATATATATATATATATATATATTATTATTATTTTTTTTTATGTAATTGAAATTACAGCAGTTTTACTTCACTTAATATGATAAAGTTTTTAAAAAATATTTTGAATTCATTTTTTCATGTTTTTAATTTTAATACGTTTTAAATTAGAAGTTTGAGATTGTAATTTTGTTGTTTTGGTCATTTTTAATAGTTTTTCTAAATTTTTCATTTTAGTACTTAAACTTATTATTTTTTTAGTTATTTCACTACTTAGAATTTACAAAAGTTGCAAAATAAAAGACAACTGGAATAAAATAATTTCTTAATTATTAATAATTACTAAAACAAAGATACTTAATTACATCAGTGTTATTTAAGTATAATTGGTATGCCAATACAGTTTCTATTAATATTTTGCATTTTTACATTTAATATTGTAATTTAGTTTTCTTTTTAATTTTATTTATTTTTAAGTATCATTATTTTGCTAATACATTTTTTATTATTTTTTTTTTTTTTAAATATTTTTACATTCAATTTATTTTTGTTGTCATTTATTTAGTTTAAGTACCATTATTATGCTAATAGTTTATCAACTAATTATTAATAATTAATAGTTTAATTAATTTTCTCTCTCACATTTTCTGTTTTCATTTTAATTAATTGTTTTTTATTTAAGTTTGTAATTTTTTTCAGTTTACTATTTTTTTAATCGCCGTTATGCTAATAAAGGTTTTACATAATTAGAATTTTTTAGTTTTAAATTTAAGTTTGTAAATTTGTTACAAACTAATACAATTTTGTCAATTTATTTATTTGTTTTTTATTATTTGTGTATACAGTTTTTTCAGTTTTAGTTTTTTGACTATGTCAGCATTTTTGTTTTACATTTTACATTTTATTTAAGCTTTTAATGTTTTTATTAGTCAGTATACCGCTTTCATGAATTATTTATGATGGCTGATATTATACATCCGTTTTACTTTTAAAAAATATTAACATCAACAAATAAGCTCCAATCTGCCAATCTAAATATAGTATTTATTGTATTTGTAAAACATTTTACTATAGAAAATAACTATACAGAAACAGAAAAAGTTACAAATTACTATGGATTACAAAAAGTAATCTAAATTCTCACCCGATGGCAGTACTGGACGGCAGAGACGATCTGTCTGAAGAGATGTCTGGCTTGGCTCTCAGAGATGTGCTGTTTGTCGCAGATGTAGTCATAGAGGTCTCCTTTACTGGCGTACTCCATCACGATCACGATCTTGTCCTTGTTCTCAAACACTGAAACACACAGCAATCACACATCAATCATGAAGACAGTCAGGCCTGTTTTTCACATCACATTTTCCCTCTCATGAGAACGAAGGACGAGCAGGTTATGCTAACGAGGCCAGCGGGTGTCCATTGTGGTGCGCTGAAGCGCGCTAAAGAGGTTTTTGGGGCTCGTCTCGATTACATAACGAGAACAAAGAGCCTTGCGTGCCGATCTCTGCTCCGCGTGAATCCGTACCTTCATAGATGCTGATGATGTGCGGATGACTGAGAGACGACATGATCTCGATCTCACGCCGGATGTGGATCAGGTCCTGCTCATCACGGATCTTCTCCTTACGGATGGACTTTATGGCCACCTGGAGAACAGAACCAAACACAAATAACTTAATACAAACATCGCAGACCTTCAGATTCAATCTGAGAAATATATCAATGACTTTAATCAAACTAATTTATATTCACCAATATGCTTTTACCGATAATCAGTCAACTCCTAGTAAAACTAGTCAAAATGTAGTTAATTATAGTTTTTGTTTGAAATATACATTTAATAATTTTAATTTATATTCACCAAAATGCTTTTAAATAATTTTATTGGCAAATTACAGTTACGATAACCAGAAAAATGCTTAATATCGGCACCGATAATCGGTCAAACCCTAGTAAAAACTAGTCAGAATGTAGTAAATTATAGTTTTTAAAAACAAATTATATCCATTCGTTAATTAACATTCACCAATATGCTTTTAAATATATTTTTTTTTGGAAAATTACAATTACGATAACCATAAAAAAAGCTTATTATCGGCACCGATAATCGGTCGACCCCTAGTAAAACTAGTCAAAATGTAGCTAATTATAGTTTTTTAAAAACAAATTATATCCTTTCGTTAATTAACATTCACCAATATGCTTTTAAATAATTTTTTGGGGGAAATTACAATTACGATAACCATAAAAATGCTTAATATCGGCACCGATAATTGGTTGACCCCTAGTAAAAACTGGTCAAAATGTAGTTATAGTTTTTAAAAAAATATTATTTAATCATTTTAATTTATATTCACTAATATTCTTTGAAATAATTTTATTGGCAAATTACGATTACCATAAAAATACTTAATATCGGCACCGATAATCGGTTGACTCATAGTAAAAACTAGTCAAAATGTATTTAGTGATATTTAATAATATTTAATCATTTACTTACATAAATGTATTTAAATCACCAACATATTCACAATGTGGGTTGCTATACATGTAACATTAGCAATATTTATTTTGTAAATATAAAATAAAAAAACAATTTAAATATTTAACATATTATGACCACTAATATTAAACAAGTTAATTTTAGTCGATACTATAGTCATACATTTAACAAGGTTTCATATTAATAGCACAGATGTTTTTAACATATAAAACAATTATTGATATTATATTATATTATATTAATTATTATTAAATATTAATGCAAGCATTTAATATTATTTTTACAATGTAGGCTAATCGTTAATATATTTAACATTATTTCATATTAGCAGTAATTATTAAATGCTAAATAAAAGTAATAATGTAAACAGTTAGCATTAATACGACTAATAATATGTTAATTACACTAATTCTACTAAAATTAAATGTCAACTATTTTAAAGCAATATATATATATATATATATATATATATAACGTTATTACGATTAACACTGCTGATTTATTATATAGTAAACAATTAAGCATTAAATCTAAATATTTAACAATTAATATTTACAATGTTAGTCGTACTTAATTATATTTCATTATAAAATAATACCATACGTGTTATTAATTATATTAATATAGTATAATTATATTTAACATTATTCAGTATACCTTAATAATTATTAAATCTCAATTTAAATACATTTTAAAATACATATCAATGTAATTTAGAGACGTATGATCTCAAAGATGAATCTTTAAAGCCACAGAAAATTAATTAATCATGAAATTTGCTTCAGAAGAACCAGCAGAGCGAGTCTTGCGTCAATCATTTGTCAGATGGATCTTGCGTAAACTCCTCATATTGAAAGCCATATTTACACAAGGGCCATTTCCTCAGAAGCTCTCAGTGAAAGTGAAATCCGCAGCGCTGTGATTCAGTGATTGTGCGATTTCACACTTTGGCCGATGTGCGACAGACGTCAGGGACGCACTGCTTTAGCATATGAAGGCCACCCTTTGTCTTTGCGTCTCGGGCCGCTTTTGTCCCTCTTTTGTGAGCGTGATGCAGGAATGCGAGTGTCGTCAGACATGCTTCACATTCCTGCGGCTCTATGTATGTGTTTGTGTGAGAGACGCGTCTCCACAGGTCAACGATGTCCAGCAGGTGGACAAACACGACTCAGTTTACACACATCCGCTCTGGCGCACAACACATACACAAACATTTTTTTTTTAAAAGGCATGGTTTTTAGTACAGGAGTGAAACTTTGCAGATGCTTCAAGATGCCCATAATGCACATCGGTGATTTTTCACAGATTTTCTGCTATTACTTTTCAAGAGATATAAGCATTTTCGTGTCTGGGTCATATGGAGCAGCATTAGTGTCAAAAATACTTGTTAAAGCATCTATGGAGGTATATTAGTGTCAGAAACATATTGAATTTTGTTGATGAACATGATTATTCTAGTCATTTTTTTAATTCATTCATGTCATTTCGTAACAAATACGTAGGTTTTCATAAATTTAAGCAATCATGAATTGTAAATGGGGTTAATATTGGTAATTCTCCGATTGTATGTTCTTATAAATGCCATATAATTATATTTTATTTAATTACTTATTTTAGTAAGATTTACTTAATTTTTTTAATTGAAAACAAATAATAAATGGAAAAAATATTACGACAAGATAGATTTGATAATAAAAAAACACCTCTTTTTTATCTTACCTTTTACATCTTATATTTTGTAATGATAAAATTATCTTACACAACACATGTTTTTGTAACAAGATGGATTTAATAATAATAATAATGAAAAACAGCCGTTTTATATCTTAAGTTAAATATAAATTAAATACAATTATTACTTGCAATTATTACGGATTTATTCTCGGAGAGCAGAATTATTCTCATTGAAATGTTACAAATATTAACAAACAAATACGTGTCATTTTTATTTTTATTTGAAGTTGAACTAATTAAAAAAAGAATAATAATTACAATTTTAATTAAATAATAAACAATAATTATTATCTTACACAACATATAAATGTCAGTATTTAAAAAAATAAAATAAACAAGATTTAGTCATATTAATTAATAAGCGATAACAGTTATTATTTTACACAACCATATAAATCTCAGTGGTTTTTTTTTTTTTAATCTTAAAGATTTAATAATATTAAAAACACACCTGTTTTTATATCTTCAGTTAAATATAAACTAAATAAGGATATTAGAAATATTAATAAAAAATCTACATTTATAAAAAAAATATATTAATTAATTATATCTTTAGTTAAATATAAATTAAATAAGGATATTAGAAATATTAATAAAAATCTACATTTATAAAGTAAATATTAATTAATTATACCTTCAGTTAAATATAAATTAAATAAGAATATTAGGAATATTAATAAAAAATCTACATTTATAAAAAAATATTTTTGTAATTAAATAATAAACAAAAACAGTTATTATATTGCACAACCATATAAATGTCAGTATTAAAAATAATCTTAAAAAAGATGTAATAACATAAAAAACAGCTGTTTTTATATCTTCAGTTAAATATAAATTAAATAAAAATATTAGAAATATTAATAAAAATATACATTTATAAGAAATAATTGTAATTAATTAAAACAATAACAATTATTATATTACATTTATTATATAAATGTCAGTATTAAAAAACATCTTAAAGCAAGATTTAATAATGTTAAAAAACAGCTGTTTTATATCTTCAGTTAAATATAAATTAAACAAAATATTAGAAATATTAATTAAAAAAATAGATATTTTTAATTAAATAATAAACAATAACCATTATTATCTTACACAACAGATACAAGTAAATATTAAAAAAAAAAAAAAAGATTTAAAATAAGATTTAATATAATTTAATTTATATTGTTTTAATATAAATTAAATAAAAATATTGTTTTCTTGTTGGAAGAATATATATATATATATATATATATAAATAATATTTATATGTTTATTTATTTTTTTTTTTTTGGAAAACACAAATCATGCCAGCCAATGACATTGGTTAAAAATAAATAATTTAAATATATATTTTTTTAATATTACATTTTTTTAATTAGTACTAATTATTTTCAATTATATTCTTTCATTCAAAATTGTTATTAAAACAACCATTATTATCTTACACAACATATACAAGTAAATATTTTTTTAAAAAAAAGATTTAAAATAAGATTTAATAATATAAAAAAACACTTGTTTTAATATAAATTAAAAAATATATAATATATAATATTTATATATTTATATGTTATATATATATATTTATATGTTTATTTATTATTATTATATATATAATTATTATATATGTTTATTTATTTTTTGGAAAACACAAATCATGCCAGCCAACGACATTAAATGTTAAAAATAAATAATTTAAATATATATATATTTTTTATATTAAATTTTTTTAATTATTACTAATTATTTTCAATTATATTCAAAATTGTTATCAAAAAAAGTATTTTTTAAAGAATGTTACGGTTCTTTTTACTTATTTTATTATAATTAGTTTTGTTGTTTTGTTTTGGAAAATGTTGTAGTTGTGATACAGTGCTGTGATTTCAGTGGTTGCGCATGCTAGTCAAGGTTTTGTTTGTTTCCGTCGAGCGGTGGATGTAAACGATCGCATGCAAATGAGCCGCTTGTGTTCGCTTCATTTCATTTTCCATCATTTCCAGAGCGCTGGAGTTTGTCACGCTTTAATGGCTTCGCTTTCGCTTATCTCGGTCTCAAACAGGGAAGCAGGAAGTGAAAACGTGACCTTCGGAAAGGATTTGTCAGTCGGTATCGATCTGGGGTTTTCCTTCGGCGTTGGCCAGAGTTGATCCTGAACACATTTACTGGAAACAGAGCAGGTTTCTTCGAGAAAGAGCTCAATAACTCTCAGGACTCATTGTGTTGCGCCGCGTCACTCGCTTTGTTTGCTCCGTTTTTCAGGAAGGACGCTATTATTGTCCTCTTCTGAGGAAAGAGAGAGTATGTGGGCGAGTCGAGACGCGTCTGACCTCCTTCGATCCTCACAGATAACTGACATAAACACACTTGATGTTCCTGATAACGCGCTCGTTTTAGCTTCTTCAGCTAAATAAACTGACGCTTTTCTTCAGAACTAGCTGTCTGTAGGACTTTAACCGTCATAATGCCGTCTAAAACTGTGTCGTTTCCACATTTTGAGTACTTTGGATCAGGAGAGAATCATTATTTTAAATAAAAAACAATCTTGATATTCTTAAAAAGAAAAAAAAAAAAAGACATTTATCTACGGAGGTTTTGTTTTTAAATGCTAATAATAATTTTGAATGAAATAACTGAGTAATAAAACAAGTAATATATTAAAATCAACGTAAATCTTTTTCAAATGTAATGTCGTTGACTGGTATGTTTTGTGTTTCTAAGTTTTATTCTTCCAACAAGAAAACAATAATATTTTAACAATTATTTTTAACTTCAGACATAAAAACTATGAACTAAAAAATATTTTTAATTACATGATAAACAATACAAATTATTACTTTTATTTATTTATTCATTTTTTTTTTGAAAGAAAAATAAAGCAAGATTCAATATTGTTTTGAACAGGTGTTTTTTAAATCTTAAGTTAAATATTTAAATAAATAATAATAAAAAAACAACTTTAATTATTATTTTTTTTAAGAAAAATAAAGCAACATTCAAAAACACACCTGTTCAACAAAAAAAAAATTAATCTTGCTTTATTTTTATTTTAAAAAATAATAAATAAAAAGTAACATTTTTTATTGTTTATTATGTAATTAAAATTGTATTTTTTTTTAAATAAAATTAAATTAAATATTTAAAAATTGAGAAATTAAATTTTAAATAAAAATAATTATTTATATTTTTAAATTAATATATTTAATTGAAAACAGAATTCTTACCTTAGAAGCACAAAACACGCTAAAAAAACCATTTACATTTTTTACATTTTAATATCTTCAGTTAAATGTAAATAAAAATATTGTTTTCTTGTTTTAAAACTTTAAAAAAGTTCAACATTTAGTGTTTTTTTTTTATTTAATTTATATTTTACTTAAGATTTAAAAAACATGTTCAAAAAAATATTAAATCTTGCTTTATTTTTCTTTCAAAACAAATTAAGTAATAAGTTTTATTGTTTATTATGCAAATAAAATTGTAATATTTTTTTTGTTTACTTAAGTTAAATATACATTAAATGTAAAAAAACATACATTTTATAATAAATAGCATAATAATACGGTTTTCTTTTTGGAAGAATAAAACTTTTTTTTTTTTTTGCATTACATTAAAAATTGTTTAAAATTGTTTAATTATTATTCATTATTTTCAATTATATTACTTTATTCAACATTATTATTATTAAAAACATAATTAAGAATGTCAAGGTTGTTTTTATTTATTATTATTATTATTATTATTTTATTTATTATTAAAAAAATTATTTATTTATTATTATTGTTTCCAACAAGCGGCGGATGTAAATGAGCGCATGTAACTACATTTTAATAACAAATAACAGCTGTTTTTATGTCTGAGGTTAAAAATAATTGTTTAAATATTATTTAAACAATGTGTTTTGTGCATCTAAGTTAAGAAAAACTAACTTTATAGCAGATTTTTTTTTGTTTTTAGTTCATTTAAAAATGTTATTTTAAAATATACATTCGAATAATATGCATTTTCGTTTATAGTTCATTTAAAAAATAATAAATGTGCTAAGTAAAATACATTTTTCCTTGTTTTAAGCAAAAATCTAATTGATTTTACAATGCAAAAATACGCACTACGTTGTTTTTTTGTTAGTGTTTTGGTGAGTGAATCAGCCGACAGACGTGATATGAGTGTATTTCATGTCGTGTCTGAGAGACAGAGGTTTGGTGAATGTGAGGCGTGTCGCAGGAACACAGGACTTTCTCCGTTTCCTGGTTGTGTTTGCAGCAGCAGCAGCAGGGAGTGGCGCTTCATTATCATTCCTGCTGTTCACAGCCACGCATTGAGCTTATATAACACCAGACAAACACCACACGCTACAATACACACGCTAAACCACCTCACATACGTCAGGGGTCAGGGGTCAGGGGTCACGCTTCAGCACAAAACCAATGTCATTTGTTTGCTTTAAGAACAACAAGCCTGCTTTTAGGAGCGCTAAGTTCACTACGGTTTTAAGTTCATCACACAAATCCTCATTACTGACATGTAGAATATACTAAAAAAAAATTAAATAATGTTAATTTACTGTGAAATTAAATCAAATATAAAATACATTATTATATATAGAGAGAGAGAGAGAGAAAAAGAGTAAAATAAGTTATTTATAAAATGAAAATACATTATTATTATTTTAATAATAATGATAATGATAATAATAACATATATTATATATATATATATATATATATATATGTTACTTTGCAGGTGTATTCTACATTTCAATAATGACAATTTTTGTGACGAATTTTAAAATTTTATTAATTTAATGGTTCTAAAATCATATTTATTAATAATTTTTTTTATAAATAAATCATAATTTTTTTGAATATATATATATATATGAAATATAATAATAATAATAATAATAATAATGTATAGATATATTTTAGAAATACATCTTTAAAATCTTTTAAAATATAATTAGTATTATAATTATAACTTAAAATCTTAAAAAAATAATAATAAAAAAAAATATATATATTAATTAAAAAAACTTTTACGACCATTAAATTAATACTATTTTTACATTTGTCACACAAATTCTATACATATATATATATATATATATATATATATATATATATATTATTTTTTTTTTATTAAAATACATTTATATATATATATATATATATATATATTGTTGTTTAAGTTGTTTATAGAATATTAGAATATTACAATTATAGAATATATATATTATTTATCAAAATATATTAATAAACAAATCTGTGTGTATATATAAATTTTCAATCTGATTTTAGGACTATTCAAATAATACAATTTTTAAATTCGTCACACATTCTTATTACTGAAATTTCATTTATTTATTTAATTTATTGTGATATTAAATAAACAAACAAATAAATAAATAAATATATATATATATATTAGCAAAAAAAAAAAAATATATATATATAAATATATACAAAAAATATACAGAGAGAATATATATATGTATATTTGTTATTATTTATAAAATATATTAATGAAAAATATGATTTTAGAGTCATTAAATTAATACAATTATAAAATTTGTCACAAAAATTGTAGAAGTCATGTAGAATACACTTGTAATGTTAATGTATTGTGATATTAAATGAAAGTGTAAAATATGTTGTTTACAAAATAAAATCTCTATATATACACACACATTAATATAATATAGAAATACATTTATACAAAAATATATAAATATTTTCTAAAATAAAAAAAAATTAAAAAAGTGTGCTTTTAAAACCATTAAATTAATACAATTTTACATTTCGTCACAAATTCCCTTTGCTAAAAGTTAGAATAAACTTGCAAAACGACGTGTGTGTCCTTGTGAAATTAAAATATAGAGTGTAAAATGTTGTCATTTATAAAATAAAATAAAAACACAACTTTTTAAAAGCACAATTACAATTTTAAAAAAAGAGCGATAAGAGTAAGCACTGAATAAATCGTTCAGAGTTAATTGCGTTTAATGATCCTGTCAGTTGCAGCTAAAAACAGGCTTGACTTTCTGACCCGCACGTGTTTTGCAGCGATTAGGTGTTCATCAAGGCTGGTTTCAAAGAGAATATGGAGTAATGTAACAATAGTGAGACTGACTCAGCCCTGTAAAAATAAGCCAGGTCCGCTTGTGAATCGCTGTGGGCTATTTAAAGCTCTTTGCAAAGGCTGGGCGGCTCCACAAAACCTGTTCATGTTTACTGACACCGACAGAGAGAAAACGTCCCTGACTCACAAACACAACTGACACACTAAAAAAACACAGTTTATATCGGCTGATGAAGGCCTGAGCAGTTACAGCTAAGCTCTGAATGATAAAAAACACCTCCATAATGACATAAAACTCAAATAAAACACACAAAAAAGTGCTTAAAACCTGCAGGAAAATAATAAAATATTTTTTTTTACTATTTTTAAAAAAATATAGTTTCATTATTTAATTGCATATATATATATACAAATATAATAATAATAATAATAATAATAAATAATATTATATAGATGTATTTATAAAAAAAATATTAATTAAAAAAACAGCTTTTAGGACCATTAAATTAATACCATTTTTTAAATTTGTCACAAAAATCACATACATATATATATATATATATATATATATATATATATATATATATATTTAGGATCATTAAATTAATAATAATACAATTTTTTGCAGGAAAATCAAAAAATATTTCTTACCATTTTTAAAAATATTGTTCCTTCATTATTTTATTATTTAGTATATATATATATATATATATATATTTAGGATCATTAAATTAATAATAATACAATTTTTTGCAGGAAAATCAAAAAATATTTCTTACCATTTTTAAAAATATTGTTCCTTCATTATTTTATTATTTAGTATATATATATATATATATATATATATATATATATATATATATATATATATATATATATTTAGGATCATTAAATTAATAATAATACAATTTTTTGCAGGAAAATCAAAAAATATTTCTTACCATTTTTAAAAATATTGTTCCTTCATTATTTTATTATTTAGTATATATATATATATATATATATATATATATATATATAAATATATAATAATAATTATAATAATATTATATAGATGTATTTATAAAAAATATCTTAATTAAAAACTGCTTTTAGGACCATTCAATTAATAATATATATATATATATATATATATATATATATAATTAATTTTTATTATTTATTTGTTTATATTTATTTGTTGTTTATAGAATAACTATATATGTATTAATAAACAAACCTGTAAAATACGTTATTTATAAAAATAAAAATACATACTAAATGTATATCTAAATAAATATAGAAAATAATAATAATAATAATAATATAGATGCATTTATAAAAAAAAAAAAGTGTATTAATTTAAAAAACTGCCTGACCAGTTGCAGCCTAGCTCTGAACGATAAAAACACCTCCATATTTACATAAAACACACAAAAACACACACAAAAAATGCTTAAAAACCTGCAGGAAAATTAACAAATATTTTTTCACTATTTTTAAAAATACAGTTTCATTGTTTAAGCGCATTATTGATTCACTCCACGCATTATTCGTGCACCGTTTAGTGATTAATATTGTTATTTATCGCATTAATGATCTCTCTTACCGTTCTACCGGAGCGGTCCACTGCTTTCTTCACGCGTCCGTACGTGCCTTTCCCGAGCGTCTGCAGGAACTCGTACCGGTGTTTGAGGTTGTGTTTGTGATGGTGCCGCTTCACCGCCTGACGCTTGGCGGGCGCGACGCCCGGTTCAACCGGAGCCCCGTCGCACTCCATGAGCCGCTACACGCGCGAGATCAGCCGAGGAAGAAGAGGAGGAAGACGGCGGTGACGTGCGCTCATGTCCGCGTACAGGTGAGACAGTGAGCGCGCTCCGATCATATGCACTGAGGAGAATCCAGTGTGGGCGGGGCTACGCGGCGCTGACCGTAAGTCCCGCCCCCTCCCCGTCTTCTGTCGCCTGCGGTCTGGGTCAAATCCCGCGGGTGGGCGTGTCTACAATGTAGATCTGTTTTCGCGTTTATGGTTTGTGGCCCTCTTAAATCGCTGGGGGTATATCTGTAGCAATAGGCAAAAATTCATTATATGGGTCAAAAATAAAAAATAAAACATATTTGCCGTCTTTATTTGAGCCTCTAAATCTAGCACTCTCTATTCTATTTCTGTTCTTAACAAACAAAAAAAATAAAAATAAGTAGATAAATAAACAAATTCTCTACTCTATTATTTTTTTTTTTGTCAACTATCTTTTCTGTTTTCTAAAAAAGAAAAAATTCTATCTCTGTTTTTTCTTCTTTTCTAATTTTTTTCTAACATTCTTTAGTTTTTTTCTAAAAAAAACTCTATTATTTTTTGTCATCTATCTTTTCTAAAAAAAAAAACAAAAACAAAACTTTTTCTAACTTTCTATTCTTATTTTCTAAAAAAATAAATAAAAATAAATTCTCTACTCTCTTGTTCTTTGTCATCTATCTTTTCTAAAAAAAAAAAAACTTTTTCTAACTTTGTTTTCTTTTCTCTTCTAAAACAACTTTTTCTAACTTTGTATCTTTTCTTTTTTTTTCTTATTTTGTTCTTATTTAAAATTCTCTACTGTATTATTTTTTGTCATCTGTCTTTTCTTTTCTAAAAAAAAACTTTTTCTAACTTTTTTTTGTTTTCTTTTTTTTGCCACAAAAAATATCTTGCTATTTTATAATTAACATTTTACACTCTATTTTACTTAATATCACAATAAATTAACATTAACACTACTTTGCAAGTGTATTCTACGTTTCAATAGTGAGATTTTTTGTGACACATTTAAAAATTTTATTAGTTTAATGGTTCTAAAATCATATTTTTGAATTAATGTGTTTTTATAAATAAATTAATTTGACCCTCTTAAGTCGCTGGGGGTATATTTGTAGCAGTAGCCAAAAACTCATAGTATGGGTCAAAATTATCGATTTTTCTTTTATGCCAAAAATCATTATCATGTAAAGATTATGTTCCATGAAGATATTTTGTAAGTTTCCTACCTTAAATATATCAAAACTTCATTTTTGATTAGTAATATGCATTGTTAAGAACTTCATTTGAACAACTTTAAAGGCGATTTTCTCAGTATTTAGATTTTTTTGCAGCCTCAGATTGCAGATTTTCAATAGTTGTGTCTCAGGCCAAATATTGTCCGATCCTAACAAACCATACATCAACGGAAAGCTAATTCATTCAACTTTCAGATGAAAAACTGAAACTTATGACTGGGTTTGTGGTCCACGGTCACATTTATGATCAATATTTTCCACTCGGCAGGTGTTTTTGCGCTTCGCGTGACGTCCACACGGTGGCGCGGGAATATTTTTTTTTCCCATTTCAGCATTGGGCTTGACTGATAAAACTGAAAGTTTAAACTGGGAAGTGGTGTTTTGGGGGAATTTTAGACTGAAAAGGTCCGTTTTAATGCTTAAATTTAATTCACGCCATTTTGACCTGAATCAAGCCCTTGAGAGATAGAAAATGTCGTCTAACGAGTAGAGAAAACCTCTGTAAAACATTACAAAACGTGTATTGAGAAAATTAGGTGATGCGCGATCTTTATAGGGAAGTTTTTATTAGCGTTCGATTCAAAATGGCGTCTAAGCGGGCTAATATGACCCACAGAGCACAAAACCAGTCATAATAATAATAAATAAGCTACAATCGATCATTTTTACCTATATAATGTATTGTTGGCTGTTGCTACAAATATACCCATGCTACTTAAGACTGGTTTTGTGCTCCACAGTCGCATATATATGTCAGGTAAAATCACATTATTGATCAAACAATTGCTGTTATTTAAGCTAGTTGATTTACCTATTAGCAGTCAGCATTTGAAGTTGATCGAAAAAGTTCATCAAACTTGTCCTAAGACTAGAACGGCTATTATTTTCAGTTTTTAGGACAAGTTCGGTCATCTTACATGGAAAACATCTAGTTAACAGCGTTTCGCGCCTAAATCTAATTTGTTTATCGCGCCATTTTGACGCGAATGGAAAACGGCACTCTGTGAGAGAAACTGTGTACATGTTTCCAGTAGAGAAAAACGCCATAAAACATTTGTCTTTTGACAAAATTAGGTGATATAGAAACGTATTAATTAGCGTTTAATCAAAAAATGTTGTCTGAGTGGACTAATATGTGACCCTGGACCACAAAACCAGTCATAAGGGTCTTTTTTTATTTTTTAAAACATTTTATTTTGTATTTTTATACTGCTTTTTTTATACTACTTGCTGAACAAATAAGCTTTCCACTGATGTTTGTTATGATATGATAATATTTGGCCGAGATACAACTATTTAATAATCTTAAATCTGAGGGTGCAAAAAAAATCAAAACATTAAGAAAATCACCTTTAAAGTTGTACAAATTAAGTTCTTAGCAATGCATATTACTAATCAAAAGTTACATTTTGATATATTTACGGTTGGAAATGTACAAAACATGATGTTTACCTAATTTCCTAATGATTTTTCCCATAAAAGCAATACTTTTGACCCACACACGGTTCAGGTAAAATGTCATTATTAATAAAAACAATGCTGTTATTCTATCTAATTAGTCTTTTTTTGTGTGTGATCTTTGTAGCTGGTTAATTTACAACGTGATATCAAATATATATTAGTGCGTACATACACTACCAGTCAAAAGTTTTTGAACAGTAGATGTTTTTTTTTACTATTTAAAATAACTGCTTTCTATTTGAATATACTTTAAAATGTCATTTATTCCTGCGATTTCAAAGCTATTTTTCAGCTTTAGAAATCATTGCTGCTCAAAAAAACATTTATTATTAGTATTATTATGTTAAAAACAGCTTAGTGTATATTGTTTCAGCTTTCTTTGATGAATAGAAAGAATAGCATTTACTGAAATAGAAATCATTTAAAAGCATCCTTGTGAAAAAAAAAAAAAAACAATTCTATATTTTCTTCCCTAAAAAAGATACTTATTCCAAGCTTTTAATTAGTGTATAATGTCACAAACGCTTTTTATTTCATATAAATGCTGATCTTTGGGCCCTTTCATCATCAAAGTTTTAAATATTGATAGTACTAATAATAATAATAATCAGAAATGTTTATCAGAATGAATTCTGAAGGATCATGTGACATTGAAGACTGGATTTATGATGCAGAAAATTCAGATTTTAAAATATATTCAAATAGAAAGCAGTTATTTGAGAAAAATTACAGCTTTCGCTGTACTTCAGATCAAACAAATGCAGGCTTGGAGAGCAGAAGAGACCTCTTTAAAGCAACATTAACGTACAAAATGGAAAGATTTCGACTGCTAGTGTATGTAATATACCTATATTTGGTGTATATTTATGTAAACGGAACAAAAGCAGTGATTTAACCACTAGAGGTCGGCAGGTTACCACAATACACACTAGCTATGCTATCCGTGTAGTGTACACTAACTAGTGCGTGCTCTTTACATGGCGTTTCTGCGAATGTGACTTAGAACACTTTGCTTCACAGAAGCAGAGAACATCATGAGGATTAGCCTACACGACTTTTTCAGAGTTGAAACAGAGTAAAAATGAGATTAGCGTTAGCTAGATGCGTTTAAACGCTATAACCAATAATAATAATACGTTATAAAAGGTGTGCGGTGACACTAAAGTAACCGTATTAGTTATTTAACCGCGTGTTTCCCTTAAGAAAACGCACTTTGTTTATTGTTTATGCTAGCCTAGTCGCTAGCCCGCGCCCCGCAGACTTCATTTCCCAGAATGCACCAGTGAGGCCCCGCCCACCGAGCGTCGCTCTAGCCAAATGGACGGGCAGCGGCGGCGGCTGGCAGCGCAGAACTGCCGTCTTTGGGCTGAAAAGTGAAACATTCCCGACGCGAAGCGACGCAAACACCGGGGTTATCGATGATCGACGCTCACCCGCGGGGGGAAAAAGCCGCCGAGCTCAAACAGCGACCCGGTTCGGCCTCCGGTCCGCGCGAGCGTGTGTGTTTGCCGATCCGAACCGCATCCGTCAAGTCTCCGGAGCGCCCATATCGGTCCGGTTAACGGGAGGAGGCTGTCGCGTGTGTGTGTGTGTGTGTGTGTGTGTGTGTGTGTGTGTGTGTGTGTGTGTGTTAGTGAGTAAGTGAGTGAGTGTGTGTTGATGCACTGACACACACACACCGCCGGTTGTTGTTTGTTGTTGTTGTCGTCGGTTCTGATCCGGGCCTCTGCAGAATCGGCGGGCGCGTCCCCGCGCGTTCGGATGGCTATGTGACGCGGGCTCGCGCACTGGGTCTCGCTCCGGGATCAGGATGGAGAACCCGCAGAAGAACAGCCCGCTGGTCAGGGACCTGACCCGAGCCTTCAGCCACTACAACAAACACAACCTCTTCTTGAAGAAGAACCTCAAGGAGACCCTCGCCTTCTTCAGGGAAATCCGACAGAACCACAGCAACACCTGCGGCACACCTGGACTGGACACAAGTGAGTCCGATATCACACCGATAATGTCAAAAATGCTGAAGGGATATGACTTAAAAGGCTTAAAACCGAAACAAAAATACAGGCTAACCTACAATATGAGTAAATGCACTGTAAACACACTGTAGTTAATGCTAAAGTAACATTAAAAGTGATATCAAATGCTACAATACACGTTTAAAACTTTTCTCTTATATATTCAGTTAAGTGTCGTTGTCTGTTTGGTTAAAAGCGCTCAGATGTAAACCTGAAAATATAAAAATGCAAGCTAAGTCAAAAAATGAATAAATGCTATCGTATAAATGCATTTACAAAAATTTGTAAACCGTAATTCATGCTAAAATAATAAAACTAAATGCAAATTAAGTGGCAGTAATAAGTAAAAGTGACTACTTTTAGAAAAGAAATGCTTATTGTTGTTATTTATGCACTTGGTTATGGTTGTTTTGTTATATATTCAGTTAAAATTTTGTATTTATTTATCGATATTTAATATTACATCCCTAAATATGCATAATTAATCAACACATTTGAGTGGTAAAAAAAGTAAAAAAAAAAATACAAAAAAAATGTGTGTGTGTGTGTGTGTGTATATATATATATATATATATATGTGTGTGTGTGTGTGTGTGTGTGTATGTTTTTTTTTTGTAAATAAATAATAATTATTTTTTTATTTATGCATTTGAATTTTTTTAGATATTTTATTTTCAATTAAATGTTGTTATATTTGGTTAAAAGCACTAATACTTAAATCTGAAATATAAAAATACAAGCTACATTAACATATGAATAAATGCTATAGTATAAATACATGTTTAAAAAAATAAAAAACTGTAATTTATGCTCAAATAATAAAACTAAATGCAAATTAAGTGGCAGTTATAAGTGAAAGTGACTACATTTATAAAAGAAATATGTGTTGTTGTGCATTATGCACTTAAATGGTTATATTTTGTTATACATTTAGTTAAATTTAGTTAAATATTACCAATATTTAATATTACATCCCTAAATATGCATAATTAATCAACACATTTCTGAGTGGTAATTTTTAAAAAGTTAATTATATAAATAAATAAATAATAGTAGTAATAATAATAATAATAATAATAATAATAAATATATATATTCACAGTTGTATTTTTTTCAACTTGTAATGTGTTGCTATTCTAGTATTTATTGCAATGATTTGTTTATTTTGTATGTTTTTAATAATTTTGTTATACTTCTTTTAAAATTTGTAATATTTATATTAAGACTTGAAATTTTCTATTCTATATATATATATATATATATATATATATATATATATATATATATATTTGTAAATATTTTAAATTTTTTATTTATGCATTTGAAAAATTTGTATTTTGTTATATATTCAGTTAAATTTAGTTATATATATTTGGTTAAAACCACTAATACTTAAACCTGAAAATATAAAAATACAAGCTAAATTAAAATATTAATAAATGCTACAGTATAAATAAATTTTTAAAATATAATTCATGCTAAAAATAAAACAAAATGCTAATTAAGTGACAACAATAAGTGAACGTGACTATATTTAGAAAATAAATGTGTTGTTGTTGTTGTTGTTTATGCACTTAAATGGTTCTATTTTGTTATATATTCAGTGAAATTTTGTTATATATTACCAATATTTAATATTACCTCTCTAAATATGCATAATTAATCAACACATTTCTGAGTGGTAAAAAATGTAAGATCCGGCGACCCGATAACACACCGATAGTGTTAAAAATGCTAAAGGAATGACTTAAAAGTTTTAAAACCGAAACCTAACACGAAACAAAAATACAAGCTCATTTAAAATATGAACAAATGCACTGTAAACACACTAAAGTAATGTTAAAAATGATAAATATTAAATAAAGTTGACTGCAATGCACAAAGCAATGATGTATTGTTATTTATGCATTTGAAAGCAGTCAAACGTAAACCTGAAAATATAAAAATACAAAAATACAAGCTACATTAACATATGAGTAAATGCTAAAATAAAAATGCTATCAGTAAATACATTTTTAACACTGTAATTAATGCTAGTCATATTAAAAGTGCTAAATATTCAATTAAAGCTAATTCAAAAGCGCTCAAATGTAAACCTGAAAATATAAAAATGCAAGCAAAGTTAAAATAGGAATAAATGCTATAGTATAAATACATTTTTAAAAGTTTTTTAAACTATAATTCATGCTAAAATAAAACAAAATGCAAACTGAGTGACAGTAATAAGTGAAAGTGACTACTTTTAGAAAAGAAATATGTGTTGCTGTTATTTATGCACTTAAATGGTTATTTAGTTATATATTCAGTTCAATTTTGATATATGTTTGGTTAAAAGCACTCAAATGTAAACCTGAAAATATAAAAATACAAGCTAAGTAAAAAAAATAAATAAATAAATGCTATAGTATAAATACAAGTACATTTTTAAAAAAAATGTCAAACTATAATTCATGCAAAAATTAAATTGCAATTAAATTGTTATATTGTTACATATTCAGTTCAATTTTGTTTTTTGTTTTTTTTTTGTTAAATATTACCAATATTTAACATTACATGCCTAAATATGCATAATCAACACATTTCTGAATAGTAAAAAATGGTTAATTATATAAATAAATAAATAAATATAAAAATATGTATATCTGTGTATATATTTTTTAAAGTTTTTAATAATTTTGTTATACTTCTTTTACATTTGTAATTAAATATTTATATTAAGATTTGAAGTTTTCTATTCTATATTAATAAATAAATTTTTTATTTTTTTATTTATGCATTTGAAATAATTTGTTATATATATTCAATTAAATTGTGTTATATATTTGGTTAAAAGCACCAAAACTTAAACCTGTAACAATCTAAATCAAAATATGAATAACTGCTTAAATATAAATATTATCAATACAATCATAAAAATATGATGTATTATTTATGCATTTGAAAAAGTGTTTTTTTTTTTTTTTTTTTTTTTTTTTGTAATTTTGTTATATTTTAGCTATATAATTAAAATATGAATAAATGCTATAGTATAAATGCATTTAAATATATATATATATATATAGTAAAACTATAATTTGTGCTAAAATAATAAAACAAAATGCAAATTAAGTGACAATAATAAGTGAAAATGTATTATTTATGCACTTAAATCAGGGCTGCCCAAACTCGGTCCTGGAGGGCCGGTGTCCTGCAGAGTTTAGTTGCAACCCCAGTTAGACACACCTGAACCAGAAAATCAAGCTCTTACTAGGCGTTCATGAAACTTCCAGACTGGTATATATATAAATAAATAAATAAATAAATAAATAAATAAATAAATAAATAAATAATACTTTTGTTATACTTTGAAAATTATAATTAAATATTTATATTAGTTTAATAATGTTTTTTTTTTTTGCTTTTTAAAAAGTGTATTTTTTTGTTATACTTTTAAAATAGTAATTAAATATTTATATTAAGACTTGAAATTTTCTATTCTTTATTTTTTGCAAATAAATTTTGTAAGCGCTTTCCATATATTATTATATTACTTATTGTAGTACTTTAATGTTTTTTAGTCTTTTTGTTTCATTTTTTCCCAAATTGTAATTAAATATTTATATTAAGTCTTTAAATTTTCTAATTTAAATTTTCTTTTGTATTATTTTTTTAATGAAATATATTTTTATTAGCTTACAGATAGTAGTTTTGGAAAATTTAGCACTTCACGTTCACAATTTTATTATTATCTTTTCAGTGAATTTTTAATTGTAAGGTTTTTATTCCACATTTTATTTAACTTTGGTTTTATTCTTCAAATAGACCGTTAATAGACTTAATTTTGTCATCAGGTGACTAAAAAGCAGTGTATATCGGTTCGAGATATCGGTTATCGGTTGAACAGCGCTGTGCGTTTACTGTTTCTGTGTGCTTGTGTTGTGTTTGTCCTGCAGCAGGTTTCGTGTTAAAAGCTGAAAATGTCTCAAACAGGATTTAGTGCAGAAATAAGCAGCTTAACGGCTGTGAAACAGACTCACATTCAGCTCAACCATAGAACTAAACACTCCACAGCGCTTTAATGAGGGCAATCACACACTTAAACACACTCTTTCTCTCTCACACACACACACTCGCGTATCACCACCAACTCAAAGCACAAAAATCAGGAAATATATTTGATATTAAAAAAACAAGCGTACATTAAACCCCTGTTGCATTATGATACTTAGGGGCTAAGCACTGAAGGTATTCGTTGGCGTTCTTCTTCCGTTTCTTCCGCTGTTGAGTCTGTGGCAGCCCATAGATCCGTTTGCAGGAAAGTTGTGAAATTTGGCACACAGATAGTGGACATTCTCAACATTAACTGTAGCAAATTTGGAGTCTCTAACTCAAACTCTCTAGCGCCACCACTTGTCCAAAGTTTCACTATTTTTATGCCAATAACGTTTGAACCATAAGGCACAGAAGCAAAATTATTTTGATATTTTAATTTTTTTTCCCTCTGATTCCATGGCTCATGCCGAGTCAAATAGACACCAAAATGTAAAAATCATAATGTTTAGTTTTTTAGGTTTTTTTGTTCCTAAAACCTACTTTTTTTTTTTTTTTTTTTCTCGAACTCCTCCTAGACCTTTAGTCTGATTTTCACCAAATTCAACTCGGATCATCTTCAGACCATGCTGGCAAAAAGTTATTGATTTTGTGTCGATACACAAAGCAGTTTAGCGCATCACCAAGTTTGCCGGAAAGATGCCAAACTGCACTCTAGCGCCACCACTCGTCCAAATTTGTGCTATTTTTATGCCAATAACGTTTGAACCATACGGCACAGAAGGAAAGTTATTTTTAATTTGCTTACATTTTTTTCCTCCGATTCCTTGGCTCATGCTGAGTCGAATGGACACCAAAATTAAAAAATCGTAAGGTATAGCTTTCTGCTATTTTTAATGTCAGCCTTTTTGTGCGTCGACCATTTTGAATTATATCGTAAAAAGCTATATTTTACAAACGCATTGACGTACCGTTACAAAACTTGGTATGGGTCATCAGCACATAAGTTTGGGTGTGGCTGACTTATTTCACAGGAGTCACCTTTTTAGACTCCTGAATCCTTTTAATTGCCGAAATTTTGATAGTAAGTGCCATAAAAATGCCAACAAAGTTAGTATATTTTCCCTTAACACATATGAAAATGTCTATATCTCCGAAACAAAATGAGATATTTTCAGCAAATTTGGCACACATATGTGTGGGGACACTCTAAGGACCCATAAAGAATTTAGTGGGATTGCGCCTCTTGGTGGCGCTATAATTGAACAAAACATGAAATTGCCATTGACCACAATGGAGTATTATGATATAAAGTGCTACATTCTTACCTTCTTGGTGCACCATTACGAAACTGTGTGTGTACCATCGAAACAGTGACCTGAAAGTGCTCAAGACGTTTTGAGACAGCGCCACCTTGTGGTCAAAAGTGATAACCGGTTGTTTCCATGATTTTCCACCCGTTTTGACTAAAATGTCTTTAGTTACTCATTGCTGCTGGTCTGGTGCTTCCCTTGCCTAGTGCTTGGCCTCGTAATATTCTTTTAAAATGGTGTCTGAACACATTTTTCCTCTAAATTCTCACTCGAGGAATCTGTGTCATGAGTAAGTGTCAGAAATATGAGCAGTGTAGTGTGTACAGTCGCTGCATTGATGTGGTAATGTGTGTGTAAGTAGGTGCGGATGTCGTCCTCTTTCCTGTAACAGAGGAGTTTTGCTCGTTGTGAAGCAAGCTTCCTCTGGTTTCTCAGTGCTTCGATCAGACTCGCTGACGTCTCGGCATGCTCTCACGACATCACCGCGTGACCTTTGACCCCTCTTGCATAACCCCTGCCCTTTCCCTGGACATGTTTGCGTGTTTCTGTGTTTGTGTAGATCTGCTGTGATTAATATTGATTCGCGTCCCGCTCCTCAGGCCTGTCGCAGCTCGTCTGCCGCTCGAGCTGGTTTTGGCCAATCGGAGCGCGGGAGGTTCTGGCCACGCCCCTCACGAGCAGCATGTAAACACACGTCCTGCAGGAGCTGAGCTTCAGATGCTCGCCTTCATTATCTGCAATCTGCTGTAAACAACATCTAAAAGGCTTTTGCAGTTTTGTGAACTCATGTTCACAGCAAAGACATTTATTTTTTGCACAATTCTGTTACTAATCATGAACGCTACAAAATGTTTTCTACGTATGTGTGTATATGTAGTTACATTTATTGCACAATTCCATTGCTAACTATTTAATTGCAAAAAGGCAGAACGTTTCCAGAAACAGTCCGTGGGTTTTTGGAAACTTTCTGAAAATGTGGTACACTTTTGGAAAGTTTCTGGGCTTTTTCTGGTCCCTTGCAACCCTTGTAACTGAATTAGCCACTTTAAATGCTACATAACATTCATATATGTATCATTTTAGTTATTTTTTGCACAGTTTCGTGGCTAATTGTTTGACTGCAATTTAGCAACTTTAAATGATACAAAACTTTTATGTATAATTGTATTGCTAACAGTTTAGCTTTAAATGCCATGAAACATTCAAATATATAATTGTATTTATTATTTTGCTAATTATTTAGTATTTAGTAATTGAAACTGCAAATTAGCATCTTATATAATATGATTTATTTTTTGCACAATTTCATTGCTAATTATTTATCTGCAGATTAGAGACTTAAAATGCTACAAAACATTCAAATATATCATTGTATTTATTTTTTGTGCAGTTTTGTCACTAATTATTTATTATCTAATTCTTTAACTGCAAATTAGTGACTTTAAATGCTAGCATTCATATTTATAGTTTTATTTTTTTTTTGCCAGATTTCGTTGCTAATTATTTAACTGCAAATTACCAAGTTTTGTGCAGTTTTGTTTTAAATTATTAACCCACAAATTGTCAACTTAAAATACTATTTTATTTTTGTGCAAATTAACTGCTAATTGTTTAACTGCAAGGTAGCAACTTTAAATGCTATAAAACATTAATTTCATTTGTTTTTGTGCAAATTAATTGCTAATCGTTTAACTACAAATTAGCGTCTTTAAGTGCTACAAAACATTAATATTTATAGTTTTATTTATTTTTCGCCAGATTTTGTTGCTAATTATTAACATACAAATTAGCAACTTTAAATACTATTTTATTTTTGCGCAAATTAATTGCTAATTGTTTAGCTGCAAATTAGCGCATTTATATATATATATATATTATATATATATAATTTATTTATTTATTTTTGCTCAATTTCCTTGCTAATTATTAACTGCCATTTAGCAACTCTAAATGATACAAAACTTTTATATATGCAAATTAACAACTTTAAATGCTGCAAAACATTTTTATATTTAATTGTAGTCATGTTTTACTCAATTTCGTTGCTAATTGTTTAACTGAAAGTTGGCAACTTTAAATGCTAGACATTCTTATGTAGAATTCTATTTATTTTTGCACAATTTCGATGCAAGTTGTTTAACTGCAAATTAACAAATTTAAGTTCTACAAAACTTTTTTGGCACAATTTTGACGCAAATTAGTGGCTTTAAATGCTACAAAGCGTTTATATGTATAATTTTATGTATTTTTTGCGAAATTTCATTGCTAATTGTTTGAATGCAAATTAGCAACTTAAATTCTACAAAACATTCTCATGTAAAATTTTATTTATATTTTGCACAGTTTTGTTGTTAATTGTTTAACTGCAAATTAGCGGCTTTAAATGCTATAGAACATTTAAAATATTTGATTGTATTTATTTTTTGCGCAATTTCGTTGCTAATTATTTAACTGCAAATTGCCGACTTTAAATGATAAAAAAACATTTGAATATATTATTTGATTTATTTTTTGTTGCACCATTTAATTGCTAATTATTTACATGAGCACTAGCAATTTTAAATGCTGTAACACAAATAATATATATGTATTATATATCTATAAAATTATTATTTTTTTATTTGTTTATTTTTTATTATTTTTAGTTAGTTAACTGCAATTTAGCGACTTTAAATGATTAAAAAATACAAATTCATTATTTTATTTATTTTTTGCACAATTTCGTTGCTAATTGTTTAACTGAAAACTAACAACTTTAAATGCTATAACACATTCATATATAAATATATCTATATATACATATATTTTTTATTATTATTTTGTTACTTAACATTTACATTGCTAATTTGTTAACTGGAAATTAGTTGTCTTAAATGCTACAAAACATTCAGATATATAATTTTATTTATTTTTTGGACAATTTCATTGCTAATTATTTAACAACAAATTACCGACTTTAAATGCTAAAAAAAATTTGAATGTTGTTTACATTTATTTTTGTTGCACCAATAATTGCTAATTGTTTGTAAAAACTAGCAACTTTAAATGCTCTAGCACATTAATGTTAATATTAATATAATTTATAGTTACTTAACTGCAATTTAACGACTTTAAATACTACAAAACATTCATAAACTGTTATTTTTGTGCAATTCGTAGCAAATTATTTAACTGCAAATTTGCGAAAAATACTAATTCGTTTTATTTATTTTTTGCACAATTTTGTTGCTAATTGTTTAGCTGCACTCTAGCAACTTCAAATGCAAATACATATTTATATATATATATATTTTTTATTATTTTTATTTACTTAACTGCAATTTAGTGACTTTATAAGAATGTTTTGTAGCATTTAATGTTGTTTTTTGCGCATTTACATTAATTATTTTACTACAAAAGATTCTTAAGTAAAATGTACATTAAAATATAATTTTCTGTATTTTTTGCGCAGTTCTGATGCTAGCTGTTCGACTGCAATTTAGCACCTTTGCATGCTAAAAGCATATATATTTTCTTTATTCTGTCAGCTGTTGCTGAAATGAAGTATGTTTAGCGTTGGTTCCCTGCTGTGTGTTTGTGGGGTGCTAGCGCTAGCGTGCGGCACAGATTACGCTGTGAGCGGCGTCTGTTGTATAAGGCCGTGACTCAGCAGCGCTGGGATTATGAGCACTTCCTAATAATAACCCAATGACTGGCGGCTCTGTGAGCGGCTCAGAGACGGTCATGAGATGCAGGCCTCAGGACACCGCCGCCGCTGCAGCGCTTGTTTTTCTCTCCTGACGTTACCAACAGCACTGAACGCTCTCATACTTCACATACACTGTTATTCAGACATGCAATATTCAGCATACATATCTGCTGCAGGATTACTTCATAATCATTCACATACTCTTACTGTTTGAATTAAAAAATAACTTTTTTTTTCAGCTTTCATTTTTCATTTCGTTTTCTGTTTAATGTTTTTGTCTATGCAGTTTTAATTATTTTTACATTTCAGTTTGAGTTATACTAGATAAAAACTTAGCAAAAAGCTACATTTTTTTTTATATGTGTAGTACTTATAGTTTTATGTCAGTTTTATATACCTTTTTTAATTTTGTTTAATTTTAGTTAACTTTTTTTTTTACAGTTTTATTAAAGTATAATGACCCTGATTAGGCAAATGTTAACTTTGGGTTCACTTTAGCAAAATTTTGGTGAAAAAGTGTGAAAAACGAATTATTTTTTACTGTATTTTTACTACTTTCTTTAGTTATTTTTAGCCTTTTTAAAGAAAATGCATACAAATTCAGAATTATAGTAAATTAATAAATAAAAGGATACAAAAGTTACAAATATTTTAGTGAAAATATAAGTGTAAAAATGTTTTAGTAAAAATATAAATTACATTTAGATTTTTTTTTTTATAAATTAAGGTTAAAATAAATAAATACATTTTTTTGGGAACTAACTGGTGGATTATATTAAATTAATAAAGAAAAGGATACAAAAGTTACAAATAGTTTAGTGAAAATATAAATTACATTTTGAGTTTTTAATACATTAAGTTGTTGTTGTTGTTTTTGGGACCAAACTGGTGCATGTTTAGTTTTATTGTAAAATCTGCTAAATAAAACAAAAGGCAGTCTTCAGAGACAATGCACAAATATTCAGAATTACACTAAATCTTAATAAAATATTAAAATAAAAATAAATTAAGTATAAAAAATAAAAGTGAAAATGTTTTAGTAAAAATATAAATTGGTAAACATTGCTGTTAAATGTTACATAAGTTCATATGAATATTAATGTTTGAATGTGATTCTTTTTATTTAATACAAATAATTTAATTATTTAAAACATATGTTTTTTTTTTTTTACTGTATTTTACTTCTTTAGTCATTTTTAATATATGACAGTGGTTAGTTTGGTTGAAATGGAGTGAAAAATTTACCTCTTTAAGCCATTTTTCAACAACAAAAAAATATTATTCAGAATTATAGTAAATTAACTAAAGAAAAAAGTATAAAAATGTAAAAAATGTTTTAGTAAAAATATATAGTTAAAATGTAAAGATGTTTTAGTAAAAATATATACGTTTTTTGGGACCAAACTGGTGCATGTTTCATTTTGTTGGAAAATCTGCTGAAAGTGAAAAAGAAAGTAAAAATGTTTTAGCAAAAATATACATTGGTCAACATTGCTGTTAAATGTATAAGTTCATATGACTATAAATCTTCAAATGTGATCATTCCTTTGATTAATTTAATGAAAAAAAAAAACTCCTCTTGATTATTATATGAACCTACATTTTTACTGTATTTTACTTCTTTCTTTAATGAGTTTGAATCTTTTCTAATCCGAGCTAGAAGTTGCTGAAATTTCTCGTGTGTCTCTTCATTTGTCTCAGTCTCTCAGGTCAGCTCAGCTGTAAACTAGATAAAAACTGGACGACAAATGTTTAGTAAAAATATAAATTACATTTTTTTGGGATGTTTTGTTTTATTGGAAAAACTACTAAATAAAACGAAAAGATTAAAAGAATAATTAATAAATAAATATTGCTGTTAAATGTTATATTAAGTACATATGAAAATAAATGTTCAAATATCATTTTTCCTTGCATTCATTTAGAGAAATCTGTAAAAACGTGTCTTGATTATTTAAAAAAATAAATTTTTACTTACATTTACTTTACTTTACTAAATTTTTACATTCATTTTAATCTTTTACAATGGCTAGTTTGGTTGAAACGCAGTGAAAATGTACCTTTTTAAGGCAATTTGCAAAGAAAATAAATAAAATAAAATAAAATAAAAGCCAGTCTTCAGAGAAAATGCATAAATATTCAGAATTACAGTAAGTCATCTCAATAAAATATTAAAATAAAAATAAGGTAAGTATAAAAAAAATAAATAAAAATGTTTTAGCTTTTTTGGCTAAACCGCAGTGAAAATTTTACCTTTTCAAACCAATTTTCCAAAGTACATAAATGTTCAGAATTACAGTACATCAACTCAAAAAAATATTAAAATAAAAATAAAGTATAAAAAATAAAAGTAAAAATGTTTTAGTAAAAATATACATTTAAAATGTAAAAATGTTTTAGTAAAAATATATATATATACTTTTTTTTTACCAAACCACTGAATTAAAACGTTTAAAGTACATTTTTAATATTTTGCAATGGAAATACAGTGAGAAAATTGGCAATTTTTCAAAGAAAATTCATAAATATTCAGAATTACACTATATCAACTAAAAAAAATATTAAAATAAAAATAAAGTATAAAAAATAAAAGTAAAAATGTTTTAGTAAAAAAAAATATATATATTTTTTTTTTTTTTTGGACCAAACCACTGAAGTAAACAGTTTATCTTTTGCAATGGCAATACAGTGAGAAAATTGGCAATTTTTCAAAGAAAATTCATAAATATTCAGAATTATAGCATATTAACTAAAGAAAAAAAGTATAAAAAATGTTTTAGTAAAAATGGTGGTAAACGACAGTTTTGCGAATTTTCTAATCCAAGCTAAAGTTGCTGATATTTCTCATTTATGTCTCGGTGTCTCAGGTCAGCTCAGCTGTATCTCGCTGCCACGTCACGAGGAGGACTATCTGCAGAATGTCGTGGGTAGCGCCCCCTACATCCTCATCCTGGGCCAGGACTGTTCGACCCGCTACCAGCTCCTCAACTGCCTGCTGGGCGAGAGGCTCCTCCCCCTGGGCTCGGAGGTGGGTGGGGCCTGTGGGCCGGAGGGCGGGGCCTGCAGGCGGAGGAAGTTGTGTTTCACGCACGGCCGTCAGACGCGCTTGAGCCTCGCGTTGCCAGGACAGTATGAGCTGGTGCATCAGCTGGCGGCCCACTGCGGACGCTGGGACACTGTGCCGCGCGAGGATCTGGAGATCCAGGAGTGCGAGGATCCCGCGCAGCGATTGGCCGAGCTGGAGATCACGCTTCATCACCCGCTGCTGCAGGTCAGGGCCGACGGGGTCCGCTTCGTTTCTGACGAACGCACCGAACTTGATGAATTCTTGCATTTTTTATTTGCAGGGACATCAGTCCGTTTCTCTCCTCTTTTGGTTCTCCTCTCCTAGTGTTTATGTAACCCTGCTCTGTGGGTCTGGTGCGCTTCACATGACCACCAGTGAAAAAAAAAGCACACTAGTCTCTGCCATGGTGATGTGTGTGTCTCCATGGAGAAAGGAAAACTGTGTCCCGGGAGCCTCCTATAAATACTTAGTGTGTTCGGTCATCACTGAATCCCTTTCTTTCATTAGTTTGTTTGTTTTCGTGGCTGAAAAGAGTCTCAGTGTTTGGACAGGTTTAGATCTCTTAGATCAGACTCGAGTTGGAGTCGGATGCAGGTCACTTTTTGATCAGATCTGTTTTGAATCAAGATGAGACTCGGAGATGAATAAGTCAAATCAGTCACAATTCAGATTGTGAACAGCCTAAAACACTCTCAGTCTGCTGTCAGAATCAAAACCGAGTCAAATCAGTTTCATATAAGACTCATTATGTCTTAGGTTAGTTGCAAATCAGGCCAAAGTCAGATCAGTTTCAATTCAGACTGCAAATTAGGCTTCGGTTTGCTAATAATAGGGCCAAATCAGACTTTTTACAAACATTTTAATCAGGCTCAACCTTAGATGGGACTCAAATCATAGTGAAACCGCTTCAGACTCATTGAGGTCTTGGATCGGTCACAAATCGGACTCTGTTTTGGGTCAGCTCCAAATCAGACTTGGATTAGTCCAAAAATACGGATCATTTTGCTATCAAACTCTGATTAGTTTGAAATCAGACTCAGATTAGTTTCAGATGACTCCACTTCTGATGGGACTCAAATCAGAGTCAAATCGTATCAGACTTATTAAGGTCTTGGATCAGCTCCAAATCAGTCTCCAATTACTCTAAAAATACTCAAATCAGTTTGCTATCAAACTCTAATCTGTGTTTGATCAGTCTGATTTCAAACTAATCAGTTTCAGATCAGTCTTAAATTCGACTCACCTTCAGATGGGACTCAAATTAGAGTCAAATTGCTTCATCAATCGCTCATTAAGGTCTTGGATCGGTTCCAAATCAGACTCTGATTACCCTGAAAATACTCAGATGAGTTGAGTTTGCTATCAAACTCTGATTCGTTTAAAATCAGACTCTGATCAAACACAGATTAGTTTCGGGTCAGTCTTGAATCAACTTCAGATGGGACCCAAATCAGAGTCAAATTAGTTTTGTGTCAGACTCTTTAAGCTCTTAGATCGTTCACAAATTAGACTGTTTTGGATCAGTTCCAAATCAGACTCTGATTACCCTAAAATACTGAGTTTTCTTTCAGTCTGCGACCAGACTCTGATCAAAGAGGATTCAAATCAGAGTCAAATCAGTTTCACATTGTGCTCATTAAGGTCTTGTGTTGGCTACAAATCAGCCTCAGATCACTTCAGTCAAAGTCTGATCTCAGTCTCCAGTTAGTCTAAAAACATTCAGTCTGCTATCAAACTCTGATCAATTTCAGACTTTGAAATTGGTTTCAGATCTGCCTTAAAACAAACGCAACAATGGATGCTTGGATGGACTCAGATCAGAGTAAAACCAGTATTGCATCAGATTTATTGGTCATAGATTGGCTAAAAATCCGATTAGACTCCGATTAGTATCAGATCTGTATTGAATCAGTCCCTGATGCAGGTCACACTTTGGTCAAAGTCAAAATAGTTTTGGATCACAATCTAAGATCAGTTCTAAATCAAAGTCTGATCAGCCTTAAATTAGACTCCAGTTAGTCTAAAAACATTAAGTCTGCTCTGATCAGTTTCAGATCAAATTTGATTCGGTTTGAGTTGAGAGTTGAATCGGTTTCGGATACAGGTCACACTTTGGTAAAAGTCAAATTAGTTTTGGATCAAATTGGATTTCAAATCTGTCTTGAATTAAGCTTTGTCAAGCTTTTTTGTCAAGATGCGACTCAAATCAGAGTCAAACCACTTTCGCATCAGATTTATTAAGGTCCTGCATTGGGTGTAAATCAGACTCATCACTTCAGTCAAAGTTAGGTCAGTCTCAAATCAGACTCCAGTTGGTCTAAAAACGCTCAGATCGGTCTGCAATTAACCTCTGGTCAGTTTCAAATCAGACTCTGGTCTCTTTGGTCAAAGTCGGATTAATTTGTCCAACTAGTCTAAAACACTCAGAAAAGTCTGGTATCACACTCTGTTTCAGATCAGTCTTGGTTTAAATCACATTGGTTTCAGATCAGTCAAATCAGACTCAGGTCAGTGTGAGATCAGACTCTGATTAGACTTGAATTTGTCTTGAATCAGACTCAATCCCAGACGGCACTCAAATTTGAGTCAAATCAGTTTCGCTTCAGATTCATTTAGGTCTTGTGTTGGCTTGAAATCAGACTCTGATCACTTCAGTCAAAGTCTGATCAGCTTCAGTTGATCTGAATCAGACTCCAGTTAGTCTAAAAACATTGCTGTCAAACTCAGATCAGTCAAATCAGACTCTGATCAGTGTGAGATCCGACTCAAACTGGTTTCAGATCAGTTTTGAATCAAACTTGGACAAATCGAATCAAACTTTGCCTTAGATGCGACTCAATCAGACTGTGATCCGACTCGAACTGGTTTCAGATCAGTTTTGAATCAAGCTTGGACATATTTAATCAAACTTTGCCATAGATGTGACTCAATCAGACTGTGATCCAACTCGAACTGGTTTCAGATCAGTTTTGAATCAAACTTGGACAAATCGAATCAAACTTTGCCTTAGATGCGACTCAATCAGACTGTGATCCGACTCGAACTGGTTTCAGATCAGTTTTGAATCAAGCTTGGACATATTTAATCAAACTTTTCCTTAGATGCGACTCAATCAGACTGTGATCCGACTCGAACTGGTTTCAGATCAGTTTTGAATCAGACACTGTTACAGCGTGTGTTTGTTTCAGTCAGTTTTTTCTGCCTGACTCTGTCTTTCGGTTTAAAGCGTGTCGCTGTGTTTGTTGGCTGAAGTCTGCCGTCACACACAGCTGCTAGAATCACGTCTGCTCTCAAATGAACCCCGGCTGTTTTTGGTCCGCACACACACGTTAGCGCAGAGGCGTTAATTAGCGCGGGTTGTGGAGCGTACGCTGGCGGCGGCCGGTGAAATTCTTGCTAAAGCACACACACACACACACACACACACACACACACATGTTTGCATGTTTGATGTGTTTGAATCGGATCTTTGTTGGGGCAGGTCTGATGGGCTCCGGCGGCCGTGTTTGTTCCAGAGAGTCTCTGTGGCTCTTGTGTCAGAGACGGCGCTGACTGACTCTATTGTGCTCGTGTGCTAGCTCTCTTTATTCTCGCTCTGACGCGCCCGCTGCGGATTAATCATACAGCCGAACTTTGACCCGCCGGCTCTGCTGTGTCTTGAACAGATTCCCAGAGGAACGCACTGCTTTATCAGGAGAAACGCTCCTTTACCTGCACTAATTACATCTTATTTGACAAAAATTACTAGATTTATTTGAACAAATATTGACAATAATTTGACCAAATATTACAATTTTATTGACCAAATAAATATAAAAATTTAATTGATTAAATATGAACATTTTATTGACTAAATATTACAATTGAATTGACCAAATATTTATTTACCAAATAAATATAAAAATTTAATTCACCAAATATTAAAATGTTATTGACCAAAAGTTAAGATTTGATTATCTAAATAAATATAAATATCTTATTGACCAAATATTACAATTTTATTGACCAAATTAATATAAAAGTTTAATTGACTAAGTATAAACATTTAATTAAACAAATATTGAAATGTTATTGACCAAATAAATATCAAAAATTGACCAATATAAAAATCTAATTGACCATATTTAACTGTCCTAATATTACAAATTTTGTCAAATAAATATCAATTTAATTGACTAAAAATTCAATTTTATTGACCAAATAAATATAAAAATGTAATTGACCAAATATAAAAATTTTATTTACTAAAACAAATAAATAAAAAAACTATTGACAAATATTTAAAAAATAATATATTTAAAAAATGGACCAAATAGATATAACAAGTTAATTGACTAAAAATTAAATGTTATTGACCAAATAAAGATATAAAATGTAACTGACCAATTATTACAATTTTATTACCTAAATGAATATGCAAATTTAACTGACCAAATATTAAAATGTTATTGATCAAATAATTGTTAAATAAATAAATAAATAAATTGTTAATTGACCAAAGATAAAAAAAATTTATTAACCATATAAACATAAACATTTTATTGACTAAATAAATATTAAACGTTTAATTGAACAAATATAAACATTTAATTGACCAAATAAAAATTAAAAAGTGAATTTACTAAATATTAAAAAGCTATTGACCAAACCAAATAAATATAAAAATTTAGTTGACCAAATATTAAAAAATTGTCCAAATAAAAATAACAATGTAATTGACTAAAAATGAAATGTTATTGACCAAATAAATATCGAAATTTAATTGACCAAATATTAAAATTTTATTGACTAAATGAATATCAAAATCGAATTGACCAGATATTCAGATGCTATTGACCAAATAATTATTAAAAAGTTAATTGACCAAATATACAAATTTTAATGTCAATTGTCCGTTTAATTGATCAAATATGGAAACTTAATTGACAATGCAAGTGGCAAATAATTGACTTTTCAATTGCTTTTATATTTTTATTTATATTCCAAAAAAGGTGGAAAATCTTTTTAGTGTGAAAAACCCTTGTAAGTAAGTGTAATCATTATAATACAGTGTTTAATTTAATGTTCTCGTGTCAAATCTATATATTTAATATAATAGTTTAATTTTGAAATTCAGTGTTTAATCAGCGATTTTGGTCGTAATTTACTTAAATGAACGAATGTGATTTTATGAAACATTGACCACAATATAAAATATCAGAGTTGGCAAACATCGCACTTTAATTGATGTATGAAACTTGTGACTTCGCTAATTGTAGTAATGTTTTGACGTATCAAACGATTATTAAGCAGTTCTACTGCTAAAACAAAGTGGATGTTGTGTTGTGTTCAGGAGGTGAAGATCATGGTGGTCCCGTGTCGCGGCGTGCAGCCGGTGGAGGAGGCTCTGGAGGACTGCAAGCGCGCCATCCTTCCCATCATCCTCTACGCCGCCAGCAGAGACGCGCTGAGCCCCGATCAGGTGAGCGACCTGCGGAAGGTGCGGGAGGCGCTGCCGTTCCCCGTCTGCTTCGTCCGCGTCCCCGGAGGAGGCCCCCCGGACCCCGCGTCCCCCGAAGCGTCCCGCGGCGCCCTCCACAGGCAGCTGCTGTCTCTGGAGCTGGTGGGCGCGGCGGCGGGAAACTGCGCCTGCGGGGCTCCGGCTCAGACGCCCGGGAGGATGCAGAGCGTTCTGGCCGAGGGTCTGGAGCGTCTGCAGCGCGTCCTGCTGCCCTTCACTAGACAGCTGCTGCAGAGCCAACAGGTGGAGGCCGCCACACTCCTGAACGCCGTTCACTGCCGCTGCCTCGACTTCTTCATCAACCAGGTGACCCTCAGAAACACTCCACTGACCTGAGCCACACGTGTCTCTCGAGTAGATTAATGACGGATCGTGTGACGCTGGACACCGGAGTAATGACGGAAATTGACTTGATAAAGCTAAAACAGGAAGTTGCGGAAAGTTTTAAAGGTTGAAGTAGTTTTAAAAATAGATATATAGAAGGATAGATGATAGATTATAAATGTTATAGATTGTTAGCATGTTGTTACCATGAGTAACAAGTTACTATTATGTTGCTGGCCCATTTATAACATGATTAGCTTGTTGTTAGCATGATTAACAAGTTTTTAACACATTTTTAGCATGATTAGGATGTTAGTTTTTAGCATGATTAGCATGTTGTTGCTAGCATGTTTCTAACATGATTTAGCATGTTTTAAGCATGATTAGCATGTTGTTGCTAGCATGTTTCTAACATGATTTAGGGATGTTTTAAGCATGATTAGCGTGTTAACATGTTGTTGCTAGCATGTTTCTAACATAATTAGCAAGTTGCTAACATGTTTCTAGCATGATTAACATGTTGCTCGCATGTTTCTAGCATGATTAACAAGTTACTATTATGTTGCTGGCCCGTTTATAACATGATTAGCATGTTGCTAACACGTTTTTAACATGATTGGCAAGTTGCTAGCATGTTTCTAACATGAATGGCATTTGTTTTAAGCATGATTCACCTGTTGTTAGCATGATTTTACCATGATTAACAAGTTACTATTATGTTGCTGGCCGTTTATAACATGATTAGCATGTTGCTAACACATTTTTAACTTGATTGGCAAGTTGCTAGCGTGTTTCTAACATGATTTAGCATGTTTTAAGCATGAGTAGCATGTTTCTAACATGATTAACATGTTTCAAGCATGATTAGGGTGTTAGCATGTTGTTGCTAGCATGTTTCTAACATAGTTAGCAAGTTGCTTAACATGTTGCTTGCATGTTTCTAGCATGATTAACAAGTTACTAACATGTTGCTAGCATGGTTTTTAACATGATTAGCGTATTGTTAACATGTGTTTTACATTATTAACAGGTTACTAGCATGTTGCTGGCCTGTTTATAACATGATTAGCTTGCTGATAGCATTTTTCCAAAACATTTTTAACATGATTAGCAAGTTGTTAGCATGTTTCTAGCATGATTAACAAATCACTAGCATGTTTCTAACATAATTAGCAAGTTGTTACAATTCATGATTAACATGTTTCTAGCATGATTTGCAAGTTGCTAGCATGATTAGCAAGGTACTAGAATTTTGTTAGCATGTTTCTAGCATGATAAACAGGTTACTAACATGTTTCCAACATGATTAACGTGTTGCTAACATGTTTATAGCATAATCAGCATGTTGTTAACATGCTTCTAGCGTGATTGGCAAGTTAATGGCATGTTGCTAGCATGTTTTTAACATGATTAGCAAGTTACTAGAATGTTTCCAACATGATTAGTGTGTTGCTAGCATGTTTCTAGCATTAATTGACAGTTACTAGCATGTTGCTAGCATGTTTCTAGCATGGTTAACATGTTATTAGCATGATTACCATGTTTTACCATGATTAGGAAGGTGCTATGGTGTTTCTAGCATGATTAGCATGTTTTGGCATGATTAGTGTGTTGTTAGCACGATTAGCATGTTTCTATCACGATTATCAAGCGACTAGCGTGATTCCAGTTGTTATGCTGGTCTAGTGGTGTACTGAATGAGTGTGAATGGATTCTGATTGGTGCACTGCAGGGATGTTGGAGTCTGAAGGTGAGTGTTTTGTTGTTGCAGGCGTTCGATATGCAGCGGGATCTTCAGATCACTCCTCGGCGTCTGGAGTACACGCGTGAGAAGGAGGGCGAGCTCTTCAGCTCCCTGATGGCCATCGCCAACCGCAAGCAGGAGGAGATGAAGGAGATGATCGTGGAGACGCTCAGCAGCATGAAGGAGCAGCTGCTGGAGGACGCCGCCAAACTGCACTTCACCGGTCAGAGCCGCACGCTAATCACAGCACGCTAATCACGGCCAATTATAGATTCAAGATATTCAAAGCGCACTACATCTATGTTTATTCGGTTAGCATTTCTGGATTCATGTCCAATTTAGTTTATTTCATTTTTTTAATTTGCATGATATTTAGCAAAGCTTTTATTTACAACTTTTAGTTTATTTATTTCAGTGTAGTTTATTTTTGATTAAGTTTTTATTCTATAATTATTTTAATTTTATTTAGTTTTTTATTAGAAAAAAGTAAACTACTTTTTTTTTTTATCATTGATCATTTAACTTTAGTTTGTGTTTCATTCAGTAGAATTTTTTTTTTTTAAATCTTAAATTAGCCTTAAATTATTGTTCATTTGGGTTTTATTTCTGTTTTATGTTTAATTTCTCGTTTCGTTTAGTTTGAGTAATTTATATTCCTTCATTGAAAATGAAAAAGACTTTGAAAAGAAAAATGAAAAAGATTCAACTTATGTATTTTTGTTCCATTAATTAAATTTTTTTTTTTTTACTGTAAAAACATTGAACAAATTAATTTGTTCATTTTAACTTGCGTTTAAAATTTCACTTTATTAATTTAACTTAAATTTTCATTAGATTTTTTTTTTTTTTTTTATCATTGATAATTTTGCTTTTGTTTTTTGCCTTAATTTAGTTCAGTTTGGTTTGGTTTTCTTTTTATTGTTTTACTGTAGGTTTAGTTTTTCGTTAGAAACAAAAAGATTTAAAAAGTCTTTAAAATTATTGTTCATTTAGTTTTTGTTTCTATTTTATGTTTAATTTCTCATTTTAGTTTAGTTTGAGTAATAATTCTTTTTAATTTAGTTTTTATGTGTATTTTTATGTTCAGTTTATTTTTTTCATATATTTCATTATATAGTTTTGATATAGTTTGCATTCTATCATAATTTTTTAGTTTAGTTTTTTCATTAATAAAACACAATAATTACATTTAAAGTTGTACATGGGTTAATTTCTTTTTTTGTATTGTTTTAATTTTGCCATTTATTTTTTTTTATCTAAACTAAAAAATAATAAGAAAAAGTTTGTTTTACTGTTATTTTTTTCGTTAGAACAAAAGGACATTCATAAAGTCTTTTTTTTCATAAAGTTATTGTTAATTTAGTTTTTTATATATATTTTGTTTAATTTCCTATATCTGTTTGTTCATTTAATTTTTTTTTTTACATTTTTCATTTTTCATCTTAGTTTACTGTTTCACTTTAGTTTATTTTTAATTCGTTTTCAAGCAGTTTTAATTCGGAAAACAATTTAAAATTTAATTTAGTTTTTATTTCTAAAGTTAGGTTAAATGTATTGTTTGTTTACATCATTATTTTTTAGTTTAGGTTGTTTTATCATTAGATAAACAATTACATTTAAAGTTTCACATAATTAACTTTTTAAATTTTTATTTTTTTGTCATTTTGCCTTTTTTGTTTTTTCAACATTTAAAATATCTTAAATTTTGATTAATTTGCCATTTCAGTTTGGTTTGTTTTTGTTTTTCATTGGAAAAACAACGTTGCCTTTAAAAAAAAAAAGCTTTATCATTGTTCAATTAATATTCTAGCTTTTATTTCTATTTTAAGTTTATCATTTCAGTTTAGTTTATTTCAGTTCACTTGCCTTTTAGTGTTGTTTCAGTCTTTTATGGCTCTTAAATTTCTTCTTTCTTGCTTTTTCAGTTACTTTATTATTTATTATTATTTTCAGTTATCACAAATGTCATGTAGATTTCATGACGTTTTTTGTTAACATCAATAGTTTAGTTTTTAATGAAATAATAGTTAAGTTCAGGTTATTGTGAATTTAAAGGGTTCTTTTATTTGTTACTGTCATAGTAATTGAAGGCCCCGCCCATTTCTGGAAAGGGGGTGGGAGGAGCAGCTCATTTGCATTTAAAGACACACACACATGCACACAAAGAGCAGTTCACAGCGTGTGTGAGGGGAAATCCACTGACAGTTGCTCTATTATTGTGTCAGAGGGAATTCATTATTGTTAATGAGCGTCTCGTGTCTGCTGCTACTATAGAGCACTCAGTATTTGTCTGGTTAACATCACTCTGTGTGTGTGTGTGTGTGTGTGTGTGTGTGTGTGTGTGTTCAGACATCATCATTTCGTCTAACGGCGAGCCAGTGAGCTCGAAGGACATCAAGATGTGCATCAGCCAGATCCAGGACCTGATCGTGGTGCAGCTCAATCAGGCTGTGGCCAACAAGCTCACCAGCTCCGTGGACTACCTGAGAGAGAGCTTCGTGGGCACGCTGGAGAGATGCCTGGGCAGCCTGGAGAAGAGCACGCCCGAGCCCTGCTCGCACAACGTCACCTCGAACCACCTCAAACAGATCCTGAACGCCGCCTACAACGTGGAGGTCACCTTCCACTCGGGCTCCTCCGTCACGCGCCTCTTCTGGGAGCAGATCAAACAGGTAGGTTAGCCACAATGCCCTGCTCCGGCGCACGCGGCTCGGCACGGCTGAAGCGTTTCTCTCTCTCACTCTCAGATCATCCACCGCATCACGTGGGTCAATCCCCCGTCCATCACGGCCGAGTGGAAGCGCAAGGTCGCCCAGGATGCCATTGAGAGCCTGAGCGCCTCCAAACTGGCGCGGAGCATCTGCTCGCAGTTCAGGACCAGACTCAACAGCTCACACGAGGCCTTCGCCGCCTCACTCAGACAGGTCAGAATGTCCTTCATAACACTTTATAGGCCTTTATTATATTTTATAATGCTTCATATCCCTTCATAAACTTTCTTAGCCCTTCATAGCTCTTCATAGCCCTTCATAGCCCATCATAGTCCTTCATAACTCTTCATAGTTCTTCATAGCCCTTCATAGCCCGTCATAACCCTTCTTAGTCCTTCATGGTCCTTCATAGCCCTTCATAACTCTTCATAGTCCTTCATAGCCCTTCATAACTCTTCATAGTCCTTCATAGTCCTTCATAGTCCTTCATAACCCTTCATAGTCCTTCAAAGTCCTTCATAGTCCTTCAAAGTCCTTCATAGCCCGTCATAACCCTTCTTAGTCCTTCATAGCCCTTCATAGCCCATCATAGCCCATCATAGTCCTTCATAGCCCTTCATAGCCCTTCTTAGCCCATCATAGCCCATCATAGCCCTTCATAGCCCTTCATAGCCCTTCATAGCCCTTCATAGCCCATCATAGTCCTTCATAGTCCTTCATAGCCCTTCATAGTCCTTCATAGCCCATCATAGTCCTTCATAGCCCTTCATAGCCCTTCATAGTCCTTCATAACCCATCATAGGTCCTTCATAGCCCTTCATAGTCCTTCATAGCCCATCATAGTCCTTCATAGTCCTTCATAGCCCTTCTTAGCCCATCATAGCCCATCATAGCCCTTCATAGCCCATCATAGCCCATCATAGTCCTTCATAGCCCTTCATAGTCCTTCATAACCCATCATAGGTCCTTCATAACCCATCATAGGTCCTTCATAGCCCTTCATAGCCCTTCATAGCCCATCATAGTCCTTCATAGTCCTTCATAGCCCTTCATAGTCCTTCATAGCCCATCATAGTCCTTCATAGCCCTTCATAGCCCTTCATAGTCCTTCATAACCCATCATAGGTCCTTCATAGCCCTTCATAGTCCTTCATAGCCCATCATAGTCCTTCATAGTCCTTCATAGCCCTTCTTAGCCCATCATAGCCCATCATAGCCCTTCATAGCCCATCATAGCCCATCATAGTCCTTCATAGCCCTTCATAGTCCTTCATAACCCATCATAGGTCCTTCATAACCCATCATAGGTCCTTCATAGCCCTTCATAGCCCATCATAGCCCATCATAGTCCTTCATAGTCCTTCATAGTCCTTCATAGCCCTTCTTAGCCCATCATAGCCCATCATAGCCCTTCATAGCCCATCATAGTCCTTCATAGCCCTTCATAGTCCTTCATAACCCATCATAGGTCCTTCATAGCCCTTCATAGCGATATATAATGCTTCATGGCCCTTTATAGCCCTTCATAATCTGTAATAGTGTTTTATAACACTTCATAACCCTTTATAATGCATCTCATGATGAAGTCCTGAAGTCCTGATGTGTGTGTGTGCAGCTGGAGGAAGGTCACACAGGCCGTCTGGAGCGAACTGAAGACCTGTGGTTGCGGGTCAGGAAGGATCACGCCCCTCGACTGGCCCGTCTGTCGCTGGAGAGCCGATCGCTGCAAGACATACTGCTGCACGGTGAGACACACACTGATCACAGCTGTCCACTGGTGTGTGTGTGAGAGAGATCTCAGTCTGAGTTTGTGTGTGTTTGTCCTCAGGAAAGCCGAAAATGGGCCGTGAACTGGGCCGCGGTCAGTACGGTGTGGTGTATCTGTGTGATAACTGGGGCGGCCGTCACCCGTGTGCCCTAAAGTCAGTCGTTCCTCCAGATGACAAGCACTGGAATGACCTGGCGCTGGAGTTCCACTACACACGGTAACACTTCATTATTATTGTTATTATTCATTGTATTTTTAGTCTTTCCTCATTAACATCCTCTGTGTCCGTCAGGTCTCTGCCTAAACACGAGCGTTTAGTGAATCTCCACGGCTCTGTTATCGATCACTCGTACAGCGGCGGCTCCAGTATTGCGGTTCTGCTGATCATGGAGCGATTGCACAGAGATCTTTACACGGGACTGAAGGTACCGCCGCGACGCCGTCTGTCCGTTTGTCCATCTGTCTGTCAGTCTGTGGTTGTGATTGACGCGTCTGTCTCTCTCAGGCCGGTCTGTCTCTGAAGGAGCGTCTTCAGATCGCTCTGGACGTGGTGGAGGGGATCCGGTTCCTGCACGGTCAGGGTCTGCTGCACCGCGACATCAAGCTGAAGAACGTTCTGGTAACGATAACACGCTTATTTTAGCTTTTTCAGCACCATAAAACTGATGTTTTTCTTCACAACTAGCTCTTCGTAGGACTTTAACCGTCAAAATGCAGTCTAAATCTGTATCGTTTCCACGTTTTGAGTATTTTGGATCGGAAGAATCATTATTTTAAATAAAAAGAGCCTTGACATTCTTAAAAAAAAGACATTTATCTACAGGGATTTTGTTTTTAATAATAATAATAATAATAATAATAATAATAATTTTGAATAAAATAATATAATTGAAAATAATTAGTAACAATTAAACCATTTTAATGTTTTATGTTTTAGTTGTCTGGTATGTTTTGTTTTTTTTGCCAAAAAAAAAAAAATTCTTCCAGTAAGTAAACAAGAATATTTTAACAATTATTTGTAAACTATATAAAAACAAATGTTATTTATCATTAAATTTGTTTATGTATGTATGTATGTGTGTGTGTGTGTGTGTGTGTGTGTGTGTGTGTATATATATATTTATATATATATATATATATATATATATATATATATATATATATATATATATATGCTGACAGAAATGTAATGTGATGTAAAATAATAATTTAAACAATTCTGCTATAAAGTATGCCTTTTTTACCTTATAAGTCCAAAACGCACATTTTGATAGTATTATTTTTCAAACAAGAAAACAATATTTTTATTTAATTTATATTTAACTTCAGATATAAAAACTATAAACTAAAAAATTATTATCTTAATTACATAATAAACAATACAAATTATTACTTGAAATTAAAAAAACTAACTTTAAAATGTATTATATTTTTTTAAAGAACAATTAAACAGTCAAATTTCAAAAAGACACCTGTTTAAAAAAAATAATCTTGCTTTATTTTCTTTAAATAATGTAAATTAAAAGTAATAATTAGTTTATTATGTATTTAAAGTTGTATTTTTAAAAAAAAATATATTTACATATGGAGAAATTCAAAATTGAGAAATTAAATCTTGAGATTTTTTTTATATATACTGACTGACATTAATAGGTTGTGTAAGATAATCATTTTTATTGTTTATCATTTAATTTAGAAAATGTAATTTATTGAATTGAATTTCATTTTATTTGATTAAAATTGATTAAATTTATATTTAACTTAAGATTAGAAAAACAATTGTTCAAAACAATATTAAATCTTGCTTTATTTTTCTTTTCTGTTTATTAATTAATTAAAATTGTATTTTTTTTAACAAAAATAATTAAATTAAATATTTAAAAATTGAGAAATTTAATAAAAAAATGGAAGTTTATATTTTTTTATTTATATTTTTAATTGAAAACAAAAAAAAAAAAACCCTGTTGTTTTGCGCAGCTGGACAGACAAAACCGGGCGAAGATCACCGACTTGGGCTTCTGTAAACCCGAGGCCATGATGTCCGGCAGCATCGTGGGGACACCCATCCACATGGCACCAGAACTCTTCACAGGTTCCCTTAACTAGACCAAACCATTCATATTTTTGAAATAATAAACAACAAAAGCACAAGTAATGTTTCATACTCATATCCTTTGCCTCATACGATTCTCAGAATGATTATCCAAACTGTTCCTTATAATGTTGTGACGCCTAAATTAACTTTTTTGTCATTTTAATTTTTGATTGATGATTGGTTTTAGTTTTTAGTGTTTTCGTCTTTTGTTTGTTTACCCGTAAGTTATGAATTTTCAAATTATTTTAAAATGCTTTAGAACCATTTATTTTAGAATACTATGCGATTTTAATATTGTGCAATAAAATACATTTATAAAAATATTTAAAAAAATGATGAAATATTAATTTTTTATGGTAGTTTTTTTTTTTTAATTGAACCATGAAAATGTAGTCACTGTAACATAAACTGCAGTTTCTGATTGGACTTGCGTTCGTCTGTTTTGCGCAGGAAAGTACGATAACTCGGTAGACGTGTACGCCTTCGGGATTCTCTTCTGGTATCTCTGCTCCGGCTCCGTCAAACTCCCAGAAGCCTTTGAGAAGTGCTCCAGTAAAGACCAGCTGTGGACGAACGTCAAGAAAGGTAAACGAACGCCGGTCACCGGGTGGCGCTACCGCCGCGCTGTAAACTCTGGGTAAACTGTGTGCGTTTGCCGTTTTCAGGCTCGCGGCCGGAGCGTTTGCCCACGTTCGACGAGGAGTGCTGGCAGCTGATGGAGGCCTGCTGGAACGGAGACCCTTCCCAGAGACCCCTGCTGGGCATCGTCCAGCCCAGCCTGCAAAGCATCATGGACCGCCTGTGCGACAATTCTGACCAAAAGAGCGGCAACCTGGAGGACTCGAACTGACGACTTTTTCCCTGCATGCCCCTCTGAGACGTTCTCGTTTTGTGTGTGTGTAAAAAAAATATATATATGGACAAACGTTGCTTGTCTGCCTCTGAACAAACCTGATCACGCGTGTCATATTCACCGCTGCTCGTCACGGATCCTCTAGAGCCCAGAGTTTTACATTGTAGTCGAGTTTGTGTTACAGATGAACTGAAGCGCTGATTTTTAGATGGTGTTTAAACTGGTTTACATTTATCCTGACATGACATTTTTTTTTAATAAAATCATTTGGACCAATTCACTGCTGCACTGCGTTGATTTTTATTTTTTTTTATGTTTTCTCTGCGTGTTTGGTGCACTTTTTACTTATCAAAACAAAACATCCCTCAGATTCATTTTCTTGTTTCAGTGTAATTATTAAAGTATTAACATATACGTACTTTAGGGTTATGTGCAGGTGATAATTCCTACTTCGCTGTTATTGCTATCGTAAGTTAACGTGTTATAAAAACACTATAAAATAAAGAGTTTACTAGTTTTATTGCGTATTTCAGTCAGGCTGGTCTTTGTTTTTATCATTAAAAATGGTCTGATAACATATTAAAAGTCATGTGTTTGTGATGCGATTTACAATTTAAATTCAAACAAACGCTGTTGGTTTGAAAATATACTTCGTTTAATAATTATATTTCCGATTATGAACTGGGTAAAAAGATTGGCGTTTGCTAATCGTCCTTTAACTAACTGATGAATATTCATTAACAAAGTTTTTTTTAATGGTAATTTGTCAACTTTTCCTTATATTAGGGCTGTCAAACAATTAATCGTGATTAATCACATCCAAAATAAAAGTTTTTTACTTCATACATACATACTTCGTGTGTTTACTTTGTATATTTAATATGTACATAAATAAATACACACACATACATGTATATATTAAAACAAAATATTTGTATATATTTATACCTGTATGAAATTTAGATTCTAAATAAATATAAATATTTTAGATATAAATCTAAAATATTTTTCCTTAATCTAAACATGCATGTATTTATATACATAATAAATATACACAGTACACAAATGTATAGTAGGTAAACAAACTTTTATTTTGGATGCGATTAATCGTTTGACAGCACTAACTTTGTAATGCCATTTACAATTCAACTTCAAATGCTGTTGGTTTGAAAAATACTTTTTATAACTACGTTAACTACGTTTAGTAATTATATTTCCCGATTATGAGTTAAAAAGATTGGCGTTTGCTAATCGTGTTTAAGGTTTTCCTAATTTAAAAAAAAAATAAATAAATAAATATATAGACCGTTTTTTGAAATATGTACTAACGTCTGTTTCCTTTTAAATGTTTTGTGAGCGCGCGCTTTACTGAGCAGTGCGTGAGACAGTAACGGACGATTTCTGAGGTGAGATTTGAGGCTTTTCCAAACGTACAAAATAACAATGAATCAAGTTGTTTTAATGTTAATGTCAATATAATGAGAAAAGACTAGCGTGGTCAGTATTGACATACTCGCGCGTCGAAATTATCGTCCGAATTAGTTAACAAAACAATAACTGCGTTTCATATTTCATATCCGTTATGGTCTTTTTAGTTTATTTACTCTTGAAAGTGTAACCTAAGCGTCGTTTATGTGTGAGGTTAAAGTAGCGTTATGTTAATATTTCGATACTTTTGACTTAATTAAATAGACAACGAGTTAGTTTGACATTTTAAACTATTTTTAACATTACAATAACTGTAATTGGCTTCTGTAGGCATGTTTTTAAAATAAATTAACATGACGGAGTCATTTTTTAGCTCATTGGTTTGCCTGACGAAAATTAAACATGGTTTTATTATAGTGAAAGTGTAGTAACCATGTTTTTTTAAAAAAATTTTGGCTGATTGAGCACCATTTGTATAAGCAGAGTTTTACTACAAACTCCATGGTAAACCTATGGAAGTTTATAAAAAAAAAAAAATGATGAGAGGAAAAAAATGAGTTTGCGATAAAAAAAAATAAAGGTTTTTAATGACAAGTGTTTTGATAGGAGAAAACTAGCGTTTTGATGAGAAAAATGTGTATAATATACACACACATTTTTGATGAGGAAAAATATTGTCAAATGTTTTTCTTCCCATCAACATTTTTCCTCAAAACTTAGATTAAAAAATAGATCAATTGTTTTTCAACCGAGAATTTTTTTTGACAAAGAAAAAACGTTTTTTTTTTTTCAGAAGAGAGAAAAAAAGTTTTTTTTTAATGAAAAGTTTGAGATAAAAAAAAAGTAAAATACAATGGCATTTTAGTGCCATGTTAAAAAAAAATCTAAGATTATTCGATAAAATTTGTAATATCTCGAAAAACTATTTAGACTTTATTCTCGTCAATCCAACTTTATTCTAAAAAATATATTTTTACTTTATTCTCATAATTTTGACTTTATTCTCAAAACATTTTAACTGTATTCTCAAAATATTATGACTTTAATCTCGTAGGTGTAATTTTATATATATATATATATATACATTCACTGTGAAAAGATGTTTTCTTTATTACGAAAATAAACAAAAAAATATTTAGACCTTCTTTAAAAAAAAAAAGGCAACGTTTAAGAAATGAAAAAATGTAAAGCTTTTTAATTATTTTTTATTGAGAAGCTAAAGAAAAACAACAAATGAAAAGCTTTTGAAGAGAGAAAGATTTAAATTTTTTAATGAGAGAATTTTATTTATTTTTTAGGAGGATTTTTTTTTTTACTACGCTTTATCCACAATAACCATGTCGTAGTTTTAGCAGTAAAGCCGTGGTTAATTTTCACAAGGGCTAAAATAATTTAGTAAAGCCTTGTTGTAATCAGCCGTGTTTGTTATGCGTTTGTTGTTAAGCGTTTTGTTATGTTCAGCTGAATGGCGACTCCAGTAGATCCTCAGACTCCTGCAGCGTAAGTCAATATCTAAACATTTTAAACAGTTCATCAGCACAGAAACGCATGAAACAAGCGTGTGTTCACTCTCAGATCAGCACCGAAGAAGGCTCATGTCACATTTGTGGAAGTTTCTCCTCGTGATGAAGATCTGCAGGTATTTTCTGTCCGGTTCAAAGGTGAATTGGTAAGTCTAGGTCTTTCGTGATTCATCCGATGCTCTCGTTTCTCAGGACGCACCTACAGCTTCATCCGCTGTGGACTCTGGCGCTCATCTGTCGGTGTGGTCGGCCGGTCTGATCATCAGCAAATGGCGTTCAGCTCAGCGCAGAGGAGTTCGCGCTCGGCTCAATACTGAAGACCCAGAGTACAGACGACTGCTGAACCAGCAGGAGCTCCAGCTCAGATCCACCGTGAGGCTGCAACAAGCGATTATTTTGATAATCGATTAATCTAACGATTATTAGAACGGTTCATCGACTAATCGACGATTATTTCACTGGCTAATCAGTATACTTTGATTTTCAGTTTTTGCAATTAGTAAAAAATTATGTTAGTCATATTCTACATAAAATAAGGTCACTTTAGCGTATTATTACACAATGAATTGGTAAAACTTTGGTTCATTACTTAACATTAGTTAATATGAACTAAGAATGCAGCATTTATTAGTCTTAGTTAATGGTAATTTCAACATTTACTAATGCATTTATAAAAATCACAAGTTGTTTTTTAACATTTGGTAAATGCACTGTGAACTAACATGAGCAAACAATGAACAGCTGCATTTTTATTAACCAACATTAAAAAAACGAATACATAAATGTAATAAATGTATTGTTCGTTCATGTTAATTTATACATTAGCTAATGTTTACAAACGATACCTTATTGTAAAGTGTCAACAAATCATTATACAAATGGATATATTTGGCACACAAGATGAGATGACAGACAGAGAAACTGTCTTATACACATCATTCTGCCTTTTGTAAGTCATACGGATAAGAAACATAATAAAGGTAAGTGATAAGAGGCTCAGTTTTTTTGGATAAACTATTTTATTCAAAATATAATGTCTTAACATACATCATAGGGTTATAATAACCAAAACAGCCCTGAGCTAGATCAAGCTTTGATCTCTGTAAACTAAACTATCACTGTAATGAAATTTTTAATTTTCCCCAATAATAAAAATATTTTCTCACTAGCCATCTACACTGGAGAGAGCTGCTTTATAACAGGAAATCAAGTTGTAATTCCAACTGAAAGCGACAGGATTTTCATGTTAAATACCATAAAGCTGTTTGATTTAAGGCCATCTATTGCATGATGTACTATATGAATAAACATGATGTGAGCGCACATTACTGGAGTAAGTTAACGTTACTGAACCGCAGAGCTCCTGCAAACATCCACATCGTTGTAATCAGATGCATTTTTAACTGCTGCTTTCACACTGTTGTCAGTTTTTGTTGTGTTTATTTCGTTACTGAGAGGAAAGCATGCAATACATTTACATATTCATAGAAACGACGCTTAGATTCAGCTGCATATGCTCTGAAGCGCTCTCTTTTTCTCTTGAATTGCATCCAGGAGGGCTGAATTACAGTCTTGCGCTACAGCGCCACACTGGTCAAACTGCATTATTGCAGGCTCTTACATTAGATCATATGAGATCAGACGACTACTCCACAACAAAAATATTTGTCGACAGTTTTTTTTGTTATCGATAATGTTGACTAATTGTTTCAGCCCTACGCATCATCACTAAAGCTCCCAGCAGTGTTAATTTCGCTGACTAATAATTTTCATCAAAAACTTCGTCAACAGCATTTTTTTCACAGGCGAAAACGAAACGACAACGAACTAGAATTCTTCTTGAACAACAAAAAACTATGACAAAAATCTACTGGCATTTTCGCCAACGGATAAAAACGAGACAAAGATGTTCAGGGAGGGACGAAACTCATTCAGAAAAATCTGTTGCGTAGTAGGAGATTAGATGCGTACAAACCGGCGGGACACAAGCTAAAATACACTCTTATAAAACGTTAAGAAATGTCAGTATGTGGGAGCAGTGCAGACATATGGATAGATTTGTGTGGCTATGGCATTAACTCAAATCACTAGTCACAAAACAAATTAAATAAAGTAATAATAGTTAAATCTAATGTGTTCAATACATGGATGACAGCTGGGATTACAGCAATTACAAAAGGGTAAGTGATGTACTGTATATTTGCAGACAAAAAATAAATAAATAATGCATGAATCAATAAATAAACACATAAATCAAAAAGACGAAGGGAACTTAAATCTACCCTTGATCAAAAAGCAAACTGAAAAACAGGCGAATACCAGTCAAGATAAACAAAACATGTCAATGTATTCCTTTTTTCAAACCAACATCACTACTTAAAAAAAAAAAAAATAATAATAATAATACAAAAAAGCACCACAACAGCAAAAGACAAATCCAAGACTATAAGAGGAACACAATATGCGCACAAATGGAGTTATATGCATTAATAGATTTGTTTCCTTTATGTATTTAATCCCATTTTATTAACCACTGACTTTGCTGCTGACCTTTGTTGATCCAATTCAACCATACACTGCAAAAATACTTTTCTTACTTAGATTTTTTTGTCTTGTTTCCAGAAAAATATCAAAAAAAATTCTTAAATCAAGAAGGATTTTCTAGGAAAAAACAAACAAGCCAAAATTAGGTGTTTTTGCTTCGAACAAGCAAAATAATCTGCCAATGGGGTAAGCAAAAAAAAAAAAAAAGCTTATTTTAAACAGAAAGCAACATTATTTTGCTTACCCCATTGGCAGATTATTTTGACTTGTTTTCAGAAAAAAAACAAGAAAATAATTTTTACTTGTCTAGAAAATCCTGATTTAAGAATTTTTAGATATTTAGCTAGAAACAAGACAAAAAATCTAAGTAAGAAAAGTATTTTTTTCAGTGTACTAATAAGCAAAACTTACTTTATATTAACTAACATTTGTTTTTGTTTTTTCCTCATTGCTGAAGAGTGTTGAATCTTTTCGTACAGTTCTACTGTTCAGACGACAATTTAATTTTCCTTTAGCCTTAGGCTTATTCACTTCATTTCATTTTGGTGTGAAAAAGCTTTTACATTTGCTAAGAATCAAACGTTTTTATATTAAAAACAAACAAGCAAGCCCTGCCCAGATTTAAAAAGTAACACAAAAGTAACGTAACGCATTACTTTCCATAAAAAGCAACTAAGTAACGTAATTGGTTACTTTTTTAGGGAGTAACTCAATATCATAACGCATTACTTTCCATAAAAATCAACGTAATTATTTACTTTTTTAGGGAGTATCGCAATATTGTGAAGCATTACTTTTAAAAGTAACTTTCCCCAACACTGGTTATGAGTACAGGACAACTCACCTCAGTGTGTTTCTGTGTTTGTGTGTTTAGGTGCCGCTGCCGCTGGAGTGCATCATTGAGGAGGAAACGCTGCGGATTCTGCAGGATGTGGAAAAATGTAACGTACAAACACACAAACGCTCAGATGAACACTTAAAGCGAGACACTGCAGGCAAAAACTGTCAAAAAATCAGTCACCTGTCAAATTTGAGATTTTGGGCTTTTTGGTTTGTGTTTTCAGACTAAAAGACAAATTACAAAAAATTTTTGTCAGCAAATTTCCTCATTAAAAAAAAAACAAAACATTTTTTTGGAATCCCAATTTTTTTCTCTCATATGAGAAAAATTTGAGAGAACATTTTTCTGTCCGTCTTCAAAACTTATATATATTTTTTATTTAATTTGTTTTGATGAGCAGAAAAAGAATATTCCCAAATGTTTTTCTTCTCATCAACAATTTTTCCTCAATTTTCTTGTTACATTTTTTTTAAGAGATAAAAAAAAAAATCAACTGAGATTTTTTCTGACAAAATGTTTTTTGACGAGTTTTTTAATGAAAAGTATGAGATGGAAAAAAAAAGTTTTTTGATAAGAGTAAAATCTAAGATTATGAGATTAAAGTCAAAATATTTTGAGAAAAAAAGTATCTTGACTGTTTTCAGACTGGTGGAAGGAAAACATCCAAAAGACACTGTTAAGTGTTTCTTTTATAGCACTTTATATTTGTGTCAATAGATTTTAATTACAATACATATTCTTAAAGGCTGTTTTCTCAAAATGAGTAAAAAATTGTAAAAAAAAAAAAAAAAATTGTCTCTTCTAAGCATTTTCTGAATTATGGAGTGACAAAATGACATCCCTCTGTAAAAAAATTTGACTCTAATATGCCAAAAAAAATTAAACAAGAATTCTGAAACTGACTTCATCCAATGTTTAGGTTTTTGAACCAGAAATGTGTGCAAATTAGTGCAGATTTCAATAAACAATGCCTTGTTTGCATATTAAAACCTAACATTTTAGAAAACTTGTAATACAAATGTTTGCAATGATCAACTGGGTAAGTAAGGTGATAAGTGTCTCGATAAGTGTCTGCAGTGTCTCGCCTTAAACACAGAGTACAATTGATGCTCACATGAAGAGCACAAACATAAAAAAAACGACATTTTCTTTGAAAAAAAAAACGTTTTCCTCTTTTAACAGTTTTCTCTCTCATTTTCAATTAAAAAAAAACTTTTTTCATCATCAAGTGTTTTCCTCCAATCAAAGAACTTTCTTCTCTCTCATCAAATATTTTTTCTCTTCAAAATACATTTCAAAATACAAAAAAACATTTTTTGTAATCCCAATTTTTTTTCTCTGATATTAGACAAATTTGAGATAACTTGTTTCTCTGTCATCAAAACTTATTACAATTTTTTTTGATGAGGAGAAAAAGAATATTCCCAAAAGTTTTTCTTCTCATCAACAATTTTCCCTCAATTTTCTTGTTAAAAAAATCTTTTAAGAGATAAAAATGTGTTTTTCAAATGAGATTTTTAATGAAAAAAAAAATTTGATGAGTAAAATATGTTAAAAAATAATTAAAGAAAAATCTAAGATTATGAGATTAAAGTCGTAATATTTTGAGAAAAAAAACGACTTTATTCTCAAAATATTTCGACTTTATTCTTGAAACATTTCAACTTTATTTAAAAAATATTTTGACTTTATTCTCATAATTGTATTTTTTTTATGACTTAAACTTAAACTTTAAACTTATTAGGCAAAAAGATGTTTTTTTTCTGACCATATTTTAAAATATGTGACCCTGGGGCACAAAACAGTCTTAAGTAGCACAAATATATTTATAGCAATAGACAACAATACATTTATTGACATTTATCAAAATTATCAATTTTTCTTTTATGCCAAAAATCATTAGGATATTAAGTAAAGATCATGTTCCATGAAGATATTTTGTACATCTCCTACCATAATATATCAATTTTAATTTTTGACTAGTAATATGCATTGCTAAGAACTTAATTTAGAGACAATTTAATCATTTTGTCATCCAAAATTATTTTAGCAAACCTTTCTCTCTTGAACAATCTTTTTTTTTCTCCAGGTTTTTCTTCTTATTTAATTTATCCTCCAATTTATCCATACATTTTTTCAGCAACATTTTTTGTCACAAAATTGACCAAAAAAACAAAAAACACACACAATATTGGTCTTTTTCAAAAGGTGCATATTTTTTAAATGTGTTTGTAGGTGCATTTTACCAGTATTTACCATAAGACAAAAAAGGGTATAATACTGTTTTAAATTGTTGTTGTTGTTCCAAAAAAGATTAAAAAGTTTCCGTTTAATTTAATTGCATTTTCGTTTTTGTTTTTCTGAACCAAAAAATATCATACATATTTCCCCTAATTTACAGAAGACACCCACTAAAATGACATTCAGTGTAACAATCTTGTCAGACATATTTACAACAAAAATCAATTTATGACATATTAGAGGATGAATTACTTTCACCCCAAATACTAATTAGTTAAAATTGGCCACTATCCTAGGTTTTATTATGATTTACTCATTAAAATATATTAAATGTTACTGTGTTTTAAATATGTACAAGTGAGAATAAGCATGTTGCTTGAATTTTGACATAAATGTTACACCGAATGACAATCTAACATTATTTAAAATAAATTTTGACATTTTATTCTCCAAAAACATATTTGAAACCTTAAAAGTGGACACTTTACTTACATTTAATGTGCTTTCTATGGACATAAAATCGCTTTTGTACAATTGTTTTGATGTGGACATCTTTTGCCATTGACCCATTTACAAAACTATAAAACACAGACAAAAAACATATTCTTCTCTCTTATAAAAAAACGTTCTCTGTTCAAAAACATTTACGTAACTCCACCTGTTATATGACAACAAATGCACTATGAAACCTGTAATCTGATTGAGTCTTGATTACAGTGTCCATAACCTGGACAAAGGAGTGGAGCATTAGATTTCATGCTATAGCGACACCTGGTGGTCGAGTTTGGTTTTGTTTATGGATAGCTAGCATTTTTTGTTGAGGACTTTTTATGACAAGTTTATAGATAAAAAGCAAGTATAAGGAAGTAAAGTATTTTGATAAAAAAAACAACAACAACAAAACACAAGGTTTTTTGATGAGCAGAAAAACGTTATTATAAGAAAGGTTTGAGAGATAAAATGAGAAGAGTTTTGATGAGAGAAAAAAGAAACTTCTCAAATGTTTTTCTTATAAAAAAAAAATACATATAATTTCCCCCAAACTTTAATCTCACCAATTTTGTTTTTTGTTTTTTTTGACGGGAAGAAACATGTAAAAGTTTGAGAAAAAAAAATATATAATTACAACAAAAATATTTGTTTTTGATGAGAAAAGTATTTTAAGGAGCTTAAGAGTGAAAATGTAAAGTTAAAAAATTAATGATTACAATGACAATTTTTGACAAAATTTAAGAATTAAGAAATAAAAAAAGAAAAGGTTTTAAAGAGAATTTTTTTTTATGGGATGTTTAAGAGAAGATCAAAAATGAAAAGTTTTTGAAGAGGAAAAAAAAGTTTTTAATGAGAGAGTGAAAAAATGTGAAGTTTAAGAGAAAAAAAATGCTAAAAAAAAAAAAGTTTTCTTAAGGAAAGTAGAAGAGAATGAGAAATTTATAGATAAAAATGAAAAGTATTTTGATGAGAAAAATTATAAGAAGTTAAAGAGAAAAGGAATCTAAGTATTTGAAGAGAAAAAGTTGTTTTGGTAAGAGAAAAAAATGGTGAGATGTTTAGGAAAGAAAAAAAAAGTTTCTTATTTTTTTCCTCAAACTTTAATCTCAAAACATTCCTCATAATTTTTTTAAAACATAAAAAAAAAAAAACATTTTTAAACTTCAAATTTTTTTCCTCTCATCAAAAAACTTAAGCAATAAACAAGAAAATGGGAGAAACATTTTTATAAGTTAAACGTTTGAGAAAAAATACACATTTTTGAAACAAATAATAATAAAAAAAATTAGATTTTTAAAAGAGATTTTTTAATAAATTTTTAAAGTATTTAAAAGAGACCAATATAAAACAATTTGCGTTTAAGAAGGGAAAAAATAGTTGAAAATTAATAATTAAAAAGATTTTTACAAAAATATAGAAAATTGTTAAAGTTTAAGAAATAAAAAATAAATTTTAAAAGTTCTAACGAGAAAAAAATAATTTTTTTTTATGAAATGAGGGAGGGAAAAAGTAGAAGTTTAAGAGAAAAAAATATAAAAGAAAATTTTTTTTTGAAAAATTATAAGAAGTTAAAAAAGTTATTTTTGTAAGAGAAAAAAAATTATGAGACATTTAAGAAAGAAAAAATGTTTTTTGATGGTTTTTTTCTATCAAAAAACCTTTTATTTTCCAACAATGAAGTTGTTTTAAAGTTTTAAAGAGAAAACGATTTTTAAGAGGAAAATGAAAAGTTCTATAAAGGAAAATAAAAGTTTAAGAGAGAGAAAAAAATGATAAAATATTTTTTTGTTTGTTTTTTAAGAGAAGGCAAAAATGAAAGTTTCACGAGAAGTTTTGATGAGAGAAAAAATAACTTCTCAAATATTTTTGTCTTATAAAGAACTTTTTTTTTCCCTCAGACTTTAATCTCATAAAACATTTGTCCTCAGCGAAAAAATAAAAAAAATTTAATTTCTAATACATTTTTTCCTCTCATTGAATTTTTTTAAGCAACAAACAAGAAACACGAAGCTAACTTATTTTTATATAAGAACAAAAAATAAGAACAAAAAATAAACATTTGAGAAAAAACAAGAGAAAAAATGTAATTAGTCTAAGAGAAAAAAAACTAAAGTTAAAAATGAGTGATTAAAATTAAGATTTTTGACAAGAGAAAAATTGTGAAGTTTAAGGAAGAAAAATGTAATGTTTTTTCATAAAATATTTTTTTATGATACGCTCGAGAAGATAAAAAAAGAGGAAAAAAATTTGATGAGAGGGAAAAAATTAGAAATTTAAGAGAGAAAAAATGATAAAGGAAATGTTTTTTAAGAGAAGACAAAATTAAAGTTTTATGATAAGAGAACATTTCTGAATGAGAAGTTAAAAAAATAAAAAGTGAAAGTTTTTTTAAGAGTGAATAAACTGGTTTTATGAGAAGTTTGAGAGAAAGGTCTCTTTGATGAGATAAAAAAAGTAAATTAAGCTTTTTGATAAGAGACATTTTTAAGAGAAAAATAAAAGTTTTCCAATGTTTTATCCGAAGTTTAGGGATAAAATATACAATGTTTTTATTGAGAGAAAAATGGATTTTTTTTAGAGAAATATAAAAACTTGAAAAGTTTAAGAAATAAAAAAAGAAAAATTTTTTACTTAGAGAGAGAGAGAAAAAAGTATTTTTATGAGAAGTTTAAAAGATTTTGGTGAGAGAAAAAAAAATACTAACTAAACTAAAGTTTTTGAGGAAAAAGATTTCAAAAAATTTGGAGACAGAAAAATGTGTCTGAGACTCGAGTAGACTCTAATACTCTCTTGTTTGTGGTGGAGGCGTTGTGTAGTAAGATCTGGTGTTCAGCTTACAGACGTAACCTGGGTCCACATCACGCTCTCACCGCAGACGCTCAGAGACGAATCCAGACGCTGAGAGACAGAATATCTGCTAAAAGTGTGAGAGAAGAGCAGCAGACGAGCGTCCTGAACACCGTGAGCGACTGCTGCCGCAGGACACACAACGACCCTTAAACACAGACTCCAGAGGAACACCAGCATTTGATGAAAAAAACTATGAGACGTTACATTAAAAACAGCAGATTTACTTCAAGTCAGTGTGTTTTACAAAGCGTTTCCAGACAAAATGATTCCAGTCACATACAGAAATAGGGGGAAAAATATGGAAGCTCGTTTCTGACACACAAGAGAAAATATAGAAAGATAACTGTGACTTCTTTCCTAAAAATGCAGTTTACACCTCACAGTTTTGACTTTTCTTTCCTTTGAATTTGGAATTTACAAATCACTATTATTTTTAGTTTCCAATACGGTAAAAAAAAAAAAAATTAAATGCAACTTTCCATCTCACAAAAAAACTTTTGTGAGAAAAACAATTGTGAGTTTGTCTCAATTCAAACTTCTGTCAAGTTAAACTTAATCGCTAAAAGTTAAAAGTTATTAACTCAAAATTGCGATTTTACATCATACACAAATTTGAATGCTTTCTCCTCTGAATTTTATTTAGATCTCATAATTTTTCAAACAGGTAATTCCACATTTTTAATCTTACAATTCATTTTTTTTATTATTTTACATTTGCTCTCACAATTTCACTTAAGTTTAAGCAATCATTTTTTTTGTTTCCAATATGAAATATTTTCATAATATAATTAGTTTATACTTGGCAATATTTTAATATTTGCTTATAAACTGATAATTGCAATTACATCTTTTCTTTTTTTTTATGTAATAGTATAAAAAATTAAATTGTGATATTTTATTCTTACAATTCTGATTTTATTTTCTCCATTCTCCAAAATGTTTTTTTTTTTTTTCAGAAAGTTTCTATCACATAATTCTCAGTTTTTTATGGAAACCCAATTTCTGCAGTGTAAGAAAAACATTAATGCCTTAATTTAAATTATGACATGCTTAGGTCATAATTATGACTTTAAAAGTCATGACTTAAGTCATAATTACAAGATAAAATGACAAAATGATGACTTCAAAAGCCGAAATGAGATCAGGTCAAAATTATGTCAATTACCAGATTAAAAAGTTGAAATTGTGACTAAGTTGAAATCATAATTGAGAGAAAAAGTCAAAAGTATGACTTAATTTTGACTTTTTTTTTATTTCATTTCGACTAAAGTCGAAGTGGAATTTATTTGTGACATACTAAATTGAAATTATGACTCTAAAAGTCAAAATTATGACACAAGTCATAATTACAAGATAAAATGACAAAATTATGATTTAAAAAGTTGAAATGAGATCGTCAAACTTAAGTCAATTATGAGATAAAAAGTACTATGTTGAAATCATAATTGAGAAATTTGAAATGAGATAAAAAGTCAAAATTAAGTCATTACGAGATAAAGAGTTGAAATTATGACAAGTCATAATTACAATATAAGAAAGTGAAATTATGACTTACTAAGTCGAAATTATGACAAATATAAATCAATTATGAGATAAAAAGTCAAAATTATGAATTAAGTCATAATTACAAGATAAAAAGTTGAATTTTGAAAGTTGACATTATAATTGAGAAAAAGTAGAATTAGGATTTAAGTCGAAATTAGATTTAAAAAAAGTCAAAATTGAGATAAAAAGTTGAAATTATGACAAAGTCAAAATGAGATAAAAAGTCAAAATGATAAGATAAGCGAAAATTATGACTTTACAATGATAAATAGGATATTCTTTTTTTTAACTCGTAATTATGACTTAAGTCAGTCATAATTTTGACTTTTTATCTCAGAATTATTACCCAAGTCAGTCTTAATTTTTGACTTTATAATCAATTTCTACTTTATAATCATTTTGACTTTTTTCTCGTAATTATGATTTAAGTCATAATTTTGACCTTTTTCTAATAATTTTGACTTTTTTTATCTTGTAATTATGACTCAAGTCATCATTTTTAACTTTTTCTCATAATTTCGACTTTATAATAATTTTGACTTTTTATCTCGTAATTATGATTTAAGTCATAATTTCGACTTTTTATCTAATAAATTCGACTTATTTATCTTGTAATCATGACTTAAGTCATAATTTTTGACTTTTTATGTCGTTTCAACTTTATAATAATTTAGAATTTTATCTCGTAATTATGATTTGTCCTAATTTCAACTTTTTATCTCATAATTTCGACTTTTTAAATCTTAAATTTGACTTTGTTTCTCGTAATTTAAACTTTTTTTATCTCATAATTATGATCTACATACGTCATAATTTCAACTTCTTAAGGCATACATTTTTTTCTTACGTGGTGGAAATGTGCCTTCGTAGTTTTTGTTTTATAAAATCATTTTCACATTTTTTCTCAGAATTCTGAATTAATATTCTTACAGTTTTTTTTTTGCAAATGTAAATCATAAATCTTAAAATTTCAAATTAACATCTTGCAATTGTCTCGAGAAAAAAGTCTGAATTGCGGGAAGAAAAGTTGCAATTTTTGACTTTTTTACTCTGTGGCATAAACAGGCTTCCATAATAAAGCACTGAGAGCAAAGAACCGTATGAATATATAAAACTGTACAGCAGGATTTGTTATAAAAGTCCATCAAAAATGACCCGTCTGGAGCATCTCAGAGATTGCAGCAGCACATCGCGTGTTAAAACTCAACGGTGGCAGTGAGGTTTTTGCGCATCGAGAGCACAAATAAACAGTGCGGATGTGATTGAGATGAAACGCTGGGATGGGTTAGCGTGTGTTTTGCGCGGCATGTTAGAGATCTGTACAACAAATGTTTAAATTCACATTTACATCATTGCTAATCTATAAAATACAAAGGGTTTCTTCCAAAATGTTTTAAACGTCAGTCTTTTTAAAAGTTCGTACAAAAATGTCCCCAAAATTTACAAAACAGCGAGTATCAAAAGAGTTGCTCTCCTCCAACGGTACAAATAAAGGCCCTGCTGGTGGAGAAGGCATGGCGTCAGCAGTGAAAGGCTTGAATCAAGAGTCCGTTCCAGTGATTCGTTCCTTCATTTATCGCTCGTGCAGCAGCAGCAGCTCAGTCCAGCAGTAGTTTAGCTTCACGGAGGAAATTCCCTGATATTTTCACTCATTTACAAAATGTCCGTGTTGGTTTTGATGTGGCGAGAGGACGAAGGAAATAAAAAAAAGTGCTTCTCTTCAAGTATGTAAACAAAAACGTAAAAAAGAGACGACCGATTCTCGTCAGCGTTTGGCACAGAGAATCAGATCAACTGTTGCGTGAAATGTAGGAAAAATCAAACGGAGGGACAGAAACAGGACGATTGTTCTTCGCCTCTTCATTCCCTCATCACTCATCAGCATCTGCAAAGAAAAACACACATCATGTTATTACCCAGCTCTATATAGCAAAATCACACAGCTCTATTTGCAAAATATAGCTATTTTATCTCAAAACTTTTTTATGTAAAGTTGGATATATAGTATAGCTGGATGTATAAAGCAAAATGTTAACTATTTTATTGCACATGTAAAACTCTGCATACAAAGTTAGATATATAGTATATTGTCAGATATATAGCAAAACGTAACTATATTATTGCACTGCTGTCTCTTTATATATATATATATATATATATATATATATATATGTTATATTTGCATATATAACAAAATGTAAACTATTATCACACAGCTCTTTATATCAAGTTGGATATATATAGCAAAATGTAAACTATATAATCACACAGCTCTCTATATAAATTTAAAAATATGGTATAGTTGGATATAAAGCAAAATGTAAACTATTACTGCACAGCTCTCTATATAAGTTGAATATATATAATATAGAAACTATTATAACACAACTCTCTCTCTCTATATATATACATATATAAAGTTGGATATATATTGTTTAGTTGCATATATAGGAAAATGTAAACTATATAATCATGAAGCTCTATATATATATAGTTAGATATATAGTATAGTTGGATATATAGCAAAATGTAACTACATTATTGCACAGCTCTATATAAAAAGCTGGATATATAGTATAGTTGCATATATAGCAAAATGTAAACTATTCTCACACAGCTCTAAATATAAAAGTTGAATATATAGTATATAGTTGGATATATAGCAAAACGTAAACTATATTACCACAGCTCTATATATAAAGTTGGATATATAGTATAGCTGGATATATAAAGCAAAATGTTAACTATTTTATTGCACATGTAAAACTCTGCATACAAAGTTAGATATATAGTATATTGGCAGATATATAGCAAAATGTAACTATATTATTGCACAGCTCTCTCTCTATAGATATGTTATATTTGCATACATAACAAAATGTAAACTATTATTACACAGCGCTTTATATCAAGTTGGATATATATAGCAAAATGTAAACTATATAATCACACAGCTCTCTATATAAATTTGAATATATGGTATAGTTGGATATATAGCAAAATGTAAACTATTACTGCACAGCTCTCTATATAAGTTGGATATATAGCAAAATGTAAACTATTATCACACAACTCTCTCTTTCTATATATATATACACACATATATAAAGTTGGATATATAGCAAAATGTAACTACATTATTGCACAGCTCTATATAAAAAGCTGGATATATAGTATAGTTGCATATATAGCAAAATGTAAACTATTCTCACACTGCTCTAAATATAAAAGTTGAATATATAGTAGGATATATAGCAAAACGTAAACTATATTACCACAGCTCTATATATAAAGTTAGATATATGGTATAGTTGCATATATAGCAAAATGTAAACTGTATAATCATGAAGCTCTATATATAAAGTTAGATATATAGTATAGCTGGATATATAAAGCAAAATGTTAACTATTTTATTGCACATAAAACTCTGCATATAAAGTTAGATATATAGTATATGGTCGGATATATAGCAAAATGTAACTATATTATTGCATAGCTCTATATATAAAGTTGGATATATAGCAAAATGTAAACTACATAATCATGCAGCTCTCTATATAAATTTGAATATATAGTATAGTTGAATATTTAGGATAGTTGGATATATAGCAAAATGTAAACTATTATCACACAGCTCTATATATAAATTTAGATATATAGTATAATTGCATATATAGCAAAATGTAACTACATTATTGCGCAGCTCTATATTGAAAGCTGGATATATATTCATCCACTTACAGTACACAATCATGTAAAACAATATACTATGTAGTAATTGTTGAGTTTTACATTTCATTGGAAAATGTAACTATATTATCACCCAGCTAACATGCTAAACTATGCTAGGCATTTTAAATAATATATTATCATAAACATTATCAGTGTGATTTTCTAATACAAATTTGACCAGTAGCATCACTGGTGAATGAGTCACAATAAAAGCACAGCTCAGTGGACATGAATCACTCACTCAGATTCGGACGAGTCGTTGTCAAGCATCTTCGTCAGTCCGCTCGTGGACGCCCCGTTAACGTGTTCCCGCCTAGCCCCACCCCCTCGGCCCTCGCTGGAGGAGGGGCCCCGCGAGGAGGTGGAGTCTCCAGACAGCTGGTTGTGTATGCGGTTGATGGCGTTTCGCTCAGCGATGGGCGACAGCTGCTTCTTCTTCAGGATTCCTGCGTGGAATGGCAACACGTTAACATTTAACACACTTTACACCAGCCAGCAGCACCTACAAGTCATAGTTACAGTTACAGCTAGTTATCATTTTAGCTCGCTCGTTCAGACCTTTGTGTGGCTGCACACTGGTGTTTGTCAAACTGGGCAGCAGCAGGAGCAGGTTTTCCGTCCCATGTTCTTCTGCTCTGTCCTCTGGTTTGGACAGCGTCTCCACCTTCAGACGCTCGTCTGTTGTTCCTTTCTCACCCTCCCACACATCTGACAGACAGATAGACAGGCATGTCAGACCTGTGCTAACACAACCGCAATTGTGCGAATCATGTGACGTCGTACCGTGGGGTTTGTTGGAGCCGCTGGTGGCCAGATTCTCCCAGCATTCCTCCTGCGGGAACTCGCCCTCGTCTTCCTCGCTGTCGGACGAGTGTGTGGACGCGTACGAGCCACTCTGATCGTCCTCCAGCTCTGAGAGATCGCTGTCAGAGTCTGAGTCGTGATCTATACACACGGAGGTTAAAGTGAGCTCACTGTTAGACATACATGCGTATATGTGTGTGTGTGTGTGTGTGTGTGTGTGTGTGTGTGTTTACCATCTATCTGCTCTTTGTCTTTGAACAGTGTGTTGTGTTCACTCAGACTCAGGTGACTGCTGTTCAGCTCGTCTCCTCTGAAACAAAGTGAAACAAAACAAGCCTTATTTTCATGATAAAATATCCTCACTTTTGAAGACTTGGTTTTGAGGATCAGGTTATAATTGGGTAAAGGTTAGGTTTAGGGCAAGGGTTTGGGTGAGGAACTTAGTTCTGATGAGTAGGTTTAGGGTAAGGAGCTAGAGATTGCAGAGTTGTGTGTGTGTACCGGAGGCTGAAGGGCATGTAGTTCTGATGGGTTTTGCTGCTCTGGGTTCCGTTCAGTGACACACTCGACTCCGCGAATGGCAGATGATAGAGTCGTCCGTCTACGTAATTACTGTTACAGATAAACGCCTGACGGACAGACGAAGAGACGAGGGGAATTATCATTCAGAAAAAAACACTGAACAAAATAAAAAATTTGCAAAAGAACAAAAACTCACGGATGGTTTGGATTTGATCATGTGATCGGGTCGTTTCTTGCTGCAGCAGTAGCGCATGGCGTCCCTCGCTTCTTTATTGAACACCACGCGGAAGAAGAAAATAAACGGCCCCTGAAACACAAGCATGCGCAATCACATCAGAACCCAGTGACAGGCACTGCGTTAGGCTGCTAAGTGTTTGCCATCAGCGGTACCTGAACGCAGCAGAATCCGGCGAACAGATAGTGGAAGATAATCATGTCGCTGTTGACCGACAGCAGCGCCAGCAAACACGTGACCGTCACCAGGAACAACACGCCGCATGCCGTCCGCAGACCCGCCCTGCACATACACACATGCTCTTTAGCAAACACGCTACAACACTCAAATGCTTCAGGACTCACTGTGAACTAAACTTACGCCGGCACGTCTCTCTTCTCGCAGCTCTTCTGCTTGAGTGAACACGACGCTCTCGATGCCATGATGTACAGGAACACGTTCATCTGAGAGAGAAACACAAACGTTTTAATACTCCGTACGTTAGCAAGAGTGTGCAAATGCACATAAACACTCACCGACACGACGAACGCGATGGGACCCGCAAAACTCCAAATGAGGGTGTCGTAGAGCGAGAGCCAGCAGAAGTCCGGATTTCCGTAGCCCTCAGGATCCAGTCCCACTGCCAGACCCGTGATGAAGGCCGGGACGCCCCATCCGATCAGGTAGTAGAACCTCATGGGCCCGTAGTTGATGTCCCGCAGCTCGCTCAGCATGCGGTAGACGTGCAGCCCCTCCAGGAAGAGCCAGGAGAAGACACACAGCCAGAAGAAGTGCAGAAGGATGGCCATCACCGTACACAGGAACTGCAGGGAAACAAGCAGTGTCAGGTGACATTCCTCGCACTCGCGTAACAGACAGACGGATGGGAAGTGGCGTTACCGGGTTATCCGCCTGATTGATGCCAAGGATGAAAATGAGGTGCCCGATGAAGAGCGCAACCGCGCCGTTGTTGACGATGCTGGTCTTGTTGCTGCTTGCGGCCCGCAGACAGGTGAGGAAGACGATAGTGAGGAAGAGGAAGCCCAGTGTCACGCCCACCGAACTCCACGTGATCAGCTTCACCGGAAGGATCTCTCCGTTCTAAAGCAGGAACACACGTTTATTCAAACTGTAAAACTAAAGTGTACACACGGTTGCCAAGTACATGGTTTTGCCACAAAATTGGGCTGCTTTTACACTATTGCTTGCGGGTTGTTTTTGAAATCTGCAGGTGAAACTGATATCTCCCCGGAAAGCAAATTCCTTCCCGATGGAGAGGAAAACCATGGAGAAAACAAAACTGGGCTAGTAGTATTTGACAGACCTGGCAACCTTGAGTGTACTTCAGCCACCTGTGTTTTCCGCAAGAGAGCAGGACATGGAAAAAGACGGATATGAGAGGGCTAGATCAGGAAGTACCTATAACGTAAACAGGAAGTACCTGGTTCTGCTCAACAGAAGAGATTGACAGGAACTAGCCACCAATTTGACAAAGTAAGCTCTGAGTAATTGCAAGGTCATTGCTAGGATGTTGCTAAGTGGTTGTCAAGCAGGGTAACTGGGTGGTTACTAGGGCATTCCTATGAGGTCGCTAAATAGTCGCTAATGTGTTCTCAGTGGTACGTCGGACGGGTGTTGCCAAGTTGTTGCTTAAAAGTTACTAGGGTGTTCCGTGTGGTTGCTAGGGCTCTGTTATGTGGTTGCTAAACGGTTGTCCTCAGTGGCTGCTAGTAGTTGGGTACAGTGTTTCTTTGTGGTTGTTATTAGGGTTTCCTGGGTGGTCGCTAGGACATTACTATGTGGTTGTAAGGCAATTTCTGGTTTGTTACTAGGCAGTTTCTTTTCTTGGTGGTTGTTAGGGCATTGCTATGTGGTTGTAAGGGAGTTGCTAGGGTGTTCTGGGTGGTTGTTAGGGTATTACTAGGCAGTTGGTAGGGATATCTGAGTGACTGCTAGAGTGTTGCAAGGTGTTCTGGATAATTTCAAGGATGCTGATATGTGATTAATAAGCAGTTGCTAGAGTGCTATCAGTGATTGATGGCAGTTGCTAGGGTTTTCCAAGTGGTTGCTAGGGCATCGCTTTGTGCTCGGCTTGATAAGCAGTTTCTAGGGTGTTCTGGGTGATTTTGCTAAGCAGTTGTTTGGTGTGCTTTTTTGTGGTTGCTTTGCAGTTTCTAGGGAGTTATTGGTGGTTGCTAGGTAGTTGCTAGTTACTAAGGTGCCCCAAGTTAACACACCAACCCTATGTTATTACTGATGTAGGGGTAAGGTCACCTCTCGGCGTGAGATGTCCATGAGCACAGCGAAGCTGGTCATATGGTAACACTGGCAGCTGATGTGTGTGCTGTTCCTGAAGACCACCTCACAACCCTTCGAAGACCAGCCGCCTGGACCACCAGTGCTGCACACACAAGACAAACACATGCTTACTCACAAACACTTCATCATATCCACACACTATGAACACACACACACACACACACACACACACACATGATTGTGTACTCACACTATGGAGTGGTTCCAGAACACACAGATGGGTTTAGAGCGCTCCTCAGTGGTCACCAGGCGGAACTGCACCGTGATGGGTTTATCCAGCGTGTGCTGCAGGAGCTCCTCATTATCGTGAACCGTTATACTGACCACTGGAGTGTTGATGACCGGACGCTTGGGAACCCTGAACACACACAGCGTTAGATCAATCACTGAATGCCTTATCTGGTCTAGTCTAGTCTGGTCTGGTCCAGTCTCACCTGAGGCTCCTCTTGTCAGTGTCGTATCGCTCGGGCAGCAACGCCGCTAGGCTGTGGAAGATGATGACGCTGGCGATGGCGTCCTGCTCGCGCTCGTCCGGGTGCCTTTTCTTCCGATTGGCCGTGTGGTTTCTGCTGGACTCTGCGATTGGCTCGCTGTGGTGCCGCTGACCTTTGCCCTCGGGGGCGGGGACGAAGACAGAGTCAGGAAGAGTGACGGCCGTCTCCAGGTCGAGTGGGCGCGGCCCGCGCAGAGATTCGTAACGTGGCAGTTTAGCGCCGGCGAAATTCATCTTCTCCAAACGATCGATGGAAATGACTGGAATGACACAAAAACACTTAAAAAGTGTCCTACTGGATTTATTGGCCAATCACTAATCATTTTGATCTCTGTGGAAAATTGGGTTTTGCAGAGGGTAGGGTTCTGGATTGAGGGTGTTTGCATGTAAATCGGTAAACAAATGAAACAACAAACCAATGTTGGGTGTGACGATGGTGAAGGGGCTCAGGTAGGTCTTCCTCATGTTCTGGGCGAGCGTGTTTGTATACTCCTCGAACTGTCGCAGCAGTGTGGCCGTGCCGCCGTCCGTCTGCTGGATAAGCTCCCAGTGTCCATGCGTGTCCGCCGACAAGATGGTGCTGCCCACGTGCATTAGGTGCTGCATCACAAAATGTAGCTACTTTTAGTTTGGAACTTCTTTGTTACTTTTAGAAATGCAACTAGTTTCCCGTAAATTAGGTGCAAAAGTCCAAATTAAATCTACGAATATTCACATTTCTCTTGATTTTTAGGTGGATTTCCTTAACCAATGACAAATAGTCACATTACTACTTTCATTATGTAACTACTTAAAAATCATTACTTTTAAAATGCGAACTGCTATTTCTAATAAAAATAACGCGTACAATACATATTTTGCATTATTTTGTCTATCATTTCAATCATGAAGTAGCAGAAACTTTCAAATTTATAAACAATACATTTAATAGTTTAGAAATAACCAATTTCTTTATTCAAGAAAAATTGCGCAACATTTGTTAATTGTAGTATATCATCGTTAAACCTGCACACTCTCACTTTGTGAAACTTGTGACTTTTTAATGCTACAAATGAGAGAGAATTGTTGACAAAGCGAAAAATTTTAGTTTTTGTTCGTAACAACTTAAAAATGGTTACTTTTAAAATGTGAACTACTATTTCTAATATAACAGATTACACATTGTAATTAAATTATGAGGTAACTAAAATATGCATGATTTCTTTACTCAAGAAAAATCGTGCAACGTGTTAATTTTAGCATGTTAGCACTGGAGCTACGCTTACCTCGTTGAACAAGACGTCCTGCGTGGCGGTGAGGTTGAAGCCCTGCTGGCTGCTCTCGTGCTGCAGTATGGCGCGCGTCAGGTGATACGCTATCTTTACATCGCTGCCGTAGAAGTGTTTGGTGCTCTTTGTTGCATTACTCAACAGCGCCGCCGTGTGCTGGACATTACCAGAGTCCATCAGAGATGCGTTACGTGCCAAACGCTCCGACTGCGGACAGACAAGAAAAGACGTGAGGATGCGCGGATCGCATGGTAACACGAGGGGTTCGTGTGAAGTAGGAGATTCTCACCAGTGTCTTGAGTTTACTGAAGCTCACGGAGGTGCAGTTGAAGAGGTTCGGTGACAGCCAGCCCTTGTGCTCATCACAATGACGGATCGCAGTTCCTGCACACAAATAGAGTGCCATTAGGATAGTTTATAAGTAGTTGACAAACTAAATAAAAAATAAACATTTGTGCACACAAATATAATGCCAAAAAAGTGTATAACTAATTAAAATAAAAATGTCAAAATAATGCCGTGAGTGTGAAATGACGTTTGATTCGTACCGATGGATCCTTTCGGACATGAGACGGCCGCCGGTAAACCGAACTTGGTCCGCGGCCACCAGATTCCCGCTTCGATGGCCTGTGGACAGCTGTCGTAGATCACTGAACACATACACACAAACACACGCACGTTACTGAGGGACTCTGGGACACGTATGACAGCATGATGATCTGTGTGAGAGACTCTGACCTTCGCAGCCACTGGACGAGACCTCAGCGAACGGGTTATCACAGCGGTCACACTGCCGACCGATGACACCTGGCTTACACGGACACTGACCGCTGTCCCGGTCACAAGCACGCGAGAACGAGCCCACCGCGTAACAGTCGCACAGCAGACACGCCGCGCTCAATGCAGGCCGGAAGTGATTGTCCTGACGAGAGAAACAGGCATATTAAGGAATATTTTCAGAACTAAAAACAGTAACGAAGTTAATAAGTAATAAAGTTTCTTCATACTTTGCAGCGACACGCGCCACTGGTCTTGTTACAGTCGGCGTCGAATCCTTTAGCCGTGTCACAGTTACAAGGGCCACATGACTTATCGCCCCACCATCCGCGGGGACATGGCAGATCCATCCTGAACACAAACACACACACTCGTGTTAGCACACGTCATCACGGCGACATGAATCTGCACATGCCAGAAAACATTCATACTTTTTCTCGCAGTACTGGCCAAAGTAGCTGCTGGGACAGTTACACGTGTATCCGTGGGCGGAGCTTGACTTCCTGCTGCATGCTGATTGGTGCTCGCAAGGGTTCAGAGCACAGGCGTCACTGCAGTTGTTGCCGTAGTAACCTGTGATCATGTGTAAACAATGCAAGAAAACAACTAAATACTAAATACATGTTTAAATTAAAATAATAATACAACTAACTATAATTCAAATTACAACGGAAAATATAAAAACGCTAACTCGATGTAGATGTGATTAAGCGCTATAATCAGACTGACCAGTGTGGCATCTGCACGAATGTGTGTCCCAGTCGTCGCTGCAGTCGCTGTGAGTGGGACACGGGTTCGACCCGCAGGGGTTCGGCAGACTGCAGCCTGAATCCACGTTCACCACATGAGCCTGATGTATGCTGGGAAACATGGGAGCCGAGGTGGATTCACCCAGACGCAAACCCTGTGGACAATCACATCCGAATGACTGTGACTGTTACAATCACATGTTTTTTGTGTGATTATGATCTTATTTGTGTGATTGTGATAACATTTGTGTGACTGAGACAACATTTGTGTGTACAGGTGCATCTCAATAAATTAGAATGTTGTGGAAAAGTTCATTCATTTCTGTAATTCAACTCAAATTGTAAAACTTGTGTATTAAATAAATTCAATGCACACAGACTAAAGTAGTTTAAGTCTTAGGTTCCTTTAATTGTGATGATTTTGGCTTTTAACATTTAACATTTAACTAAAACTCACCAATCTCAACAAATTAGAACATGGTGACAAGCCAATCAGCTAATCAACTCAAAACACCTGCAAAGGTTTCCTACAAAATGGTCTCTCAGTTTGGTTCACTAGGCCAGTGTTTTTCAAACTTTTTACAGTGGCGTACCCCCTGGTCCATTTAACATTCTTCTGAGTACCCCCACTTAGACTTAAGTCACACCTTTTCCATTAAGGGCTAAAAATTTCCCCCTTTAAATGGATGTTCACATAAATTTTAGCTTTTATAGAGGAATCTTTCATGTCATATTCTCAATATTCTATTAAGTGCATTATTAATATGTAACCCTGGACCACAAAACCAGTCTTAAGTAGCACAGGTATTTCCTACCGTAAATATATCAAAACTTAATTTCTGATTAGTAACATGCATTGCTAAGAATTCATTTTCAACTTTAAAGGTGATTTTTTCAGTATTTTGAAAATTCCAGACATATCAATTCCTTAATGAGTGAGGCATCGCGTATTTCATTCATTCAGTAAGGAAGCAAACAGTTCATTGACTCTCCGAATTGTTCAAAGCTGCAGATTTCTTCTTTAACGAAACACTGCTGTTGCTTAATATTACTTTGTGTTTAACTGTTATATAAAATCAACATTTGCAATCGTTTGTATATTCAGAGAAAACTGCGTTCTTGCTCGTATTTTAAACATGAAAAACAGCTTGCACAGGGCATGTTTCTGTATCAAAATGAGTTTCTTAAATCGATCTTTATGTAGCCTACAGTCTGTCAATATTTGTTGCTATTAAGTGCTACAGAGCTACTTTAAAAGACGCAATGAACAGCAGCACGCTTAAGCAGCATACTCTGCAGGCATCCTATCATACACACGCTTCTGGTGTAGATACAGTCAGTTTTGACAGCAAAAGATGAGGTAATTTGATGTAATTTGACTGTTCACGGCACTCCCATGTTCCTGTTTTATAATAAAAGCTTGTCAGAAATACATGCTCGGTTTTAATGTTACTTTAAATTGTGGTAGAATTAAATTAATGGCAAAGCTCAGCATTTTGTTCACGTACCCCCTTCAGTCACCTCTCGTACCCCCGTTTGAGAACCACTGCACTAGGCTACACAATCATAGGGAAGACTGCTGATCTGACATTCGTCCAGAAGACAACCATTGACACCATTCACAAGGAGGGTAAGCCACAAACATTCATTGCCAAAGACGCTGGCTGTTCACAGAGTGCTGTATCCAAGCATGTTAACAGAAAGTTAAGTGGAAGGAAAAAGATGCACAAGCAACTGAGAGAACCACAGCCTTTAGAGGCTTGAATTTGGGTGAAGTTCACAAGGAATGGACTGAGGCTGTGGTCAAGGCATCAAGAGCCACCACACACAGACGTGTCAAGGAATTTGGCTACAGTTCTCGTATTCCTCTTGTTAAGCCACTCCTGAGCCACAGACAGCGTCAGAGGCGTCTTACCTGGGCTAAGAAGAACTGGACTGTTGCCCAATGTCCCAAAGTCCTCTTTTCAGATGAGAGCAAGGTTTGTATTTCATTTGGAAACCAAGGTCCTAGAGTCTGGAGGAAGGCTGGAGAAGCTCATAGCCCAAGTTGAAGTCCAGTGTTAAGTTTCCACAGTCTGTGATGATTTGGGGTGCAATGTCTTCTGTTGGCCCACTGTGTTTTTTGAAAACCAAAGTCACTGCACCCGTTTACCAAGAAATTTTAGAGCACTTCATGCTTCCTTCTGCTGACCAGCTTTTTAAAGATGCTGATTTAATTAATTAAGGATTTGGCACCTGCCCACACTGAATGTCAATGGTGTTGGTGTGTTTGACTGGCCAGCAAACTCACCACACCTGAACCCCAATAAAGAATCTATGGGGTATTGTCAAGATGAAAATGAGAAACAACAGACCAAAAAATGCAGATGAGCTGAAGGCCACTGTCAAAGAAATCTGGGCTTCCATACCACCTCAGCAGAACAAAAAAGACTGATCACCTCCATGCCACACCGGATTAAGGCAGTAACTAAAGCAAAAGGAGCCCCTACCAAGTATTGAGTACACATACAGTAAATGAACATACTTTCCAAAAGGCCAACAATTCACTAAAAAGTGTTTTTTTATTGGTCTCATGAAGTATTCTAATTTGTTGAGAGGGTGAATTGGTGGATTTTTGTTAAATGTGAGCCAAAGTCATCACAATTAAAAGAACCGAAGACTTAAACTACTTCAGTCTGTGTGCATTGAATTGATTTAATGCACGAGTTTCACAATTTGAGTTGAATTACAGAAATAAATTACTTTTTCGACATTCTAGTTTATTGAGATGCACCTGTATGATTGTGATCACGTTTTTGTGTGTTTGTGATGATCACCTGAACACATCCTCTGAATCCACTGATGACTTTATTCCTGCCATCTGTGATTCCGCCAACACTCACAGTCTTCAGTTTAACGCCCTTCAGCTTAGAGTCCAGATCCATAGATGACTACACACACACACACACACACACACACACACACACGTTATGTCTATATTATATTAATAAAAAAGTTAAATTAAACATTTTATTAAACAATAATACAATAAATATTTTAATATTTTAAGATCACATGTCTGACCGTGTACAGGCCGTGGTCGAGACTTAGCGCCGCCGTTATGCTTCCCGTCGGGGGTCCTCGGAGCTCTAGCAACACGTGATGCCATTGGCCATCACTCACTGTGACATCATCAAGACGAGACACGGTGGAGTCCTCACCACGCTGGACTGACGTCAACACATAACCCTCCCTCAGCTGGCAAACACACAAAAACACACACTCAGTGACGTCCATTCATTACGTACAAAGCAGATAAACCCTGGTGACATCATCCTGCACTACACAAACATCTGTCCAATTAAACACGCTCTAGAATGAGTCATACATATAGTATAGTAAAAGAATAGTATATTCAGGCAAAAAGAAGCAAATTGAATGAACTTTCAAGAACTGCCTGGTTCAGTGTGCAATGTGTCATATCACACACAGCCAGCAGGTGGAGCTGTAGACCTATTAAAAAACCAGACAGTGCACCTGCTGCTAGAGCTGCTCAGCATTTTGTGTTTATTATCTGTATGTGTGTTTGTACCTAACTAACCATTTTTTGGGGATATATTTGTATCCAGGAGAGCTAAAGCTGAGACCCATTTAGCAGCGTCCTCACTTGTAAAAACAGTATAAATACAAAGTACGCTTTTTTAACAGCACCTGTATGGTGAGGTTATGTTGCTGCGCTGAACTGATGTGCATCAGCGTCGCCGTCGGCTGTCGCGTGCGGAACATGAACTCCAGATGCCAAGGAACGGTCACCGCGACAGATAGATCCTGCCACGTCAACAGACCGTTACCCTGGAAACGCAGTGCGTTGGGCATCACTGCAGACAGACGGACAGACGGGTGTCGTTACTGACAGATCCAGTGCTAAAACTCGTTGCTAACTCACGGGACGCTCGCTCACCTTTCTCGCAGTTTCGTCCTCCGAATCCCAGCGGGCAGTCGCATCGGAACGAGCCCCACAGATTCACACAGGTGCCGCCATTCAGACACGGGTTAGTACTGCAGAAATGACGCTTCGCCGAGCATCCTGGGAAAACACATTGCACGCTTGTTATGGGATAACTCTGGGAAATGCTTTAATTTTTTTTTCTATTTCACAGTGCTTTTTACAATACAGATTGTGTCAAAGCAACTTTAGAGTATTAAACAGAAAAAGTGTATCATCAGCTTAACAGTGAAAGCTAACACCATGTTTCCTGAAAGTCCTCAAATTCAACTGCAGTGTTAATTTATGCCTTCATGACCTCTAGGATAGATTATTGTAACGCTTTATTGGGTGGTTGTTCTGCACGCTTAATAAACAAACTCTGGTCCAAAATGCAGCAGCTAGAGTTCTTACTAAAACCAAAAAGTATGAGCATATTAGCCCGGTTCTGTCAACACTGCACTGGCTCCCTATTAAACATCGTATTGATTTTAAAATCTTGCTAATAACTTATAAAGCCCTCAATGGTTTAGCTCCTCAGTACTTGAGCGAGCTCTTATTACATTATAGTCCCTCACGCCTGCTGCGTTCTCAAAACTCTGGCAATCTGATAATACCCAGAATATCAAAATCAACTGCAGGCGGCAGATCTTTTTCTTACTTAGCGGCAAAACTCTGGAAAACTATGGAACAGTCTATCTAATTCTGTTCGGGAGGCAGACACACTCAGTTTAAATCTAGACTAAAGACCCATCTCTTTAACCTGGCCTACACATAACACATTTAAACATTTCTAAATTCAAATACATTAAAGGATTGTTAGGCTGCATTAATTAGGTCAGCCGGAACCGGGAACACTTCCCATAACACCTGATGCACTCGTTGCATCATATGAAGAATGGCATCTACGCTAATATTAGTCTGTCTACAGCTTATTTCCGAGGCCAGATCCAGTCTGTATCCTGATCAGATGGTCACTGGAGTTCCATGATCCAGTCCATATCCAGATGGTGGGTCAGTACATATAGACCACCTCTACAGGTATAAACTGCTTGTTTATTGGTCAGAGGAGAACTGACCCCCCAACTGAGCCTGGTTTCTCCCAAAGTTTTTTTTTTTCTTCATCTGTGCTACAGATGGAGTTTTGGTTCCTTGCCACTGTCGCCTATGGCTTGCTCAGTTGGGGACAATTAAATTTGTTATTAATTTGGAATTATTGATTCATTTCCTTCAACTCAAATTATTAACGGTTTCTTTTTGCATTAATAATATATTACCTTCCTATCTGATACTGTAAAGTTGCTTTGACACAATCTGTATTGTAAAAAGTGCTATATAAATAAAGGTGACTTGACTTGACTTGACTTGATGATATCTCCCAAGGGTTACATGTAAAGTGTGAAAAGCAATGGTCCTAGTATTGAGCCTTGAGGCACTCCATTTCGTACTTGTGATCGATCTGAACCATGCTAATGCACTTCCACTAATGCCATTCAAAAGAATGTTGTGGTCAATAGTGATAAAACGCAGTGGAACTAATCACCGGCTAGCGTTCCGTTGTTAGCAATGAATCCGGCCATGTCGATGTGCCGCTGGTCAATGCGCAGGTCCTTCATGCAGCCGACAAACTGCCGGTTCCGGACGGGAAACTCCTCAGGGAGTTTGGGAACGCCGCCCAGCAGCAGTGGCCCCGTCAGATCCAGAGACCTGCCGCGAAACAACACAACATTACACACTCGCACTTTTACCGGTGATTAGCACTTAGACTTGCGCTCCTACTTCTTGGATCCTGATTGGCTGCCCTGGGCGGAGCAAGAGTAGTTTCCGATCACACGACCGAAGCGCAGAGCCACCGACGAGTCGCAGTCATCCACCGTCACAACGACGACCTTCTGATCGGACGGGCCCTGAGGGAGACCCGCACGGTTCAGGACGGGCTGTGAGAGAGAGATGGGATGATCAGAGAACAGGTGCATCAAACACAGCCATAAATACATCACAGACAGACAGTGACGAGCTTCATCTTCATCTCTGGTGTATTTTTATCTGTCTGGCGTCTTGTGGATATATATTTATATTTATGGATATATGTGACCCTGGAGCACGAAACCAGTCTTAAGTAGCATGGGTATATGTGTAGCAATAGTTAACAAAACATTGTATGGGTCAAAATGATCAATTTTTCTTTTATGCCAAAAATCATTAGGATATTAAGTAAAGATCATGTTCCTTAAAGATATTTTGTACATTTCCTACCGTAAATATTTCAAAGCTTAATTTTTTATAAGTAATATGCATTGCTAAAAACGTCATTTGGACAACTTTAAAGGCGATTTTCTCAGTATTTTGATGTTTTTCCACCCTCAGATTACAGATTTTCAAATATCTCAGGCAAATATTGTCATATCATAACAAACCATATATCAATAGAGCTTGTTTATTAGGTATAAATTTTCCAAAAATGAGCCTTATAACTGGTTTTGTGGTCCAGGGTCACATATTATATACATTTATAGTAGTTTGTATAAATATATGAAGAGTTCAGATACGAAACCAGCTAAAAGCCATCTCGGTCAAAAATGAGATAACGATACTGAGTGAATGCTCTGGACACATATTATACATCCATCAAATACTTTTACTTCAAACACGTTAAAATCCCACCCTCAGCTCAATCAGAAATACCAGTACTTATATAGAAACCTATAGAGCCTGATAAAAATGCATTTTTTAAAGAAAGATGTCGGATGGGATTTAGAGGCTTTTGCATCTTGAACTCTTCATATATTGTTATATTACATTATATTCCAAACTAAAAGTACAAAAATCACACATATAATTCCAATAAGTATTTCAAAGCTGTCAAATGTTAATTTATATATAAAAAAGAATAAACATTATTTTAGAATAATTAATATTTATAAAAAAATATCACTGTAAAAAATGTTTTATATTAATATAAATTAAGGCTAATTGGTAATTTGTGGTGTCTTTCCATCTGTTCAGACGAGTGAGTTCAAACCGTCATCTGATTCCACTCGAACGAACACCAACAGACGCAACAACGAGCCTCACTTAATGAATGATCTCATCATACAGAGGTCATGACCCCTTTCAGACTGACCCCGCTGCTGCAGGTCACACATGCTGTGAGTTTGAACGAGCCAATCAGGGCAGCACAGGGGCGGAGCCTGAGAGTCGCAAAGTCTTAGTGGTCATAAAGTAATAAAGTAAACCACACCCCCTTCACAATCACACACACAAACAGATGTGATCAAATCTGATTATGAATGTCTGAAATCAGACTCCCAGAAACAGTGCTGTTATTAAATAAACTTGAAACTATATAAATTATATAAATATAAACATTAGACTAGATTTAGAAACTAAAATAGATGTACTTAGTACTAAAATGACATAAAACCTAAATTCAAGAGTGCTGAACCAAATCCACTGATGGATCCATCATGATGAACAAGCGTTTACAAGCGAAAGTGACGCCTCTGCTGACCTCTGACCCCTGTGTGTGTGTGTGTGTGTGTGTGTGTGTGTTAACTGTCGTCTTGAAGGAGTTGAGCACAATGCATGAGGTCACACACACACACACACACACACACACACACACACACACACAAATCTGTCCTACATTTCACTCACGCAACCCTGAGGCAGCAGATCAGTCACGAGACCTTTAAAAAGACACTACTCGCACGGCTATGATGTCACATCCTGTGGTCACATGACTCACCTTGTTGTAGTAATGCACGTGTGCCGTGTGCCAGCGCCCGTCGCTCACTCCGCCCGCGATGAAGGGCGACACGGTCGTCTGCGTCTCTCCTGCAGAGGGTAGATCACAGACATGCGCTCGTTAGCAGATTCTTAGTTAAACTGACAAGCTTCTGGGTCAGTGAAGTCATGTCTGTTATTGTAGCTTTGTGAACCATCTTTCACTGCAGGTTCGCACACGACTGAGGTGCGTCCGTCTGGAGTTCCAGACGTGCGTTTACCTGCGGAGAACGTGAGCTGGATCTGTTCGCCGACGATCTCCAGAGCGATGAAGTCGTGCTTCTGGTTGAAGCGCCCGTTATACAGCAGCAGACCGTCAGGCTCTCGAGTCGCAAACCTGCAGGAGAAAAACAAGATTGACAGAGGATTACGAAACCTGGAGTGAGTGTGTGTGTGTGTGTGTGTGTGTGCAGATACATCCTTAAGTCCATCATTCACTTTAGCAGTCCAAACATGTCTGTTTGGATTAAACTCAGTGTTCACTAGTAACATCACTAGATTAAACACACACACACACACACACACACACTGATGTTGCTATGCGGTGTTCACTAGTGCTCAACACCACTAACAAACAGTCAGTATCTGCTGTAGTGATGCGCGGCGACTGCGGCAGATCTTCACAGGTATCCGCCTCGCATTTATAAAGTTAAAGTAGGTCAGCGAGCAGCAGCAGGAGCCGACACGACAGCCAAAACAGAGCGAATCAAACAAACGCTCACAAAACGGCAGGAAACTGACGAGAATAAAACACAGCGCCGTTATTAATACACTGCAGGTGAACATAAAACCTAAAAACACGGAGGAGGAGAATCTCCATCACAAACGACACCTGGCGAGATCCTCATCTGGATCAAAGCATCTGATCCGGTCTGGAACAAATACAATGCAACTGTAATGACAGAAAAATCTAACGATTTCTTTATGTTGATTCATGTTTTATGACAATATAAGTCTGTCACCCCAATTAGTAGTAAAACAATAATATTTAATATTAATATTTATACTAATAATTATAATATATGTCAGTAATTTTGAGAATTAACGCTCTGGTAACGTTGCATGCAGAAATCACTTAAATATTAAAACCTGCGAGTAAGAGCGAGTATGTGTGTGATATGCCGGTGCATTTGTGGATGTTCGTGTGGTTTTGCCGTGGGGTTTAGTGCTGTTGACCTGGTTACTGAGGAGAATAATCACATCTCCAGAGACACACACACCCTTCATTTCTCCTTCAGCATCACCCCAACATCCTCCTTTATCTCCTGCACAGTTAATGGGGTCGTTTCATACATTTCATTTCTTCCCCGAGCTCCTCTCATCACATTCCTAGAGGTTTCATGCACCAAAAATGACCATAATTGAGTTTCTCATGACCACTTTTAGACACTCTTTCTGGTCTGTTTATGCTACTGCACCTTTAAGACATCTATATGTAAATCATTTTTGACTCAATTTTAGTTCTCCTAGTGTCCTACTTCTTGATGTTTGGTGTAAATGTGGAACAATCACGTGTTTATGTTTCGATTGATGCCAAGTCCATTTCGGACGTTTACGGGGAGTTTTGAGTCTGACAACATGACCCTTTAAACCTAGGAAAACATCCCTTGAAACGCAAGAATCAGCGCCGAGCAACCCGCGCAGAAAAGCCCTCATCAGTCCTGAACGTCTCCAAGCAAAACACACAGCCTATACACACGCTAAACAGATTACTGACAGAGCATTCATCAGCAAACAAGCGTGAGAGAAAGGGAGAAAGAAAAGAGCACAGCCGAGACAGAGGAGCATCCGGACAGCGCATCTGTTTTCCCATTCGAGATGGACAGATCAACACGACCTCCGTGACGCACGGGTATAAAAATATTTGCGCTGAATCATGTTACATAATGCTCCGAGACGAGCGGATAAAAGCTCCCGAGACGCCAAGCAAACATCCAGAAGAAGGAGCTTCATTAAGTGTTATTGACTCGCTGACTAATGAACAAACATGGATGACAGCTCCATCGGTGACAAATACTCACGACAGCGAGAGTGTGAAGTGGAAGCGCTGGCGGAGGCCCTTGAAGGTGATGAAGGTCTGTGGAGGGAAGTTCCTGGAGCTCATGTGGCAGAAGGGCTTCTCAAAGCCTCCGGGCGGACACTCGCACCTGAAGCCGCCCACCAGCAGATTGAGACACGTCCCACCATTCTTACACACGCCCTCAGTGCAGCGGCCGGAGCGCGATGAGATCTCGCATCGCTCACCTGCCGGACAGAAGGAAAGAGTTCATTAGTTTAGGTTGAACACAAGAGACGCACCTTATTGCTCAAATGTTGCACCGTTACGTCTCACTTCATAAAGGTCTCAGTTACGTTTCACCGAAGTATCAACTTAGTCTCAGATGTTACTCCTAAAACAGGCCCAAATGAGTCATTATTCATCATCCAGTGAGAAGTGTTTGAGATCTCTGGCTTCTGATCAAGACTTTGGGATCCTGAGCAAATCTGAGTTTGAGACTTAGTTGAGATCTCTTCTGAAACTCTCAAGGAAACACGGGTGATATTAATGGTCTCTTTTTCTTAGGAGAAACATATGAGAAGCCAGAGACAATCAAGACATTAAAGAGATTATCAGTCAGTATCAGTCTAGTTTAAGGCACAACATTGCTCAAATGTTCTCGTTTTTCTTATCTCACTTCATAGAGAACTGAGTTCATGTTTCAATTACATATCAACTTTGTCTCAGGTGTTTCTCCTAAAACAAATTTAAAAGATGGTTTTGAGAGCAAATCTGAGCACAGTTTGAGACATAGCTGAGGTCTCTTCTAAAACTCTCAAGGAGACACGAGTGATATTAATGGGCTCTATTTCTCAGGAGAATCATATGAGAACCTGAGACTTTACCAATATTGATTTAATCTCCTGGAGAAACAATCGAGACATTAAAGAGATTATCAGTCAGTATCAGTCTAGTTTAAGGCTTAACATTTAACACTGCTCAAATGTTCTCGTTTTTTTTCTCCCTTTATAGAGAACCAAGTATTATTTCATTTACATATCAATTTTGTCTCAGATGTTTCTCCTAAAACAGGCACTAGTCATCATCTAGTAAGAGTATAGAGTTCATTTGATGAGAAATGTTTGAGATCTCAGACATTGGATCAAGACTTTGGGATCTTGAGCAAATCTGAGCACAGTTTGAGACAAAGCTGAGAATGTACATTTCATTAAAGTATTAGCTTTGTCTCAGATGTTTCTCCTAAAACAGGCCTAAATGAGTCACTAGTCATCATCTAGTAAGTGTATAGAGTTCATTTGATGAGAAATGTTTGAGATCTCAGATGTTGGATCAAGACTTTGGGATCTTGAGCAATTCTGAGCATAGTTTGAGACATACTTGAGATCTCTTCTGAAACTTTAGAGGAGACACATGTTAATGAGTTTTTTTTTTCTCAGGAGAAACACCAGAAACTTTACGAATATTGTTTTCATCTCCCAGAGAAACAATTGAGACATTAAAAAGATCTTGTTTGAGATTTCAGCACAGTGGCCGAAGTGCACTCACCTGATAGACAGACACAAACAGTTTATCAGTCTAGTTTAATGCTCAAATATATTTTATTGCTCAAATGTTGCTCTTTCACAGCTCACTTTATAGAGGTTTCAGTTACGTTTCATTAAAGTATTGACTTTGTCTAATACTTTAATAACTAATACTTTGTTTCTCCTAAAACAGGCCCAAATGAGCCATTAGTCATCATCCAATGAGAAGTGTTTGAGATTTCTGACTTTTGTTCAAGACTTTGGGATCCTGAGCAAATCTGAGCACAGCATAAGACATAGTTGAGATCTCTTCTGAAGCTCTAGAGGAGACATGTGAGATTACTGCGCTCTTTTTCTCAGAAGAAACATGAGATCCCAGAAATTTTATTATTTAATTGAATAGAAACAATTGAGACATAAAAGAGATCTCAAAAGGCATTTAGTGCTTGCATGTTGCTCCTTCATAGCTCAATTCACAGAGGTTTCTCATAATCTTAGATGTTTCTCCTAAAACAGGCCTAAATTAGTCACTGGTCATCATTTAGTAAGAGAATAAAGATAATTTTTACTTAACCTTTACTTTAGCTTTTTATTGAGACTTTGGAAGCAAATCTGAGCACAGTTTGAGACATTGTTGAGATCTTTTGAGGTCACTTTTGATGCTCTAAAGGAGACACGTGTGGGATTAATGGGCTCTTTTTCTCAGGAGAAACATATGGGAAGTCACATTATGAAATCTATTTAATCTCTTAGAGAATAAAACGAGACATTAAAGAGACGTCTTTTGTAACTTTGCTTTCCTGTGGGGAAATATAAATCATTTGAACACATAAACACAAGTCTGTTTCTCAGGAGAAAACGGGAGATCTTCGTTCAAACTCATTACTCTTTAGGAGAAACAACTGAGATATTAAAAACACCTCTTTTGTGATTTTTCTTTCCTGTGGGGATCACTTTCAGTGTGCCTTAGAGCTATTAATTTAGCCTTTTTCTCAGGAGGAACATCAAAACGCTTCAGATTCCAAATTCTCAGTTTGATCTCCATTTCATCCCATTACTTTTAAACAACTGAAATATTAAAGAGACTTCACTAGCGATGTTTCTTTTCTCATGCGTGGAGGTTAAAATACAGAGACTTAAAGTGAAGACGGAAGAAGATGAACGTGAGGAAGACTGTGTGTGTGTGTGTGTTGTTGCGAAGACAAAGGCGACACTGTTCGACACACAAAAGACGATTTGTCACGCTCATCATAACGGAAACATTTGTGTGCGTGCCAGTCGCTCCATCTTCCTGTTTACACACACACACACACACACACACACACACACACACACACATATATTCGTCGGGTTTGCGGCCGGTTCGGCGCATGATAAAATATTGATGTGGTGTGTGTTGGATTCTCTCCGAAGGTCTTTGATGGGAAACGAGGTCAGAGCTTTAAATACGGGCTCCACATCAAAAAGCTCATCCATATTCATACACGCACTCGACGTGATCCTCCGAGAAGTTCAGCGTGAACCTGACAATTCCTCAACCAACCCACAAGTGCAGTCGGTTCAGGGTCGGCCTCGTTAAACTCTCGTTAACAGCCATTATCAAGTGACTAATGGCCTGACGCTCATGTTTAAGCTCTCTGTTCAATTACAAGCTCAATGGCGACAAACTGGTGTCTCTGGAAAAGCTGTTAACTACATCACAAACTACTAAGAAAGAACTAGTTATTATGATCTGCTGCTTAAGCTTATTAATATTATTTTCTTTCTTAGACTAAATTTCTGATTGCTACTTCTTCTAGAGCTTTCAAGCTAGAACCACCAAACTCCAGCTCTTCAGACTGATCCCACTTATAGTTTTTCTAAAACTGAAGATTAAATATCATACAAATCCCATTGAGTTACATTGGCTGAATGTTCAGATGAGCCAAAACTACTCAAACTCCAACTGACAAAATTCAAATTTAAACTCCTAGAATTCTTTGAGACTCAGTCAAACTTCCCTTCTATTTCAAATCCATTAAAACTCATTCAAACAATAGAAACATGCTAATCATGCTACTAACATGCTAATGACAAGGTAATCATGCTAGCAATATGCTAGCAACATGGTAACCTTGCTAGTAACATGTTAATAACAAGGTAATCTTGCTAGAATCATGCTAGCAATATGCTAGCAACATGGTAACCCTGCTAGTAACATGCTAATCATGCTAGTAACATGCTAATAACAAGGTAATCATATGCTAGCAACATGGTAACCATGCTAGCAACATGCTAATAACTTGTTAATCATGTTATAAACATGTTAGAAACATGTGAATCATGCTATAATCATGCTAGCAACATGCTAATAACATGGTAATCATGTTAAAAGCATGCTAAAACTTGCTAATCTTGTTAATCATGCTAGCAAAATGCAAAACATGGTAACAAGGTAACCATGCTAACAACAAGCTAGTAACATGCTAATCATGTTAGCAACATGCTAACAACATGAGTAACTTGCTAATCATGCTGACAATATGCTAGTAACATGTTACTAGCATGAGACTAGCAGGTAATCTTGCTAGCAACATGCTAGTAACTTGGTAATCATGCTATAAACATGCTAACAACATAATAATCATGCTATAAACATGCTAGCAACATGATAATCATACTAGAAACATGTTAACAACATGCTAATAATGATAGAAGTAATGCCATCAACTACTAACATAACATGCTAATCAGGTTAAAAGCATACTAGCAACATGCAAATTGTGTTAGAACAGGCTAAAACATGCTAGCAACTTGGTAACCGTGCTAACAACAAGCTAGTAACATGCAAATCATGTTATAAATATGGTAACAACATAATAGTAACTTGCAAATCATGCTAGCTTTTACAGCTTTTAAACTTCCTGTTTTAGTTTTCTCAAGCCAACTTAAGTTTGTATTGATACACTTTTTTATTGTATTTTAAATATAATTAAAAAAAATTTATTTTTAAAAAAGAATGCATTTTAAATAGTATTATATTAAATTGAATTAAATATATTATATGTTTTATATTGTTTTAAATACAATATAAAACTACAAAAGAGTTTTTATGACTGAATCAAAACTCATTTTGATCTATCTTGACCAAATGTTCATACTGGATTCATAGTTTAGCAGTTATTCAAAGGAATCATTTTGAACTGTTCGTCTGAAGTGATTCACCACAGTGATTATCATCTCACTCACTCACTGTGGCCACAATCCAGCACTGCTAACAGCATAAAACGCATTATCGCTGCTAAGGAGACATGATGGTGATTCACGAGCTGAACGAACAGCAGAAGTTCATCGCCACATCAGTTCAGTGTGTTCAGCGTCTGCTGAGATCACATTAATTATTAACACCGCTTTTACTTCGCCTGTCTCTCTCTCTCTCTCTCTCTCTCTCTCCCTAGCAGCCATATGAATGATTCATCTTATCAAAATGAACAGATCTCATGAGAGATGAGATGAGAAGAGTCCAAAACGCTGCTCACAAACATGTTAAATAACACTCATGTTCAACTCACACACACACACACACACACACACACACACACACACACACACACACACACACACACACACACACACACACTCTGAGGAGAGCAGCTGGCAGGACAGCAGGAGCCAGAAACACAGACAGAAGCAGAGAGAGAGACAGTTCATAGTGCTTTAAATACACTCCAGTCCTCTACAAACATACTGAAGCTCCCACACACCTGCACACCTACATGACACTCTTACGTGAAGCGGCCCACACACACACACACACACACACACACACACACACACACACACACACACTCATACTCAGAGAGAGAGCGCAGATCTTATGTAAGGATAACATGTGGGCTGGGACACATTATGTTTAAAGAGCTGTACAACACACTTCATCCGTTATATTACATTCAGAGCGAGTCTCAGGAGCTGATGACTTGTGTGAACCAAGAAGATTGCCGGAAGACAAGCGCGTTCTTTCACTGCGGCACAAATCTTACCTCCATCAGATCAGAGACGATTAAAACCACAGAAGTGATATCTGTAATTACATCTCTGACTGGAGAGCATTTCAGAGCAAGTGGATGCTCACACTACAGCTCTCATCACCTCATTTACATTTATTTCTGTAGCAGACCACTTTTACCCACAGTGACACTCATGAGAACCATAACGCGTAATATCCGACTTTGGAAAACTATAGTTCTCTCCTTCATCAAAAAACAGATTCATGAGTTCATTCAAATTTCACGAAAAGCTTATGGCTGTAATTCTAATGTAAGTCAGACATTGAAGAGAGTTGCTGTTTTTGTCTCTTCTGAGGAAGATTCATTCACTTGTTTGCCAATGAACCACTCAGACATTTTGATTGCAATAAAAAAAAAAAAATTACGTTTACCATAGTTATAGTTTAACCATGGTATTTACTGTGGTTATAAAAATAATAAAATAAATAAATAAAAATAAATGGTTACTACACTTACTATAATAAAACCATGGTCAATTTTCTTAAGGAATTTGTGTATTCATTCCTTCTTTTTTCTTTGATTTGTTTTCATAATTGTACTTCCTTATTGTTTGATGTTTTGTACTGTGCTGAATAATAATAAATAAGAAATTGGAAAAAAAGATTCCCAATACGATATAATTATAATAATAATAAATAATATTCCCAAAAATATAAATATATAAATAATATTCCCAATAGATTCACAAACCCGCACTGAAGACCTTATTTAAATCAAATGATTTGCGATCCAAGCTCCGAAACTCCGATCTGAATCAAATGATTTGCAGAACCGTCATTGCGAACAATCATTCAATTGGCGAAATGATTTACGAACCTGCTCCAAAGATTCAATCTAAACCAAAAGATTCACAAACGCGCTCTGAAGGTATGAATGAAATTAAATGAATCGCGAAACATCATGTTACAATCATGCTATAAACATGCGAGCAACATGCTACTCATGCTAGTAGCAATGCTATCAACATGCTAGTACTAATCATGCTAGTAGCATGCTAGCAACTTGCTAATCATGTTAAAAACATGCTAGCAACATTCAAATCATTTTAGAAACATGCTAGGAACATGGTAACCATGCTAACAACATGCTAATCATGCTAGTAACATGCTAACAACATACTAATTATGTTATAAGCATGTTAGCAACATGCAAATCATGTTAGAAACATGCTAGCAACAGGCTAAAACATGCTAGCAACATGGTAACCATGCTAACAACAAGCTAGTAACTTGCTAATCATGCTAGCTTTTAAAACTTTTTAAACTTCCAGTTTTAGTTTTCTCAAGCTAACTTAAGTTTGTCTCGATAAACTTTTTTATCTAGTTCAAGTTGGACATAAATTGAACTAAATACAATATAAAACTACAAAACCATTTTTATTACTGAATCAAAACACATTTTGACTTATCTTGACCAAATGATCACACTGGATTCATAGTTTAGCAATAATTCAAATTAATCATTTTGAAATTAATTAGTGCGGATTGCAATTCATTCATTCGATGTTCCGACTGAATCTAAAGATTCATTAAGATCTAATCTAAATCAAATGATTCACAAACCCTCTCTGAGGTCCTGATCTGAATTGAATAATTTGAATGTTCCTATCTGAATCATGATTCATGAGCTGATTGGAGCACTTCAAAACAGTGAATCATTATGCGACGCAATGGTTTAATTGATTCGGAGTTTCGAAAAGATCACTTTCACCCACTGTTCTATAAAATTTAAAATGTATTACACGCACTGTCAAAATATGACAATGAATGGCTCTTCTGATCTGTTTTTTGCTAATGAATCACTTGAACTGAATGATCAAAGTCACGAGTTTGAATCAATCAGAGCGGTTCCAGCATAATTGACTCACTCAATTGAATCGGTTTGTCTGTTCCTCAGCTTTTCGTGTCTTCAGCCATGTTTACACGACACTTTCAGTAATACTACTGGCTTAGCTCGCTAGTTTTATGACATTAACATAAATAAGTGAAAAGGTATGTTTACAAATAAAATATCCATATTTCCATTCCAAAGATAACAAATTTGGGAACATACTGAGGTGAGGTAAGTGGTTTACTGCTAACTAGTGAAACGCTCCATTAATACGACGAGCTGCAGCTCAAAACACACGTTATAGATGTAAACATTGTGCATTATGATGGCGTTTGTAGCTTAATTCACTATATTTGAAATAGTTTGAGCTGCAGTTCAGTTGCTGACAGTTCAATAGGAAACCAGTTGAAAGCATCTGGTCATTTATTACATTTATCAGTGTATATTGTAATAAATATTTGAGAAGTGATTGTTGTCTGTATAGAGCGAGAGTCAATGTAAAAGGAGCAAATGGGACAAGCATAAATACGTACTAACTCCACACATGTATTTCTTGAAAGAGCACAGTTTTCTAGTATTTCTGTTCACAACAGCTCGTCTCTGACTGTCACATTTCTCATCTCATCTCTGAAGGCCTCAGTGTCACGTCATCTCTTATCATCTATTATTCTCTGTGTTTAACGAGCATTTTGACTGACACTAACCCTCAAACGGGTCGTGAGTGAGCTCAGTTCTGTAACGTATTGAATATGTGACTGGACTCTTAAGCGTTTCCCTTCATAACGTTCCGAGCAGCAGAGCAATCAAAACACACCCCGCGGGGGCTTCCCAGGTCACGACCTCCACATCTAAAAATACCTCCTCATAAACTTTTCATTGTGCTCTTATGAGAATAAAATGAATATTTCATCAGTGTGAGTTTAATCAAAACATGAGCGAGGGATGTGCGTTTGTGCGTTGAGGCTCCGCCCCTTTCTCACCTGTGTAGTCATGGAGACACTCGCAGGTGAATCCGCCCTCGTGACTGCGGCAGACGCCGTGAGCGCCGCAGGGTTTGGAGTAGCACAGGTCGATCTCCGTCTCGCAGTAGTCGCCCGTGAAGCCCAGCGGACAGCGGCAGCGCAGCCCCGCGATCGGGTGGATGGGCCGGAACAGGATGGTGTCGGACGCCACAAACGGCGCCAGGCTGTCGAACTTCAGCACGGACACGCACTTCATGTAGTTCTCGCACGGCTCGCGCAGGCATATGTTGTCGTCGAACGGGAGCACCTCCTGCGAGGAGATCTGCGCCAGCAGGCTGCGGTTCAGGTACAGGCGCTCCTGCAGCTCCTCCGACCCGAAGAACTCCACCTCGCCTCCGCCGCTGCGACCCAGGCGCGCCGGACTGACCCCGTGACCCCGCGCCCCTTCGCCCGGCACCGCCACCGACAGGCTGACGTTCAGGATGCCGGCGTTGACGTCCGTGTCGTCCTGGACGTTGAAGACCACCACGTCCTCGCGGGACGCCGAGAGGACGCGGGCCACGCCCTCCAGGAACTGAGCCAATAGGAGCGAGAGGAAGCGCTCCTGCGATGTGTTGGCCAATCGCAGCGTGATGCTGTTGGAGAGCATCTCATCCGTGATGATGGTGACCTGCAGCAGGCACTGCGCCGACACGGAGTGAACGCCATCTACAGGGACACAGAGAGAACTTGTATTAATTCAGAGAGTTCACGTACAATTAATTGGCTCATTATTTGGCTCACTTTAATGAATAATTATTCTTTCTGATAATTCAATTATGTGAATCAGTTCATTTAGATGGTTCACTTGAATTGGGTCACTTGAACTGGCTCATTTGGATGATTCACCACAATCAATAGCTGAATCTTCCAAATTAATGGATTTGTATGAGCAAATCGTCAAATGAATAGGTTCTATCAACAATTAATTGGTTCGTTGTGACTCTTCATTTAAATGAATCGGTTCAGTTGGATGGTTCACTTCAGTGAATCGGTTCTTTTGCATGTTTCACTTAAATCCTTTAATTTGAAATTGTTCTTTTGTATGTGAATCAGTTCATTTAGATGGTTCACTTTAATGAATTGTCTCAATTTGATGATTTACCAAAATGAATAGTTCAACTGAATGGTTTGCTTTAATAAGTTTGAGTGAATCTTTCAAATAAATACATTTATATGAGTGGATCGCCCAAATGAATATGCCCTATTAAGTGAACTTACAATGGTTCACTTAAATGAATTGGTTCTTTCGGATAGTTCACTTGATAGTGAACTTACAATTCACCTACAATTAATTGGTTTATTGTGATATTTCATTTAAATGAATCGGTTCAGCTGAATGGCTAACTTAAGTGAATCAGTTCTTATGCATATCTCACTTAAATAAATCATTCAATTTGAATGGTTCACTTAAATAAATTGGTTCTTTCGGATAGTTCATTAATGTGAATCAGTTTATTTATATGATTAACTTAAATGAATTGGCTCATTTGGATGATTTACCAAAATGAATTGTTCAACTGCATGGTTTACTTAAATGTGTTTATTTGAGCGAATCTTCCAAACTAATAGATTTATGTGAGTTAATCGTCCAAATGAACAGATTCATTTAAAATGAACCATCTGAATTAATTAGTTTATTTAAGTAAATCGTCCAAGCAAAGGGATTTACTTCAGTGAATCATCCAAATGAACAGATTCATTTGACTGAACAGTCCAACTAAGCTGATTTAAGTGAATCATCCCAATGAATGCATTTATTTGGAGTGAACCATCTAAATGAAAGAATTTATTAAAGTTAACCATTCAAAATTATCTAATTTACTCAAGTGAACCGTCCAAATGAATTATTGAATTGGATTATTCTCTTAAATAAATCTGTTTAATTGGATGATTCACTTTAAATAAAACCATTTGGACAAAATTAAACTATTTTTTGATCCAGTCATTGTGTTTCGGTGTTCTTAGCTATGTTTTGTTCGTAGTTATAATCGTTGGACTGTACTTCAACTCTATTAAATGATGAATATCAAGTAGTTTGACTAAACAGTTTCACAGTAACTTCCCATCACAGGTCTGGCTCTAACAAGCAGCGTTTCTCTTCAGCACAATCGAACAGTGATCGCTAATTGACCGAACACTCATCCAATCCACCGGGATGCAAATAAACGGCATTAATCCGCCGCTCCGAGCTGCCTGCCAATAAACATCTGATCCGGGTCCAGGACAGCAGTCCAAACACAGAGAAAGGAATGCTGGGAACCGTGCAGCGCGAGCGCGGAGCCGCTTTCAACACAAACAGCACAGAATACACTGAATCAAATCAGACGCACACACACAGAGCGAACGCAACTCTACACTAACAAACAAACAAACAAACACGTTCATTAGACACAAATTAGGCAGATTAATGCAAGTACACAGAGCTGAACCGTCACTCGTAATAAGAACTAACAAGACACTAAACGAACCCATGCTAACTAGCAGGTCATAACCCTGATAGCACACGTACATCTCAGAGATGTCTATATGTCGTCTGCAAGATGTAGTTTGCTCATCTGCAATATATCGGATGTTTCCTATCAGATGTCAAATAGACGTCTATTAGATGTCTTTAAGATGTTTATGGTTTAGAATGGATGTAAAACTGACATCTTACAGATGTCTGCCAGACATTTGTACACAGCAGATGCTTTCCAGATCAAGAGATCTTTAACAGACATCTTGCAGACGTACATGTGCTATCTGGGAACACTGATAGCACACATACATCTCAGAGACGTCTATTTGATGTCTGTATTTACATCTGCAAGACATAGTTTTCTCATCTTCAATACATTTATTGGACGTTTCCAATCAGATGTCAAATAGACGTGTATTAGTTGTCTTTAAGATGTTTATATTTAGAATGTATGTAAAACTGACACCTTACAATGTCTGCCAAATGTTTGTACACAGCAGATGATTTCCAGATCAAGAGATCTTTAACAGACATCTTGTAGATGTATGTGTGCTATCTGGGAAAGCTGATAGCACACGTACATCTCAGAGACGTCTATTTGATGTCTGCATTAACATCTGCAAGACGTAGATTTCTCATCTTCAGTATGTCTATTGGACCTTTCCTATCAGATGACAAATAGACGTCTATTAGATGTCTTTAAGATGTTTATGATTTAGAAAGGATGTAAAACTGACATCTTACAATGTCTGCCAGATGTTTGTACACAGCAGACGCTTTCCAGATCAAGAGATCTTTAACAGACATCTCGCAGACGTACATGTGCTATCTGGGAAAATACACATAAATTCATGTGCACCCAAAGAATATGGCAATATTTCAGTTTATCGTGATATGTCTGGAGACTCAACATGTTTTTTTATATGGCTAACTGATTGATTTTAATAAAACAAACTCAAACGACAGACTCTTGATGTGCTCGTCATGCTAATAACAGCCTGTCAGAATCAACAATCACATCAGCTCTGAACAATCACATCCACATCAGCAGACACACGCCTCGAATCAAGCGCTGGGTTGAAACAAAGCAACAGTTCAAAGCTGAAAACACTGAGCTCAAACCAACAGATCAAGATAATAAATGAGCTTCATTTTTAGCGCACGAACAGCTGCACGATAATGGAGATTCACTGAGACGTGCATGTTTTACAGGCAATACAAAAGCCTGAGAAATTAGGCCAACGGAGCTGACTTGAGTTTACAACAGTAACCTACATACAAACACGCAAGACACGTGAACATCTGACATACAACACAGACACGCTGTAGCTTTAACTTTAAACCACCATCATTTGAACTGTTCACTTATAAAGAATCAGTTAATCATACAAATATGATGCAACTTCAGCGTCAACATTCACTGATTAGACGAACCGCCCACTGTTTGACGGACAGGTAAAGTGGCCAATCACAGATCAGACATGAACGCAGTGACGAACGCAGTGATGAACGCAAGTTCATCATGACATCAGTCTGAACCCTTCTGTGTTTCACTCTCACATTCTTTCCTCATTTTTCAAACTCAATAGAAACGTGAGATGCGCAATCTCCTCGAGCGGCAGGTGAAACCTGAGGAGACGAGAGGAGAAACCGGCACTGGACGCTCCCACAATGCACTGCAGCAGCTGAACACTGTAATCAAGCCGTCAAGAGGCCAATCACTGCCAGTGTGTGCGTCGCTCTGATTGCAGGATGTGACCAGCACACACACACACACACACACACAGATATCAGATATATATTCACCATCATCATCTCATGAAAAACATGTTCCCTGGATCTGCGGATCTGCGGTGGTCGAGTGTTCAAAGAGAATGGCGGATGAGTGGAGGTCGATCTGTGACCTACATATGAGGATGTGTCTGCCGCTCTTCATCATCCACTCTTCATCACTTACGATGCTCACTCTTCTGTTCATTGGTGCCTATTTCTGACAATATGAATGTAGGATATTTACAATATAAAAATATACGACAGACAGGTTGCTAAGGTGTTCTGGGTGGTTGCTATGCAGTTACTAGGGTGCTCAGAATGGTTGGTGAGATGTTGCATTTCACAGAATGAAACAGCAGTAGAGAAACATAGATAGATGTGATGCTACTCGTGTTATCAGACACATTTTCACTCTATTAGCATCTATAATTAACTCTAAAATCTAAAAGTACTAATCACACTCATCCTGTTGCTATGGTAACAATATTCCACCGCTCATGTCGCCACAGACCAATCAGAGGCTCTCAGACACACCCACTGCCATTAAATCACCTGCATATTCATCGGTGCGTGTGCGTATGAGCGAGTGTGTGCATGAGTGATAGTGAGTTTGTGCATGAGTGTATGATCGAGTGTGTGTCTGTGTGTTCATAATAGCGTGTGTGTGTGTTGATTGTGTGCAAGTGTGAGTTTGTGTGCCTGTGTGTGTGCACAATAGTGAGTTTGTGTGTTGAGTGCTGTCAAACGATTAATTGCGATTAATCACATCCAAAATAAAAGTTTATGTTTACATAGTATATATTTGTGTACTGTGTATATTTATTATGTATATATAAATACACACACATGCATTGTATACATTAAGGAAAAATATTTTAGATTTAAATCTAAAATATTTATATTTACTTATAATCTAAATTGTATACAGGTATAAATATATATACATATAAATATTTATTTTTAATATATACATGTATGTGTGTGCATTTATATGTACATAATAAATATACAAATTAAACACACACATATAGTATGTAAACATAAACTTTTATTTTGGATGCGATTAATCGCGATTAATCGTTTGACAGCCCTTGTGCATATGCAGTGAGTTTGTGTGTATGAGTGTGTATGAGCAAGGGTGTCTGTGTGTGTGCAATAGTGAGTTTGTGTGTTGAGAGTGATAGTGAGTTTGTGCGTGAGTGTGTGTATAAGTGTGTCTGTTTGTGAAATAGTGAGTTTGTGTGTTGTGTGTGTTATAGTGAGTTTGTGTGAATGTATGTGTATGCACAAAAGTGAGTTTGTGTATGAGTATGTGTATGAGCAAGTGTGTGTCTGTGTGTGCGCATTAGTGAGTTTGTGTGTTGACTAAGTGTGTGTGTGTTTATGTGAGTTTGTGTGAATATATGTTGCGATAGTGAGTTTTTGTGTGTGTGTGTGTGTGTGTGTGAGAGAGAGAGTGTAAGTTGTCATGGGAACTAAACAAGAGTTTCCTCCACCTGAGCTCAGAGTGGAACAGAGCGCGCTCAGCAGGGGGGCGGGGCTAATCCTACCTCATCAGCCAATCACACACCTCATCCATTCCACTCACAGCAGTAGCAGCGTCAGGACAGATGTGTTCATCAGGACTGAATAAATCAATATCAGGACAGTCTGAGTCTCTGCTCACAAACACCTTCAGCAAATCAAGAGCTCAGAGATGCTCACAACCATCCAGAGAAATCACGGGACACACACACCAGCACACACACACACACACACACACACACACACACACACACACGCACGCGCGCATGCACTCACGCCTCCTACGCAACACATTTCCCTGCTGTTACACACGGACTGAAGCAGCACATGAGCATCCAACATGAGAGTCTGATGATGAAGATCCAGCATCATGTGTGTGTTTGCAGTGCTGATCAGAGTACTGCAGACTGTCTCTGTTTAAACAGGAAACAAGGAGAAGACACACTCAAACTCAAACACACACACACACACACACACACTTACTCAAACTCACACACACAGGACGTTTCCTGGGTCATTTGTATTTATTTGTGGCCTCACACACACACACATACATTCTTCACATTACTCTTCATTATGGAGGCCGTCCAGGAGGCCTGAGAGTCTCAGAGCATTAGCATGTTAAAAGGCCCGCGGGTCGTCACACACACACACACACACACACACACACACACAGGCGCTGTGACCCGCCCCACCCAGCAGGCATTTCTCAGGCTCTGTTAAGGTCGTCATGGCGACTCAGCGCTTAACAAAAGCATTTCTCAGCGGCATTATTCACACGCAAGAGAAAAGACACTGAAAGACGTGGAGGAGGGGCGAGAGACACACACACACAACAGAGGAGAGAGAGAGTGAAGGTGAACACGAGGAGGTGAAGCTCTGACTGATGACCTCAGAAACACACTCGACACACAGACCAGAGACCGAAACCAGCCTGACCACCACAAAAACCACACCGTAACACACTAGATGCTCAAAAACACAGCAACCGCAATCCATTAATAGCAACACAAGCCTATTAATTAGACTAAATAATCATAATGATCACAAAATCTATAATAACTAGAATGAAAATTAAAATAACTAGAGCGATAACTATAACAATAACAACAACGATAACTAAAATAATTCTATTGACAAAATCTATAATGATAACTATAATGATAACTAAAATAATTATAATCATAATGATAACTATAGTGATAACTACAATGAAAACTATCACCAATGTGTTTTCTTAAAGTTTATTAAAACTGTTATTATTAATAATCACTCTAAAAGAATTGTAAAATTCACACCAAAACTATAATGATAACTATAAAAATAACTATAATAGTAACAATAGCGACAATAACAACTATAATGATAGCTAAAATAATATTGATACATTTATAGATACAGTTCAATAATCGCTCTAAATCAATAGTGAAATGCAATTTTAATGATAACTATAACATTAACTATACAGTTTTAAAAAATGGTTCACACCACAGCTATGATGATTACTATACTAATAATTATAATGATGACTATCGCAATATCCATAACAATAAGTATACTAAATAACTATACTAATAACTATAACTATATTAATAACTACGATAACTATACTAATAACAATAATAAGTATACTAAATAACTATAACAAGAACTATACTAATAACAAGAACAATATATATATATATATAACAATAAGTATACTAATAAATGTAATAAATACACTGATAACGATAAATATACTAATAACTATAATGATAACTATGCTAATAACTATAACGATATGCATACTAATAACTATAATGGTAGGTGTACTAATATCTATAACAATAAGTATACATAACTATAACAATAGGTATACTAATATCTATAAGGATAAGTAAACTAATAACGATAACAATAAGTATACTAAATAACTATATTGATGAGTATACTAATAACTATAAATACACTAATAACAATAATGATAAGTATACTAATAACTATAACAACTATACTGATAACCATAACAATGTATATAACCACAGAGTTTTAATAATCGCTCTAACTTTAGGAGAATAATGAAATCCACACCATAATTATAACGAAAAAATTACAGATGAATGATATTGATTGAATCACTTTCTGAGCATTTTTTTCCAGTTCATGAATGATAAAAACACTAACAGCCAATCAGAATCTATCCTGCTTTAATAAACATGAGCATTTAAAGCATAACGCAACTTCTTCAAGACAACGCTTGAGAATAATCTGTTTTAGAATCAGATTGAAATGTTTGGCAAACTAAACTTCTTCTAAAGCATCTGTTAACTAAAAGCAACATCTACGAGAACTTCAAAACGAGTGAGTTCCTATCATAAGCATTGTGTTTCAAAGAGCTGTGCAGAGAAAGCAGACGGCTTCGGTTTCACAAACACACCTGAGCGACATCAGAACCAGAACCAACCACTGGAACACTGGAAGCCGCCTCAGATATCTGAGAACCTTTAGGAGGAACCGGCGTCCTTCAGAGATCTTCTGGGAACTGAGGAGTCCTTAAAGAACTGATTTATGAGCTCATCCTTCTGGTGTCTCAGCTCAATGTTCAGAGTCACTTGAAATGCAGAGCTGTGGAAAAGTGTTGGTTTTTTGATACTTTTAAGAAAGTTTGGGAAAGCTGTTTGAATTCATAGCGACTTTGAACAGTAAACTGAGAGACCACAAGAACACTGAATATCTAAAAGTGTCTACTGAGTTATGTGTGAACTGAGCATAGATGAACACAAATCCCGTCTCAGCGTTTCATCACTGAAGGCTTTACTGCTATTTACTGTGAGGATTTACAGCGGCAGAGAAAGGACAAATCAGCATCTCATAATCTGTCAAACAGATGCTGGAAACATGATCATCTGAACCGCAAACACACACCGAATCTGAACCACACAATACAAAACCACCTGCAGACTCATCTGAAGACATCTGAAACACTCTGTGAATTCAACACTGCAAACATTTACAGAAACTTCTTCAGTGAGTCATTTCTTAACTAAAAAGACATTCTTCTAGTAGTGCATATCAGACCCCCGACCAGATTAATCAGAACAATCAAAACAATTCCCATTAGCAGAACGACAGAAGATGAGACTTTAAAGTTCATCAGTCTGAAATAAAGATATTTATCATCAAACAGGAAACTACAACCCCGCTGAGCCAATCTGACACACTCTTACACACACACCTCTAGTGCAACACACTCCTCCTCAGCAGTATTTTTATCTCTTTCTCAGCAGGTGTGATGCGAGCGCTGAGCACCGATCTCTGATTGGCTGAGACGTAGCAGCAGCTGTTACACATGTATGAATCGATCTATAAGCGCACACACATGCTCATGTGTCACCAGGGGCTCTTCCTCTTTCATTAAAGATACTCTCGGGGATCAGCTCCGGAAAAACAAGTCATGGTGCTGGGCTAACGGATGCTAACTGGTCTTACAGCGCTCTAGAGATGATCCACGCCGACTATCTGACCTTTGACCCCCACAGACACAAAGAGCAGCTGAACTGCAAGTAAAGCAGGGCTCAACAATAAGGAAACTGGGAAACTGAGACACACCGGATCCACTGCATCATTTTTTGATGTTTTTACAGCCTACAAATTTGCTCTATTGTGCCCTGTAATATGTGACCCTGGACTGTTGACCATTGATGTATGGTTTGTTAGGATAGGACAATATTTGGCCGAGATACATTTGATACTATTTGAAAATCTGCAATCTGGGGGTGCCAAGAAATCAAAATATTGAGAAAATCACCTTTAAATTTGTCTAAGTGAAGATCTTAGCGATGCATATTACTAATCAGAGATTAAGTTCTGATATATTTGCAGTAGAAAATATACAAAATATCTTCATGGAACATGATCTTTACTTAATATCCTAATGATTAAAGACAAATCGGGCATAAAAGACAAATCAATATTGCTACAAATATACCCCTGCTTCTTAAGACAGGTTTTGTGGTCCAGGGTCCTAGATCTAAGCATTTCTGTGAGCACCACTGAAACTACAAAACAGTCTATTCTTGGAGTCTTGTCTTATGTTAATTGGCTTGTAATGCATTTTTTCTGTCCGAACGAACTGAAAGCATATAAATGCAGCCAAGCGTGTTTCCCAGGCGGCCGTCCGTCAGGCCACAGTCACGCAATCACGTGAAGAACGACCACTACGCATTCATGAGCACTACACTGGATCTGCTTCAATGTCAAATAACCTGAAGGAAATGGAGACAGATCTGCTAAAGCAACATCCATATCCCTCAGCACATTCACTCGCTCATTTATTAATACCAAGCCACTGCACATCGGAGCAAAGGTCATGTATTATACATCACTGCTGACCTACAAATGCACAGATGTCACGCAAGCACTCACTCCTACAGAAATGCTAAACAAGCACATTTCAGCTTCTTACCTGAGACAGAGATCTTCATGGATGCCTCCAGCGGTCTGTTGTTGTCCAGGGCTCGGCTGAGTCGGATCTCTCCGGTGCTCTGGTTCAGGAGCACCAAATTCAGCTCGTTTCCAGCCTCGAAGCTGTAGTGGAGCTGATCGGACACGTCCGGGTCGTGAGCTGGGATCCGGCCGATCACACCTGAGGGGAAGCTGTTGGTCTTATCGGTTACGTAATTGTTAAAAATAATCTGGAAGTTCTTAAGGATGGGGACGTTGTCGTTCTTATCAGTGAGTTTGATGTGGACCGTGGCTCTGCTGACCAGAGGTGCAGACGTGGCCTGAACCACGATGACGTACTCCGAACGCGCCTCGTAATCGAGGTCGGTCAAAGCGGTGAGCTCGCCGGAGAAGATATCCAGTTGGAAGACCTCAGGGATGTTGCCCTCGACGATCTGGTACATGATTTGAGCGTTGCTGCCTTCGTCAGGGTCTGACGCAGATATGTGGGCCACCACGAGCCCGATGGGACTGTTCTCCTCCACGAAGATATCAAACTCATCCTTCTCGAACACAGGCGGGTTGTCGTTGACGTCTAAAACGGTCACCTGGATTTCAACCGGCGTCTTGAGCGCCGGAACGCCTTTATCCACCGCGAAGGCTTGGAGGTTATAAACAGGCGTGTTTTCTCGGTCAAGGCGTCGCAGGGATCGTACTATGCCTGATGTGGACTCGATGATGAAGTCGCCATCTCCATCTTCTCCGCCTTGGAACGTGTAGAAGACACGTCCATTGAGACCCGAGTCTCGATCAGTCGCGGACACTTGCAGAACGCTGGTGAATGTAGGAATGTCCTCCATGATTGATCCCAAGTAACGGTCTCGCAGGAACACGGGCGAGTTGTCGTTCACATCATTCACCAGGATCTCCAAGTAGGTGGTGTCGGATTTCTGCGGGATGCCGTTGTCGCGAGCCGTGATTGCGAGCGTGTAGGAAACTTGGTCTTCGTAGTCCAGCTCCATTTGCGTGGTTACCGCGCCGCTATCCGGGTCGATGTTAAACTGCGGGATGCTATCATCCATGAAGTATGTAATTCGAGCATTCTCACCCGTGTCCTCATCCGTCGCGCTAATCATCACTACAGTCGTTCCGACAGGCCGGTCCTCGTTGATGTTAACCGTATAATGAGAACTTTGGAAAACTGGCCTGTGTGTATTGGCATCCGTGACGTTGACGTAAACCTTAGCCGTGTCGAAGCGTGTGCCATCTGACGCCGTGACGGTCAGGACGTACTGTCTTTCCAGCTTGTAGTCGAGCGGTAGAGCGAGTGTTATCAAGCCTCCGCCGCTCTGGCTGGTAATAGAAAAACGGTTTCGTGTATTCCCACTCGAGATCTGATACGTCACCACGCTGTTGATATCCTGATCGACGGCGGACACAGTGACGACGCTCGTTCCTACGGCCGCGTCCTCGTTTAGCCGCATGTAGTAGGCCTTCTGCGTAAACTCAGGGTTGTTATCGTTGACATCTAGGATAGTCATGCTGATGCTAGCGGACGAAGACATGGCCGGCGTTCCGTGGTCTCGCGCTTCGACTCCAAAGCTATAGAAGTCCAGGCTTTCTCTGTCCAGTTCGGATGCTACGACAATCCAGCCAGTGCTGTTGTTGATAGTAAACGGGAAGTTTGGTGTAGTCTCTGTGAGGCGATATTCCAAACGTGAGTTATCTCCAGCATCAGCGTCTACAGCCTGAATGTGGATGACGGAATATCCAACCGGAACGTTCTCCAGCACCGTAGCCTGGAACGGCGTGCTTACGAATATTGGAGCGTTGTCGTTAATGTCCAGTACTTGCACTGTGACGAGGCCGCTGATGTTGGAGAGCGGCGGGCGCCCACCATCTTGTGCGCGAATGCGAAGCGTGTACTCTTTATTAATCTCGTAATCCAACTGACTCACCAAATCTAATTTACCCGTTTGGGCGTCTATGTAAAACTGTCCACGGGTGTTGCCGCTCATTATGCTGAAATGGACAACGGCGTTGTTTCCACGGTCCTCATCTGTCGCGGTCACCTGCAGAATTTCAGTGTTAGGTGTCAGGTCTTCCGGAACCTGAACGATGTAGCGCTTCTCGCTAAACTGCGGTGCATTGTCGTTATCGTCCTCTACGATGATGTGGACGGTCGCCGTCGCGCTGCGAGGGCCAGGATCGCGTCCTTGGTCGTTGGCTTCAACAAGCAGGATGTAGGACTCAACTGCTTCGCGGTCAACCAGTCCTCGTGTGCGAATAACGCCAGAGCGGGAATCAATCTCAAACACGTCGTTAGTCCCATTGTTGTTCAGCAAATGATAAAGGATATTTCCGTTAACAGGGGCGTCGCCATCTGTGGCGCGAACGGTTAGTACCTCGTAGCCGATTTCCAAATTCTCACGTACGCTTTCTTTATAGTCCTGCTGCTCAAAAACAGGGTCGTGATCGTTCGTATCGCTGATCGTTACGGTAAGAGTGGCCATGGCTGTACGTCGCGGAGTTCCGTGATCAACCGCCGTGACCCTGAACACATGCGTGTCCTTTGTTTCTCTATCTAGTATCTCCACAGTGGAAACAACTCCGCTCGATGGGTCAACGGTGAAGAGATTGTTGGACCGGCTGTCAAACAAGGCCTCTAAAAAATATTCCAGCCTACCGGCTTCGCCCTCATCCGGGTCAACTGCTTTTAAAACAACAACAAAAGTCCCGGCTGGTTGATTCTCGGGAACGGACACCTGATACATGGGAGGCTGAAACTGAGGGTTATTGTTGACGTTCCTCCTCCTCCTGCTCAGCAGGCCTGAGTTTGAACGCGCGGCCCGCTGCAGTAACTTCCTCAGGTGTGTTTGTGTGAACGCGCCGCGGCCAACGCGCCAATGCGCACGCGCATAATCGCCTTTTTCGCGTCCCACGCACCGCAGTTGAAACCCCAGCAGCGAGTCGCGAGTGAAACACAGCGGAGCAGAAGTAAACAGCAGCCCATTTGAGATATAAAGCGTTGAAGTGCCGGTTACGTTACAGCGCGTTGGGTTGCCGGGTAACACATCAAACACCCGGAAAAGAGCAGTGTCCGCTCCGCGGCATTCTGAAGTGTCTGTTAAACTTATAATCTCCACGTCCAGCTTTTCTTCCCGTTTGCGCTCCCTCGCGCACTTCTTCCCGTGAACGTGCACATCATATTGACTGGTCACAAGGTGTCTGAAACGCGACGCGTTATCCGCACAGTCCACAATTGCGTACACGCTGAACGGGTTAGAGAGAACCGAGTCGCAGTTCAAAGCGTCCGAAAGAGTCAGCACGCCCGCATCCGGGCGCAGGAAACTCTCGGCGAAGCGCGGCAGGATGAGCTGGTCCAGCGCGCAAGCGGCGCTTCTCTCCAGATCGGCGATCACGGTGCCCGGTCCCGCATCCTCACTCACATGAACGACGAAGCACTCCACTAGCCACGGGAGTTTGAACCACCCGAAAACAAAGAGCAACAAACCCCGCTTCATCGCTCCTCGGTGCTGCTCCTCCACGGCGAACGAATTACATCCAGTTTTGCCCCTCAAAGTTGGCGTGTGGAGTCTCCATGCTGATCCACACACACTCACTCACTCCCTCTATCACATACACCTCCAGCGAACACAGCTCGAGTCCGGGGAGGGGGATCATTAACATAAACCTGATTCACAGCGCCGGGAGAGAAAGGGAGAGGGGGAGGTGGGGGTGTCCTGCGGACGCAGTGGGGGCAGATCTTAAAAGGGCAACTGCAACTGCCCCAAAACACCCGGCCAGTGCTGCACATTCAGATAAAACATCAAGACAAATCAAACCAAGAACTGCATTGAAAGAGCATTGAAGTAACATTTTTAAATTTATTCAGGAAGGAGAATGTTCTTTGTAAGCCTTTTATGTTCATCAAAGTTTTATTTCTTTGATCAAAATGACAGAAAAAAAGTAATATTACATATTATTATATATACTTTAAAATATAATTAATTTCTCTGATGCAAAGCTGAATTTTCAGCATCATTATTCAGTGCCGCTTAATAATCATTTGGAACCTGTGATACTTTTTTTCCAGGTTTCTTTGATGAATAAAAAGTGACAGCGTTTATTCTTTTATTTTATAACTGAAATCTTTTCTAGCAATATAAGTCTTTGCTATCACTTTTGGTCAATTTTACATACCATTGCTGCATAAAACTATTAATTTCTTTCACATTCTCTCAGCCCAAACTTTGAACAAGGCGTTTATTGTTACAAAAGTTTCTGTTTTAAATAAATGCTGTTCTTTTTAACGTTTTATTCATCAAAGAATCCTGAAAAAAGTATTACAGGTTCCAACACAAATATTAAGCAGCACAACTGTTTCCAAAACTGATAATAAATCAGCATATTAGAATTATTTCTGAAGGTTCATGAAGTAATGATGCTGAAAATTCAATTTTGCATCACAGGATTAAATTATATGTTAAAGTGTATTAAAATAGAAAACCACTATTTTAAGTTGCATTACCATTTCACAATACTATTTTTTTTTTTGTATTTCTAATCAAATGATCACAGCCCCTTGATAGGGAGAAAAGTCTAAAGTCTAAAAAGTCAAAAGAAAACTTTTGAATGGCAGTGTATATAGCGCTTGTGTAATTTAATAAACTGTTCCCTCCTGTTTTCCAGAAAGGAATCAAAAATATGACTCACAACTTAAAATCTCCAAATAATAATAATAATAATAACACTAAACTGAACCTTGTATATAATTTTCATAGTTTAGCTGAGGTTTTTGTTATGCTTGTTCTCATTTCTCAAGTTTATTTTTTTAAACCCAACAAAAACAAGCATTTAAAGCATCGATAAAGAGTTTTTTGTGTCATTTGTCATAATGTTTTGTATATTGTGATTGACACAACTTCTGAGCTGTTTAATTGTTTTTTAAACTCGTTTAAAGTGTTTGTTGTGTTATTTTGGCGCCTCCTGCTGTCCCGAGCGCGTCGGCGCATGTCTTGCGTTTACCTCAAAGAAAGAAAGAGATTTTAATTTTGAATAATGAGTATTTTGTGTTCTGTGGTACATAATAGGGTAATGCTTAAATTCGTATGCGTTTATATTTACACACCGCTGTGAAATCTGTGGATCTTAAGTGTTTAAATGAAGCTGTTTTGTAAAGTGTATTTGTATGAGATCATCGCTAGAGGGAGCTGTTCAGTTTGATGAAGAAGAACAACAGCACTAACCCTAGAAAAAACTAAACACGTTTCCCATGAGCTACTTAACTCTTACCTTAATGTTAATCAAGAGTGTAGAGTTTAGTATAGCCTCTATGACACGTCCATACCAACATCCAACGTTTAATAAATTGCAATAATTTTGATCAGACAATTAAATATATGCGTATGAAGGTCTACCACTGCATCTGAAATAGGTCATACCATTAATGTGACCTGAGAAGTTAAAAAAATACAGTAGAAAACTGTGCACTTTGAAGAAATACATGTGTGGAACTTCTTACTCGTAAGAACATAAAGAAGTCGAAGTGTTTCAAACATAGAAACACAGTTTAATTAAATCATAAAGATTACCCTCTTTAACTTTATCCCTCTACTGCATGAATTTAGATGGCACATGATAAAAAATGATTCCACATTTTTTTTTTTTTTGGTTTATTTGGGAACATTTTACTAATAAAACATTTTTTGACCACCCCTCATCCTCCATACCAGAATATTTTTTCATTGCCTCGGGGCAACAATGCGCGACAATGGTGCAGAATCACAGAGAAAGTTCTCCATTCACATATCATGACACAATGTTCAGAGAGCAAAACAAAATCACAAATCTGTCAGAAAATGTCAAGAAATCATTAACTGAAAAGGGAAACACTTAAAAACACATTGACATATTGCATTTGATGTAGATGTAGGTTTGTGTCATAATGTGGAGCTGGGAAACTTGGGTCCTGGAGTGCCACTGTCCTGCAGAGTTTAGCTCCAAACCTAATTAAACACACCAGCCTGTAGCTTTCTAATGATCTTAAAATACATTTATTAGCTAGTGCTGGTGTGTTTGATTAAGGTTGGAGCTAACTCTGCAGGACAGTGGCCCTCCAGGACCCAAGTTTCACAGCTCTGATGTAGTGTGTCGTGTCATATTGTGTACAGGTGCAGTACACAAAATAAGAATATTGTGAAAAGTTTATTTTTTATTGTAACTTATTTTTTAAAAATGAAACTTTTGTATATTCTAGATTCCCTATACATGTAAAGTAAAACATTTAAAAAGTTTTTTATTTTTTATTTTCATGATTAGAGCATACAGCTCATGAAAGTCAAAAATCCAGTACTTCAAAATATTAGAATATGTACATTTGAGTTTCATTAAATGACCATCCCTACAGTATAAATTCCAGGTATCTCTTGTTTTTTGAAACCACACTAATGGGTAAGACTGCTGACTTGGAAATGGTCCAGGAGACAATCATTGACACCCTCCACAAAGAGAGTAAGTCACAAAAGGTCATTTCTGAGTGGGGTGCTGTTTACAGAGTGATGTATCACAGCATATTAAATGCAAAGTTAACTGGAAGGAAGAAACTGGGTAGGCAAAGGTGCACAAGCAACAGGGATGACCGCAAGCTTGAGAATACTGTCAAGTAAAGCTGATTCAAACACTTGGGAGAGCTTCACAAGGAGTAGAATGAAACTGGAGTCAGCGCATCAAGAGTATCCACACTCAGACGTCTTCAGGAATAGGACTACCAAACCACTCCTGAAACAGAAACAACGTCAGAAACATCTTACCTGGGCTAAGGAGACAAACATCTGGACTGTTGCTCAGTGCTCCAAAGTCCTCTTTTCAGATCAAAGTAAATCTTGCATTTCATGTTGAAATCATGGTCCCAGAGTCTGAAGAAAGACTGGAGAGGCACAGATTCCAAGCTGCTTGAAGTCCAGTGTGAAGTTTCTGAAGTCAGTAATGATTTGGGGTGCGTGACATCTGCTGCTGTTGGTCCATTGTGTTTTATCAAGTGCAAAGTCAATGTAGCCATCTACTGGGAGATTTTGGAGCACTTTATGCTTCCATCTGCTGACAAGCTTTATGGAGATGCTGATTTTCTTTTCCAACAGGACTGTAGCACCTGCCCACAGTGCAACAACCACTTGCAAGTGGTTTGCTGACCATTATATTACTGTGCTTTATTGGCCAGCCTACATGCCTGACCTGAATCTATGGGATATTTTCAAAAGAAAGATGAGAAACAGTTGATCCAACAATATACAGATGATCTGAAGGCTCAATAGTGCTTCAGCAGTGCCATAGGCTCATCACTTCCATGTCACACTTCACTGATGCTGTAATGTGTGCTAGGAGCAAGTCATTTGCTGTAACGTGCTGCCGACCAAGTATTGAGTGCACATATGAACATACTTTAAAGAACTTTAACTTTCTACTTTGCAAATCCATTTTTCATTGATCTTAGAAAATATTCTAATATACTGGATTTTTGACTTTCATGAGCTGTAAGTTCTAATCAGCAAAATTAAACAAACAAAAAAAACTTTTGAAATGTTTTACTTTACATGTATGGAATCTAGAATATATGAAAGTTTCATTTTTAAAAATAAGTTACAATAAAAAAAAAAAAACTTTTTCTCGATATTCTAAGTTTTTGAACTGCACCTGTACTTTATGAAATTATATTTTACTCTGTGTTAAACTTCAAGAAGCATTTCTCTGTTGTGAAACAGAGGTGCAAGTTGCAATTTTTGCACATCACTTTGGGTGTTCCTGTGCACCCAGGAACATTGCATCTTCCTTTGTGGACCCCTGTTTCCTTATCCCATTGCGCAATGTGGCCCTGAGGCAATGAAAAAAAAAACTTCTGAACATGCAAAATAATAATAATAATAAAAAAAATCATAAAACCTGACAAAAGTCTTCTCCACACCTTTATACACACATACATATTTTATGTACAGTTCATGCCATTTTAAATAAGATTACTAAAGCAAATAATCTTGCCTTCTTCTCCCACCATGTGCTTCTGTGACCATGTGTCACAACAGGATGTCCCACATTCAAATGGTGCATGATAGTGACTCCCACACCTTATTGGACTGTTCTTTGATACTTTTCGAATAGTTTAATTGGTTGCAATCATTTAAAAACATGTACTGAACATAACAAAAACTGCGTTTAACTGTATATGTAGCATTTTATTTTACATGCAAATGTAAATGTGCTGAAAAAGAGGAGGGTGAAAGACACACAAATGCTATTAACTGGTGAAACTGGCCATTTGGTCTGGACTCGTGAAGGAGAGACTCCATCCACAGAACAAAGACAATATACTGGATATCTGTACATTAACAACAGACAAACTACATAACTAACTTAATATCAAATAAAATACAATAGCAATGTGTATAAAATATGAAATAACAAATGTAACATGGAAATTTCACATTGTATATTTGCTTTATATCTTTGAATACATTTAAGTGCTGCACTTGGCAATAACATTTTAATCATTATGGACGAGTTTATACAAATATTATTAAACTGCCCACTGTGCAAAGACATGTCCAAACAATGTCTTTTGTATGTCATTTTGAACGTCCAATTTTGGTGCCCTGAAGGTGCAGACTATGACGCCAGACGACGTCTTTTTTCCAACGTCTACCAAGCGTCCAGTATTGACATCCACAGGACCTCTATAAGAGCTAATTGTAGGCCATGTGGTCAATGTGGACATCTTTTCTACATCAAACTTAAACCCATTGGACTACAGACAAGAGCCACACATAACTGGCCCAAATCCCAGCCAAATAGTAACTAATAACCAGCCCTGAACTGGGCCAGAACAAATTTTAATAGTGCTAATCAATCACAGCCTTCAGTTAGACCACCCTGATAGCAATACCATTGAATCAATGCTAAAAATAGTTGATTTGTCAATGTTAATGACATTGCATTAATATCACCCGCTATTAATGTTAAAATTTTTTTGAAATTTCAACAAACCACCATTACTGTGATAACTTTAGTTGGGCTTTTGACTCATGCCTTTCATTAAGTTAATTCTCTTTTGGTGCTACAGTAGTGTTTTAATGTAAACACTTCTGCTTTTAAAAATATTTAGATGTTTTAAAGTTAAGTTGTAGTAAATTACTTTTTGTGATGGGTGTCAAGCTGCAATAAAGTTGAGAAATAAGATTGATGACCTTTCATTACTGATGTAAATGTCCTATATCACAAATGCAAAAATTCTGTGGCAAAAAAAGAGAAAGATTTAGACATCAACACTCAGCATACAAACCTCAACAATGGTGATAATCATCAGACTAATTCAGAGAAACAGATCAACGGCAATGCATGCTGGGAATCATGAATGAGTTTTGTACTATGTTGATACCCAGCATGCATTTCTGCATGAAATTTTCTTTTGCTGATTATCACCATTGTTGAGTTTAATACACTGATTCTTGATGTCTAATTGATTCAGCTATGTTAATTTATAGAAGTATGATATATGCACCACTGCTTTGGTCTCACATTGTAGTATCACACATTATTCACACATATAAAGCCCACAGTTGTGAGCAAATATTTCAACATCCTCACAATGATTACAGTCATTTGATCCTAGTGTATCTTAGTTTCCATTGCCTCAACCAAAGCATGTTAATGCATAGTTATAAAAGACAATGAAAATCTAATATTAAAATGCAGTGAGTCAAGAGTATAATTAAAGCAAATACTGGTCACAACAATGGGGGTTTGTTGATTTTTGAACATTAAAAGTGATATTAATTTATTATTATAAATTTATTGTCCTCAAAGAGGAAATTCTTTTCCACAGACAGTACCCACATAGCACACATTCTACATATACAAAAATAGTGCACAAAAAAAAACATACAGAAAAGTGCAACCTTTCATAGACAGCAGATATATTACCCAGCAGATTTTCTACCTTATTTCTGTAGATTTAACAGTCTAATGGCTGAAGGTACAAAGCTGTTCCCAAAATGAACTTTTTTGTACAGTAGCTGTTTATATCCACACAAGGGCCGTAATTCTTTGCTGTATTTGGGCCGAGGGTCACTGCTTGCTTGGCCCAGAGCAGGGCAAGACGTATGGCCAGACAATTGCTATATGGGCAGTAGATGTCCAAAAGTGGTCTTAGACAGTTGTTTAGATATTGAACCCGTTTTGCATGTCCACAGACATCCAAAAGGGCTCTTAAATAGACATGTTTGCAGTGTCTTTACCTGTATGGATCACATTCACACATTTATCACACATATCTTTCTCCTCACAGACACAGTAGTGAAGCTCTTCTGTGGATCCTCACCTGATTCTTACTGCTCCTCTCAAGATGATCTTAAACTATGATATACAGCATTTATCATCTTTATTTACACTGTAAGGTGAAACAGAAGAGAAGATAATCAGAGTTTAGTGGAACAAAGTATAAATTAGTTACTATATTTAAATCAAAAGTCTTTTTGAGTAAAAAAAATAATGAATTACTGATTATACCTGATTTTAAATATATATTTATAAAAAAGCATGTGTGTTTTAAATATAATACATTTAGAACATGATTTCAATTCTCACAGATTGTATGCATCCATTGTTTCACGAGTTTAAAATGCTTCCTTCTGGCATACGTTATAGTATACCTAAATTTAAAAGCAATTGGTATGGATATTCTTTTATTCCCGTGGCTGTGCGGCTTTTAAATTTGTAAGATGTTAGTATGTTGTATTGTGTTTTTTTTATTGTTATTTTGTCTGTGTGCTTTTGTATGATGTTTACAAATTTTATGTTGCACCTATAATCGCCCCTTGGGCTTATAATAAAGTTGAACCTTGAAACATACACTAACGAGTGAATGCCAAGTATAATAAATGACAAATGTGATTTTGTCTCAAAACAAAACCTTTCAGTTAAATGTTCCACTAGTTAAAGCTGTTTGTCCTTTAGTTTAAACATGTTTGTATTGGTCTCAGTCAGTGTTGGGGAAAGTTACTTTTAAAAGTAATGCATTACAATATTGCGTTATTTCCTAAAAAAGTACTAATTACGTTACTTAGTTACTTTTTATGGAAAGTAATGTGTTACATTACTTTTGCGTTACTTTTGCATTACTTTTTAAATCTGGGCAGGGTTTGCTTGTTTGTTTTTAATATAAAAAGATTTATTCTTAGCTAATGTAAAGGCCCTTTCACACCAGAATGAACTTAAGTGAGTAAGGCTAAAGGAAAAATAAATTCCCGTCTTTACAGTGGAACTGTAGCAAAAGAAAGTTCAACACACTTCAGCAATGAGAAAAAAATCACAAATGTTAGTTCATCTAAAGTAAGTTTTGCTTATTGGTACAAAATGCTTTTCTTTTTTTCTTTTTTAGATTTTTTTTGTCTTGTTTCTAGCCAAAATCTCCCTTAATAATATATTTATAGTATACGTTTCTTAAATCAAGAAGGTTTTCTAGAGAAGCAAAAATTCTTGTCAAAATTTAAGTGTTTTTGCTTGAAGTGTTTAGCTTACTCCATTTAGCTTATCCCAAATGGGGTAAGCTAAATTATCTTGTTTTCTGTTTGAAATAAGATTTTTTGCTTACCACATTGGCATATTATTTTGCTTGTTCTAAGCAAAAAGTCACTTTTTTTTCTGAAAACAAAAAAATAATTATTTACTTAATTTAAGATTTTTTATATATATTTTTTGGCTGTAAACAAGACAAAAAAATCTAAGTAAGAAAAGTATTTTTGCAGTGTACTGATGTATTGGATCAACAAAGTTCAGCAGCAGACATTGGTTAATAAAATGGGATTAAATACATAAAGAAAACAAAAAGTAACTCAGATATTTTCTTAGAAATGAAAACGTAATGCATTACATTACTTGTTACTTAAAAAGGTAATATTGCGTAACTTGAGTTATGTAACTCAAGTTACCCCCAACACTGGTCTCAGTAAATAACTGAAATTATTGCACAGCTACCGACAATTGTTTAGCTGAATCCAAATACTCTCATTCATGATTCCCTACATTAGACCACTAATACAGTTCAGTTGAAGGAGTGAATGAAAACGAGTGAGTGAATTCAGACACTGAGTCACTGGAAGGACTGCCGCTTTTGTATAGTTTGTGCTGCTGTTTAATAATCATTTGAAACTGGCAAACTGACAGCTCCAGAATGAAAGGATTGATCTTGAACTCTGTCATGGAGATTATGTATAATCCCTAATTAAACAATTTAATAATCAATTCACAATGAGTTTTATCTGTATTGTATTACACTGTAAGTCATGGGTGAGCGCTCTGTAAAATGAATGGATGATGATTCAGCTGCGGGCACCATCTTCTGGCAAGATGCAGAAATTAATTTGACGTGACTCTCACAGTGCATTATGGGTATTCACTAGCCATTTGACATACATCAGTTGTACACTCGTTATTGCTGTGCATTGTGGGATTGGATGACTGCACCACTGAAAATAGCGGTCCATTCAAAGAGTGCCCTACTTAAGAGTATGGGGGCGATTTCTGACACAGGTTTTGTCTTTTTAAAAGACTTCTTCTCAAATAATATTGCATGTCCTCATCTTTACCATATAATAAAGAGGATAATGCACATCCAGCCTGTTGTTATCACAGAATAAGTGCCTTCAGGATGATACAAATCCTGATCACTGTCTGGTTTATTCTGTGATAACAAGCAGCTAGATGTACATTATCCCTTAAATAAAGTAAGTGTAAAGTAATGTGATATGTTGCTTGTCAAAGTAAAAATACACAAGAGACAGAGACATTGATCATGTGATGCTGAGACATTGGTCTGTGAGCTGAGCTGATTTTACCAGCGTTTTCCTACAATCTGACCAAATCTATTTCAAACTGTAATGATTCACTATTACTGATGTCATTAATAAAGCAGCTGTTGTTGTATAAAGCTCTGACAGTGTGCTTTTGTTCTCTTTCCTCCTTTGTGTTCAACATTTGAATCAACTTTACATTTCATTCTGACACCTTTGAAATAAAGCTTGATGATCATTTGATCAATTTGGAAGTATATATTTGTTCACATATCAGAGGTAAATGAATCTCTTTAATATCACAAAGTGAGGTTTACTTACATCAATTTACAGTTTGAGTCTCGTAGCACATCAGTGAGCTGCTGCTTTGAGTCTCCAATCATATTGTGTCTCAGATCAAGCTCTTTTAGAAACTGCAGTGCTTTTGTGTTTGTCAAAGACTGAGTTAAAGAAGAAACATCTGTAATGCCACAGCCATAAAGACTAGAAAGAGACAAACAAAGGGAGAGAGATCATCTTACAAACAAATCATTAAAGTGAAGAATTTGACACAAATATAATGTGAAGTCAGACTCATCATGAGATATTGAGTATAAAGTGTTTTGGTTTAAACTGTTGAAGTGATTTTAATCATTTTGATTCTTGTATGTGAATGTTACTGACCTCAATCTCTCCAGATTACAGTGTGAATCCTTCAGTATGTCACATAAGTGATTCACTCCTCTGTTTTTTATTTGATTCCCGCTCAGGTTCAGTTCTCTCAGGTGTGATGGGTTTGATTTCAGAGCTGAAGTCAGGATGAGACACTGTTTCTCTGTAATACTGCATCTACACAGACTGAAGACAGAAAGAGAAAAGACAATGAATCAGATCTACGATGATCATAACAAGGAGTATTTGAGGATAGTAGTGTAACAATTTCTATGAAGCCCATATTTATAATCCATTAAAAGGGTATTATTAAGGCATTATAATGAATGCATAATGCATTGTAAAAAGTAATAATACATTATAATGGTTATGCATTTGTCCTTATGTCCCCTCCAGAAGCTTGCGTTCTGCAAATGAACGACGCCTGGTGGTGCCATCCCAAAGAGGCTCAAAATCACTTTCACGGACCTATTTGTGGACTGTTCCCAGCTGGTGGAATGACCTACCCATCTCAATTCGATCAGCTGAGTCATTGGCCATCTTCAAAAAACATCTGAAAACCCATCTTTTTCACCGGAACTTGACCAATTGACACTAGCACTTTCCTACTCTTTTCAGTTTTTCTATATACTTATTTAAAAAAAAAAATAACCTTGCAAGGCTTATCGTGTTTATCTAACTGAAATTTGCCTCAGCACTTATACACTGTCGCTCTCTTGTTGCTCTGAATGCTTCTATTGTAAGTCGCTTTGGATAAAAGCGTCTGCTAAATGACTAAATGTAAATGTAAATGCATTTGTGGTTATAACATTTAAAACTCTGATTTTATAACACACAATGAAAACCATATTAAATCTACATTTATAGTGGACTGTATCATATCTTGACATTGTTTATTTTTTATTGTTTTATTTATGTTATTAAATAAATAAGTTATTTCAGTATGGTGGCCCAGTAGTGATATTACAATCAATATAGTTCACAGCAAATCATATTACACATTCATCTGATCTGATAACTGATCTTATGGCCGTTTGAGAGAAAAAATATTATTATTATTATACTTATAAGTGGTCATTGATGGCTTTAAGTAAAGTAGCATAAGAAAAATTGCAAGACATGAGACTTATAATACATTATAACTATGCGAAATATAATCCATTGTAACTGAGGTGGATGCAACATGTTCAATGTTTTATAAACCATCATACTCTTAAAAGCTATAATCGCAAATAAGTATGTATTATAATACATTAAAACTGTTTTTATGAATATTCATAAAATGATATAACATATTATAAGGTTTTTTATAATGCATTATGCTTTCATTATAATGCCTTAAGAATACCCTTATGATGTATTATAAATATGGGCTTCATAGAAAGTGTTACCGATATTGAGTTGAGTGAATTTGACCAATGGAAATTAATATGTAGAATCAATATAGAAATGATAGTACAATTAACTAAATTAAATGGTCTATTTTCACATTTTTAATGGAAGAAAATCAGTCAAAATCAAATAATATTTAAGCTATTTTAGAGGGTAGTTTATCATTTTTAACTATACAAATATACTAAATAATATACATTCCCTTAAAAAAGTGAAATATACCATTAGACCAGTATAAATCTGTCAGCATCATCTACTGTCATTTGTTAGACTGTTTTTTTTTAATTTTACTTCTGTTTTGTTTTACAGCAAAGATGTCAAGAGTCCAGTGGTCTTAAAATAAGCCGTGAACTTTAATCTGACTGTAACTGCTGTACAGTATAATGATACTAACACTAGTTTCTCCAGCTTGAATTGTGGGTTCATCAGTAGATCACTGAGGTTTTTCACTCCAGAGTCTCCTAGTTTATTAAAGCTCAGGTCCAGTTCTCTCAGGTGTGATGGGTTTGATTTCAGAGCTGAAGTCAGGATGAGCCACTGTTCCTCTGTAATACTGCATCTCCACAAGAAAGACTGAAGCCTGAAGACAGAGATAGAAGAATGATCATAAAAAACAACAATAGTAATTTCACTCTTCCTTAATTCCTAAATCTCTGTTCTAGCTCATACTAAACTGAATAATGTCTTTGTATTACAAGCACTTCCTGTGTTTATTTGCCTCTTTATGAATTGTTTCATGTATTCCTAAATTGTAAGCTGCTTTGAATGAAAGTGTCTGCTATATGAATAAATGTAAATGTAGATCTGAGACAGTCATTTTACTGAAGAGCTACAGTAGCTGTAGATGATTGTGATAATGATACAGAAATGCAATATGATTTGATTGTAACATGCTGCAGTCTAAAAGTGTCTGCTCTTTAAGAACGTAAGGCCCATCTTCACTCTCTCATTGTGTGTTTGCTGTGAACACAGGAGTTATGTTGATGTGAGTGACATGAGCTCTGTTAATAAAAATATCATCAGTTTCACATGTGGCCGCTTACTGTCTTACATTATGAAACCTACAACAGTAGACATATAGTCTGTAGTTCCCATCATCTGTTTGTAATCATGTCACTAGTTCTGTGTGCTGGAAACTGTTATTTATTTGATTTATGGATTGATTTATTTTTATTCTTTTGTCTATTGTAGCAGCAGATGCAAATATCATGATATTTCTGCAGAACAACATGTAGACAATCAATCACTACAGAGTTTCAAATACTTTAACTCTAATTATTTATTACTTAGAAAATGTATGACCAATGGCAATGTTGGAAGATGCACTGCTATGATATAAACAATGTAACTTGAGTTGTCTTTAAACACTAAACTTTAATCTGACTGTAACTGCTGTACAGTATAATGATACCAACTGTAGTTTCTCCAACTTGAATTGTGGGTTCATCAGTAGATCACTGAGGTTTTTCACTCCAAAGTCTCCTAGTTCATTCACGTTCAGGTTCAGTTCTCTCAGGTGTGATGGGTTTGATTTCAGAGCTGAAGTCAGGATGAGACACTGTTCCTCTGTAATACTGCATAAACACAGACTGAAGACAGAAAGAGAAAAGACAATGACTTTGACATGTCAAGTTCAAGTTCATGTGTGAGTTAAATTAATCATGAGTAAACACCACAGAGTGCAATAAATAAAATGTTGCTAAAACCTGAAAAGAATATAACAAAAAAAATAATCATACAGCAATAAACTAAAACAAAAACAAAACTAGGATATGAGGATACTAGTTACATTTTAAGTCTGAAGTATCTTTAGTCAGACCAAAAAAAGGGTTGTGATTTGTAATGAAATTAAGATACAGGTTGAGAAGGAAAAAAATGATTTTGTGAGGAAAGGGATAGTTATTTTCATTAAATATCACAAGGGTACATTCATTTTGGGGAAAATCAAATCAATCATAATAAGCACCAAATGTCAATTTTCATTTTGTGACTTTAAGAGACTAAACACTGTAGGATTACAAATTTAAGAATCTGTTTAAAATATGCTGATCGTATGTACTGACATAGCATTACATGGAAAACTAAGGTGAAGTACATTGTATTTAGCATTTAAGGTAAATTTGATAACAGGAATATTTGTAGCAAGAGGTTCCTGCCAGTTCCTGTTCTCTTGTAAGTCAATTGAGCCAGACTACTGAAATTCATACCTTTTGTTGGTATTGGCACTTGGTACCTCTGCCACAGTCTTTGAGTAGTTATGATGATTGGATTAGGACTGGTGTAAATCAAGCAAGTTGCTATGCTGAATACTTCGTTTGCATGCTTTGTTAGTGTCTCTACCTCTAGGGATCCCTCCCCCTTTGAATGCCTATAAAATACTTGTACCACCGATTCAAGCTTAGACTTGGATGACTACAGTCACCTGCAGACCTCAATAAAAAATAAGTTCTGCTTGAAAGATATCTCAATGTCTCCTGGTCTCTGCTTCAACGAAGAAAACGTTTTCTACAACACTAAATTTTAATCTGACTGTAACTGCTGTACAGTATAATGATACTAACTCTAGTTTCTCCAGCTTGAATTGTGGGTTCATCAGTAGATCACTGAGGTTTTTCACTCCAGAGTCTCCTAGTTCATTCTCTCTCAGGTCCAGTTCTCTCAGGTGTGATGGGTTTGAATTCAGAGCTGAAGTCAGGATGAGACACTGTTTCTCTGTAATACTGCATCCACACAGACTGAAGACAGAAAGAGAAAAGACAATGAATCAGATCTATGATGATCTTACTAATGTGTTTTGCATCTTCCAGCAGACTTTTGCTGACAAATAAATGGAGAAGGACTACACATTGTTCATTTAAATAGACTACAAACTAAACAAAATTTATAAAGGTATGCAAAGGTTGATGTACTGTAAACTGACATTAACAATGAATAATTATATAAACTAATATTAATAATATTCAATCAGGACATTTGAGGCAGATCCTGATCACTGATTCTTAAATTGTTCTCGTTCAGTTTTTACAATTTACAGTATATGCTGCACCAAAATTAGACATTTGACACAAACTTTAAAAAAAAAAGCAGTTATGAATAGTTGTGGAAAAAACACTTGCATACCAGCAATCAGTCAACATGCTTTCATTGAGCAGTCATATGTTTATCTGACTTTGATACTTATCTTTAATTTACACAGAATTAAACTGTGAAAGTGTAGTTTTTCTCTTTGAAAGCGATGTAGAATCTCCATAGCTGTGTGTGTGGAACTAATAATCATTCTTTTACAATCTACTAAATACAGACTGCCCCATTCAAATGAAAAATATATACAGTTGAAGACAAAATTATTAGTCCCTTATAAAATATTTAATTGTTTTACAAATAACTCCCAAGTGTTTTTATCAACACAGCATTTTTAAACATAATACTTTATTCAGGAAGCTTTTAGGGTTTGTATACAAATATAAATAAATGTATAACCAAGAATTTCAAAAAGTCTACTGATTAAAATGATTAGTCCTTTGAAGTTAATTAGCCCTTTGAAGTCCCTTTTGCTTGATAACAGCCTTTAGTCATTTGCTGTATTTCTCAACAAGTTTCAAGCATGTCTCCTGAGGAATGACAGCCCATTCTTCCTTAGCAAATCTTTCAAACTCCTCCAGATTTGTTGGTCTTCTGGCACAAACTCTGGACTTTAGTGTGCCCCACAGATTTTCTATTGGATTCAAGTCTGGGCTTTGTGCAGGCCAGTCAAGTACACTCACTTTGCTCATTTGGAGGTATTTCTTCAGCAGAAGTGAGGCAGGTCACTGTTGTGGGCCTGTCACTAGGCCGATATGTCAGCTCATACACAAGATGGTGGTCACGTCAGGACATGACCTTAATATGGCGGCTACTGTGGCATTTCCCTCCATTGATCACCCTCACTGCGGACTGATAACCAGCATAGAGGACCTCCCACCACTGCTAGCACCACAAGCCATTAATCCCTCTAAGCCAACCAGACCAGCACTCACTAGCGCCAAACCAGCCAAGTCAGCCCAGCAGTCTAGGGACAAGATGGCCAACACTCCAGAGTTTGCACATTTCAAGATGGCTGCCGCACCAGAGTTTGCACATCAAGATGGCTGCCGCACCAGAGCCTGCACCTGACAAGATGGCTGCCGAACCAGAGTTTGCACCTGACAAGATGGCCACCATACCACCGTCAGCACATGTCAAGATGGCAGCCAATCCACAGTCTACACCTGACAAGATTGCCGCTGCACCAGAACCTGCCCTCGACAAGATGGCCGTCCTTCCAGAGTCAGCACCTGTCATGGCCGCCCTTCAAGAGTCAGCACCTGTCATGGCCACCCTACCTGAGGTAGCACTCTTCATGGCCGCCCATCCAGTGTCAAGTTACAGTCGTCATTCCAAAGCCAAGTCAAGAGTCATGTCTAGCCACAACTGCCTATCCAGTGTCAAGTCCAGTCACCGCTGTTGTTCCAGTGTCAAGTCCAGTAGCTGTTGTTGTTCCAAGTCAAGTTACAGCCATCGTTCCAAAGCCAGGTCAAGAGTCATGTCTAGCCATAACTGCCTATCCAGTGTCAAGTCCAGTCACCGCTGTTGTTCCAGTGTCAAGTCCAGTAGCTGTTGTTGTTCCAAGTCAAGTTACAGTCGTCATTCCAAAGCCAAGTCAAGAGTCATGTCTAGCCATAACTGCCTATCCAGTGTCAAGTTCTGTCACAGCTGTTGTTCCAGTGTCAAGGCCAGCCGATATTCCAGAGTCAAGTACAGACACAGCTATTCCTCCAGCGCCACATCAAGACACAGCTGTTCTTCCAGAGCCAAGTCAAGTCATAGCAGTTCCTCCAATGCCAAGTCAAGTCACAGCCATTCCTCCAGAGCCAAGTCAAGTCACAATCGTTCCTCCAGAGCCAAGTCAAGTCACAGCTGTTCCTCCAATGCCAAGTCAAGTCACAGCTGTTCCTCCAATGCAAACTCAAGTCACAGTTGTTCCTCCAAAGCCAAATCATGCCGCTGCCGCTCCCCTCGTGTCAAGTGTCGCAGCTGCCGCTCCAGAGTCAAGTGATGTCGCAGCTGCCACTCCAGAGTCTAATGCTGCCGCTCTAGGGCCAAGTGATGTCGCTCCAGAGTCAAGCCCTGTCGCGGCTGCTCCGCCTCCTGAGTCAAGCCCCGTCGCGGCTGCTCCGCCTCCTGAGTCAAGCCCCGTCGCGGCTGCTCCGCCTCCTGAGTCAAGCCCCATCGTGGCTGCTCTGCCTCCTGAGTCAAGCCCCGTCGCGGTTGCTCCGCCTCCTGAGTCAAGCCCTGTCACAGCTGCTCCGCCTCCTGAGTCAAGCCCCGTCGCAGCTGCTCCACCTGAACCCTGTCACAACACAGTAGGGATGGGCGATATATATCGATTGATAGATTCATGTGCATCTAATCAGTAAAGCCGGTTCTTTGATTAGCGGTAAATCTCCATCGCCTGTTTTCAAATGGATCGATATATATCGATCAATATATATCGCCCATCCCTACAACACAGTCACTCTCCTTGGACAAAGTCAAGACACAGCTGCCGTTCTCAAGCCAAGAAACCTCACTGTCGTTGTTCCTGAGCCAAGTCAAGTCAGAGCCATTGTTCCTGGGCCAAGTCAAGCCAGAGCCACTGTTCCTGAGGGGATTCTGCTCTGCCTTGGGGGGATTCTGCTCCGCCCTGGAGGGTTCCTGTCCTGTCTGCTCTGCCCTGGTGGGCATCTGATCTGCCTTGGCGGGTTCCTGTCCTGTCTGCTCCACCCTGGTGGGCATCTGATCCACCCTGGAGGGTTCCTGTCCTGTCTGCTCTGCCCTGGTGGGCATCTGATCCACCCTGGAGGGCTCCTGTCCTGTCTGCTCCACCCTGGTGGGCATCTGATCTGCCCTGGAGGGCGTCTGATTCATCTGTTCCGCCCTGTAGGTTACCTGCTCCGCCTGCTCCTCCTTGGAGGGGGTCTGATCCACCTGCTCTGCCCTGGAGGGTGCCTACTCCACCTGATCCGCCTTGGAGGGCATCTGATTCGTCTGTTCGGCCCTGGAGGGTGCCTGCTCCGCCTGATCTGCCCTGGAGGGCGTCTGATTCACCTGTTCCCCCTTTGCCTCTCCGGCACCTCCGGAGAGGTGCCCCTCCTAACTCTGTCAGCCCACATGGATCTGGTCCTCCCCTCTGCACTCAGTCCCTCCCTCTGCCCTTTGGTGTTTTTGGACTGTGTTGAGCATCTGGAAGCCACTCCTGGGGGGGAGGGGGCTCTGTCATGAACTGTGCTGTTATGGCTCCCTCCTTTCACCTCTAGAGGGAGCCTTCTCTGTTCACATGGACCATTACACACTCCATTCCCTGAACTCTATCATGGACTCCATTCCCCATAATCCCTTTCTGTGTCTCCTGTCACCTCTCACACCTGTCGGCCATCTTGCGCATTAAGTTCACAGTATAAATAGACCGGTTTTTCCACTGTTTGGTTGCAAAGTTTTGATTAGTTCCACTGTCAATTCCAAGCGTTTTCTCCTGGTTGTTTTTCCGTTGCTGACTCCCTTTGTTCCCTTGCTCTCGTGATTGTTTCCCGCCCGCCTTTGACCTATGCGTGTACTCTGGATTATGAACATTTGCTTGCTACCCTTGTGACCCTTCTGCTCGAACTTGTTATTTTTTGGATTACCTGTGCTATTCCCGTTTGCTGTGTTTGACCTTGCCTGTTTCGACTACGAGTTTCTGCAATGAAGTTGCATATGGATCCAACCAGACTTGCCCATTTGTTACAGGTATATTTGTAGCAATAGCCAACAATACATTGTATGGGTCAAAATTATTGAAATTTCTTTTATTCATTATTCAGTAAAGATCATGTTCCATGCACATATTTTGTAAATATATGAAAACTTAATTTTTGATTAGAAATATACTTTTAAAGGCGATTTTCTCAATATTTAGAATTTTTGCACCCTCAGATTCCAGATTTTAAAATAGTTGTACATGAGCTAAATATTGTAAAACTTCACATACACACTCTGGGGGACATCAGAGATTTATCTTACATCTTGTTACAAGTTGTCCCCTTTAAAGGGATAGTTCATTTTGAAATTAAATTTTGATATGTTTTAGCTTACCCCAAGGGCATCCAAGATGTAGGTGTCTTTGTTTCCGCAGTTTCAATTTTTATATTTTTAGGTCCAACCGTTCTTGTCTGTCAGTCATATAATGCATGCCTATGGTCACCTCATCAAAGAAAATGCACAGATTCAAATTAAACAGTCCAAATTAAACAATTCCCCATCGTAAGTATACACTGATGGCCTAAGACACGAAACGAGTGGTTTGTGTGAGAAAATGAACAGTATTTATATTGTTTTTTACCTCTTGTACACCACCACGTCCACGTTATCTGAGGGCGTGTGCTTCCTGGTGTGTGACCGCGTTCTGGCTTAACGATTCTTAAATAATCTCTCGCATGAGCATACATAATTCTTTTCTTTTTCGTTGGTTTAAACATCCCAGATAAGCACAAACTAGTACCATTTCTGTTAGCCGTCTTACCTACAATCTCTGTTCTGTGTAAACAATGAGTGACGTGTACGTGCAAGAGATCACTTCAGGCGCTTTCCGGCGCTTGCGAAAGAAAATTCATAAGCCAGAACGCGGTCATACACCAGGAAGCGCGCGCCTCAGATAACTTGGATGTGGTGGTGTACAAGAGGTAAAAAACTATATAAATACTGTTCATTTTCTCACACAAACCACTGGTTTTGTGTCTTAGACCATCAATGTGTACTTACGATGGGGAATTGTTTAATTTGGACTGTTTAAGCATGCATTATATGGCTGACAGACAAGAACGGTTGGACCTAAAAATATAAAAATTTTAACTACTGCGGAAACAAAGACACCTACATCTTGGATGCCCTTGTGGTAAGCTAAAACATATCAAAATTTAATTTCAAAGTGAACTATTCCTTTAAGAGAAAACCAAAGAGAGAACATTGTATTTTGTAACTTTATTCTCAGTCAAATATCTGACTCTAAGGTTCATTATGCAGGTCTTTGTTTTCTCAGGTGTGAACCACACAATTATTTACGATCATTCACTCCTCGCATATGCCCTTTCAAAACAAGAAGTGTCTTCGAAAATTTCAATAAGTATATTGTTTTCTGTGAGTGAGTAGACACAATGATTTTCATATTATTTTGAAGCAAAAGTCTAGACTACAAGATCCAGTTCTCAAAAGTCTTGTGAACAAATGTTCTGTATGTGTTTTATGGTTTTATTTCAGTCACTTCAACGTTTTAGTTTTTCTCTAACCACACATAAATGTTGCTTTCGCAAAAACACAATCATGTACATACATGCTGCTCACATATTACTGTAGCCCAGTTTGAGATGAATATAGTGTTATCAGCCATTTATGTTTATATACAACTGAAAAAGGCACAAATTTCAAAACTTCTTCAGGCCCCCAAAATACCCTCGGATCCCAGAGGGTTAAACTTGATGCAATTTTTCATTGCCTTTTTAATTTGAATACTTCACATTATGGAGTTTTTTTTTGTGATGCTGAGAAAAATCTGCTCTGACTCAAACTAATGAGGAAATATTATCAACTACAATAACAGTACTATTAAAAGTAATGTAACATTGTAAATAAACTAACAATACTCACATCAGTGCGTTGAATTGACAGTGTTTATCCTGCAGTAGAGCAGCGATCTGATTCACTCCTGTGTCTCCTAGTTTATGTCCACTCAGATCCAGCTCTCTCAGGGATAACGGGTTTTTACCCACAATTCCAGTCACATACTGACAAGCCTCATCTGCCAAAGGACCCAAAAACCTGTAGAAGATAAGATTTTCTGTTTACAAATACAGAATGTGATTAAAGACCTCAAGATCTTTCAGAAGGAGTGAGAAACATCAGCACAGAAAACAAATGTCTTGAGAAACTGAATGTTTTTGATCATCTGGAGACTCACAGACCTGATGTAGAGATACAGTAATACAGTGAATCTGAGCTTGATGGCAATTAAACTACAGTGTGTTCACAAACATTTAAATCATTTGACTAAAAAGATATCTAGACTGTTTTCCTAGAAGTGTCCATAAAACAGTGTGTGTTAATGATCACCTCAGTGTCTTGAGTTGACAGTTTGGATCCTGTAGTAAATCACTGAGCTCCTTCACTCCTGATTGTCCAGGATCATTTCCTGTCAGATCCAGCTCTATCAGGTGTGAAGGGTTTGATCTCAGAGCTGAAGACAGAGCTTTATAACCTTCTTCAGTGATACTGCAGTTTGAAAGCCTAGAACCAGAATGAAAATGTCACATTCAGATGATTAATCAGTTATTCTAGAAATGACCTAAACAATGGAAATCCCTAAACAGAATTACATTTTATTCCTTATTCAAATGAACTAAAACTTAGTTGTAAAGCAAAATCTGACTGCATATCGATAAAAACAAAAAAGAGAACTTTAAATGGTTAGACATCAATTCACTTTAGTATCTTCAAGCATAAAATAACTTCAAGCTTTAACCTTCTGATGCTCCTTATTTGTGGTCTTCATGGGCACCTGAAGTGTATTTTTTTATTTTCAGTAAAATCAATGTAATATATTTTTGTTCTATATAGTACTGTGCAAAAGTTTTAGGCAGCTGGTAGTTTCACAAGCTAAAATATGTCAAAAAAACATTTATCATATCATTATCATTCAAATTCTAATAAACTAATAAAACAAAATGGTACAAATAAAAGTACAGCACAAAAGCATGCAATGACTGTGGCAACTTTAAGTTTTGGAAGGATACTATGGCAAAGTTATCTGGCTCCCCGAATGAGCCTGGTTTCTCTTAAGTTTTATTCTCCACTGATGTCATTGATTGAGTTTTGGTTCCTTGCCACTGTCGCCTATGGTTTGTTGAGCTGGAGACACTTAATTTCCAGCAATATATCAACTTGATTGCACAGATACTATCTGAACTGAACTGAGGTGGATTATTAAATCACTGAATCAATGTTGAACTGACTTTAACTGAAAACTGTTGTGTTTACTGTTGTCCTTTTACATTATTGACACTATTTTCCTGTTTAAAGCTTGATGCCATTTTTCATTGTCTGTTTAATTTTAATACTTCACATTATAGTGGCTTTTTGTGATGCTGAGAAAAACTGCTCTGACTCAAACAAATGAGGAAATATTATCAACTACAATAACAGTACTACTAAACGTAATGTAACATTGTAAATAAACTAACAATACTCACATCAGTGTGTTGAGTCGACAGTGTTTATCCTGCAGTAGAGCAGCGATCTGATTCACTCCTGTGTCTCCTAGTTTATGTCCACTCAGATCCAGCTCTCTCAGGAGTAACGGGTTTTTACCCACAATTCCAGTCACATACTGACAGCCTTCATCTGCAGCAGGACCCAAAAACCTGCAGAAGAGAAGATAAAGCAAAATCAATTTAGTTCTGATTTAAAGGTCCATTATATTTAAAAATGACTAATACAATAAAATGATCACCTCAGTGTCTTGAGTTGACAGTTTGGATCCTGTAGTAAATCACTGAGCTCCTTCACTCCTGATTGTCCAGGATCATTTCCTGTCAGATCCAGCTCTATCAGGTGTGAAGGGTTTGATCTCAGAGCTGAAGACAGAGCTTTATAACCTTCTTCAGTGATACTGCAGTCTGAAAGCCTAGATCCAGAATGAAAATGTCACATTCAGATGATTAATCAATTTCAAATTGTTAGACTTTAATTCACTTCAGTATCTTCATCTTATAGTCACTTTCAAGCTTTAACCTTCTGATGCTCCTCATTTTTGAGGTACATTTGTGGTCTTCATAGACAAAAGTGACAGAACTCATTGAATGATATGAAGAAACAGAATAAACTGAGACAGGCTAAATCGAGAAAAGATTTAAACTTTTTTTCAAGTCTCCTGATTCAGTTTAACTATATATTAATAGCTACAGCAGTTCATTTGTGTGATGTATAACTGTGTGTGTGTGTGTGTGTGTAGTGGTTGAGTCTGCTCTGCACTCACTGTGTGTTTACTGGTTTTCACCAAGTCATGAAAGACATGACTTGATCAATATTTTCGATGGTGGTCATTTTTGACCACAAGGACCACAAGTGTGACTAATTATTGTATACATTTGCATTTTTTACAATCACTTAGCCTTTCAAATTTTCTCTAAAATTATTCAAAAACAATGCAGTAAATAACAAGTATAGTGTTAGTTCTGGCAGGTCACATCATTCAAGCTTTCATCAGCTGATTCTCATCTGATCCACGTCTAACTTTAGGAATACAACGATACTTTCTGAGGTCCATTCAGTATTATTCAGCAGCTTATCACTTTTTTCAGAAGCTAACTACCCTCCTCCATCCCCAGCTCCTCCTGTCATCTACAGTCAGGACTTGGCCTTCTGATATTTCTCATTGAATGAGACTTTATCCTGAATTTTCTAGTTACACTAAATTGTCATTATGTTTAATGATAGTGGCCCTGACAGAAAGTTAGTTTTATCTGTCTATCTTGTGTGTAAATGTAATAAAAATGTATCATTAAGTCAAATAAACAAGAGGATAAAGAGTATTTCACAAGGAACAATTATAATTTGAAAATAATTTGCAGATGGCTAGGAAAAACATTTAAAACTAATAAAAAAAATACTAAAATTGAACTGAACTGAACTGAGCTGATGATGATGATATTACTACTTACTCCACAGCTGCTTTATAAATGAATTCACTCACATTTATGGATTTACATATGTACTGAGAAACTCAGTGTGAGGGTTAATTAAATGATTAATGATTGTTCAGGTTTAAACAACTGAATATATTGCTATAAACTTGGGATTTCATATTTTCATTCTAAATTCATTTCTTCCTCACTTCTCTTTCTGCAATCTGTGTGAATGCATGTGTTTATGTGTTAGATTACTTTATATGTCTTAGATTTATCCAATAAAGCCTTACTTATATTGAAAAGAGTACTAACTTGTGTTTTGTGCTTACAAGTTAATGTCTTAAACTGCTGACCTTGATACCTTGCTAATAAATTGCGGTTTCACTATATTTTGGATATTAATATCCATTGCAGTTGATGCCAGGTGCTAGGTGAATTGCTAGGTGACTCAGTGACCGCATGGATTAAAGTGAAAAAAATTCTTTTTTGTGACTGAATTTTTTTTTTTTATTATTTTGAGGACACATTCCTTTAACCAACAATTTATTTAAATATTTAAGACCAATAGAATTTAAAGATATATACATTTACTAGGGCTGGTAAGGATTAAATTTTTTTTTATCTAATTAATTACATGATGTAGCGATTAATCTAATTAAATCGCAAATTAATTGCACATCAAATTTAGGTGAGAAATGATCATTTAAAGTCAATTGTTGTGTAAAGCATCAAAGAGACATTGCAAAAAGTAAATATTTTGTTCATAAAATATATTACATATACTCTTTTGGACCATGAGGCTGAGTAAATGATAACTCAGTTTTCATTTTTGGGTGAATTTATTTTATTTTATTTTATTTTTTTATATTACTATGGAAATATTCAATTATTTCTTTAATGATATTATACTTTAAATAAACTAAAACTGCTAGTAGATGGTGGTGAATTCATTTGATTAATTCAAATGACTGATAAATGCTAATTCAAAATGGTTAATTCAATCATTCGGCTTGTTCGACTTGAAACGCATTGTCACCATCAGACCCATCGGTGTGTGACATCAAACACACCGATCATTAATTTTTTAAAGCATGATACAGATATATAGAGAACTACACAGCCTACATACTAATAACAGCCTAGACATGTTACGTAGCCTAACTTGCAGATTGGGGAGTCGCTCTAAGCGATTGATAATAAAATTGAAACTCTCGGCGGCGAGCGTGAATTCTACAATGCAAGACGTTACTTTCACAAACGAATTTGAAAGTGGAGGGGACACAAACAGGATTTTGAAAAGTGGGGGGAATTTAGAATTTTAGGGACATTCTAACTATGTTCTCTAGGATCTATGACGCAGTGAGTTGTTGCAATGCCTCATATTAGAACCCTGCACGGGCCATAAATCTGGGCCCTAGCGCGGCCCTGGCCCGAGAGCGTATCAGAATTTTTGGCCCGAGTCCGACCCGTGCCCGTCTTTTTTTCTCCCACCTTATACTGTTTCAGCTATTAAAATAGGCAGTTTTGTATATAATGGCAAACTGAATACATTTAGTTTCCGTCTTTTATTAAGTTAATTGAGAAAAACGTTTGGAGTAGCCTATTTTTTTGTTTGTTAGATGTAAGTTTTTTTGTTTTTGTTTTTGTATTTTAAGTGACGATGACCGGCCGTCAATTTATACCACTTTTGATTAAGCCTCTTAAATCAACACTTGATCTAACTAAAATTCATAGAAATAAAACACTTCAAGCATATCACAATGTTAGTTTAAACGTTTATCACCACCATCTCAGAACAAAGGCATTATTGACAAGATGAGCAGGCTGCTGCTGGCAACGGCATGGAAAAGATACAAATAACCAAATAATAATATAATAAAAATAAATAAATAAATAGGGCTGTGCAAAAAAAATAAAAAAAAAAATACAATAATCGAGATAAAACGATTATTGCTCCTTATTCCGCCCTCTTTGGTGTGCTTTTGCTCCTCCATAAAAGCCTAATTTCACATGTGACTTGCATAAAATGGGACATACTTGATTTATTAATGTCTATTTTGTGTCGTGTTTTTAAAAGCACCAAAAAGAATTTCGCGCTGTTCTGTGTATACATTCAGAGACAGAAAAGAACAAGGACAAGTGATTGTTTAGCTTTTTTTTTTCAGCTATTAAGCTATAAGCTATAATTTTTAAGTGATTAGGCATATATTTTGTTTCGTTTTTTTATATTAAGTTAATTTAGGAAGTTGTTGGGAGGATTTTATTTATTTATTTATTTATTTATTTTAAATATAAAAAGTTTTTAAAATAAAAGTTGTTTGTTTTTTTGTTTTGTTTTTTTAAGTAGCGAACAGCCGCCAGCGGAAGACTGTTCATAGTCTGTTTGATCAATCTGTCTTCTCAAATCATCACGACTTGACTAAAATAAAATCTATAGATATAAAAGGGTTAAAGAATAAAACAATATTGGTTTAAACATTAAACAATGTGCGCTGCATTTGTGCGGAAAGTGGAAGCTAAAGCCACTTCGCAGGACATGTAGGCGCCAGCGCCGTCACTTGCATTTATTTCCAGTGGAAACAATTTAAAATTATTCATCAAAACAATACATGGCTTACAGACATGATAAATACATATATAGAAAGCTTTAAATTTGTGCTTAACGAAATAAAACAAATAAAACACAAAAACTCTTTCATTATGTAGCTAATCCGTAAAGATGCATTTCTCAAGGCGCATCAAATAGGAGATTTCGTGATGCGTGTACGTGAGTGAGTAGACATGGGTTATGAAATATATTTGTTTAGTTTACCGTCATCAACTTCTCTTAGTTTCTTTTTTAATTTATGGAAGTCTAAAATATAGAAAAAGGAGAGGCCTAAAACAAACCCGATGCCCAGCCCGCGTCTGAGCTATAACGTGAAATTTTGCCCGAAGCCCGGCCCTAGCGCCGTAAATAAGTCGGGGCCGAAATGCAGGGCTCTGGCCTCATATTTGTCATTAATCAACTGTACAAAATGTCAGATGACCCACATTGGTCTGGGGCGGGGCCAAGTGCCTTAATGTGTAGTTAATTAATGTAATTAACGTGTTAAATTACCAGCCCTAATATATATATAAAACATATTACAATAACTAAAAGCGATTATACAGAACGCTTAGTAGAGAGAGGAACGTGCTTTTGCTCCACTCCAGGCTTTGATCATATCCCACTCAGCAGGCTGAATACACCTCGTCTTTTCCTACTTTTCCTACTCTTTTTTCTTATTATTCTTATTCAAGCTAAAATATATATATATATATACACACGTGAAATAAATATATATATTTATTACATGGTTATCACACTATTTACAGCCTTAAAATAATGAAAAGTGACTTTAATTCATTAAGGACAGGTGGGAACCCAACTGACGGATATCCGTCATAGCAACGGAGAAATTTAATCCATGTAACCGCCATAGAGCAGTGATTCTGTTCAAATTCCCTATGAAATAATAATTAATTCCCTTTGAGCTAAATTTACCTGTTTCCCTTACACCTACTTTGGACATTCTGTAAATAGTATATAGTACAATACACCGCTTAGGACAGTGTCAATGACAGACCAAATCAGAAAGAGAACAATATGGCAGGCATAAATATAAAAGTATCTTTTTAAACAATATACAGACTTGTTTATTATCTAAGTCTGGTTTTCACCTTATGGTTTTGTTGAGCTCAATTTTGGTCTAATGTCACACAACTTACCTCAGTATCTCCAAATGACACTTCATATTCTCCAGTCCAATGCAGAGCAGCTTCACTCCTGAATCCTGCAGATTATTATTGCTCATGTTCAGCTCTTTCAGACTGGTATCTGATCCAAAAACTGTAGCCAGAGCTGAACAGCTTTTGTTTGTTAAGCCACAATCATTTAACCTACAAGCAAAATAAGATTACAAAATATTTTATATAATTGAATACCTTTGCTTAATGCATATAATAATAGTGACATACATTGCTAGAAAAGATTTATAGTTTGAATAAATGTTGTTCTTGAAAGAAAAAAATACAGGTTAAAAAAAACAAAACACAAACAAACAAACAAACAAAAAAAAAACATTGGCAGCACAACTGTTTCCAAAACTGATAATTCTACTAATAATTCAGAATATCAGAATGATTTCTGAGAGATCATGTGACACTTAAGCCTGGGAAACTGAGTAACAGCTGATGAATCAGCATTGCATCATAATTATATTTTAAAGTATATGAAAATAAAAAACATTATTTTCTATTGTAATAACATTTTGTAATATTACATTTATTTTCTGTATTTTTGATCAAATAAATGCAGCCTTGACTTCATTCAAAAAAAGTTGCAAGTCTTACTGACCCCAAACTTTTGAAAGGTAGTGTACCTCTTTACAGAACACATTTTCATATTCAACATTACTGTATGCAAGATGTCACTTTTACCTAATTGCTTTTGTGGTTTTAATGAGATAATGGCTATTCATTACTGCTGATTGATTTCACATATTTGTACGCATATACAAGTAAGATGAGTGGTATCCTAGTAACATAACATAGTGAGGACATGGAGCCAGAAGTGGAAGGTGAAAGGCTAGGATTACATAGTGGTCAAAGGTGTTTTTTTCTTCGCCTTTTTTGAATCTAAAATTTTCCTTTGGAAAACCTATGTTGTGATTTTTTTTCATCAGTAAATTCCACATTACAGTATTTCAGTGATACCACTGTGTCTGTACGATTCTCTCTAGTCTACAGTAATATAATGAAACCTGAATCACATATTTTGTACAACTATATTTAATGATTGTACTAACAAATACACAGTGAAACTATGGGTATCTTGTGGGTGATCTAAAGTAATGTTCGTATGATATTTCATAATAAATTAGTTTTTTTTGAAACAATGCTTCTGCAAATGCAAGGCATATCTTTAAAGATATGAATGCAATATTCAAAGTTTTGAACACTGGACAGCCTGTGTTACAAATAATGACTGTTTTGAGTTTTGTGTCTAGAGTTTTGAAAAATGACATGAAGGTTCTGTTATTAGTGCAACAATGATTGTAAAAAACTGTATTACAGTATTTTGTGATTAATCTATTGCATTTGTGCATTTATATTAAAAACTTACAAATACCTAGAAACCATGTAGTTAATTTTTATACAATGGTATTGAGGTGCTAGGCCTATGTGTGTTTACTGGTTATCATTATACTATGGAAGACCAAGGGTTAATTTTAGTAACACAAACAGTCCAAATAATTCAATTTCACATAATAAAAATGAGGTTGTTAATTTTTACAGATGTTACAGTTTTGATCTATTCCAAATTAATTATATTTCTGCATGTAAATAATAAAATATATATACGAATGATATTATATAAAATAATATACGAAATCAATAATAATTAATATAATTAATATAATAATTATATTGTACGTAATAGGACGTAAATGTTTAAACATCGCTGTGAAATGTGTCGTTTTTAAATGTTTAATGAACAGCTTCCCTGTTTTGTGAAGTGTGCTTGTATGAGTTCATCGCTAGAGGGAGCTGTTCAGTTGATGAAGATGAACAACAACAGCACTAACTTTACGCCAGAAAAAGTAAACACGTTTCCCATGATCTACTGAACTTTTACCTTAATGTTGATCAAGAGTGTGGAATTCAGTAGAGACGCTATGACGTGTCCATACCAACATCCAATGCCTACTAAATAGCAAAAATTAGATCAAACAATTAAATATATGCGTATGAAGGTCTACCACCACATCTGAAATAGGACATACCATTAATATTACCTGAGAACTTAAAGAAATATGCTAGAAAACTGTGCACTTTCAAGAAATACATGTAGAGTAAAAACATATAAACTGAAGTGTTTCAAACATATGAGCACAGTTTAATTAAATCATAAAGTTTACCTTCTTTAACTTTATGTTGCTCTGCTGCTTTGTGTTCATCTGCTTCTCCCATTGGACTATAACCATATAGACCAATACAATCACATACAACAATCATTCTCAAACATTTATTACAATATATACTGATAAATGTAATGAATTGATGCTTTCAACTGATTCAGATTGGATTTGGTTCAAATCGGAAATTTGTAGTGGGTATGCAAATCTTTTTGCTGATTTTTTTTATTGAACAGTAGAAAACAAACAACCATTAAGGCAGTACAGAACCTCATGTAATTTCCATATACTTGCATAGATCAGCTTTGAATAGAGATTTGGAGTCAGACTTTTGTTTTTGTATATGAAATGTAGCTATAATTATATTTTTTCTATATTGTCTTGAATACATTTAGTCATTTTGCAGCTGCTTTTTTTCAAACAGAAAGTATCTAAAACAGAAAGAAAATCACTTCCAAAATGAGATCAGATGAACATAAATTTGATCATTATGTCTCTGTGAGGTTCATTAGCAAACAAGTAAATGAATCTTAGTTTATTAACATTATTAATGAACAATTTGTCGATTATGAAATATTAGACGCCTTGCTTTACTAAAATTTAATAACAACCTGTTACCATCAAACCATTTCTTTAAAATGTTCATTTACTAGCTGTTCCAAACATTCTCCAGAACAATATAAACAAATACAAGTTTGCATATTTTATACACAATACAAACCATTTAGGTCTGAATACTGAACCCTGCGGTACACCACAACTTTCAATAAATCATTATTTATGCTAACAAATTTGACATCTATCTTCAAGTTAACTTCTCTTTTAAATCAGACTGGAACTTCGCTGTGGGTTCACAAATCATTTGATTCAGATCAGAACTTCGGTGCAGGTTCACAAATCATTTGACTCAGATCGGAACTTTAGAGCGGGTTAGCAAATCAAAAGGTTTGGAGTGGGTTAGTGAATTGTGAATCATTAGATTCAGACCAGAAGTTCAGTGCAGGTTCGTGAATCATTTGATTCAGTTTGGAACTTCGGTTAAGGTTCGTGAATCATCTGACTTAGATCAGAACTTCGGTGCAGGTTCACAAATTATTTGACTCAGATCGGAACTTTAGAGCAGGTTTGCAAAACACAAATCATTTGTTGCAGATCAGAACTTTGGAACCAGTTCGCAAATTGCAAATCATTTGATTCAGATCGGAAGTTTGGAGTGGGTTAGTGAATTGTGAATCATTAGATTCAGACCAGAAGTTCAGTGCAGGTTCGTGAATCATTTGATTCAGTTTGGAACTTTGGAGTGGGTTAGCAAATCGTGAATCATTTGACTTAGATCAGAACTTCAGTGCAGGTTCACAAATTATTTGACTCAGATCGGAACTTTAGAGTGGGTTAGTGAATTGCAAATCATTCGATTCAGACCAGAACTTCGGTGCAGGTTAGCGAATCATTTGATTCAGATCAGAACTTCGGTGCGGGTTAGCAAATCGTGAATCATTTGATTCAGATCGGAACTTTGACATTATTAATTAACAGTTTGCCGATTATGAAATATTAGATTCCTTGCTTTACTAAAATTCAATAATAACCTGTTAGCATCAAACCATTTCTTTAACATGCTTCCAAATTGTTCTCCAGAACAATATAAACAAATACAACTTTCCATATTTTATACACATTACAAACAATTTATACACAATACAAACCATTTAGGTCTGGATACTGAACCCTGTGGTACACCGCAATTAACTTTCAATAAATCCATGATTTACACTAACAAATCTGAAATCTATCCTCAAGATAACTTCTTAACTACACATAAGCTAGCCCTCTTACACCACATCTTTCTAACTTCACCAATAGCCGTTTTTCTGTACATAAAAACAAAGATTTGAAGCGCAGCAAAGACCTGAAAGCTTTTCAAACAAACACAACGCACACGGTTACAGTTTTTCCTGTTTTTATTGTTGCTGGAGGCCCTAATACAACATAAACTGTAAGCTTTACAAAAAAAAAAAAACAGACCAAAAGAAAAAAAATAATAAACTCAACAAATAATAATCCACCCCGAAGAAAACAACGAAACCGTCTGACGCTCCCAGATGGACAGAGAGAGGAATATGTTCGCCGCTTCGCAAACACACACTCGTCTGCGTGGACTCAAGCAGAAAGTTTAATATTAACAGCAAGGTAATGGTCATAATACATACACGTGTGTAGATTTATATATTTATTTATATATTTATATATCCACCCGCTCCTCATTTATTCCTGACACGCGTACGTGAGACGACAAGAAATCTTGTTCTTCTGATGGCGGGAGAGAAGCTCCGCCCCCCACTGCGATGATGTCACCGAGAGCCAATCAGACGCTGTCTTAATACTACATGATTACAGACCAGAGACGGACAAAGAGAGAGAGAGAGAGACGGGTGCGGTGAAACGCGAGCTCAAATACAAAAACAAAAAGCGTAGCCTTTTCTCCTTTTTCGTTTGTTTCGCACAGATGGAGACAGACAGCCGTGAGGTGGAGAGACAGAGAGAGTGAGACAGACGGAGAGAGAGAGAGAGAGAGAGAGAGAGAGAGAGAGGGAGAGAGACGGCCGGGTGATCGTCTCTAGCTTTGCTGTTTGCGTTGGCTAAGTGCGTGCATCAGGTCGTTCTTCAGAGCCTCCTGCTTCGATTTATCCGCCAGCGTCTGAACGCTCCTGGAAAACAACAAAACAGGGGGATGAGGAAATGAGACAGGTTTCAAAACACTGCACACTTTTATTCAACATTGTACAGAAAAAAACACCACATGCTGTTACAGAACAAACCCATTCAATCTTACAGTAAACCAGCAATCTCAGACTATTGGACTTCATTAAACAGGCAAACAAAAAAAAAAGTCAAGAAACGTCTGTTAAAATTGGTTTATATTTTCAAATCAACAAGCAAAGTAGAGGTCCATCGATACTGGATTTTGACGCGATAATGTGTTTAAAAACATTTTTTTTAACGTGTGACCAAAATACTCATAATAGTAAAAACTGATTTTATGCATGAACGAGGAATGTTTAATCCTAAACAAGCTAGGGATACACAAGGACTCTTATTTTGAAATGTATACACTTAGAGAGGGATATGGCAACCAAAACACCAACATTAACCAAAAAAAACATGCATAATGAGGAATTTTAATCATAAGACCGAAATACAGAGACTCTTATTTTGAAATATATATGCTTGACTACTTCAGCTGCTCATTCAAAAAGGAGGGAATATGGGTACAATAGAATAGTAGAAGAATAGTAAGGTAAAAAAAATTACACATAATGAAGGACTTTTAATAATAAAGCCAAAACTTCTTATTTTGTAATAGATGTATATGCTCTTATAGTTTATTCACTACTTCTGCTGCTTTTTCGAAAAGATAAGAATATGGGAACTAAAAAAACTAATAATAGTCAGAAAAAAACCCATTTTACTCACAATTAGGGACTTTTAAATAATTTAAAAAAGCTTGAAATACACTGGGACTCTTAGTTTGTAATATATATGCTTTTCTACTTCAGCTGCTCATTCGAAAAGATAAGAATATGAAAACCAAAACACCAATAGTCAGGAAAAAACTTTTACATGAGAATGAATTTTTATTAAAAAAAAAAAAAAAGCCCAAAATACTTATATAGTACTCTTATTTTGAAATGTATATGCTTTGCTACTTTAGTTGCTCATTCAAAAAGGAGGGAAATATGGGAACCAAAACAACCATAATAGTCAGGAAAAAAAAATATTTTACTAATAATAAAGGACTTTTAATATTTAAAAGAAACTGGAAATACAGTGGGGCGTTTATTTTGAAATGTATACGCTTTACTACTTCAGCTGCTCATTCAAAAAAAGAGGGAAATGGAATATGGGAACCAAAATAGAAAGAATAGTCTGGGAAAATGATTTTACGCATAATGAGAGTCTTTTAAATACTAAAAAAAAAAGCTTGAAATACACTGGGACTCTTAATTTGTAATGTACATGCTTCTCTATTTCAGCTGCTCATCTGAAAAGATAAGATTATGAGATCCAAAAAACCAATAATAGTCAGGAAAAAAACGTATGCATATTGGGAGACTTAATAATTAAAGCTTGAAATACGCCGGGACTCTTAATTTGAAATGTATATGCTTCACTACTTCACCTACTTAATCAAAAAAGAGGGAAATATAAGAATCAAAAAACTACTTTACACATAATTAACTTTAAATTAAGAATTAAAAAAGCTTGAAATACACTGGGACTCTTATTATGAAATGTCTATGCTTTACTACGAATTGACTGTATGAACACTGTATTAAAGTTTAACCCAACACTGGAGGTTTGTGAACGCTCGTTAATACTGATGAGCTGTCCCAGAATGCACCTGCATGCAGTTAGTGTGTTTGTTACGGAGGTCAGTGCAGGCGAACACACGCAAACCGCTCTGACCCTAGTCAATGTAGATCTGACGCTGGGTCAGAACCTGAGAGAGCTCCCGCTGCAGCTGACGGTACTTTTGATTATCGGGAAGAGACTCGATAGATCTGGAGCCCCACCACAGACAGACACACAGAGAGACAGACAGACAGACAGATGGTGAAAATATGAGGAAACAGCAACAGAACGAAAGAGGAAGAACTCTAGGAATGACGGGAATCAACAAAGAACAAACAAAATCAGAGATGATTCCGAATGTGTAAAGAATATGAATCTGTAATGAACCTGAATCTGTAGTGAATCTAATGAAACAGAATTTGTAATGAATCTCTGTAGTGAATCTGAAACTAATGAATCTAATGAACCCAATTCTGTAATGAATTTGTAATCAACCTGAATCTGTAATGAATCTGACTCTGTAATGAACCTGAATCTGTAATGAATTTCTAATCAAAATGAATCTGTCTCTGTAATGAATCTGACTCTGTAACAAACCTGAATCTGTAATGAACTTGTAATCAACCTAAATCTGACTCTATAGTGAATCTAAATTGTAATGAACCTGAATCTGTAATGAATCTGACTCTGTAGTGAATCTGACTCTCTAGTGAATCTGTTATGAACCTGAATCTGCAATGAATTTGTAATCAACATGAATCTGACTCTATAGTGAATCTAAATCTGCAATGAATCTGAATCTGTAATGGATCTGACTCTGTAGTGAATCTGACTCTCTAGTGAATCTGTTATGAACCTGAATCTGCAATGAATTTGTAAAGAACATGAATCTGACTCTATAGTGAATCTAAATCTGCAATGAACCTGAATCTGTAATGAATCTGACTCTGTAGTGAATCTGACTCTCTAGTGAATCTGTTATGAACCTGAATCTGTAATGAATTTGTAAGCAACATGAATCCGACTCTATAGTGAATCTAAATCCGCAATGAACCTGAATCTGTAATGAATCTGACTCTGTAGTCAGAACTCTGAACTTGTAATCAACCTGAATCTATAGTGAATCTAAGTCTGTAATGAACCCGAATCTGTAATGAATTTGTAATCAACCTGAATCTGTAATGAATCTGACTCTGTAGTGAATCTGTAATGAAACCGAATCTGTAATGAATCTGTAATGAACTTGTAATCAACCTGAATCTATAGTGAATCTAAGTCTGTAATGAACCCGAATCTGTAATGAATCTGTAATGAACTTGTAATCAACCTGAATCTGGAATGAATCTGACTCTGTAGTGAATCTGAAGCGAATGTAACAAACCTGAATCAATTCAAAAACTCAAAATTCAGAATTGAATCAGTAAATGTGTAATGACACAGATTCAAAAAATGTTAATGTTCCTGATTCACTTTGAGTTCAGACAGTGAATCAATAACAGCGTCGACCGCTTCAGTGATTCATCAGACCGATTCTGAATCAGTGAGTCTGAGACTGGTCTGTGAGTCAGTTCATTCAAAGAATCATTCACTTATGGTTGCGCACAGCCACTGAAAACACAACAGATGAATGTGTTGTCTTGTGTTGCTGCAGGAAACAGTATTTCTGAGTGGAAGAATGCAGGCCAGTGGAATGAAGAAAATCATCCGTTCTAGGATTCGTGTCTCGAGTCGTGTGACATACCTCAGGCCATTGACAATGTCCTTAGTCTTGCCGAAGTAGATCTCATTGAGAGTGGAGCGGATCTTGTTCTCCATGTCCTGACACACACAGACATAGAGAGAGTTAGAGGAAATATGACGACACACGTGAGCTAAACTAGCATCTGCGTGAGAGAATCACCTCCACCAGGCGGCCGATGTTAGCGATGTGAGGAGAGGATTCGCTGACCGTCTCATCTTTCTCCATCTGAGGACACACACACATACAGAGATAGACGGGTGAGCGGTAACTCGAGACAGTCACATGATCTACTGAGTGCTAAAAGTAGCGCTGTGGTTAAAGAGACGGCGTTACCTGTCGGGTGAGGCTGCCCCCCAGGTTCATGGTGCCAGAGCCGGTTTTGGTGGTTTGCAGCCACAGCATGACTGTAGACGTGAGTTTATAGTGAGCTGTGCGCCCGCTGGACTTCTCCTGAAACACATACAACCGGTTTATGCTCACAATGGGTTTACTTACATGAGGACACTCAAAGTGGACTGAAACATGAGCAATTTCAACTGAAAGTCGGTGAATGGAGCTCCTGAATCTTTAGAAAACATGTCAGGAGGTCAAACTATGCTTTTAGTGAATTTATTTGACATTCATCTTGTGATTTATAAAATTATTTACTAAAAATAAACAAAACTCAACATAAAAAAAAGACAATGCAAAAGTTAAATAAATTTTCCATTAATTTCATTATTATTAATTTGAAGAAATACATTCGCCCTGTGAAATCTATTTTATTTCTTCTCAATGTTTTCAGGATTCTTTTTTTTTTATTTCCTGGATTTACAATTTTTATTTTCATCAGGTTTAAACTTCTCTAGACTTAAAAAAAAAAAAAAAGAAAAAAAAAAAGAGTTGCATCAATTTTCCATGAATTTCATTATTAATTTTAACAAATACATTCAGTAAATATTTATCATTATAATACAATCAACCTTAAGTGGTCAAACTAAATATAATATGAGCCATTTTATTTTAGTTTTCATTAAGTTTACAATTTTTTTGTACTATTTTACCAAACCTGGAACATAGTTTAAATAGTTACTTATGAGCAATATTACACTGTCAGAAAATAAATAAACCGGCAAAATCATTTTTATATTATATATATATATAAATAAAATATTTATATACAAGAATAAGCTATAAAATATTTCTTGCAATAATAGAGTCAACTACAACTGTTCAAAATATACTATATGAGCAGTTTCATTTTTAAATAATCTGAAATATCCTTCACATTTTTTTAACCATATTATCAAAATTTGGGACATAAAACAGTTCACATTGTTATTTATAAACAACAAAAAACATCAAAACTAACCAGACAAAAATAAAAAATATATGTTTTTAAATAAAAAAAAAAAAATACAAATTACTACACAATAGCTGGCTGCTGAAAGTTAAACTTTGCCATCACAGGAATAAATTACTTTTTAACATTTTTTTTTTTCCAGATAGAAAATAGTTATTCTCAGTTTCGAGCAAATAAATCTTGTGATTCATCAATTTTGCAGGCACATGTTTTATTTGAGAAATAAATGCAAAACTGAACAAAAAAAAAGAAAAAATGTAAAAAGTTAAACCTATTTCCAGCAAATTTCATTATTTATTAATGTGAACAAATAAATGAATTAAATATTTCTTACAAATCTACAAACAAAATTTTTAGAGCCATTTTATTTTAATTTTCACCTTTTTTTGAAACCATGTTACTAGTTACCAGCATTATTACGCTGTCAGAAATGAAATAAATATATAAATAAATAAACAGGCAAAATGTTAAATTAAATAATTAAATAACTTTTTTAAATTTAATAAAATTATATTTATAAAAAAGTTAAAAATATATTTAAAAATATTGTAAATAATAATAAAAAAAAAACTACATAATCTACTATTTGTTAATATATATGATTTCTATGAAATATTTTTTACAATAATATAGTCAACAACAACAGGTCGAACTACATATAAACCATTTATTTTTTAATTCATCTTAAATTTCTCTTTTTTCTTTTTTTTTTTTTTTTCAAACCATGTTATCAAAATTTGTAACATAAAGAGTTCATATTGTTATTTACTAGCAAAAAACAACAACAGAAATCATCAAAACAAACCAGACAAAAATCTAAAATAAAAATAATACGAATTACCACACAAAAACAAAATTGCCATCACAGGAATAAATTACTTTAACTTTTTTTTTTTTTCAGATAGAAAATAGTAATTTTAAATTTCAAAAATATTTCACAATTTGAGCAAATAAATCTTGCAGGCAATTTTGCAGGCACACGTTTTATTTGAGAAATAAATACAAAACTCAATAAAAAAAAGGACTAAATGTAAGAAGTTAAATCTATTTCCGACAAATTTCATTATTTATTAATGTGAACAAATAAAACCATGTAACTAGTTACCAGCATTATTATGCTGTCAGAAATTAAATAAATATATAAATAAATAAACAGGCAAAATGTTAAATAAAATAATTAAATAACATTTATTTTTTTAATTGAATAAAATTATATTTATTAAAAAATTAAAGTAACTTATAAAAAGGTTAAAAATATATTTACAAATACTGTAAATAATAAAAAACCTTACATAATGCACTATTTGTTAATAAATACGATTTCTACGAAACATTATTTCTTACAATAATATAGTCGACAACAGGTCAAACTACATATGAACTGTTTTATTTTTAATTCATCTTAAATTTGTCTTTTTTTTTTTTTTTTTCAGAAAAGACTCTGAAAGTGTTTCCCAAAATTTTAAAACTTACAAAATGTTTCTAAAATGAATAAAATGTAATTAAAACAAAAAACCTTCCAACTCAAAATTATTAATTATTAATGTGAACAAATCCTTCCTTCTTAATCAGTCTTCTAAGCCTTCAGAGACATAACACTACAAAAACTGACTTCCTGTCTTGCTGCCGTTCCAAATGACATCACTTCCTGGACGTCACATGACGCCGTCTCTCACCTGCACCTCCACCACGTGGATGGAGTCCCAGCATCCCTTGATCTTTTTGGAGCCGTCTCCGGCTTTCTTGATGAGGATGACGCCGGCGAATCCGTGATCCAGATCCCACAGGTAGACGGAGGAGACCCCGCCCTCGAAATAACTGACAGAGAGAGAGAGCAGAGCGTCAATCACGGCTCCTGGCCAATGAGAGCGCGGGGGCGGAGTCAGTGTACTCACAGGTCTCTGTACTGGTCGAAGGCGTTGTTGGCCTCCACCTCCAGCTTCCGCAGACGTGCAGACGGCATGGCGCCATCGTCGATCGGAGGCTCGTATTTGTTACTCCAGGGAGATCTGTCACAGAGAGAGAGCGGACAATCACACTTCAGGTCTACAGCCCTATGATAAACACCACATATTCTGATTTAAACGGCTAAATTAAATGTTAGTAATCAAAAAGCATGTCTAAATAATTCTGGATTTTTTTTTTTGTACGATTTTTTCTGGATTCCTGTTGTGTGTTTTGTTTGTGTTTCATTTTACCAAATTAAATGTATTTTTTCTGGATTCAGTTTTTGTCCCATTTTAAGTTGATCTGGATTCTAATATTGGGTTTGTTTGTTTAGTTTTCCCAATTTATTTTTTTTCTAGATTTCTAGATTTTCTAGATTTCGCTTTTCCCTCCTTTTCTTCTTTTTTACTGCTCAAAGTTCTGAATTATATTTTTTGTCTGGATAACAATTTTGTGTTTGCTTAGTTTTCACAGTTGTTCTTTTTTTTTTACTTGACTTTTTATTCTGGATTCAGTTTTTCTCCCTCCCTTTTCTTATTTTTTTTATCCCTCAATAAAATTTTCCTGGATTTCTTGTTTTAAATTGATCTAGATTATATTTTCAGGTTTGTTTGTTTAGTTTTCCCAAATTATTTTTTTCTGTATTTATTCAGGTTTCCCCCCTTTTCTTTTTTACCCCTCAATAAAATTATGGATTAGTTTTTACTGTAAAACTTCTGTCTGGATTACAATTTTGTGTTTTCACATCTTTTTATCTTCTGGATTCATTTTTTTTCCATCCTTTCCTTCTTTTTTTATCCCTCAATACATTTTTCTGGATTACTTTTTCCCCTTATTTTACATTTATCTGGACCCTAGTTTTGTGTTTGTTTGTTTAGTTTTTCCAAATTATTATTATTTTGTTCACTTTTTTTCCCCCCTCAATAACTTTTTTTTTTTTTTTAAACTTTTTCTGGATTATTTTTTATCTATATGAACTTTTTCTCGATTCCAGTTGTATGTTTACATTTTAGTTTTCCCAGTTTTTTGTTTGTTTTCCTCCAGATTTCTCTTTTTGCTCATCAATAAAATCAATTTTATTTTTTTTCTGGGCTAGTTTTCCCAAACTTTTTTACCCTAAATTTTTCTGAATTTCTTCTTCTGAATTTTTTTCTGGATTCCATTTTAGTGGTTAAATTAAACATTAGGAGTTTTTTTTTTTTTAGGAAAAAAAAAATCCCTGTTTTACATTTATCTGGATTAGTATTGCGTTTGTTTGTTTTAGTTTTCCCAAATTATTTTTATTATTATTATTATTATTATTATGTATGATTATGTATATACCTGTATGAACTTTCTTGATTCCAGTTGTCTGTTTATTTAGTTTTCCGTAATTTTTTTTGTGGATTTTGTTTGTTTTCCTCCAGATTTTGTTTTTTTGTCCTCTTTCCTGAATTCCTTTTTTTTTCCAGTTTACATTTTTCTGGATTCCATTTTCCACAAAATACATTTCTATGGCTCTGTGAAATCCATTTAGCTGTTTTTCTAAAATTATGTTTTTAACTTTTCTCCAAATTCAGTTTAATTTTTCTGCATTCCCCAATTAGGGTTTGTCTGAAGTTTTAATGGTTAAAAGAAATTTTATTTAATTGTGAGTATCAACAATTTAAACCACATTTTTACTATTTTTTTACCCCTAAATGACATGTTTGCTTTTTCAGTTTTTCTATTTTAATGGTCTTTTTTCTAGACTTATGATTTAATTCAAATTTGTATTAAAAATAGCTGTGATCAAATGAAGGCTTAAACCATTAACAAATATATTAATATTTTAAAATCTAACCAAATAAAAAAGTAACAATTTGACTTTGATAAATGAATGCAAAAGAGCAGCTAAGTGTGTGACTGAGTGCTGCTGTCACCTGTAGGAGTCTCCATCACGGTTGTAGTCGCACAGCAGATAGTCTTTGCCCACCACTTTATCACGAGCGATCTTCAGCGGCTGATCCACCGACGACAGCAGGTCTTCACACAGACTGGGAACCTGAACAAACACACACACATTCAATAAAAGAGTTCATTAGAGGAAGTGAATTCCTGTCAGCTGCTCATTATTGACCTGCCACACAGTCACTTCCTCCCATGAACCCTGTGAAACATCTGAGCGAACACTCAGGCCGCTGGCTCCCGCTGTGTGACTGACACACACGATAATAACTCATAATAACCTCTAATAACTGCCCAACACACACACAAATACAGGTGATACGCTGTGAGCGTGAGAGAAACCGAGTGATTCAAAGATCCAGCTACAAATCAAGTATCAGAGATATTTAGCCGAATGTTCGTGCTGCTCTCTCAGAACCTAATGGACTGAAATGAAATAACTAGATAGACAGCTTTGTCAAGACAAACTTTAGGCTGACTCGAGAAAGCCTAGCTTGACAGTTTAAAGCAGCTGTAAAGCTTGAAGTTTTAAACCTAATATACATAGGTTAGATGATTAGCATGTTGCTAACATGATTACAATTAACCTGTTTCTAACATTTTTTTCTAGCATGGTTACCTTTTTTAACATGAATAACATGTTACTTGCATGATCAGCATGTTACTAGCATGTTGTCATGTTTCTAGCATGCTTAAGTTGCTAGCATGTTCCTAATGTTGTCAACATGTTCCTAGAATTATTAGCAAGATGCTAACATGTCGCTAGCATGACTGATAAGTTACTAGCATGTTTCTAGCATGTGACTAACACAATTAAAAAGTTAGTAGCATGTTGTCAACATGTTTCTAGCATGATTAGCAAGTTACACGTTTCTAACATGACTATCAATTTGCTAGTGATTAATCAGTCACTAGCATGTTGCTAACATGATTAACATGTCTCTACCATGATTAACATTTTACTAGCATGTTGCTAGCATGATTAACATGTCACTACCATGATTAACATTATACTAGCATGTTGCTAGCATGGTTAAAATTAACCTGTTTCTAACATTTTTTTCTAGCATGGTTACCTTTTTTAACATGAATAACATGTTACTTGCATGATCAGCATGTTACTAGCATGTTGTCATGTTTCTAGCATGCTTAAGTTGCTAGCATGTTCCTAATGTTGTCAACATGTTCCTAGAATTATTAGCAAGATGCTAACATGTCGCTAGCATGACTGATAAGTTACTAGCATGTTTCTAGCATGTGACTAACATGATTAAAAAGTTAGTAGCATGCTGTCAACATGTTTCTAGCATGATTAGCAAGTTACTAACATGTTTCTAATATGACTATCAATTTGTTAGCATGTTGCTAGTAATTAATCAGTCACTAGCATGTTGCTCACATGATTAACATGTCACTACCATGATTAACATTTTACTAGCATGTTGCCAGCATGGTTAGCATGTTACTAACATGATTCTTATAAGATTAACAATTTGCTAGTATGCTGCTAATATGGTTAATCAGTTACTAGCATGTTGCTCATATAATTAGCAAGTTACTGTTAACATGTCGCTAACATGACTGATAAGTTACTAACATGTTTCTAGCATGATTCTAACATTAACAGCAAGTTATTAACATGTTGCTAGCATGACTGATAAGTTACTAGCATATTTATAGCATGATTAGTGAGTTTCTAACATGTTTCTAGTATGACTATCAATTTGTTAGCATGTTGCTAGTGTTTAATCAGTCACTAGCATGTTGCTAACATGATTAACATTCTACTACCATGATTAACATTTCACTAGCATGATTCTTTTATGATTAACAATTTGCTAGTATGTTGCTAGTGATTAATCAGTTACTAGCATGTTGCTCACACGATTAACATGTCACTACCATGATTAACATTTTACTAGCATGTTGCTAGCATGATTAGCATGTTACTAACATGATTCTTATAAGATTAACAGTTTGCTAGTATGGTTACTCAGTTACTAGCTTGTTGCTCATATAATTAGCAACTTACTGTTAACATGTTAACATGTCGCTAACATGACTGATAAGTTACTAGCATGCTTCTAGCATGTTTCCAATATGATTGTCAATTTGCTAGTATGATGCTAGTATGATTAAACAGTTACTAACATGTTGCTAGCATGATTCTAACATTAACAGCAAGTTAACATGTCGCTAGCATGACTGATAAGTTACTAACACATTTATAGCATGATTAGCATGCAACTAGCATTATTAAAAATTACTAGCAGAGTCAACATGTTTCTAGCATGATTAGCAAGTTACTAACATGTTTCTAATATGACTATCAGTTTGTTAGTGATCAATCAGTCACTAGCATGTTGCTAACATGATTAACATTCTACTACCATGATTAGCCTTTTACTAGCATGATTCTTTTATGATTAACAATTTGCTAGCATGTTGCTAGTATGATTAATCAGTAGCATGTTGCTCGTACAATTAGCAAGTTACAAGCATGTCGCTAACATGACTGATAAGTTACTAGCATGCATCTAGAATAAGCATGTGACTAACATGTTTCCAAAATGATTATCAATTTGCTAGTTTGTTGCTAGTGATTTATCAGCTACTAGCATGTTGCTCACATGAATAACATGTTATTACCATGATTAACATTTTACCTGCATGTTGCTAGCATGATTCTAACATGATTAACAAGTTACTAACATGTTGCTAGCATGTCCTAGCATGATTAGCATGTGACTAGCATGATTAGAAAGATTAAATATTAGAATGGAAGTTTGAATGGATTAGAAACAGTACATAGAAGGGAATCTTAAATTTGGAGTTTAGATTTGAATTTTGTCAGTTGGAGTTCGAATAGTTTTGGCTCATCTGAACGTTCAGTCCATGTAAGTCTATGGGATTTGTATGATTTTTAATCTTCAGTTTTATGAAAACTATAAGTGGTGTCAGCCTGAAGAGCTGGTTCTAGGAGGAGTAGCGTTCAGAAACGTTAGCAGATCAGTAAAAAAAATATTAATGTAAATGAGAGCTAAATGACAAAAGTACAAAAACATTACTCAACAGTAGTGAGAAAGCAGCGTGAACGTTCAGCTAAACATCTGATCTGTGTTGGACTGAATGAGGTCTTTGAGACGCACGTGCCCTAGACGAGTGAGAGTGTCATTTATATCTGAGCAGACACCACAGTGGGAATGAAGGAGAGGCACTAACGATGCGTCTACGAGCCAACAGTCTGGATCTGACTGAGCGCTGCGGAACAAGCCATAAAAGCCATCACAAACACGTCTGAGATGCTTCCACAATGACGCACACCGCAAAACAAACGCGTGACACACACTGACCAGGTCGATGAGGTCGCTGAGGTTCTTCTCGATCTGCTGTGGAGGCAGACGCCTCATCAGGTCCAGCGCACAGTCCAACTGCTGCTCGTTCTGCAGAGAAACACACACAAAAACACACATTAATAATGGAACAAAACATCTGTGATTCACTTCAGTGCTGCTCTTATTCATCTGTTTGCTCATTGCAAATTAAAATAAATGGTCAAGAAAGAATTTTGAACAATAATGAAAAAAAAAACAGCATAAAAAGAGCAATTTTGTACGTTTTCAACTATCACAAATGAGACAGGCAACATAAATTAAACATTTATTTACTGAATTCCCCAAAACATACTGCACATTATCCACTATTATTATTACCAATTAATATCCACTATTTTCATTATTATGTTCAAACTATTGGTGGGTTTTTGAAGTAAAACAGCACTTTACAAAAATCACGACACAATTTTAAAGTCAAGTTAGCTCAAGTGTGTCATTTCAAAAACAGACATTTTGCCAAAGCATAAAATGTGTTTACATACTTTATACACACACACACACACACATACATATACATATATATATATATATATATATATATATATTTTAAAAACAGTATTCACATTTTATTAAATGTTTAAAACTGTATTAAATGTGTAAAAAACATTTAAAACTTGAAACAAAAATTAGAATTACGTTGTCAAATAACTGAAATGAAATATGTTATTAAAAGTGACAAACTACTCTGGTTTTCTTGTCAGTTAAAAATATTGACGAACGAACAAATATTAGATGAAAAACTTACACGAACATTTAAGTTTTTAAAGTACTAAAATGAATAAAACTAACGTTTAAGAAAAAATAGTTTTTTCCATCTTTAAATATTTTAGTTAATAATTAAACTTAATTTAATTTTTTATTTAATTTCAAGTTTAAGTTAAAATTAGTAAAAGTATAAAATTAATTTAAATAAAGTTTAAAAATATATATTAGATAACTTTAAAAATTGGAAACAAACATTAGAATTATATTTATAACGTCAAATAACAGAAAATATGTTTAAGTACTCATTTATGAATTAAAAAAAATGAACAAACTAATATTAAAATGTTAAACTTGCACTTGTAATTTAAAAATCAAATTGAATGAAAAACGTTTTTAATTTTTGTTTTTTAATTATTTCAATGAATGAAAAAAACCTTTTGTTTTAGTTAATTTTAACTAAATCATTTTTGTTCAAGTACAAATATGAAAATTAATAAAATGATTCACATTTGTTTAATTCATTGAAATAGCAATTTAAAAATAAAAAAAAGACAGGAAAACACTTTAAAAACTTGAAATAAATAGAATTATTGCAAATAAATAATAATAAACTAAAATTACTCAGGCTTTTTCATTAGTTAAAAAACAGATTAACAAACAAATAGTAGATGCAAAAACATACACGAACAAATTATAAATCAAAACTTCAAGTTTTTCCATCCTTTTTGATCTTTGTTTCAATTATAGAAAAAACTGTTTTAGTTAATTGAACTTAAACATTTAAAATTTGTTAAAGTTTAAGTTGAAGTACTAAAATCACTAAAACTATTCACTTTTTCATTAATTGAAAAAAATATATTAGATGAAAAAAATTTAATTACTGCAAATAAAATATATGTTTAAGTATTAAAATTACTAAAACTACTCAGTTTTCCTCATCAGTTAAAAAAAAACAGTCGAACAAACAAATATTAGATGGAAAAAAGCTTACACTTGAACAAATTTTGTTCAAGCTTTTGTTAAAGTTTTCTACGATTTGTCATCCTTGTTTAAATAAATGAAAAAAAAGCAGTAGGTTTAGATCATTTAACTTAAACATCTAAATTTTTGTTCAAGTTTAAGTACTAAAATGAGTGAGATATATATATATATATATATATATATATATATATATATATATATATATATATATATATATATATATATATATATATATATATATATATATAAATAAGATGGGAAAAAATTAAAAAAAGAGTTAATAACAAGAGTTATGTTGCAACATCAAATAAATGAGCATTTGGTGTTTAAGAATGAAAAACATCGTAAAATTTTGTTTAAAGTATTCTGACTTTTCATCTTTATTTCAATTAATGAAAAAAAGTTGTTTTAGGAAATAATTGTTTATTGTTGAATAAATGGAAGTACTAAAATTATTAACAACTATTCATATGTTGAAATAAAGTTGAAAAAAATATATATTAGATGGAAAAAACTTTAGAATTATGTTGCAATGCCAAATAACTGAAAATGCAGTGTTTAAGTACTAAAATTACTAAAACTACTCAGTTTTTCTCATTAATTAAAAAGATGAACAAATATTGAATAAAAAACCTACACTTGAATGAAAATTACCAAACTTACTCATCTATATTTCAATTAATAAAAAAAAACAGTAGTTTTAGTATAGCCTACTTCAACTTAAACATTTTAAGTTGAAGTACTTAAATTAATAACACCTATTCACTTTTTTCATTAATAAGATGACAAAAATAAAATTACACATATTACGTGAAAAACTTAAACTTACAACAAAAATGAGTAACGTTTTCTTTAGTGCTGTCAAATAATTAATCACATCCAAAATAAAAGTTTGTTTACATACTATATATGTGTGTACAGTGTATATTTATTATGTATATATAAATGCACACACATGCATGTATATATTTATATTTATTTATAATCTAAACTGTATACAGGTATAAATATAAATACATATAAATATTTTGTTTCAATATATTCATGTGTGTGTTTGTATTTATATGTACATAATAAATATACAAAGTAAACACACATATAGTATGTAAACAAACTTATTTTGGATGCAATTAATCACGATTAATCGTTTGACTGCCCTAGTTTTCTTATTTCTGTGATATTTGTCAGAATTATTTTTTTTTTGTTTAATTTAAAGTGAATTAATCAGCAGTTATGATCATTGTTTGAGTAAATTCAGCTCTGTCATTGCTACAATATCCTCCTCAAACTCTTGCCTGGGAAACTCTAATTTAGGCCAAAAATAACAAATGTCCTCAAACTTCCTGTTTGTCATCTGCTCAACATTAACGCATGACTGGCTATTTCTAGTTTCCCACCCCAGAGTAAATATCAAAAACTCGTTCATACTGCTGGACAAACAAAAATGCCTTGAGAACTCAAAGAACGTCACATGACATCCAAACACAGCATCTCTGTGTCAGCGACACCTCCGGCTCCTGACACCGCGTTTACACTCAGTGTCCATGTGAGGGGTCAAAGGTCGCAGGCGGACTCAACCCCTGAGCCAAACCACCTGCCCCGGGCCGTTTGAGAGCGTCTGCTCCAGCAGAACATCTAAACACACTGATGGAAACCACAGCTGTGCTCGCTAACTCTCGATGCTAACGCCTAAAACCGCTAGTAAACATCAGTCATGGTAAAGTGTGAGTTTCTCAGATGGACTGCACTTCAAGCACATGTGAAATGAACTCAAAGCACCCCTAAAACAGCAAATATCTAAACCAAAAACAACATAAACCCCAAATACTAAATTCAAGAAAACCCAAATAAATACTGAAACCATTAAATACTAAGCTCAAACAGAAATACTAAACCCTCAAACATTGACCCAGAAAATAATAACCAAAATATTAAACTTAAACCCCAATACTCAACCCAAACACTAAACTGACACTTAATACTAAACCCTCAAATACTAGTCCAGTATTTTAACCCCAAAATATTAAGCTTCCAAACACCAAATTTAACAGTGAAATCCTCAAACACTAAACTAACCAACACTAAAAAATGCAAAATGCCACCTAAAATGCTCAAATACTACATTCTAGTAAACCCAAATACTGAATTCATCAAATACCTAACCCTCAAACATTGAACCAGAAAATAATAATCAATATTTCAATCTTAAAGCCCAAAGCCTAATACTAAAACCCTTAAACACTAAACTAAAAGACTAAACCCCTCAAACACTAACATCTCCCAACAAAACACCCAATGAACCCCTAAAACAGCAAAACAAATCTAAACCAAAAACAACAAACCCCAAATACTAAATTAAACAAAACCCAAACAAATACTGAACCAATCAAATAAACTCAAACATAAATACTAAACCCTCAAACGTTGACACAGAAAATGAACACCAAAATAATAAACTTAAACCCCAAATATCTAATGCTAAAACCCTCAAACACTAACTAAAAGACTAAACACCTAAAATACCACCTAAAACCCTCAAACACTAACATCCCCCCAACAAAACACCATAAAAAAACAACAAACCAACATAAACCAAATACTAAATTCAAGAAAACCCCTCTGACAGTTAAGCTGCAGTGTAAATACTACACACTCAAACACTGACCCAGAAAATAAACCAAGTCTAATACTAAATAAAAAAATAAATAAAAATAAAACCTTAAAGCTTAGACCCAAAACACTAACACTCCAATAAAAACAAAAAACTATAGCAAGCACAAAATAACCCAACAAATATTCAACTCATTAAAAACTGAAACCCATCTGGAAGTTAAAAACAAACATCAGATTGATAAATAATGAACCCTCAAATACTGAAAATATTTTAACCTCCAAAAAAAAAAAAAAAAAACTAAAAAAAATAACCAACCAAATACTTAACCCAAACACTACAACTTTCTGTCAGTTAAACTCAAACATTAGATAAATAATCAATTATCGACTCCAAAAGAACAACAATTTAAAAAAAATGGACACCAGAAGGCCTCAAAACCCTAAAGTATCACACTTAAACCATACCTGAACATTGAAAGTAGTCATTTTAATGAATAGACAACCGATTGCAATTAAATACTGATACTAGCTTTTACAATTTAATGACACATAATGTGACACATATTGCAGATGAAGTAAAGTGAACACTTCCTGTACACAATATTATCTGCAGTTTATTATGCACCTTAATGACCTTGTTAAGCAGCCAAATGGAAATGATGACATAAATATTGATCCATTACTGACTAAAACCAAAGACTAACCAATATTAGACCCCCTAACACCAACAAACCATCCAAGAGCAAGCACTTAAACCAAAAACAAACCCAAACACTAAATCCAAGAAAACCCAATGTTAGTACAAAAAATAACACTAAAACCACTGAACACCAAAACCCATCTGACAGTAAAATTCACATCAAATATAGATTAAATACAAAAACACTGACACCAGTAACAAACCCCAAAATATTAAAGACCCAAACTCACACCATCGAACACTAAAACCTACCTGACAGTTATAGTCAAGCATCAGACACATAAATCCCAAAAAACAAACCCCAAAAATACCACCCAAAGCCCTCAAACACCAACAATGCCAACAATACATAAACTAAAATAGCAAGCTACTAAACCAAAAACAAACACTAAACTGCCATAAATACTAAACCCCAAGAAAACTCAAACAAACACTAAAATCAGATACATCAACACTAAACCCTCAAACCCTGACACTGAAAACACCAAACATCTAACCTTTAAATAAATCCCAACACCTAAACTAGAGGGGGTTTCAATGAGAGTAGATGACTGACTGCCAATTACTGTCTTACTAACAAACCTCTTAAACACTAAAAACAAGTATCAAAACCCCAAAAATACCACTGCAAACAGCAAACACCTAAACCAGAAATCCAAACCCAACAGTCTAAAACCAAAACATACAAACACTAAACTACCTCAAATTAAGGCTGTGCAATAATGGACAAAATAATCATATTGCGATTTTTAGAATGAATATTGCGATTTTATTTGCGATTTTGGCAATTGTTTTTGCTTTTTCAAACATGCTACATACATTCTAAATGTATTCAGTGCACAAGAAGTGCATAATAAAACATTTCACAATGAAATAACATAGTATTAATAGTTTAATAAACAAAACTGTAGTAAAATTGTCTTTAAAACAGACAACATAAAATAAATTAAGATTAACTAAACTAAATTCCAGTCATAACAATAAATAAAAACTAACATAAATCAAAACCAAAAAACAGATTGCTAAATCTCAAAACTTTTTTCAGTGCACACACTTCACAATGAAATAACACACTGTACAGTAGTACTAACTGCTTGATAAACAAAACTGTAATAAATTGTCTTAAAAACAGACATGAAATAAATTAAGATTAACTAACCTCAACTCCAGTCATAACAATAAATAAAAACTAACATAAATCAAAACCAAAAAACAGATTGCTCTCTTAAAGGTTTTTTGCAAGAAAAAACAGCATGTCCGTCATTTCTGGTTTTAAGCTTCGTTGTGCACGGAGTGAGCTCTGATTGGTTAACATCTTAAAAATGTGCATAAGAATGTATTCTCAATAAACATAAAAATAAATTAATAGCTAAAATTGCAGCCTTATGCGATTTAGAAATTGCATGTGCTTAAATCGCGATTTTTTTGCCCTACCTCAAATACTGAGAGACAATTAAATACTGATTTGCTCATATTTTTAGATACCATAAATATAAATAAGACACAAACACTAAAACCACCGAATTCTGGCCAAACAACTCTAACAACCCTAAAAATAAAATTAAGGTCCCTAGAGTCTAACATTAAAACATTTAAACAACTGCCATGAACAATAAACCCAGGAAAATCAGCTAACCAATTTAAACTCATACAGCAGATATATAAACACTAAACCCCGAAATAATGGACCAAAATATTAAAGTCCTTAAAAAAAATTCCAAACCCAAAAGTCTAAAACTAAAACATCCGAACACTAAACTGCCTCAAATACTAAATCCAAGAAACCCAAAATACCAAACAAATAATCAACCCAATAAAAAACTAAAACCCATCTAACAGTTAAATACAAACATTCGATACACAAACACTAAACCCCTCAAACATCTAAACAACCCATCAAATTAAACACCTTAATACAAAAAGGCCCAAACCCTACTTAAACCATACTTAAACACTCAAACCAGTTATAAACACTTAAATTATAGGACTGACTGATAATTAAACACTAACAGTTTAATTACAGAAATGTGACGTAAATAGGCTGAAATAAACACTTTTTTCCCACAGTATTGGAACTGAGGCAAAGGCAACACCACACCAACAAACACTGAACTCATATTTATATAAACTTTAAACATAAATAACTAAATAATATATCGCTAAAACCTATATAATTATACTAGCCCACCAAATTACTCGAACAACCTTAAAATAAACTTAAGGTCCCCAAAGTCTAATACTAAAACATTTAAACACTGAACTGCCATCAATACTAAACCCAAGAAAACCAATTAACCAGTTAAGCTCAAACATCAGAGATATAAAACACTAAACCCTGAAATACTGGCCCCAAAAATATGAAAGTCCCAAACCCAAAAGTCCAAAACATTCAAACACTAAACTCTCTCAACCAAATATTAAACCAAACACTTATTCAAACTAATCACTAAAACCCAACTAAACAACCTTTGTAAATAAACACCATAATATAAAAGGCCTAAAGGTACAATACTTACACCCTTAAACCAACTATAATCACTCAAATTAGAGGACTGACCTACAATTAAATACTGACAATTTAACAACAGAAGTGTGTCATATAAAAAAGCTGAAATAAACACTTATTTTCCACAGTATCGTCATTGAGTTTAGAACTGACAGGAATTTGATTAGGGTTGCATACATCACAGTGTTCTATTATTATCAAAAAACCCTCTAACTAACTAACTAACATTAAACTCATATCTGAAGATGCTATAAATATAAATAAGATATAAACACTAGAGCCTTAAACCTGAAACACCTCTAAATAAGTCACGACCCTAAAAATAAACTTAAAATCTCTAAAGTCCAATACTAAAACATTTAAACACTAAACTGCCATGAATACTAAACCCAAGAAAACCCAAATACCTAAACTCCAACATCAGATATAAACAAATAAACCCTGAAATAATGGCTCCAAAATATTAAAGTCAAGTCTAAAACTAAAACATTCAAACACTAAACTACCTCAAATATTAAACCACACTTATTCAAACTAAACACTAAAACCCATCTAAATAAACACCTTAATGTTAAAGGCCCAAACCCTGAATGTACAATACTTAAACCCTCAAAACAACTATACACACTCAATTAGAAGACTGACCTACAATTAAATACTGACAATTTAACAACAGAAGTGTCGCATAAAAATGCTGAAATAAACACTTATTTTCCACAATACCGTCATTGAGTTTAGAACTTGATTATGATTGCATACGTCACATTACTATCAAAAACCCCCTCAAACACCAGACTAACCAACATTAAACTCATTTGTAGATGCTATAAATATAAATTAGACATATAAACACTGAAACACCAAAGTCTGGACCTCTGAAGGACTCTAAACAACTCACTAACAACCATAAAAATAAACTTAAAATCCCTAAAGTCCAATACTAAAACATTTGAACACTAAAATACCATGAATACTAAACCAAAGAAAGCCCAACACCAAATACTTAGCCCATCAAACACTAAACTCCAACATCAGATAAATCAAATAAACCCTGAAATAATGACCCCAAAATATTAAAGTCAAGTCTAAAACTAAAACATCCAAACACTAAACTACCTCAAATATTAAACACTTACTCAAAATAAATACCAAAACCCATCTAAATAAACACCTTAATGTAAAAGGCCCAAACCCTAAATGTACAACACTTAAACCCTCAAGCCAAAAATGAACACTTAAATTAGAGGACTGACCTACAATTAAATACTGACAATTTAACGACAGAAGTGTGTTGTATAAAATGCTGACATAAACACTTATTTTCCACAGTATCGTCATTGAGTTTAAAACATGATTATGATTACCTACATCACATTACTATAAAAAAAAACCTCAAACACCAGACTAACCAACATTAAACTCATATTTGTAGATGCTATACATATAAATTAGACATATAAACACTGAAACACCAAATTCTGGACCTCTGAACGACTCTAAACAACTCACTAACAACCATAAAAATAAACTTAAAATCCCTAAAGTCCAATACTAAAACATTTCAACACTAAACTGCCATGAATACTAAACCCAAGAAAACCCAACACCAAATACTTAGTCCATCCCTGAAATAATGGCTCCAAAATATTAAAGTCAAGTCTAAAACTAAAACAAAAACATCCAAACACTAAACTACCTCAAATATTAAACCAAACACTAATTAAAAATAAACACTAAAACCCATCTAAATAAACACCTTAGTATAAAAGACCCAAATATACAACACTTAGATTAGAGATTGTACCAGACTCAAATTAGAGGACTGACCTACAAGTGTGTCACATTAAAATACTGAAATAAACACTTATTTTCCACAGTACTGTCATTGAGTTTAGAACTAACACATATGGACAGGAATATGATTAGGATTATGATTACATACATTAAAAAAAAAACCTTCAAACACCATACTAACCAACGTTAAACTCATATTTGTAGATGCTATAAATATAAATTAGACATATATACACTAAAACACAAATTCTGGCCCTCTGAACAACTCACTGACAACCATAAAAATAAACTTAAAATCCTTATGTCCAATACTAAAACATTTTAAACACTAAACTGCCACAAATACTAAACCAAAGGAAGCCCAACACCAAATACTTAGTCCATCAAACACTAAACTCCAACATGAGATATATAAATCAAATAAACCCTGAAATAATGGCTCCAAAATATTAAAGTCAAGTCTAAAACATCCAAACACTAAACTACCTCAAATATAAAACCAAACACTTATTCAAACTAAACACTAAAACCCATCTAAATAAACACCTTAATGTTAAAGGCCCAAACCCTAAATGTACAATATTTAGATTAGAGATTGTACTAGACTCATATTAGAGGACTGACCTACAAGTGTGTCATATAAAATACTGAAATAAACACTTATTTTCCACAGTATTGTCATTGAGTTTATAACTTGATTATGATTGCATACATCACATTACTATCAAAAAACCCTCAAACACCAGACTAACCAACGTTAAGCTCATATTTGTAGATGCTATAAATATAAATGAGATATATAAACACTGAAACACCAAATTCTGACCCTCTGAACGACTCTAAACAACTCACTAACAACCATTAAAATAAACTAAACCAAAGAAAGCCTAACACCAAATACTTAGTCCATCAAACACTAAACTCCAACATCAGATATATAAATCAAATTAACCCTGAAATAATTGCTCCAAAATATTAAAGTCAAGTCTAAAACTAAAACATACAAACTACCTAAAACATTAAACACTTACTCAAAATAAATACCAAAAACCATCTAAATAAACACCTTAATGTTAAAGGCCCAAACCCTAAATGTACAATACTTAGATTAGTGATTGTACCAGACTCATATTAGAGGACTGACCTACAAGTGTGTCACATAAAAATACTGAAATAAACACTTATTTTCCACAGTACTGTCATTGAGTTTATAACTTGATTATGATTGCATACATCACATTACTATCAAAAAACCCTCAAACACCAGACTAACCAATGTTAAGCTCATATCTGTAGATGCTATAAATATAAATGAGATATATAAACACTGAAACAGCAAATTCAGGCCCTCTGAACGACTCACTAACAACCCTAAAATAAACTTAAGGTCCCCAAAATCTCAAACTGCAACCTTCAAACACTAAAAAGCACAAAAACTGCAACATTAAACCCAAACAAACACCGAAGCCCTCTCAGACACCGAGGGCATTTCAGACCAACGTTAACCGTAGAAAAACACAAGCGCGCTGCAGCCCTCGGTGTCGGTGTTTTAGGGTGTGTTTGTAGTGTGCATTGTAGTGTGTACTGTAACGCTAGGGCTATAATAGTGGGCTCTGGGTCTCGGCTCGGATTCCGGGAGGCGCTGCGCGTCTCTCTTCCTAAAACGGGCAACGGCTCGAAGCGCGTCGGCGGCGGCTCTTACCATGTCTGCGGCGCTCGGTGGCGGTCTCTGCGGGGCTGAAGGCTGCGGCGGCGGCGGCTTCGGTTCGCTGTGCGGCTCTGTTTGCGTGTGTCTGGACGCGGTTCGGCTTCGACTCTCAGACGGAACCCAGCCCTGTCAGCGCTGCACTTCCTCATCCGGGCTCCTGCGGGGGAGGGGCGCGAAGCACAGCCGCCGCTTGCATATCCGGGTCATTCCGCTGCGATGCCGCGCGGGCCAATCACAGGCGCTTTAGTAAGGCATGGCCAAATATAGAAGAACAGGGGCGTGGCGGAAGCGGGGAGGGCGGAGCGCGTGGCGGGCGCTAGAGGGCGCCAAAGAGCAGCGGGAATCTGACTCGAGAAGAAACTCTCTTATATATATAATATAAAATAAAAACAAAACAGTGAAATACAGAGGAGGGGAAGCTAAATATAATTAAAAATATACCATTTACAGAGTATAAGATCAAAACCAAAAGAAGCCAGATGTTGTCATAATTCATTTACAAATAAACATGATTTTTGAGAGAAAAAAAAAACAGTAGATAAAATGAATATTTATATTTTATTTATTTGATTAACTTTTAATCCCTATTAGCATCATATATTGTCTAAACTAAAATAAATTATAAATAAAACAGTAAATTATTTACATTTTATTTGTTTTAATCTTTGATCACTATTATTATGACTATCATATCATTTTTTTGTCATGAATAAATGTGATTTTTTTAAAAAATAAATAAATAATAGATAAAACATTATTTACATTTTTTTATTAACTTTTAGTCACTATTAGCTTCATATATTGTCTAAATTCATTACCTTTTTTATAAATAAATGCGTTATTTTTTACATGAAATAAATGATAAATAAAACAGCAAATTATTGACATTTTATTAACCTTAAGTCTCATGTATTGTCTTTTCTATCATAAATAAATACATGGTTTTTGAGAAAAAAAAAAACAATAGATAAAAAACTAGTTACATTTTTCATAAATAAATGCATTATTTTTTAGATAAATAAAAATTAAAAACAGTAAATTATTTACATTTATTCTATTGATTTTTAGTCATTGATTTTTAGTTTTATTAACCCTAAGTCTCTTGTATTGTCTTTTCTGTCATAAATAATGTGAATACATTTATTCTATTGAGTTTTAGTCGCTACTAGCTTTATATGTTGTCTTTATATAATTTATAACTTTTGTTATAAATCAATACATACATTTTTAGATAAACAATAAATGCAACAGTAAATTATTTTATTATTATATAAATAAATACATACATTTTGAGAGACACTAAACAATAAATCAATAATTATTTACATTTTATTTATTTTATATTTTAATCACCATTAGTCTCATGTATTGCCAAAATTTATATTTTTCATAATTAAATGCATTATTTTGTAGATAAAATAAGCAATAAATAAAACAATAAATTATTATTTATTGTATTAACATTCAGTTGCTAAGAGTCTCATGTATTGTCAAAATGCATACATTTATGCAAAATAAATGCATTATTTTTGAGATAAACAATAAATAAAACAGTAAATTAGTTACATTTAATTTATTTTATTAACGTTTAATTGCCATTAGTCTCATGTATTGTCAAAATTCATAACCTTTTTCATAACTAAATGCATTATTTTTTAGATAAACAATAAATAAAACAGTAAATTAGTTACATTTCGTTTATTTGATTAACTTTTAATCATATTAACTTCATACATTGTCAACATTCATAAAATAAAATTCAGAAATAATTACATGAATTTTAAGAAAACAAAACAATAATTAAATTGTTATAATTAAAGCATTGTTTTGTAGATAAAATAAACAATAAATAAAACAATTAATTATTTACTTCATGTATTATTTAATTCATTATTTCGTTTATTATATTAACTTTTAATCGCTGTTTTTTTTTTAATCAAATAAGCAAATAAATATAATGATAAATAATACAGTAAATCATTTACATTTTTTATTAACTGCTTTAATCACGTTTATATTGTCAAAATTCACACATGAAGACGATTAGATCAACATATAAACGTCTTGATGGCTTGAAACAGTGATGACTAAATTAATATCCAGGTTGTGAACTTGTCAGCGTGTGTTATTAATGCTTCATATTTTATAAAATCAGTTTTATCAGGAGCAAAAGATGATCTGAGAACCCTGTCAGACTGCCGCTGTAGATTCTCGCGAGATCTGTGGAAGTCCAAGCTACAAGCGAACGAGCTGGAAACTCTCGCGATATCGGCGGAGCGGCGCGATGGCGGATGATGTCGGGGGCGTCAGTTGGAGCGCTGCGTTGTTGACAGCGCGATCAAAACGGGTAACAGTCGGCGAAACACGATCATTGCGTTCCAGAAACTGTCCGCTGACTGGACCGAGACTAGTTTGTGAAATTAGACACTTCTGGAGCTGCAAGGAAATAAGAAAGTGGTGGTTTATTCATATATTCATGATTATATCAATTCATTCACTGATATAAACACTCATAGAGACTATCTTACTCATGAAACCCCCAGATAAACTATAAAATACTAAATAAAATCCAGATCTTGACAATAATATCACCATATAACTAGATTAAAAAAAAAAGTTTGTCAAAACAAACTTCAAGTTGGCTTGAGAAAGCCTGACCAGAATGTTTGAAAGGTTAAACGTCTAAAAAGAAGTCTAAAAAGTTTTAGGTTTTTAAGTTTAAAGTAGTTTTAAAAGGTTAATGTTTGATTGTTACTAGCATGTTGTTAGCATGATTAACAATAAACAGATAGATAGATAGCATGATTAGCAAGTTACTAGCATGTTTCTAGCATGACTGGCAATTTGCTAACATGTTCTTGCATGACTTTAACATGATTAGCATGTTACTAACAAGTTGCTAGCATGATTAGCCTGTTTCTATCATGATTGTCAAGTTGCTAGCATGTTCCTGTCATGATTGGCAAGTTACTACAATATCTTTACCATGATTAGCAAGTTGCTAACATGTTCTGGCATGATTTTAACATGATTATCATGTTACTAATCTGATTAGCATGTTTCTATCATGATTAGCTAGCATGTTGACTGGCAAGTTGCTAGCATGTTTCTAGCATGATTAGCATGTTACTACCAAGTTACTAACATGTTTCTAAAATGATTAGCATGTTACTAACAAGTTAATAGCACATTGTTAGAATGTTGCTAGCATGATTGGAAAGTTGCTGGCATGATTAGCAAGTTGCTAACATGTTTCTAGCATGTCTGGCAAGTTGCTAGCATGTTTATTTCATGATTCGCAAGTTACTAGTACATTCCTACCATGTTGCTAACAAGTTACTAGCATGTTTCTATGATGATTAACACGTTAATAGCATGTTGTTAGCATGATTAACATGTTATTAGCATGTTGCTAGCATGTTGCTAGCATGTCTGACAAGTTGCTACCATGTTTCTAGCATGAACAAGTTAATAGCATGTTATTAGGATGATTAACATGTTATTAACATGTTGTTAGCATGATTTGCAAGTTACTAGCATGTTTCTAGCATGTCTGGCAAGTTGCTAGCGTGTTTATATCATGATTAGCAAGTTACTAGTATGTTTCTAGCATGGTTAGCATGTTATTAGCATATCTGGCAAGTTGCTAGAATGTTTCTAGCATGAACAAGTTAATAGCATGTTGTTAACATGATTAACAAGTTGCTAGCGTGTTTATATCACGATCAGCAAGTTACTAGTATGTTCCTACCATGATTAGCATGTTACTAGCACGATTAACATGTTATTAACGTATTGTTAGCATAATTAGCGGGCTAGTTTGAATGAGTTTGAATGGATTAGAAATAGTACACAGAAGTCTCAAAGGATTGTGGGAGTTTTGTCAGTGTGAGTTTGAATAGTCTCGGCTCATTTGAACACTCCCTCAATGCAAGTCTATGGGATTTTTCCCAGTTTTAATTGCCATTTTTTAGGAAAACCGTAAGTCTGATCAGTTAGAAAACGTACAGCACACTCGCTCAGATCAGTCTGAAGATCTGGGCTGAGTTTGGAGTTTGTAGAGTTAGAGCTGAGTTAGAAAGAGTTAGAGTTGGCAGATTTAGTCTCAGAAGAAGTTGTTTAAATAGCGTATCAGTATAATAATCTGTGCTTCAGTAAACTGCTGGTTTTCGAACTAATACAACTGAAAAACAATATTTGATGTGTACTAATATTAATTCAGTGTTTTAGTGTTAGCATAATCCTCTGATACATGATACTAGTCTTGTAAACTCAGTGACACGGAACCTGCAGTGTTTCCTGGCTGTGATAAACACAGATATTTTCCAGTAAAATGGGACGGAGTGATTAATCCAGGGCCGCTCGGATCCGTCGGGGCACGTCTGCTGTAATTAAAACCCTGAGCCGCTTCATTCCACTCCTCTGTTCAGTAGCTCTGTGAAGTTGACGTCTCATGACATGGGGTTTTATCTGGTTTCTGTGTTATGAATGCACGTGTCAGTCAAAACCGCCGCAGCTCGCACAAACAAACTCCGCAGCTTCACCTTCGGGCCTCGACGCAGGGAGCGCCGCCGCAAGCTTGGCTTGGGCCCGTCGCGCATACTTAGCGTGCGCCCTTGCAGTAAACCGCGGCGCTCAAGGGGGCGACAGAGCTCCCTCGAGTTGCGGCGAACGATGCGGCGATGCTAAGAATGCGGCGCGTTATGAATTGTGGTCCCTTTGTTTTTTGGTGCAGCTAGCTGGTTCGCACGCTAGCTGGTCGTTTCGGGCCTCGCTGTGCGTTCGCTGTGTGTGCGCTGGTGCGCCGGGGTCAGAGCCACACGTGTTTTTAATGTGTTTGATTTAACTTCTCTGTCCTGGACGAGATTGAATCGTAAAACATCTCGAGCAAAGAAGACGAGAAGTGAAAAAAGATGGCAGACTGATAATATGAGCTGGACGGATGGAGAAATGAAGGATTAGAGAGCGGTTTCACCCTCAGGGCTGTGTGTGTGTGTGTGTGTGTGTGTGTTTAGACTCGCGTTCTGCCAAACTGCAATCTTGAAGCTCTTACGCTCTGAGTTCTGGGTTCAGAGGAACACTGAAAACTGAGCAGATTATTTGACAAGACTACATCCTGTTGCGATCGTCTTGGCTGACAGTTTTGTTTATTTGCATCGTTATATTGACTAATAAAATCAGATACGACGATCATTTCTCAAGTATTTATTACAATATAGGCTTCAACTCCATGAAATGACTGGATCCTTTTTAACTGAACCAGATTAAAACAGCCATTCGTTTTAGAATTTCGACATGACTTCGCTTGTTATGATTTAAAAAAGGCATGTATAGTGATTAGCAGCTTTTCTAAAGTCTGAATCAGCTGAACCATTGCATGGCAAAATGATTCACCGTTTCAAAGCGCTCCAATCAGATAACTTATCGCGAATCATTTGATCAGATCGGAAGTTAAAATTGTGTATAGTGAATCATTTGATTCTGATCAGGACTTTAAATCGCGTTTGCGAATCATTTGATTCAGATGGGGAGTTTAAATTGTGTATGGTGAATCATTTGATTTAGATCGGAAGTTCAAAATTGCATGTTGTGAATCATTTGATCAGATCGGAAGTTAAAATTCCGTATCGCGAATCATTTGATTCAGACCAGAAGTTCAAATTGCATATAGCGAATCATTTGATTCAGATCAGGATTTTAAATCGCGTTTTGTGAACCATTCGATTCAGATGGTAATTTTAAATTGTGCATCATGAATCATTTGATTCAGATGGGGAGTTTAAATTGCATATTGTGAATTAATTGTGTATTGCGAATCATTTGATTAGGTCAGAAGTTGAGATTGCGCATAGTGAATCATTTGATTCAGATCGGGAGTTTAAATTGCATATTGTGAATTATTTGATCAGATCGGAGCTTTGCGTATTGCAAATCATTTGATTCAGATCGAAAGTTCAAATTGCATATAGCGAATCATTTGATTCAGATTGGAAGTTCAAATTGCATATTGCGAATCATTTGATTCAGATGGGGAGTTTAAATTGCGTATTGTGAATCATTTGATGCAGAAAGGGAGTTTAAATTGCATATAGCGAATCATTTGATCAGATTGGGAGTTCACATCGTGTATCGAATCAGATCGGAAGTTGAAATCGTGTATAGCGAATCATTTGATTCAGATCAGAACTTCTCGTATTGCAAATCATTTGATTCAGATGGGGAGTTCAAATCGTATATCAATTCAGATCAGGAGTTCAAATTACGTATCGTGAATCATTTGATTCAAATGGGGAGTTTAAATTGCATATAGTGAATCATTTGATCAGATTGGGAGTTCACATCACGTATCGAATCAGATTGGAAGTTCAAATCATGTATCGTGAATCATTTGATTCAGATCAGAACGTCTCGTATTGCAAATCATTTGATTCAGATCGGGAGTTCAAATTGCGTATCGAATCAGATCGGGAGTTCAAATCGTGTATCACGAATCATTTGATTCAGATCGAGAGTTCAAATTGCATATTGCAAATCATTTAATTCAGATCGGGTGGATTAATCATGAATCTTTTTCCTGTTGTCTTTTTTACAGTAGAAAACATCAAACAATTATAGCAGGACATTTATAAAAAACTAAACAATGAAAAAAGGAAGAACGTACACAAATACAAATCTTTTAAGAAAATGAACCATGGTTTAATTATAGTAAAAGTGTATAAATAGAGATGCAGTTTGGACTTCTTTAGGATGAACAGAACTTTGTATAGTTTCCATGTACTCATCTTGATCAACTCTGAATAAAGACAAGAGAGGATTAGAGCCAGATTTGTGTTTATGTATGTGACATTTAGCTAACAAGAAACACAAATGAAGTTCCACTTTCCTATATTCTCTAAACATCTTTAAAAGAAAAAGAAAAAAGTCACTTACAAAAATGAGATCAGATGAACATGAATAAATCTGATCAAAATGTCACTGTGTGGTTCACTGGCAAACAACTGAAGAAGAGACAAAAACAGCAACTCACTTCAGTGTCTGACTTACATTAGAATTACAGCCATAGGCTTTTTTTAAGGAGAGAACTATAGTTTCCAAAGTCGGACGTCGTTTGTTATGATTGTCAAGGGTGTAGAATTTACCAGAGACATCACACACTACCAAATCGTCCCTAGCAATAACTTTGATCAAACCATTGGCGTTATGTCTTGGTTAAAAATAAGCACTGTAATGATGTCTGCTGTCCTTTATTGTCTGCGCAGCATGTGTTTAGCGTGTAGCTGTTGGTTTGAGACGCAGCCGCGGTCTGGAGGAGGGCCGGCAGGATCCGGTGAGTTTGGTGGTATTTCCCTCACTAATGAAGTGGAGGGGATGTTGTTTGGTGTTTCGCGGTTTTGTTTGACATTTGTAAGTTGTGTAATCGGCGCAGCAGCAGGACGCCGTGCTCCGCGACTCTGAATCCAATTAGCGGAGCGCAGAGAGAGAGTTTCTGGGCGCGGCTCCGCTGACAGCCTTTATATTCAGACTGAGCTCTTCATCGTGGCTTTACTGTGGCGATACTGCGGTACTTTCGTATTTACCACCGCACTCAACGATTAACATGCACATGCTAAACAAATGAAGTTGTTATCCGGTAAAAACTCTCATCTGTGAGTCATGAGGTTTGTGAGCGGCGTATGGCTGACATGTGCTGTTTACAGGTTTAGAGGTCAGAGGTCACTACCAGAACCCCCCCCCCCACACACACACACGCCACTAAAAACATGCTGAATAAGATATGTGTGTGTGTGTGTGTGTGTGAGAGAGAGAGAGTAGTATTAAATATATTTTCAGCCTATATTTTAACATTTTGTCCGGACTGATCACAGCTGCAGTCTAGACACTGACGAAAAACACAGATTGAGAGTTTCGGCATGATGTCGACGTATATGTTTATGTATTTATCTGTCTGTCTGTCTGTCTCTCACTGCAGGACCAGTAGATGAGTCTCTTTATCATCACCAACATCATCATCATCATCATCATCGCTGCTGGTTTTCATCACTTCCATCTGCTGAACGAGCGCTGCAAGTCTGACAGGCGAGCACACGTTGTGTTTGAGCGCATGATGAAGTGCTTACAGTGTGTGTGTGTGTGTGTGTGTGTGTGTGTGTGTGTGTGTGTGTTTTTTGTGTGCTAATGAGTGTGTGAGCCGGACTCCCGCTGCTCCGGAATAAGAGCCAGATTCAGCACCTGCAGGAGAGAGAGAGAGAGGGGAGAGAGAGAGAGAGAGAGGCGTCTGAAACCCTCCTGATGAAGAGATTACAGAAATCAAATGCGAGTCAGCCATATTAACACTGCAACACGACCGCAAACACACACCATACACACCGCTGCAGGCTCTGATACGTTGCTGTGATTATGTTCACAGGAGTGTGTGTTTGTGTGTGTGAGAGAGAGAAAGATAGAGAGTGTGTGTAGTTATATATTAAGTGTGTGTATGTATTGTGCATGTATATATTGTGTGTGTTTATATATATATATATATATATATATATAAACACACACCTACATAATATATAAATAATAAAAAAAAATTATATATATATATATATATATATATATATATTTGTTTATATATTATTGTGTTTATATATATATATATATATATATATATATATATATATAGTGTGTTTATATATATTGTGTGTGTGTGTATTTTTGTTTATATATTATGTTAGTGTGTTTATTGTGTGTGAGTGTGTGTGTGTGTGTGTGTGTGTGTGCCTATATATTGTGAGTGTTTGTTTATATATGGTGAGTGTTTGTGTTTATGTACTTTGTATATGTGTGTCTATATTGTGTTTAAATGTGTTGTGTGTGAGTTTATATATTGTGTTTATATATTGTGTTTATATGTTTATATATACACAATGTGTGTGTGAGAGAGGGAGAGTTCATATATAGTGTGTAGTTTATATTTTGAGTGGTTATATATTGTATATGTGTGTAATATTTTGATTGTGCGTAAATATTGTGTCTGTGTGTGTGTGTGTGTATATATAGTGTGTTTTTATATATTATGTATGTTTTATGTGAGTGTGTGTGTGTGTTTATGTTGTGTGTGTTTATATATTATTTGTTTGTGTGTGTCTATATATTACGTGTTCATATATTTTGTGTTTTACGTGTGTGTTTATATATTATGTGTCTTCACATATTTGTGTTTATATAATGTGTTTGTGTGTTTATATGTTGTGTCTATATATATATATGTGTGTGTGTGTGTGTGTGTGTGTGTGTGCATGTTTATATACTTTGTGTGTGGATGTTTATATATTATGTGTGTGCTTATATGATGTGTGTGTATATATATTGTGTGTTTGTTTATATGTTATGTTTATATATTTTGTGTGTGTTTATAAGATATGTCTTTATATATTATGTGTGTTTATATATTATGTGTGTGTCACTTTATTGTGTTTATATGTTGTGTATGTGTGTGTGTTTATATATTTTGTGTGTGTGTTTATATATTATGTATGTTTATATATTATTTATGTACTATATATGTGTTTATTTATTATTTGTTTATTATGTGTATGTATAAGTATATATTACGTGTGTTTATAAATTATGTGCATGCATGTGTGTGTTATATATTGTGTGTGTGTATGTGTGTTCTCACAGCCCCCCGGTGCAGCAGAATGTCAGGAATGTTCTAGAATGCCAGTTGCCATCTGAGCTCAGAACTTATTACTAACAGGTGAGAGAACATGAGCGTCTGCTGCTGCCAGAGCCTCACCTGCAGAGAGACAGACAGGTGAACGTGTTGCTGCCTGTCTGACAGATTCTACTGGAGCGCGTTAATCCCTCACACACACACACACACACACACACTCGCGTCATGACAGCGCAGGAATTCAAAACGTTCACGCATCACAGGAGACGAGAAACTGCTCCACACACGTCGACTGGTTGATTTGAATCTTAAAGAGACAGTTCAGATAAAACACGAGCGTTCTGTGATCATTTAAAGCCCACATGTTGTTTCAAAGCCAGTTTGGCTTTCTTTCTTCTGTGGAAGATATTAAGCCAAATGTTCACGCTGCTCTTGTACATATAGAGAAAGAGAATTCCAAAACTATGATAGAAGTAGTCCAACACAAGTTGTGTGTTATATTTCAATTGTTCTAAAGTAATTTGATGCAAGAATTTTTGTGTTAATAATTATACTTAAGGTACGCTCACATTAACTATTGGTCGGCAAAATTTAGTTGTTGGAATACAATCTTTTGAATAGGAATTCACACATATTAGCAAAAGTAACATTATACCTTACTGGCCCGAATATAAGACAAGTTTTTTTTTTCTTAGAAATACATAAAAAACATCTTTGTCTTATATTCAGGGTCTAGACTTTGACATGTCAATAATACACCCACAACTATAGGTGGCACCAAATCTGCGTGTAAGGAGTGTGCCAAGAAATACATAATGTAATGTTTGTCGGAAATGTTAGAACAACGTGATTGAAAACAAAAGAAAAGCTTACAGCGGCACGAGTCTGTCATGTTAGCTTGATGAAACCAAACTTCCTCTGTAAGTGATTTTAAAACGTAAGACAGTACCCAGATTTGAAGACTACACTGTAAAAAACAAAAAAAAAAAAACGACTTTGAGTTGACTAAACTAAAAAACTTTTGTTAAACTTAACAGCTGTGTTTGTTACTCGGCTGCCTTAAAATTTTAAGTTGAATCAACTGAAATATCTAAGTTGTCACTTAGTAAAACTTAACATTTCAAGTTGACTAAACTTTTTTCCAAGTTGACTGAACTTAAAATTTTAAGGCATCCAGGTAACAAATAATTTTAAGTTGACTCAACAAATAGTTTTTTGCAGTGTACAATAAGATTTCTCTTCTACTGTTGATGAAATGTTGGTAAGCTACTATGAGATGGATAGCCTAATTGTTATATCATTTAGATGGGCTACCTGTTATCAAAAAGCGTATATTTTTAATGTGATTGTATTCACCATACTTTCAAAACAAAAACTAAAAAAGTTAAAATACGCAATCTAAAAATAATTTAAGATTTTTTTTTCAGAATAAAACACAAGATTTGGTATTCAAAACACCTTTTTTTAAAAAAGGGGGTTCGTCTTATTAACCAGGGTTGTCTTATATTCGGGTCAATATGGTAATATAAATAATATTCAGTAGAACTGACCATTTATGTACATGAAACTATTGAATGAAGTCACTGACTGATTTAACATTATTTTGAAGTTGCAATTATAACTAAAATAAATAATTCCTGAATTTAAAGAATGTAGCGAGACTTTTTTTTACAGAGAAGCTGCTTTAAACAATTTTTAATTGCATAAAGCGCTACCTTTTGTGCCACTTTTTTGTCGTTTTTGCAGTTTAACCACTTTGAGTGAAAAAAGGTTGGCTAAATGCTCGGCTAAACATCTCCTTGTAATTTAAGATTTTTTTTCATAATAAAACGCAAGATTTGGTTTTCAAAAAGCCTTTTTTTTTTAAAAGGGGGTTCGTCTTATTAACCAGAGTTGTCTTATATTCGTGTCAATACGGTAATATAAATAATATTCAGTAGAATTGACCATTTATGTACATGTAACTATAGAATTAAGTCACTGACTGATTTAACTTAATGATGCCGCATTATTTTGAAGTTGCAGTTATAACTAAAAGGACTCATTCCTGAAGATAAATAATGTAGGGAGACTTTTTACAATTTTTTATTGCATAAAGCGCTACCTTTTTTGGCACTTTTTGGTCGTTTTTGCAGTTTAACCACTCTGAGTGGAAAAAGTGCAGCGTGAACGCTTGGCTAAACATCTCCTTTTGTGTTCCACCGAAGAACGAAAGTGTGAAACGACACATTTTAGGTTATAATTCTGTTTGAAACTCGACCATGGCCTCCTTTACAAAGTACTGCGATGGTATCAGGCGGCAGAAACATGGTGTTTTTTGTCCTAGCGGAGGCTCGGATCACTTTAAAACCATGAGACGGGGATCACATACTGAGAGTTTGAGTTTGTTCTGGATGCTGGTGAAGATTCAGATCAGATTGCAGGAGATTCTGACCTGCCAAATCCACCAGCATCATCATCTGCCCGCCTACACACACACACACACACACCTCACATCTGACCCGCCCCCAAAAAACACACACACACTCGGCGCTGGGCAGCGACTGCAGCGAACGGCTCCGCTGGCTGTGTGTTTGAGAGGCACGGAGCGACACATCGCGTTTCTTCTGACTCTCTGACTCTTGTGTGTGTGTGTTGGTGATGTAATTGTTTAACTCCAGCAGGTCATAACAGGGCGAACCGTCCGTTAATCACCATATGAGATCCGTCAGCGGGACATCAGACACAGAGACGCTCGAGAAACCGTAAGTTTGTCTCGGATCTCCTCGCTGAACTCTGCAGAAGCGTTTGCCTTCATTAGCTCCGTTTAATTGCTCAGCTTGTTCTTGAACTTTGACAAGGTTTTAATGCCACTAAAGTAAAAGAGACTTTTTGTGTTGGTCTCACCGCTTCTCTTTGAAATGGAAACATCGGATCCGCCGGGAGTGTTTTTATTTATGAAAGCGGGGCTTTGGGTTTCTTGTGGACGTGCTTGTTTTAACTGCGTCTGTTCGCTTTGGCATAAAACAGAGAAGGCATTTAAGACGCATGCTTTATTAGAGTCAGGTGGTATCAGACTCTGTCTCTCTCTCTCTCTCTGCCTGTCTCTCTCTCTGGTGTTCTGGACCGAGTGAACTACATTGTTCTCGTGTCTCGTTCTGTGATTGTGCGCCAGTTTCTGGCCATGCGAAGAGTTGATTGCTCTCCATCGGTGCGAAACCGGCCAGAGCGAGTCCAGAACACTCAGCAGAGACGCAGCACTAATAAAACAAGATGAATGAGGTTTAGAGAAGCAGGCAGGCGCATTCCTCTGAACTTTGATTTCTGATTATTTGCAGCATTAACGGCGTGTTTTCCAGGTTCTGCGATGTGGCCGCGCGTTCTGCTGGCGTGTTTGCTGCTGGAGCTCTGCGGCGCGGCTCCGCACGCTCACATCAACCGCCTCGCGCTCTTCCCCGACAAAAGCGCCTGGTGTGAGGCCAAAAACATCACGCAGATCGTCGGACACACGGGCTGCACGCCACGATCCATCCAAAACAGGTCACACACACACGCTGTTGTCAGCTTTAGGGAATTCTTGAATGTTTCTCTGTGTTCGCTGGACCAAAATAAACATCCAGCTATTAAATACTGCGATACTCGAGCGGCGCAACAATCATCGTGTGTGCTGTGGGCTCCGCAGATGGTCCTAACAGTGTTGCGTTGTGTTTTTCAGGGCCTGCCTGGGTCAGTGTTTCAGCTACAGTGTGCCCAACACCTTCCCACAATCCACCGAGTCTCTGGTCCATTGCGACTCCTGCATGCCGGCGCAGACGCAGTGGGAGGTGGTGAGTTTGTCGCCGTAAAACTCGCTGTGGGAACTGCAAACGCTTTTACGAGCGGGCCTTTAAAATGTTCACACCAAAACGACATGTTCCTGTGGACGGCGTACGGTACAATGGAGCAGTGAAAGTTGAAGAATAGTGAAAACTGTACAAATATTGAGAATACATGAGACCATTTGTGTTGCGGTAGTGAAAACTTCACTCAAAAGCCACTTTTGCTGAATTTTTAATTGCAGAAATGTTAAGAGTAACTGATAACATTTGTGCTGTAGTCATGAAAAATTCAGAAATGCCACAACTGGTCACTTTTGCTGCTATAGTGAAAATGATGAACTCTAGAAATATTAAGAGCAAATGATAACACGTGCTGCAGTAGTAAAAAGTGCAGAAATACTGCATCCAAATTGTCACTTTCACTGCAATAGTAAAAAAAATATATATTTCAAAAATTGGTATTCAGTTTGTCACTTTTGTTGCAATAGTGAAAATGACACATTACAGAAATATTGCAAGTAAAGAATTAATACTTGTGCTACAGTAGTGAAAACTGCCAAAATACAGCATGCAATTTGTTATATTTGTACTGCAGTTGTGAAAAATTCAGAAATAAATTGCAAATTGCAAATAAATCAATGCATCTAAATTGTCACTTTTTCTGCTGTAGTGAAAATGATAAACTGCAGAAATATTAAGAGCAAATGATAACACTTTTTCTGCAGCTGTAAAAATGATACATTGCAGAAAATCTAAATTCTAACATTTGTGCTGCAATAGTGACAAATGCAGAAATACTGCATCCAATTTGTCACTTTTGTTGCAATAGTGAAAAAAATACAAACTTCAGAAATCTTGTGTCTAAATTGTCACTTTTGCTGCAATAATGAAAAAATACAAACTTCAGAAATCTTGTGTCCAATTTGTCACTTTTGCTGCGATAGTGAAAATGACACATTACAGAAATATTGCAAGTAAATAATTAACGAGTGCTATGGTAGTGAAAACTGACAAAACACTGCATGCAATTTGTCATATTTGTACTGCAGTTGTGAAAAATGCAGAAATAAATTGCAAATTGCAAATAAATCAATGCATCTAAATTGTCACTTTTTCTGCTGTAGTGAAAATGGTAAACTGCTGAAATATTAAGAGCAAATTATAACATTTTCTGCAGCTGTAAAAATGATAAATTGCAGAAATTCTAAGAGTAAACAATAACATTTGTGCTGCAGTAGTGAAAAGTGCTGAAATACTGCATCCATATTGTCACTTTTGCTGCAATAGTGAAAAAAAAATACAAACTTCAGAAATCTTGTAACTAAATTGTCGCTTTTGTTGCAATAGTGAAAAAATACAAACTTGAGAAATCTTGTGTCTAAATTGTCACTTTTGCTGCAATAATGAAAAAAAAAAATACAAACTTGAGAAATCTTGTGTTAAATTGTCACTTTTGTTGCGATAGTGAAAATGACACATTACAGAAATAATGCAAGTAAATAATTAACACTTGTGCTACGTAAGTGAAAACTGCCAAAACACTGCATGCAATTTGTCATATTTGTGATGCAGTTGTGAAAATGCAAAAATAAATTGCAAATTGCAAATAAATCAGTGCATCTAAATTGTCACTTTTTCTGCTGTAGTGAAAATGGTAAACTGCAGAAATATTAAGAGCAAATGATACTTTTTCTGCAGCTGAAAAAAGTATAAATTGCAGAAATTCTAAGAGTAAATGATAACATTTGTGCTGCAGTCATGAAAAGTGCTGAAATACTGCATCTTATTTGTCACTTTTGCTGCAATAGTGAAAAAAATACAAACTTTGGAAATCTTGTGTCCAAATTGTCACTTTTGCTGCAATAGTGAAAAAAAAATCCAACCTTAGAAAGCTTGTGTCCAATTTGTCACTTTTGTTGCAATAGTGAAAATGACACATTACAGAAATATTGCAAGTAAATAATTAACACTTGTGCTACAATAGTGAAAACTGACAAAAACACTGCATGCAATTTGTCATATTTGTGCTGCAGTTGTGAAAAATGCATCTAAAGTGTCACTTTTTCTGCTGTAGTGAAAATTAAAAATGGCACAAAAATAAAAAGTAAATGATACTTGTGCTGCAGTAGTGAAAATTACAAATTGCAGAAATTCTAAGAGTAAATGATAACATGTGTGCTGAAAAGTGCAGAAATACTGCATCCAAGATGTCACTTTTGCTGCAATAGTGAAAATTATCAAAGTGCAGAAATATTGCGAGCATTTGTGTCCAGATTTTCACTTTTGTTGTAATAGTACTGCAAGTAAATGATAACACTTGTGCTACAGTAGTGAAAACTGCCAAAATACTGCATCCAATTTGTCATATTTGTGCTGCATTTGTGAAAATGCATCTAAATTGTCACTTTTTCTGCTGTAGCAAAGATGGTAAACTGTTGAAATATAAACGTAAATGATAACACTTGTGCTGCAGTAGTGAAAATGGCAAATTGCAGGAATTTTAAGAGTAAATGATAACATTTGTGCTGCAGTAGTTAAAAGTGCAGAAACACTGTATCCATATTGTCACTTTTGCTGCAATAGTGAAAAAATACAAACTTCAGAAATCGTGTCCAATTTGTCACTTTTGTTGCAATAGTGAAAATGACACACTACAAAAACATGCTGCAGTCATGAAAATGACAAATTGTAGAAATTTTAAGAGTAAACAATAACATTTGTGCAGCAGCCGTGAAAACTGCAGAAATTCTGCATCCAAATGGCCACTTTTGTTGCAATAGTGAAAATGTCACACTATAGAAATCTTGTAAGTGAACGATATCATTTGTGCTGCAATAGTGCAATAGCAAAACCCCCCAAAATATGGCAATTTGTCATATTTGTTCTGCAGTAGTGAAAATTGCAGAAATTCTGCATCAAAATAGTCATATTTGAGTTGCAAAAGCACTACATCCACATTGTCACTTTGTAGCAATAGTGAAAATGGTAAACTTCACAAATATTTCGACTAAATGATCGTATCTGTGCAGCAAATAAAAAAAAAAATCAGAAATACAGCAACTGGATTGTCACTTTTGCTGCAGTGTTGAAAACTGTGAATATTCCAGTCATATTTGTGACCCTGGAGCACAAAACCTGTCTTAAGTTGCTGGGGTATATTTGTAGCAATAGTCAAAAATACATTGTATGGCTCAAAATGATTGATTTTTCTTTTATGCCAAAAATCTTTAGAATATTAAGTAAAGAACATGTTACATTAAGATATTTTGTACATTTCCTACCATAGATGTATCAAAACTTAATTTTTGATTAGTAATCTGCATTGCTAAAAAGTTCATTTGGACAACTTTAAAGGTGATTTTCTCAATATTTAGATTTTTTTTTTCTTTTGCACCCGCAGATTCCAGATTTTCAAATAGCTGTATCTCAGCCAAATATTGTCCTAACCTAACCTTTTGTTTGAATAGACACATTATAGAACTATTGCAAGTAAATAAGTAACACTTGTGCTACAGCAGTGAAAACTGCCAAAATACTGCATGCAATGAGTCATATTTGTGCTGCAGTTGTGAAAAGTTGTAAAAAACTAAATGGTCACTTTTTCTGCTGTAGTGACAATGGTAAACTGCAGAAACATTGTGTTAGTGATAGCATTTGTGTTGCAACAGTGTTTACAGTTTCTCACTTTTCTTTCACTAGTGAAAATTAAACACTATAGTAATATTGCAAATAACTGACACATTTGTGCTGCAGTCGTGAAAACAGCAGAAACACTGTGTTCAATTTGTCACTTAAGTTGCAATAGTGAACAATATACACTCCAGAAATATTGAGTGAACAATAACATTTGTGATGCACTAGTGAAAACTGCTGAAATACTGTGTCCAACTTGTCACTTTTGTGGCAATTGTGAAAATAGCTAATTGCAGAAATATTGCAAGTTAATTATAACACTTGTGCACCAGTAGTAAAAACTGTCAAAATGCTTCATCTAAAGTGTCATAATTGTGCTACAACAGTGACAGTTGCAGAAGTACCGCATATAAATGGTCACTTTTGCTGCAATAGTGAAAATGACACACTACAGAAATGTATGGCAAGTAAATGACAATAATTGTGGTGCAATAGTGAAAACTGCTGAAATACAGCATCTAAAATGCATCTAAAGTGAAAATGTTAAACTGCAGAAATATTAAAACACTGCTTACAATTTGTCACTTTCTTTGCAATAGTGAAAATGACACGCTACAGAAATATGAATGATAACATTTGTGCAGCAGTCGTGAAAACTGCAGAAATACTGTGTCCAGTTTGTCATTTTTGCTGCAAAAGTGAAATTAGAAATCTTGTGAGTGAACAATCTAATTTGTGCTGCAATAGTGAAATGATTAAAAAATACTGCAATCAGTTAGCCATGTTTGTTCTGCAATAGTGAAAAATTGCAGAAATACTGCATCTAAATAGTTATATTTCAGTTGCAAAAGCAATAGTGAATAATACACACTCCACAAATATTGTGAGTGAACAATAACAATAACTTTAAAGGTGATTTTCTCAATATTTAGATTTTTTTGCACCCTCAGATTGCAGATTTTCAAATAGCTGTATCTCAGCCAAATATTGTCCTAACCTAACAAACCACACATGAATGGAAAGCTTATTTATTCAGCTTTCAGATTATGTATACATCTTAATTTCAAATAATTGACCCTTATGACTGGTTTTCACTAATGAGTAGTCCAGTAGTGAAAACAACAGAAGTACTGCATGTAAATTGACATATGCACTAATCAAAACCGCAGTAATACCGTGATTCAAGTGGCTTGTTTTGTGTGATTTTCTGTCATGACGGTGAATTCTCAAAATCAAAACACGCTACTCTTTCAGCCGGAGTGATAAATGCGTGCGGCGTGGTGTGCTGTAAACCGCAATACCTATTTAACATCCAGCGCGATGATTGATGGACTCGCGGCGAAGGTTGAGTGACTCTTTATGAGGCGTGTTGAAAGACAACAAACACTCTCATCCGTCTTGCGCAGAGAAAGCGGCGTGTTTCGACTGTCACGCGCGAGTGTGTGTTGATTTTGTGGTGTTTAGAGTATTTGGCGGTGGGCTTTAGTCCTGGCTGCCCTCTAGCGTTGGAGTTTATTTTGCTTTGCCCCGGCGGAAGACGGGAATGTTTGACCACCGCCAGAGGAACACGCAGAACAGCGTGAGGGCATATCAACATATGAAAACAATCACTTTGTTTGCCCTCTTTCTCAGCCGCCGGGGTCTGACAGCGGTTGTACTGACGTTAACCGAACGCTGTGACGCACAAAGAATGTGGAGCTTTAGTTCGACTCGCAGAGCCTTTGCTATATTTACGCTGAAACATCATGTTCTGTTTGCGAGAGCTCTCTTAGCGTTAGCCGCTGACTCAAAGGGGCCGCTCTCTGCTACTTATTATGTTCTTTTATACAATCTGGCTTTAATAGAAAGCAGTTCACGTTCGGTAAATAAAACAGACTGGGCTTGTGTTGACAAAGACCTGCAGTAATGTGACAGCAACCCGATCTGACCCGCAGTACCAACACTCACTTACCGAAGACAAACATTAGACTAACGTTACACAGTGTCCTGACCAGACGCCATGCGGCTTTGCAGCGTAATTTCAAGAAAAACAAAATCACGGCCAATCGGAACATGTTTGGCTTTCATTTTAGACCATAGAGATTTTCCCCTTAAAATAGCTCAGGGGACTTTCACAGCAACAAAGCAAGCAAATGTCATTTTTTTTTCTCCATGTGAGTTTTTTTAGAGGTGTGTTGTTGGTTTATAGTGAGTTTTACCAACAGTCAGTGTTTAGCCGTTTAGCGTAGTCCACTTAACAACATCATTATTCAGGCAATGAGCGCGTTTCTCTGTATAGATGTAAATAAAGTAGTCTCAAAAGTATATTCTGACCGCTCTTCCACAAGTAGTGCATTAACACGAAATAGATTTTGCATTTCATTTACATATATTCATTTAGCAGATGCTTTTATCCAAAGTGACTTGCAAATAAGGAATTTCACAAGCGTTTTGTCAGAGTATTTGGCATATGTAAGGTTTCAAGAGGCATTATGGTCCAGGTATGAGCTCTTTGGTTGCATCACACCGCTGCACATTTGCATAATGCATTGCTCTCAAATCTCTGACTTTCATTGAAATGAATGTCCTTTGGTTTCTTTGTTGCTGCAAATTGCTTTCCTTAAAGTAGAAAAGATTGTCTTTTGGTTGTCATCAACATTACTGCATCGCAGCATGTTATTGAATAGAGTTGTACGATGGTGTTTTAGTGCCACTTTAAAAAAGGTAAAATATCTAAGATTACGAGAATAAAGTCGAAATGTTTAGAGAATAAAGTCAAAATATTTCAAGAATACAGTTGAAATAATACGAGAATAAAGTAAAAATACTGCGAGAATAAAGTTGAAATATCTCAAGAATATAGCTGAAACAATACGAGAAGAAAGTCAAAATTCTACAACAAGAAAGTTGAAATATAATGAGAAAACTCCATATTTTGAGAATAAAGTCAAAATATTTTAAGAATAAAGTTGAAATAATACGAGAATAAAGTAAAAATACTACGAGAATAAATTTGAAATATTACAAGAATAAAGTTGAAATGTTTTGAAAGTAAAGTAATAATTACAAGAATAAATCAAAATGTTTAGAGAATAAAAAGGAAATGTTTAAAAAATAACGTTGAAATTACGAGAATGAAGTCGACATGTTTTGAGAATAAAGTTGAAATATTTAAAAAATAAAGTCAACATTAGGAGAATAAAATTAAATGTTTAGAGAATAAAGTCGAAATGTTTAGAAAATAAAGTCAAAATGTGTTAAAAATAGTAAAAATTATGTGATTAAAGTCAAAATGTTTATAGAATAAAGTTGAAATGTTTCAAGAATAAAGTCAAAATGTTTTGAAAACAAACTCGAAATGACTGTAGAAAAAGTCAAATGTTTTGAGAATAAATTTGAAATATTTTGAAAATAAAGTCAAAATTATGAGAATAAAATTAAAATGTTTATAGAATAAACTCTAAATATCTCGAGAATAAAATTAAAATAATAATAAAAAAATGTCTAATAACAAAATAAAGTTGAAATTACGAGAATGAAGTCGAAATGTTTTGAGAATAAAATTGAAATATTTAAAAAATAAAGTCAACATTAGGAGAATAAAATTAAATGTTTATAGAATAAAGTTGAAATGTTTCAAGAATAAAGTCAAAATGTTTTGAAAACAAACTCGAAATGACTGTAGAAAAAGTCAAATGTTTTGAGAATAAATTTGAAATATTTTGAAAATAAAGTCAAAATTATGAGAATAAAATTAAAATGTTTATAGAATAAACTAAATATTTCGAGAATAAAGTTAAAATAATAATAGAAAAATGTCTAATAACAAAATAAAGTTGAAATTACGAGAATGAAGTCGAAATGTTTTGAGAATAAAGTTGAAATATTTAAAAAATAAAGTCAACATTAGGAGAATAAAATTAAATGTTTAGAGAATAAAGTCGAAATGTTTAGAAAATAAAGTCAAAATGTGTTAAAAATAGTAAAAAAAATTGTGTTAAAAGTCAAAATGTTTATAGAATAAAGTTGAAATGTTTCAAGAATAAAGTCAAAATGTTTTGAAAACAAACTCGAAATGACTGTAGAAAAAGTCAAATGTTTTGAGAATAAATTTGAAATATTTTGAAAATAAAGTCAAAATTATGAGAATAAAATTAAAATGTTTATAGAATAAACTAAATATTTCGAGAATAAAGTTAAAATAATAATAGAAAAATGTCTAATAACAAAATAAAGTTGAAATTACGAGAATGAAGTCGAAATGTTTTGAGAATAAAGTTGAAATATTTAAAAAATAAAGTCAACATTAGGAGAATAAAATTAAATGTTTAGAGAATAAAGTCGAAATGTTTAGAAAATAAAGTCAAAATGTGTTAAAAATAGTAAAAAAAATTGTGTTAAAAGTCAAAATGTTTATAGAATAAAGTTGAAATGTTTCAAGAATAAAGTCAAAATGTTTTGAAAACAAACTCGAAATGACTGTAGAAAAAGTCAAATGTTTTGAGAATAAATTTGAAATATTTTGAAAATAAAGTCAAAATTATGAGAATAAAATTAAAATGTTTATAGAATAAACTAAATATTTCGAGAATAAAGTTAAAATAATAATAGAAAAATGTCTAATAACAAAATAAAGTTGAAATTACGAGAATGAAGTCGAAATGTTTTGAGAATAAAGTTGAAATATTTAAAAAATAAAGTCAACATTAGGAGAATAAAATTAAATGTTTAGAGAATAAAGTCGAAATGTTTAGAAAATAAAGTCAAAATGTGTTAAAAATAGTAAAAATTATGTGATTAAAGTCAAAATGTTTATAGAATAAAGTTGAAATGTTTCAAGAATAAAGTCAAAATGTTTTGAAAACAAACTCGAAATGACTGTAGAAAAAGTCAAATGTTTTGAGAATAAATTTGAAATATTTTGAAAATAAAGTCAAAATTATGAGAATAAAATTAAAATGTTTATAGAATAAACTCTAAATATCTCGAGAATAAAGTTAAAATAATAATAGAAAAATGTCTAATAACAAAATAAAGTTGAAATTACGAGAATGAAGTCGAAATGTTTTGAGAATAAAGTTGAAATATTTAAAAAATAAAGTCAACATTAGGAGAATAAAATTAAATGTTTATGGAATAAAGTTGAAATGTTTCAAGAATAAAGTCAAAATGTTTTGAAAACAAACTCGAAATGACTAGAAAAAGTCAAATGTTTTGAGAATAAATTTGAAATATTTTGAAAATAAAGTCAAAATTATGAGTATAAAATTAAAATGTTTATAGAATAAACTCTAAATATTTTGAGAATAAAGTTAAAATAATAATAGAAAAATGTCTAATAACAAAATAAAGTTGAAATTACGAGAATGAAATCGAAATGTTTCGAAAATAAATGATGTTTATAGAATAAAGTAAAAAGTTTTGAAAATAAAGTCAGCATTACAAAATGTTTGGAGAATAAAGTTGAAATGTTTATAGAATAAAGTTTAAATATTTTGAGAATAGAGTCAAAATATTTTGAGAATAAACTTGAAATATTTTGAAAATAAAGTTGAAATATTACGAGAAAACTCTAAATATTTTGAGAATAAAGTTGAAATACAAGAATAAAGTCAAAATACTATAAGAATAAAGTTTAAATATTTTGAGAATAAAGTCGTAATTACAAGAATAAAGTCAAAATGTTTAGAGAATAAAGAGGAAATGTTTCAAGAATAAAGTTGTAATTATGAGAATGAAGTCGAAATGTTTCGATAATAAAGTTTAAATATTTCAAGAATAAAGTCAAAATTAGGAGAATAAAATTCAATGTTTAGAGAATAAAGTGGAAATGAAGTCAAAATGTTTATAGAATAGAGTTGAAATATTTTGAAAATAAAGTCAAAATATTTTAAGAATAAAGTTGAAATAATATGAGAATAAAGTCAAAATGTTTATAGAATAAAGTTGAAATGTTTTGAGAAAAAAGTCAAAATGTTTTGAAAACAAACTCGAAATGACTAGAAAAAAGTGAAATGTTTTGAGAATAAATTTGAAATATTTTGAAAATAGTCAAAATTATGAGAATAAAATTAAAATGTTTATAGAATAAAGTCAAAATATTTTGAGAATACAAAACAGAGTCAAAATATTTTGAGAATAAACTCGAAATATTTTGAGAATAAAGTTGAAATAATACAAGAATAAAGTCAAAATGTTTAGAGAATAAAGAGGAAATGTTTCAAGAATAAAGTTGAAATTATGAGAATGAAGTCGAAATGTTTTGATAATATAGTTTAAATATTTCAAGAATAAAGTCAAAATTAGGAGAATAAAATTAAATGTTTAGAGAATAAAGTCAAAATGTTTATAGAATAGATTTGAAATATTACAAGAATAAAGTTTAAATAATACGAGCACAAAGTCAAAATGTTTATAGATTAAACTCAAAATGGTTAGAGAAAAAAGGGAAATGTTTTGAGAAAATAAAGTCGTAAAGTAGGAGAATAAAGTCATTATTCATTAAAAACATTACATCTTCAATCTCGTAATTTTAGGTGTTTTTTTTTTTTTTTAACGTGGCACTAAAACGCTGTCGTAGTGCATTCAAAAGCATTCTGTAGCAGTATTTGCAGTCGTCTTTGTTTGCGTGGCCCTGCCGCACATTTGCATAATGCATTGCTGGACCGTCAATATGCTCTAAAACTCAGGTTGCAAATCTCAAATCTCTGACTTTCACTGAAATGAATGCCGTTGCTTTTTGTTGCTGCACATTGCTTCCCTTAAAGTAGAAAAGACTGTCTCTGATTGTGGCATCACTGCATGGCAGCATGTCAGTGCACAGTGTTCCAGTCAGATCAAACTGACAGTGTGTATGTGTTCACAGGTGACTCTGGACTGCTCCGGCAGCGATGAAGCTCCTCGTGTGGATAAGTTAGTGGAGCGCATCCTCCACTGCAGCTGCCAGTCGTGCAGTAAAGAGAGCAGCCAGGAGGGGGCGCTGCTGCAGCTGTACCCATCAGAGGGAGCGCTGGAGACGCCGTCGCTGTCGGACGCCACGCACACGCAGCACGCTCACACACACGCCGACGCGCATTTAGACGCACACGCGCCCGAGGCTGGGTGACGCGCGCGCGCATGTGTTACGCTTTACAGCCTACTGAACTCTCCCTCTCTGTCTGTCTAAAGCACTTTTTCCAACATAGAGATCTTGACACGAATCAAGACTTTATCACAATCACTGAAGCTTCAGTCAGCTCTGTGAATAAATGCGCACACACACACACACACACACACACACACACACAAGACTATATATTACTGACACATTCACACACACACGTCCAGATCTATATATCTGTAATGTAGCCTACAGGAACACGTACAGTCAGACTGTGTGTCACTCATGTAATATCGTTTAATCACAATAAAACGTGAAATCACCTTCATGTCTGAAGACGTATTCTTTAATCTATACAGTTGTATATGGCTCTGTCTCTATGTAGGGAACATTCTTCTGTATCATGTTGTAATTCATGCCCCCTCCCCCACTTGTTTCCTGTTATATCTTCCCCGTCCTATCAAGAAAACTGCAAAAACGGCAAAAGGAAATGACTTTTTACAATATTTTTGACTAGAATTGTTCCATGTTTTATGTATATTTACACGTAACTTATTCCCCATATAGAGTGTTTGAAATCTTGCAAGTTTCCATTTTAACTACAGTATGATTCTTTCTTAGAAGTGTGCTGCCAATGTAGATAGCTCACTAGGTTTTGGAAACGGAGCCGCGTCTATATTATTTACACTCCATTTTACTTTATTCTCAAAATTTCGAATTTATTCCCAAAAAATTTCAACTTTATTCCCGAAAAATTTCAACTTTATTCTTGAAACATTTTGACTTTATTCCCAAATAATTTCAACTTTATTCTCAAAACATTTTAACTTTATTTTCGTAACATTTCAACTTTATTATCGTAACATTTCAACTTAATTCTTGAAACAGTTTGACTTTATTCCCAAATGATTTTGACTTTATTCTCAAAACATTTGAACTTTATTCTCAAAACATTTCAACTTTATTATCATAACATTTCAACTTTATTCTTGAAACATTTTGACTTTATGCTTGAAACATTTTGACTTCATTCTCGTAATATTTCGACTGCTTTTATTCTCAAAGCATTTTAACTTTATTCTCAAAACATTTCAACTTTATTACCGTAACATTTTAACTTTATTCTCAAAACATTTCAACTTTATTATCGTAACATTTTTACTTTATTCTCGTAATTTTATTTTTGAAATTTTATCGAAATTTATTATCAAAACTTTCTGATTTTATTCTCATCAAATTTTGGCTTTATTCTTTGAAACATTTTGACTTATTCTCTAAATTTCATCTTTATTCTCGTAACATTTAGACTTTATTCTCAAAACATTTTGACTTTATTCTCAAAACATTTCAACTTCATTCTTGAAACATTTCAACTTTATTCTCAAATTTTCAACTTTATTATCAAAACATTTTGACTTTATTCTCAAATTTTCAACTTAATTCTCAAACAATTTGACTTTATTCTTGTAATTTCAACTTTATTCTCAAATTATTATAACTTTAATCTCGTAATTTTTTTACATTTATTTTTTAACATGGCACTAAAACGCAGTCGTAGTGTTGAATTCAAAAGCATTTTGTAGCAGTATTTGCAGTATGCAGACTTTATTTTTACATCATTTTCCCCACACTTTTATGTATATGTATGCTTGTTTGCTATACAAACTTATTTTGTAAAATCTTGTAAGTTTCCATTTTAACTACAGTACACTCTTAAAAATAAAGGTGCTTCACGATGCCATAGAATAACCTTTTTTGTCTAAATGGTTTCCTAAAAAACCCTTTAACGTCTGAAGAACCTTTCTGTTTCGCTAAAGTTTCTTTGTGGCGAAAGAAGGTTCTTCAGATTATAAAAAAAAAAAATAAATAAGAAAGAGATGCTTCTTCAAATAACCTTTGACTGAATGGTTCTTTGTGGAACCGAAATGGTTCTTCTTTATTTTTAAGTGATGCTTTCTTAGAAGTGTCCTGCCAATGTAGACTAGGTTTTTGAAATGTCTTTGAAAAATCTCTGTTATCTCTATATTATCTACATCTCTATTAATTATACTCCACTTTTCACAATATATGTAATTTTGCAGCATCCTTGCAGGAAAATATCTTTTAACGCCCCGGTGAGAAAGACAGACGTGAGTATCACGAGATACAGTGTTTGTGTGAGTATTAACAGATGTATATTTCCTCATAATTGTCGCAGGTCACGCTGTGCTGGGAACTGGAGCAGCGTCGCGCTGTCTGTCTATCATCAGTACAGTGATTTTCAGATGAAAAGGCCATGTGAACGTCAAGTGGACCACGAATGTGTTTGCCATGGTAACCATCGGGGACAGTCTGTGATTATCGCCGGTGAGTGTGTGTTATCCTGAAACGTTCGCTCGGCGGGTCACGTGACACCCGTTCAGCCTGATTGGGTCCAGAAGAGAACTGGGACGCTTTCAGACCCACACTGAAAAGGAAGCTTAAATTAAAAACAACCGGTTGTTTGCGTAGTTATGAAGCTATAAACGCACACGTGATGATGCCGGTTTTTCCTTTGGCTTATGTGTTCACACAAGCATTTCGAATTTGTCTATTTTATGTTGTATTACTTAAAACGCTGAAAGGCGTCATGACTGAGGTTGACCAGCAGGTGGCGCACTGAGCACGTGTTTCTTCTGAGCTTATGAATGTTTGTTTAATATTACTCTACAGCTAATTTTGTCTTTCCTGCTCTGCATTTTTTAATAGAAAAAATATATGTATTCGAAAATAATTACTCGATTAACCAAAAAAATGGCCTGTGAAGAAAGGTTTAACTATATCCATCATGCTTTGTTTCCAGTGCTTTATCTGTCCATCGCTGATGAGCTGAGCGGATGTGTTTCTTTATCTCTTCAGCACAGGACTCTGGGAAGGGATGGAGCTCATCAATTTCATTATCAAGTCATCTTTGATTAATCATGTCGTTGAGAGACATGCTGCCGTAAAAAAAAGCAAAGTTACGCCTCAGTTTTCTGTTTGTTAGACTAGAATTCTTGATGTATAAAAAATGTTGAAAAAATTGACTCATTGCTCACAAACTCAGTCTTAAGTAGCACGGGTATAGCCAGAAATACATTGTATGGGTCAAATTTACAGATTTTTCTTTTATGGCAAAAAAAAAAAAAAAATAATCAGGATAAATATATTTTTATATTAAGTAAAGACAATGTTCCATGGATATATTTAGTACATTTCCAACTGTAAATATGTCAAAACTTATTTTTTTTATTAATAATATGCATTGCTAAGAACTTCATTTCAACAACTTTAAAGGCTATTTCCTCAATATTTAGATTTTTTGCACCTTCAGATTCCAGATCTCCAAATAGTTGTATCTCGACCAAATATTGTCCGATCCTAACAAACCATTCATCAATGCAAAGCTTATTTAAAGTTTACTTATGGCTGGTTTTGTGGTCCAGGGTCACATTTTTCACTTTTTCCTTACTGTCTTATAGATTGCTAGCTAGGCTAAGCCTACAAGCTGAATAATGAGGTGCGTTTCCTGTCAAGCTTCTTCAACAGCTGCACACAAACATGCTCACAAACTGAACTGCACTTGGCGATTTGTGATCAGCACTAATTAGCTTCCACCATTAGCAATTAGCCGCCACACAGCCAGCTTAAAAAGTCACGACGCAGAAAATCGTGAGTTTCCCCACGGATAATTACGCTCTCGTGAAGGAGGCAAGAGTCTGCGTCTTGGTTTTTTTTTTTTCCAGAGTTTGTTTAGTTTTATTATAGTTTTTTAAACTAAAGCTCTGGGTACCCAGATAGCACACTTAAAGATCACTTGATCTAGAAAGCATCTGCTGTGTACAAACATCTGACAGATGTCTGTAAATGTCCGTTTTACATACATTCTAAATTGAAGACATATTGCAAATGCGCAAACAATCTAAAAATGACATCTTGCAGATGTAAATGCATGTATGTGTGGTATCAGTGTAAATCCTGATGGATTTAAAGACTATATTGATGAACAGATGTGAAAACAGACATGATTGTCAAAAACTGTTTACTTAACAGCAGTGTTGGGGGTAACGCATTGCAAGTAATGCAAGTTACATAATAATATGACTTTTTTTCAAGGAACTAGTAAAGTAACGCATTACTTTTTTCATTTACAAGAAAATATCTGAGTTGCTTTTTCAAAAAAGTAACGCCAGTTACTTTTTGTTTTCTTTGTCTATTTAATCCCATTTTATTAACCAATGACTTTGCTGCTGACCTTTGTTGATCCAGTTCAACCGTACACTGCAAAAATACTGTTCTTACTTACATTTTTTTTGTCTTGTTTTCAGCCAAAATATTAAAAAATTCTTGAATCAAGAAGGATTTTCTAGACAAGTAAAAAATTATTTTCTTGTCAAAATTAAGTCAGTTTTTGCTTAGAACAAGCAAAATAATCTGCCAATGGGGTAAGCAAAAAAAAAAAAAAAAAAAAAAAAATCAGATTTCGAACAGAAAACAAGATTATTTTGCTTACACCATTGGGAGATTATTTTGCTCGTTTCAAGCAAAAACACACTTAACTTTGAAATAAGACAAAAAATCTAAGTAAGAAAAGCATTTTTTTGCAGTGCACTAATAAGCAAAACTTACTTTAGATTAACCAACATTTGTGCTTTTTTCTTATTGCTGAAGAGTGTTGAACTTCCTTTTCCTACAGTTCTACTGTACAGACGTCAATTTAAATTTCCTTTAGCCTTAGCCTTATTCACTTCATTTCATTTTGGTGTGAAAAGGCTTTTACATTTGCGAAGAATAGAATGTTTTTAAATTAAAAACAAAAAAAGAAAGCCCTGCCGAGATTTAAAAATTAATGCAAAAGTAACGTAATGCATTACTTTCCATAAAAAATAACTAAGTAACGTAATTGGTTACTTTTTTAGGGAGTAATGCAATATTGTATCGCATTACTTTTAAAAGTAACTTTCCCCAACAATCTACAGTTACTGTTTTTACAGTAACATTTGATATAAACTAAAGCCTATGTCACCTCTGTCAGGAAAATTTAGCATTCAACAAACTGACAGAATTTTTTTTTTGCATTACTTTTCATTACTTTTTTTGCATTTTACTTTTGCATCACTTTACTTTTTGCATCGCTTTTAAAAGTAACTTTCCCCAACAATCTACAGTTACTGTTTCTACAGTAACATTTGATATAAACTATATTTAGCCTATGTCATCTCTGTTTGGAAAATTTAGGATTCAACAAACTGACAGAATTTTTTTTTGGCAGAAAGCTTCTCACATTAACTAACAATAACTTACTATAATTTTACTCTAGTATCCATAATAACTATGTGGGGCTTTGCATAAAATCATTTCGGACCGTTTAAGTGATTTTAGTTCGATCCATGTCCTCAGATAGACCTCTCTCTCCATGTATCTCTCTCTCTTTCCCTCTCTCTCGCTCGTTCTCTCTTTCTCTGTGTGATGTTTGCATCCTCTGAATAACGGAATAAAATCTCTGCAGCTCTATAGCAGGTAAGACACTAAAAACTTCCTCATGTAATCCTGTAAAGTGTTTGTTTTTGTCGCTATTCGTTATTCGCGCGACTCTGTCATTATTAGCATGTATTCCTCTTTATTCCGACCGTACGGATCCAGAGGATGTGCGGGTCCGATCCGCTGAACCGAGTCCCAGAAATGCCGTTGACTCGGAACGCACCAAAAAGCAGTTAAAGTGAAGCGCGCGAAAAAATGCGAACTAGCTCAGTCGGTTGAAATTAAACACGGGCTGTTTATTAAGTTTTGTTTTCTGCTCTGCTGACTGGAGAAAGATGAATCGAGCTGAAGATAATCGATCCACCAATCAATGAATCGATTCAGCCGCTTTCTGACAAAACAGTTTCACGTGTGTTTACGATATCGTCAGGTTATAATATCATAGAAAAGCTTCGAGTTTATACTGCAATATGGTGTTTACTGCAGTGAGATCAGTCAGCTGTGCTTCATCTAGGAAAGAAAGACTTCGTTCAGATCTCATATTGACTTTTGTGTTGTTTTGTGAGGTAACGCCCTGAAGTCAAAGCTCGGGAAAGATGTATGAATTATGTATTTGTGTTATGATATGTTGTATTGTGTTCGTGTGTCATGAAGATGAAACAGAACATTCAGTTCACTATAATCATCTTCATTTCCATAAACCTAAAAGCACCTCAGGCTATTTCCTCTCTGTTTGTCTCTCTCTCTCTCTCACTCTTACTCATTCTCTCTTAGCTTCTTTTGTTTGAGTGTGTTTTATTAAAGGGTTTTTATTTCATATTTGATATTCATCTCTCTTCTGCGGGCATTTAACAGCTTTATTGTCATATTTATTGGAGTATCTGACTCATATCTGCTCAGTCTGCAAAGAAATGTCATCAAATTTTACAACTTCAATCCAAACCATATTTATATGTGATTTCAAATGTGTATGAACAGTCTATAGCTGGTAGATAGCAGATTTAAGAAAGCAAAGTCTGCAGTGTGAACAGTCAGTCAAATTGTATTTGAGAACTGATGTATGTGAAGTGTGAATCAAGTCAATACAAATCGGCTTCAATAATGTTTGTATGTTCAATATGTATTATATTTAGTATGATATCAGATTTATAATGTGTTTGTTTAGAATGTGTGGTATGACGGTACTTTTGGATGATGGTGGAGGCGATGAAGACTTTGACGTGGGTGACGGGATCCGGATGCTGCCACCTCCTCCAGCTCAGTGTGACGGCGGGGTTTGGGGGGCCCGGCGGGGCCACTGTGGGTGTGTGCTGTGGACGCTGGTACTGCTGCTGTGGAACGTCCTGCTGCTCCTGGTGTGTGTGGGGCTCATGGTCCTGATCTTCAGCCTCATTCTGCTGCCTGCCGCCCTGCTGCTGTACGCCGGCTTCCTGTGCCACTCACGGGTAGATATGCCCACACAAACTCAGATATGACCACATACACCCACAAAACCCACACACGCTCACAAACTCAGATATGCCAACATACACCCACAAATACCCACAAACACACATATAAGCCCACATACACCCACAAATACCCACATACACCCACAAACACACAGATAAGCCCACATACACCCACAAACTCAGATATGCCAACATACACCCACAAATACCCACATATGTCCACAAACTCAGATATGCCCACATACACCCACAAATACCCACATATGCCCACAAACACACAGATAAGACCACATACACCCACAAATACCCACATATGCCCACAAACTCAGATATGCCCACATACACCCACAAATACCCACATATGCCCACAAACTCAGATATGCCCACATACATCCACAAATACCCACATATGCCCACAAACTCAGATATGCCCACATACTCAGATATGCCCACATACACCCACAAATACCAACATATGCCCACAAACTCAGATATGCCCACATACACCCACAAATACCCACATATGCCCACAAACACACAGATAAGCCCACATACACCCACAAATGCCCACATACACCCAAAATGCCCACATACACCCACAAATACCCACAAACACACAGAAAAGCCCACATACACCCACAAATACCCACATATGCCCACAAACTCAGATATGCCCACATACACTCACAAATACCCACATACGCCCACAAACACACAGATAAGCCCACATACACCCACAAACTCAGATATGCCTACATACACCCACAAATACCCACATATGCCCACAAACACACAGATAAGCCCACATACACCCACAAACTCAGATATGCCTACATGCACCCACAAATACCCACATATGCCCACAAACACACAGATAAGCCCACATACACCCACAAATACCCACATACGCCCACATACACCCACAAACACACAGAAAAGCCCACATACACCCACAAATACCCACATACACCCACAAACACACAGATAAGCCCACATACACCCACAAACACACAGATAAGCCCACATACACCCACATACGTCCACAAACACACAGATAAGCCCACATACACCCACAAATACCCACAAACACACAGATAAGCCCACATACACCCATATATACCCACATACGCCCACAAACACACAGATAAGCCGACATACACCCACATATGCCCACAAACACACAGATAAGCCCACATACACCCACATACGCCCACAAATTCAAATATGCCTACAAATTCAAATATGCCAACATACACCCACAAATACCCACATACACCCACAAACACAGAGATAACCCACACCCACAAACACACAGATAAGCCCACATACGCCCACAAACACAGATAACCCACACCCACAAACACACAGATAAGCCCACATACACCCACAAATACCCACTTATGCCCACATACACCCACAAATGCCCACATACGCCCACAAACACACAGATAAGCCCACATACACCCACATACGCCCATAAATTCAAATATGCCCACATATGTCTACAAATTCAAATATGCCAACATACACCCACAAATACCCACATACGCCCACAAACACAAAGATAACCCACACCCACAAACACACAGATAAGCCCACATACGCCCACAAACACAGAGATAACCCACACCCACAAACACACAGATAAGCCCACATACGCCCACACACAGATAATTCCACATATACCCACATACACCCACAAATGCCCACATACGGCCACAAACACACAGATAAGCCCACATACACCCACAAACTCACAGATATGCCCACAAATACCCACATACACCCACAAACACACAGATAAGCCCACATACACCCACAAACTCACAGATATGCCCACAAATACCCACATACACCCACAAACACACAGATAAGCCCACATACACCCACAAACTCACAGATATGCCCACAAATACCCACATACGTCCACAAACACACAGATAAGCCCACATACACCCACAGACACACAGATAACCCACACCCACAAACACACAGATAAGCCCACATACGCCCACAAACACACAGATAACCCACACCCACAAACACACAGATAAGCCCACATACGCCCACAAACACAGAGATAACCCACAAACACACAGATAAGCCCACAAATACCCACATACACCCACAAACACACAGATATGCCCACATACATTCACAAATACCCACATACGCCCACAAACTCAAAAATATGCCCACATACACCCACAAACACACAGATAAGCCCACATACACCCACATACACCCACAAACTCAAAAATATGCCCACATACACCCACAAACACACAGATAAGCCCACATACACCCACATACGCTTACAAACACACAGATGAGCCCACAAACACACAGATAAGCCCACATACACCCACATACGCCCACAAACACACAGATGAGCCCACAAACACACAGATAAGCCCACATACGCCCACAAACACACAGATAAGCCCACATGCAGACACAAATACCCACATATGCCCACAAACTCAAAGATATGCCCACATACACCCACAAATACCCACATACGCCCACAAACACACAGATAAGCCCACATGCAGACACAAATACCCACATATGCCCACAAACTCAAAGATATGCCCACATACACCCACAAATACCCACATACGCCCACAAACACACAGATAACCCACACCCACAAACACACAGATAAGCCCACATACGCCCACAGACACACAGATAACCCACAAACACACAGATAAGCCCACATACGCCCACAAACACAGAGATAACCCACACCCACAAACACACAGATAAGCCCACATACGCCCACACACAGATAATTCCACATACACCCACAAATACCCACATACACCCACAAATGCCCACATACGGCCACAAACACACAGATAAGCCCACATACACCCACAAACTCACAGATATGCCCACAAATACCCACATACACCCACAAACACACAGATAAGCCCACATACACCCACAAACTCACAGATATGCCCACAAATACCCACATACACCCACAAACACACAGATAAGCCCACATACACCCACAAACTCACAGATATGCCCACAAATACCCACATACGTCCACAAACACACAGATAAGCCCACATACACCCACAGACACACAGATAACCCACACCCACAAACACACAGATAAGCCCACATACGCCCACAAACACACAGATAACCCACACCCACAAACACACAGATAAGCCCACATACGCCCACAAACACACAGATAACCCACACCCACAAACACACAGATAAGCCCACATGCGCCCACAAACACACAGATAACCCACACCCACAAACACACAGATATGCCCACATACATTCACAAATACCCACATACGCCCACAAACTCAAAAATATGTCCACATACACCCACAAACACACAGATAAGCCCACATACACCCACAAACTCAAAAATATGCCCACATACACCCACAAACACACAGATAAGCCCACATACGCCCACAAACACAGAGATAACCCACACCCACAAACACACAGATAAGCCCACATACGCCCACACACAGATAATTCCACATACACCCACAAATACCCACATACACCCACAAATGCCCACATACGGCCACAAACACACAGATAAGCCCACATACACCCACAAACTCACAGATATGCCCACAAATACCCACATACACCCACAAACACACAGATAAGCCTATATACACACCCACAAACTCACAGATATGCCCACAAATACCCACATACACCCACAAACACACAGATAAGCCCACATACACCCACAAACTCACAGATATGCCCACAAATACCCACATACGTCCACAAACACACAGATAAGCCCACATACACCCACAGACACACAGATAACCCACACCCACAAACACACAGATAAGCCCACATACGCCCACAAACACACAGATAACCCACACCCACAAACACACAGATAAGCCCACATACGCCCACAAACACAGAGATAACCCACAAACACACAGATAAGCCCACATACGCCCACAAACACACAGATAACCCACACCCACAAACACACAGATAAGCCCACATACGCCCACAAACACACAGATAACCCACACCCACAAACACACAGATATGCCCACAAATACCCACATACACCCACAAACTCAGATATGCCCACATACATTCACAAATACCCACATACGCCCACAAACTCAAAAATATGTCCACATACACCCACAAACACACAGATAAGCCCACATACACCCACAAACTCAAAAATATGCCCACATACACCCACAAACACACAGATAAGCCCACATACACCCACATACACCCACAAACTCAAAAATATGCCCACATACACCCACAAACACACAGATATGCCCACAAATACCCACATACACCCACAAACTCAGATATGCCCACATACATTCACAAATACCCACATACGCCCACAAACTCAAAAATATGCCCACATACACCCACAAACACACAGATAAGCCCACATACACCCACATACACCCACAAACTCAAAAATATGCCCACATACACCCACAAACACACAGATAAGCCCACATACACCCACATACGCCCACAAACACACAGATGAGCCCACAAACACACAGATAAGCCCACATACACCCACATACGCCCACAAACACACAGATGAGCCCACAAACACACAGATAAGCCCACATACGCCCACAAACACACAGATAAGCCCACATGCAGACACAAATACCCACATATGCCCACAAACTCAAAGATATGCCCACATACACCCACAAATACCCACTTACGCCCACAAACACACAGATAAGCCCACATACAGACACAAATACCCACATATGCCCACAAACTCAAAGATATGCCCACATACACCCACAAATACCCACTTATGCCCACAAAAACACAGATAAGCCCACATACACCCACAAATACCCACATACGCCTACAAACACATGTCCCTAAACAACTGCACACACCCACAAACACCAGCAAAAACATGCATACACCCATAAACATCTGCATACAGCCCTCAAGCACAAAGATAAGTTCACATACACATACAAACGCAGAATCGCAGATATACCTGCAAACACCTGCATACACACAAAAACACCAGCATACACCCGCAAACATCTGTATACACCCAAAAATGTGCCCACGAACACCCTCAGAAAACATACATACACCCACAGACACCCGCAAAAACATGCATACACCCACAAACACACAGATATGCCCAAAAACATCCGCATACACACATCAAACACAAGGATAAGCCCACATACTCCCACAAACACACAGATATACCTGCATACACCCGCAGACACCCAAAAACACCCGTATACACACACACATATATGCCCACAAAACCACATATACCTTCAAACACTCACATACACCCTTAAACACACAGATATGCCCCAAAATGCACAATATTCTGATGCTCAGGTTCTGTTTCTGCAGGTTGTGGCTTCACAGGCCACTTTCTGCCATTACCTTGACGACAACAGCTGCTCCGCCCTCATCATCCTGGGCTTTGTCATGATGTCTCCGCTGGTCGTGGTTGCTGCCGCAACATTCTGCGCTCTCCTCAGGCGGCTCCACCTTCTCTTATATTTTCAGCCAGTCACAGAAGCACGGTATAAAGGGCGGGGCTTGGGCTGGAGGCGGGACATCTACGCCTGGGTTTGACGGACAGACACACCCTCCATTCTCAGGTCAGCGTCCAGGGTGACCTCGATTTCATTTATAGTGCGAAGATCAATGGGTGAGTGATGTAACTGGACTATAACTCAATCATGTAACGTGTGTAACACAATGTACATAATATATCCCTGAAATGTGACTCTGGACATGTTTTTCAGAATCCTGTTTCAACAAGTTCAGTGTTTTCACATGATTGAGAAATTGATGTAAAATTCAAGAGTAAGTGTTACTGTATATTTCAATTGTAAATGTGTTTCCATATTACATTTTATGACTATTTCTTTCTGCACACGCTAGTTGTGTCTATTTGCGTGCCATATGTGACGATGCTTTGTACAAAACAATCACAAATGTACATCATTGCTACAGAATCACAATGAAAAATATCTCTTTGTTCTGAAGAAAACTTAGATGTAATGCAATTGAAGTGTTTCTAAACTGCCATTTCAGTGGTTTATGTCTCAGTGTAGTAGTCTAGAGACGCGTTTAGTTGCTCATGATGATTTTAATATTGCAGAAATGTGAATAAACCGGTTGAAATCAAATCCGTGTTTGGACTTCATTTTGAAAAGTCTCAGTGAAATCTGAAGTGCACATTTAGATCAGACACGTCCCATAAGCCAGCGCTGTAAAAATATCTCGCAATTATAAATTCATGAGGCTCAGATATATTCCTGTTATATAGAGCACAAGAGAGGACGCTCAATCATCCAGAAACTCTAGAAACTTCAGCTTTAAGCATCATTCTTTGATAGGACTTAAACAGTCGCATCGTGTACACATGTAAGATGTGTGAAGATCAGCTGATGTTTGAGGTCAAACTGTGTGTGCTTTACAGATTAACTGTTTACTCCGGGTCAGTCTGACCTGCACACTCTCAGTGTGTGATTTGCATATGCACAACTCTTAATGCCTGAACCCCCCCTCGCCCCCCCAAACCACTGTGATTTATCACCATGACAACAGGCAGCAGCTGGACCTTTGCCATGGCAACATAATGGGACGAGAGAGGGTTGAGCTAATGACAAATAATGACAACCAGCACAGAGACAGAGACGAACGTATGGAGAGAGACAGAAAGTTGGACGTGCACGAGTGTTATATTTCACTAAGAACTAGACAAAAAAGTTTGTCAAGACAGTTTAAAGCAGTTGCAAAAGCTTGAAAATTCAGATTGATAGACAAGATAGATGTTGATAAAATGTTTCTACCATGATTAGCATGTTGTTAATTTGTTTCTAAAAGGAGTAAATGTTGCTAGCATTTTTGTACCATGATGAGCATATAGTTAGAATGTTGCTAGCATGTTGTTAGTATCATTAGCATTTAGCTAAGATGCTTCTAACATGATTAGCTTGTTGCTAGCATGATTATCATGTAGTTAGCATGTTGCTAATCATATTTCTAACATAATTAACATGTTAGCATGAAGTTAGCATGTTGATAGCATGCTCCTACCATGATTAGGATGTTACTAGCATGTTGTTAGCATAATTAACAAGTTAATAGCATTTTGTTAGCATGATTAACAAGCCTCTTTCTAACATGATTGGCATTTTGCTAGCATGTTTGTAGCATGATTATCATGTCATTACATTTCTAATATGTTGATCATGAAGTTGTTGCTAGCATGATAAGCATGTTACTTGCATTTTTTAGCATGATTAAAAGTTACTAGTATGTTGTTAACATGGTTTGTATGATTAGCATGCGGTTTGCATGTTGCTACAATGTTTCTAACATGATTAGCATGTTGCTAGCATTTTTGTAGCATCGTGTCATTAAAACATTTCTAGTATGATTATTATTTTTTAGCATTATTAACAAGGTACTAGTATGTTGCTAACATGTTTTGCATGATTAGCATGAAGTTAACCTGTTCCTAGCATGATAAACATGTTGCTAGCAATTTTTTATCATGAGCAAGTTACTAGTATGTTGTTAACATGGTTTGCATGATTAGCATGCAGTTAGCATGTTACTAGCATGTTCCTAGCATGATACACATGTTACTAGCATTTTTAGCATGATTCACAAGTTACTAGTGTTTTTTTTGCTAACATGGTTTGCATGATTAGCATGCAGTTAGCATGTTCCTAGCATGATAAACATGTTCCTAGCATTTTTTAACATGATTAACAAGTTACTAGTATGTTGCTAACATGGCTTGCATGATTAGCATACAGTTAACATGTTGCTACAATGTTTCTAACATGGTTAGCATGTTGCTAGCATGTTTGTAGCATGATTATCATGTACTTAACACATTTCTAGTATGGTTAGCATGTTGTTAGCATGTTCCTAGCATGATAAGCATTTGCCTAGCATTTTTAGCATGATTAACAAGTTACTAGAATGTTGTCAACATGTTTTGCATGATTAGCATGAAGTTAGCATGTTCCTAGCATGATAAACATGTTACTAATTTTTTTAGCATGATTAACAAGTTACTAGTATGTTGTTAACATGGTTTGCATGATTAGCATGTGGTTAGCATGTTGCTACAATGTTGTACAATGTTTCTAGCATTTTTGTAGCATGATTATCGTGTCATTAACACATTTCTAGTATGATTAGTCTGAAGTTAGCCTGTTGCTAGCATGCTCCTAGCACAATTAACAAGTTATCAGTATGTTGCTAGCATTTTTGTAGCATGATTATCGTGTCATTAACACATTTCTAGTATGATTAGTCTGAAGTTAGCCTGTTGCTAGCATGCTCCTAGCACAATTAACAAGTTATCAGTATGTTGCTAGCATGTTTCTAGCATGATTATCATGTTAGTAGCATGTTGCTAGCATGATTAACAAGTTATTAGCACATTTCTAGCATGATTAGCATGTTACTAGCACTTCGCTAGCATGTTTCTAACATGATAAGCAAGTTACTAGCATGATTCTAGTTGCTAGGCTTGGCTAGATAGATTAGAAATCTTATAGTGGAAGCTTAAATGAGTCTAAATGGATTAGAAATAGTTAATAAAAGAGAAGTGTGATTGAGTCTCAAAGGATTCTGGGAGTTTCAGTTTGAATTTTGACAGTTGGAGTTTGAATAGTCTTGGCTCATTTGAACATTCTGCAAATTTTCCAATGGCCTTCTCAAAGATCTTCTCGTTCACACTTTTAATTTTTAAAAGTTCTTTGTAGTGTCAAACTCCTTGCCAGTGTTGGGAAAAGTTACTTTTCAAAAGTAATGCATTACAATATTGCACTACTCCCTAAAAAAGTAACTAATTACGTTACTTAGTTACTTTTTATGGAAAGTAATGCGTTACGTTACTTTTGCGTTACTTTTTAAATCTGGGCAGGGCTTGCTTGCTTAAAATAAAAATGTTCGATTCTTGGCAAATGTAAAAGCCCTTTGACACCAAAATGAAATGAAGTGAATAAGCCTAAGTCTTAAGGAAAAATAAAATCATGGATGTACAGTAGAACTGTAGGAAATGAAAGTTCTACACTCTTCAGCAATGAGGAAAAAAAAGCACAAATGTTAGTTAATATAAAGTAAGTTTTGCTTATTAGTACACTGCAAAAAAAAATTTTTTTTTTTCAAAATAATCTTGTTTTCTGTTTCTTGTTCTAAGCAAAAACCCACTTAATTTTGACTTGTTTTTTTTCTGAAACAAGAAAATAATTATTTACTTCTCTAGAAAACCTGTCTTGATTTTTTTTTTTTTTATATTTTGGCTGGACACAAGACAAAAACTATTTTTACTAAAAGTATTTTTGCAGTGTACGGTTGAATTGGATCAACAAATGTCAGCAGCAAAGTCATTGGTTAATAAAATGGGATTAAATACATAAAGGAAACAAAAAGTAACTGGTGTTACTTTTTTGAAAAAGCAACTCAGATATTTTCTTGGAAATTAAAAAGTAATGCATTACTTTACTAGTTACTTGAAAAAAGTAATATTGCAACAGTAACAGAAGCATGAATGAATTTCAATGTAAGTTGTTGAATGACTGCGCTGGTGATGCTGAGGTTCCTCTGTTAACGCACATCTGAGGACCTTCAGCTGTTTTTCTGAGATCAGACTGAGTCTCCAGCTGCTCTGGAGTGTTTTGTTGTGCCGTTTCTCATCTGCCCCCCGTGACTCTCATTAGGTCTCTCATTCACTGACGATGAGGAGCTATTGTGTGTGAGCCAGTCTTCATCATGGACCCGTGTGACGACGTCCACTTGACCTGATCCTTGCTGAACACCTATTTACTGACCTCATGTCACCATGCCACACGATTCAGAGAGAAATCTCCTTTAAAAGAATGCAAATGAGACAGAGTCTGCTGCTGGCTGCTGTTCTGAAATAAGAATGTGTGTCTGACAGTTAATTAGCTCCTCAAGACTTTCGCAGGCCCAAACGAGCACAAGAGCCGATTCCGTCCGCCCACCACAAGCGTCGATGATCTAAATGACCCTCCACGCTGCCGCTCTCATCCCATAATGCACCGCTCCATCTCTTATCGTGCGACCCGCCGCGAGCTCTTATCGGCGCTCGACTCTCTTCAGCTGGAAAATTGCGGCTTGGCGGCGGCTGGAATCCTGATTAGAGTCGAGTTGGGCTCTTTAATGCGTTCCTCAGGCGTGTGATTAACGCCTCGCTGCCGTCGGCCGTTTGTCAGGGTTTAGGGCGTGTGTAGATGCTGATTTGTGAGATCTGTGCGTGTTTATGAACTCCTCCACTGCAGTGGTTGTTCATCACGATCTCCACACTGGAATCACTCACACATCGGCCGCGTCTTCATCACTGAGTCTCACTGACTCCTCAGGGTTTGATCAAAATTTTTTTACTAGGGACAATTTATTAGTGTCTGATATTGGTAGGGACATGTCATAGCGTCTAAATTCTACACCCTTGAGGATCATAACAAGCGGCGTCCAACTTTGGAAATGGCACATTTGTGGAGTAAGAACATATAAGGAAGCTGAAGAGCTTTAAACATATGAGCACAGTCCAGATGAATGATCAGTTTTACCCTCTTTCACTTTGTTGTTTTGTATTCATCTGCTTCTCCCATTTGTTCTATTGTGACTATCACTCAATATAGACTAATACACATACCACAATTAAGCACAATCATAATGCACAATGTTTCCATCAAACAGCTTGTTTTGAGCAGCAGCTCATCATATTATTAGTGTTTCACTAGTTAGCTGTAAACCTCACCTCAATATGTTCCTAGATTTGTGTTGGATGTTATCTTTGGAATGGAAATATTGATATTTTATTTGTAAACATCATACTTGTTTCACTTATTTCAGTTAATGTCATCAAACTAGTGAGCTAAGCCAGTAGTAGTAGCCTACTGGCAGTGACGTGTAAACATGGCTAAAGATGCGGAAAGAGGAGGAACAGATGAACCGAATCAATTGAGTGAGTCATTTACACTGGAACCGCTCCGACTGATTCAAACTCGTGACTTCGGTCATTCAGCGATTCACTAGCAAAAAACAGATCAGAAGAGCCTTTCATTTTAGAATTTCAACATCGCTTGTAATGATTTTAAAAAGCAAGTATATTGATGGGTGAAATGGAGATTTACAAAAACTCTCAATTCATTTGATTTAGATCAGGACTTTGGTGTGGTTCGCGACCCATTTAATTCAGTTTTGGGGCATTGGAGCGAGTTCTCAAATCATTTGATACATTTCGGGACTTCGGTGACATCATTTGATTCAGTTCGGGACATTGGAGCCCATGAATCATTTGAATTACATCGGGACCTTGATGCAGTTTTCATTTTAATTAGAGCGGAACGGCAGTGCGGTTAACTTCAGAGTGGTTTGCGAGTCATTTAATTTATTTCGGGACTTTGTATGGTTCGCGAATCATTTAATTCAGCTCAATACAATGGAGCAAGTTTGCAAATCATTTGAATTAAATTGGGACCTCGATGCGGTTATCATTTTAATTTAAAACGGAAATTCAGTGCGGTTCACAAATCATATGATTCATTTCCATATTTCAGTGCAAATCGATTCAGTTTGAGGCATTGGAGCAAGTTTGCAAATCATTTGAATTAGATCGGGACCTCGATGTGGTTCTATTTTTGATTAGAGCGGGTCTTCGATGCGGTTTCGCTATTCATTTAATTAATTTCGGAACTTTGTGTGATTCACGAATCATTTGATTCAGTTCAGAACACTGGAGCGAGTTTGTGAATCATTTAAATTAGATTGGGACTTTGGGATGGTTCTCATTTTGATTAGATTGGGACTTCAGTGCAGTGTTGCAAATCATATGATTCATTCCAGGACTTTGGTGTGGTTCGCAAATCATTTAATTCATTTCGGAGCATTGGAGCGCGTTCATGAATCATTTGATACATTTCGTGACTTTGGGGCAGTTCTCATTTTAATTAGATCAGGAGGTTGGTGTGTTCTGTGAAGATTTAGATCAGGACAACGGAGTTTGCAAATCATTTGAATTTGTCTTAGCAAATCTTTTTTTCTTGATTCTTTTTTTTTTCACAAAACTACACAAAATCAAATCAAAAGTTATAGTAACAGTATAGTAACCATGTTTTTTTTGTTGTCATTTTGTATAACCACAGTGTTACTACAAATACCACAGTTAATCTATAGTTAGTGTAGCAAAATCATAGTTAATTTGTGTAACTGTAGTAACCATGTATTTTTGTTCACCTTTAGAGACAAATGCAGTTGTATCTGCTTTAGGATGAACAGAACTTTGTATAGTTTCCATGTACTTGTCAACTTTGAATAAAGAAAAGACAGGTTTAAAACCAGATTTGTGTTTATGTGTGTGACATTTAGCTAGCAGGAAACACAAATTAAGTTTTATTTTCTTATATATTCTCTGTCGACTATTCAAACAACCCACAGAAATTGAAAAACAAGAAAAACAGCAACTCACTTCAGTGTCTGACTTATATTATAATTACAGCCATAAGCTTTCTGTGAAATTTGAATGAACTCTTGAATCTGTTGCTTGATCTCTTCATATTTACGGAGAGAACTATAGTTTCCTAGCGTATTTACTTTAACTTTAACTCAGGTGATAGCTATTTCAGATGCTGTGCACTGCATTAAAATCAGACGCGACTGTTAAGTGATCTCATACTTTTAACACATCATCTTCACCCTGCAAGCAATGCAATGTTACATCAGTGTATTATGTTAATTATTGATGATATGGGTGATGCAGTTGTGCATGTGTTCACAGTGACAATGATAAACCAGTGTGAGGTCTCTGTGTTATTGGTAGTTACTCGACTGCAGGATCAGGCTGATTTGCATGAAGTTAAACTCTGTCACATCGCTAACGGTCACTGTCACTCACGTCGCCTCCAGTCTCCATCTCTCACTGAAAATCAATGAGTTCTGCAGCTTTTGTCGCTGCTAATCGTCATAAAGCTGGGTGTTCTTAAGAGCGACTGAACCTGAATGATCTCGGCTGTTTCTGTCTGATTCTCTGCGTTTTTTTCCCTCTCTGTGCAGAAGAAAAGGAATAATGAAAATGTCATTTTATTCCTCGCTTCTGGTCTAGTATTTCCACTCTGCCATTTTCTCGTCTCAGTAAAGGTCTTTTTACGTCAGAACAGATTGACAATCTTCTCTCGCCCGAAGATCTGCTCATTCTCTTTCTCTCTTTGTGCCGAAGATTCATTTCGCCCTATTAATTGCGTTAGAAATTTCACCCCTCGCTCTTTACCGTGAGGCACACCGAATGTTTTGGAGGGCTTTATTTTGGCCTGTGAAGTGGGACGCAGTGAGTGTTTGGGTCTGGCTGTGGAAAAGCATCGATGCCAGTCTGACATTTCACTGCGGCTCAATTAGAGCTTGTGTTTGTCTCAATCAGAGCTTTGTATCCGCTCGAACTCCTTCCATTCCCTCACCGCGTGGGTTTGCGCAGAGTTTTCCCATCCTCATACAAACACTCAGAGCCGCATCCGCACAAAGAGACGCTACAAAACAGTGCACAACTGTCTCTCTCTCTCTATCTATGACTGTCTCTCTGCTGTTATCACACAACTGTTGACCAGATACACAGATAGATCATTAATTTGTGCTTCCTGCTAACTAAATTTGACAAACATGAACAAAAATCTGTCTCTAAACCTCTCTTTTCTTTATTCAAAGTTGATCTAGACAAGAACATGGAAACTATCCTTGTTCTGTTCATCTTAAAGCAGTGAAAACTGCACCTCTATATTCATCCTGTGTCTCCTTCAAAAGTAAAACAACAACAACAACAACAACAAAAATCTTGGTTACTATAGTTAAACCATGGTAACCACAAATTAACCATACACTAACCTTAGTATTTGTAGTAAAACTGTGGTTATTAAAAAAAATGCTCTAAATTTGTATTTGTGAGTTCTTTCTTTCTGTTTTGTTTTATTACTGTGCTGCTTTAAAAAAACAAGAAATCTGCAAGAAAAAAAAAAAAAACATTTGCGCATTCTAAAGTTCCGATCACAATCCATGCTTCAGAATTCTGAAATCCCCATCTGGATCAAAACATTTGTGAACCCTCTCTGAAATCCAGATCTGAATTAAATGATTTGTGATCTGTGCTCCAGAATCCTGATTTGAAAAAATGCTCTAAATTTGTATTTGTGTGTTCTTTCTTTCTGTTTTGTTTTATAACTGTACTGCTTTAAAAAAAAATATATCTGAAAAAAAAAAAAACATTTGTGAGCTGCATTCCAAAGTTCTGATTTGAATCAAAATATTTGTGAACCCACTCCAAAGGTCCAATCTAAACCGCATGATTCACAGTCTGTGCTACTAAGTCCCAATTTGAATCAAATTATTTGTGATTCGCACTCTGAAATCTTGATCTGAATCAAAACATTCGCAAACCTGCTCTGAAATCCCAATCTGAATTAAATGATTCACAATCCGCACTCTGAAATCCTGATCTGAATCACAAGATTTTCAGTCTGAAGTTGCGATCTGAATAAAAAGATTCACAAACCCGCTCCAAATTTCAAGATTTTAATCAAATGATTTGCGATCCACACACCAAACTCCAGAACTGAATCAAATGCTTTGCGATCCGTGCTCCAAAATCCTATTCGGAATCAAATGATTTGCAATCTGTGCTCTGAAATCCTGTTCTAAATCAAACAATTCATGATTTGTACTCCAAAAGCCTGATATAAATCTAATTATTTGCCATCCGTGCTCTGAAGTTATGATCTCAATCAAAAGATTTGTGAACTTGCTCCAAAATTCTGATTTAAATCAAATGATTCGCAATCCATGCTCCAAAATCCTGATCTAAATCACACGATTCACGATCTGTGCTCTAAAAGCCCGATCTAAATCAAATGATTTGCGATTCGTACTCCGAAGTTCCCGATCTGAATCAAAAGATTCGCAAACCCGTTCCTAAATTCTGACCTAAATCAAATGATTCGCGATGCGCATTTTGAAGTCCAATCTGAATAAAAAGATTCACGAAACGCGGTTTGGAGCACTTTGAAAGAGTGAATCGTTTTGCAACGCAGTTGTTCATCAGAAACAGAGTTTTAAAGCTCCGTTTCACACACCAATACATGCTTTTTTATAATCATTACAAGTGATGTCGAAATTCTTTTGATCTGGTTTTTGCTAGTGAATCGTTTGAACTGAATAATCGAAGTCACAATTTGAATTTTGAATCAATTTGAATCAATCGGAGCGGTTCCAGAGTAAATGACTAACTTAATTGATTCAGTTTGTCTGTTCCTTCTCTTTTCGCGCCTTCAGCCAAATTTACAGGACACTGGCAATTGGCTTAGCTCGGTAGTTTTATGACATTAACTGAAATAAGCGAAAACGTATTGTAAGTGTTTACAAATAAAATACGAATATTTCCATTCCAAAGATGACATTCAACATCTATATTCAGCTGAGGTGGTTTACTGCTAACTATAGTGAAACACTTAATATGACGGGCTGCAACTCAAAATACATAGAAGTGCATTGTGATGGAGTTTGTAGATAGATAGATAGATAGATAGATCAGACGGCTGTTTTCCTGTCTGTATTGGTGTGTGGTTTGTTTTTCCCCTTAAGTGCATCTTTTATGAATGTCCTCGCTTACAGTTTAATGTTTACTCGGCGGCCACGCGCTGTCTACAGTCAGAGCAACGCGACATATTTACAACAATGCGCGACTACGCGCGCCTTCAGCTGTATTAATTACATCTGGAGCGTCGTGTAGCTCGCGGCCAGAACTGCCTTCAAAACTCCAGACAGACACCGGCAGGCGTGAACGCGCAGGAGGGCGGCGGCGAACGCGCTTAGTTCTGAGGAGGGTTAATCGGTTACTGAAAACTCTGCCGAGATTTTCACTGACAAACTAAACAAAATGTAGTGAATCATTTGCGAATGATGCTCAGCTGCGATGAGTGAATTGTTATAAGTGAGTCAACAGTGTTTCTCAGATGGACCCGCTATGGTTCGTGCGGACGCTGGCGCTGTGCGCGTGCCTGTGGAGAACCTGCACGCGCGGCTCAGGTAAGACACTGGCGGGAAGCGCGTGATCATTTAGTCAGCGGTGTATCTAATTTAACCAACAATGTTAGATGGTAACTGGTGCTTAAGGTCAAGGCTAAAGTAAAGTGAATAATGTTTATAATCAGGTGTTTCAGTCCTTTATAATGCACCATCGGCCTCTCAAAGTTAATTTATTATTAACTCCCTCAGCAGAAATGACTACTTGTTCACAATTAAGAAAAAAAAAAGTTTATAATGAACACTTTTGAATATTCATGAAGCTACTGTTCCTCCTCAGTATTTCTGTTCTGTTTTGCAGTACAAATATATAAGCATTCACAAATCAAGATAGATTTATTTTAGGTGCATGACATAAGATAAAAAGCTTTGTTTTCTGAGTAATTAATCAAAATTAAGTGAATGTATACCTAAAATATACTTAATTTTGATGCATTTTTCAGAAAATAAGACAAAAATGAAATGACGTTCTGCTTCAGATCTAATAGTGTGACAGGCATGATGTGATGTGTGGAATGGCTGATGTCATGGCGCTAATATTCATTGTGTTCAGACGTGTGGGAAGCACAGAAATCACTCTTTATCATGTCTGTTTTCCTACAGCGCATCTGAAATACTCGCTACAAGCCACAGACTCTGCTGTAACCCACATACAGTCATACAAACCACAAACACTTCATTTCATTGTTATGAAATAAAAAATGACCTTCATTTGGTGTTTGATTAAATGGTATTTAAATATTTTTACAATTGTATTTCATTTAATCTATTAATGTATTAATTTGATCTATCTATTTAATCATTACTTTTTACTAATCACAGTTGTATTTTTAATTTTATTAAATTTATAACATTTTATTTTAAATTTAATCAAACCTTAATTTCTAAATTTAATTTTATTTAAAGTTTTAATAAAAATTAAAACAAATCCTTTATGGGTGTTTCATTACTTTTTATGAATTAAAATTGTATTTAAAATTAATCAAACCTTAAATGGTTGCTTTATTAAATGTATATATTTAATTATATTTACTTTCATTTCATTACTTTTTAATCGTCACAGTTTTATTTAAATTTTAATTAACGTTAATAAAACTTAAATGCTTTTTTAAATTACGTTTTATATATTACATTTAGAATTTTATAAAAATTAAAACAAACTCTTAACAGATAATTTTATTTTTAATTATTAGTCAGTTTGATTCATGACACATTTTAATTTGAACCTCAGTCTAACTCTTTCTCAGTCTAAACAGTTGAATGAAGCATGTAATGTTGAATATGTCACTCGTGTGTTTCTACCGTCAGCGTCTGACTGCTGCGAGGGAGATGTGCTCCTGCTCCTTGACTCCTCCGGAAGTATCCCTTCCTACAAGTTTTCTCTCTTTCTGCGCTTCCTGTCTGAGCTGCTGCGGCCGTTCCGATTGGGCTGTGGTCACGTGAGGGTGGGGCTTGTGCAGGTGGGCGCAGAGCCACGGCTGGAGTTCGGCCTTGACACCCACGAATCCCAGGACGACCTACAGGAGGCGCTGCGGAGCACACAGCAGTTGCCCGGAGATGCGGATATGAAGGCCGCGCTGCGATTGGTCCAGAGCCTGCTCCGCCCCCAGGCCCCGCCCATGCTCCTGCTGTGGCTGACTGACGGGGTGGAGCCGGGTGCGGTGGACGGGCCAATGGCGGCGCTGCGAGGGCGGGGTGTGACGGTGCTGGTCATTTCTACAGGAAACAGAAACTACCAGCTGCTGCGGCGTGTGTATTTCATTAAAAGAGTAGTTCACTTCCAGAACAAAAACAGATAATTTACAGATAATTTACTCACCCCATTGTCATCCAAGATGTTCATGTCTTACTTTCTTCAGTCGTCAAAAAATTAGTTTTTTTTTTAGAAAAACATTTCAGGAATGTTCTCCATATAGAGGACTTCAATGGTGGCCATGAATTTGAACTTCCAAAATGCAGTTTAAATGCAGCTTCAAAGGGCAGCGGAATAAGGGTCTTATTCTTAGTGAAACGATTGGTTATTTTCTTAAAAAATACAATTTATATTCTTTTTAACCTCAAATGCTTGTCTTGTTTAACTCTGCATGAACTGTTTATTCTGGTTCAAGACAGGGTATGTTGAATGTTGGATATGTTACTAGCATGTTGTTAGCATGATTAGCAAGTTGTCAGCATGTTTCTAGCATAATTAGCATGTTACTAGCATGTTGTTATCATGATTAACATGTTACTAGCATGTTGTTCACATGATCAGCAAGTTGCATGCATGTTTCTAGCATGATTAACATGTGACTAGCATGTTGTTAGCATGATCAACAAGTTGTCAGCATGTTTCTAGCATAATTAGCATGTGACTAGCAGGTTGTTAGCATGATCAGCAAGTTGTCAGCATGTTTCTAGCATAATTAGCATGTTACTAGCATGTTGTTATCATGATTAACATGTTACTAGCATGTTGTTCACATGATCAGCAAGTTGCATGCATGTTTCTAGCATGATTAACATGTGACTAGCATGTTGTTAGCATTATCAGCAAGTTGTCAGCATTTTTTCTAGCATAATTAGCATGTTACTAGCATGTTGTTAGCATGATTAACATGTTACTAGCATGTTGTTCACATGATCAGCAAGTTGTCAGTATGTTTCTAGCATGGTTAACATGTGACTAGCATGTTGTTAGCATGATCAACAAGTTGTCAGCATGTTTCTAGCATAATTAGCATGTGACTAGCATGTTGTTAGCATGATCAGCAAGTTGTCAGCATTTTTCTAGCATAATTAGCATGTTACTAGCACGTTGTTAGCATGATTAACATGTTACTAGCATGTTGTTCACATGATCAGCAAGTTGTCAGTATGTTTCTAGCATGATTAACATGTGACTAGCATGTTGTTAACATGATCAGCAAGTTGTCAGCATGTTTCTAGCATAATTAGCATGTTACTAGCACGTTGTTAGCATGATTAACATGTTACTAGCATGTTGTTCACATGATCAGCAAGTTGTCAGTATGTTTCTAGCATGATTAACATGTGACTAGCATGTTACTAGCATGTTGGTTACATGATCTGCAAGTTGTCAGTATGTTTCTAGCATAATTAGCATGTTACTATCATGTTGTTAGCATGATTAACAAGTTGTCAGCATGAATTGTGTCAACAATTTGTTAACATGATTAACATTACTATCATGTTAGCAGGATTAACACATTGCCAGCATGTTTCTAGCATGATTACCATGTTGCTAGCATGTTGTTAGCATGATCAACAAGTTGTCAGCATTGTAAATGTTGTAAATGTTTTAGCACATTTAGCATGTTTCTAGCATTATTCTGGCATGATTAACACAAGATAAGCATTTGTGGTTAAAAAGTATATAAATTGTTATTTGTTTTTTAGAAAATATCTGATCATTTCACTAGATAAGACCTTTAAGGCTGTTCTAGAAAATGTCTGATAATTTCACTAGATAAGACCTTTAAGGCTGTTCACACAAAGAATGATAACTATAACTATAACTAACTATAACGTTCTAAAAATTGTTTCAAATGTTAGAGGATAGCAGAGTTTACACCCCAACTAACGTTAACGATACAGGGCAACGATATTGTTGGGATCACTTTCAGAAAAATGTATTCCTCAGCTGGGATCGTTCAGAGCCCTTTGAAGCTGCATTTAAACTGCATTTTGGAAGTTCAAATTCGTGGCCACCATTGAAGTCCACTATATGGAGAACATTCCTGAAAACAATTTCTTGATGACTGAAGAAAGAGACATTGTCTTAGATGGCAAGGGCGTGAGTAAATTATCTGTGAATTTTAGTTCTGGAAGTGAATCTACTGTATATATCTATCTATATGGGTGTGTTGATGTATTGTCAGGTGTGATGGGTGCGGTGCGGCTGCAGGTGCGAGATCTGAGCTCCAGTAGTGTGGTGCTGCACTGGCATCCGCTGCGCTCCTACAGCCTTCACTACAGACCCGACATGTCCAACGGCTCCATCTCCACACTCAATCTACCAGCAGACACCAGCTGGACTGAACTCACCCACCTGACGCCCGACACCACATACACGGCCTGGATCACTGCAGACAACAACATCAGCCACAGGACAACACCCAGCGTCAGCTTCAGGACGCTCCCCGGTGAGACACTAAACTACAATCTACACACTTGATCTGAGGAACGTTCCACAAAAGCAACTACGGTCACATCACCAATAGAGTTCAGTGGAACGAATGACCATTAGCTGACGATGCTTTTGGGAAATGCGCCCTTGGTCATGTGTGTGACTGCACTTTTATAACGACTGTAGCCTGTACTGATAATCTAGAGACCAAAGAGATCACTATTAATATATTAATTGGATAAAAAAGTTAGTCAGACAAACTTTGAAGTTGGCTTGAGAAAGCTAAAACAGGAAGTTAGAAAAAAGTTTAAAAGCAGGATGTTCAAAGTAGTTTGAAGTTAGCCCTATAAACCCTGACACATTATAAAATAGGCAGAAAATTGTATATTTTTGGAAATTAAATGTTTATTAGGCTCTGAAACTAAATCTTACCCAATCCTAACCCAACTCATTTTGTTTATGATATATTTTTTGTATCACATTTGATACGTTAGGCTTTTTGGGAACATTTTGCTTAGAACAGTGTAAATTTTAGATACAAAAAACTATTATGCCTTTAACACTAATAACAGAACATTTTAGGCAGTTTCTCATCTTTTTTTTTTTTTTTTTTTTTTTTTTACATAGATCATTTTTCCAGTCTTTTTATTTCTCTTTGTGCTAGTCAGTTTCTCTCTTCCTCCTCTAATGTGTTTGACATCTAAAAATACAAAATGATGAATCCAGCATATTGATTATGATTTTAGAGAAATTATTACTGTAAAAATAACCTAATGTATTGTAAGATGACATTGTGGTAGGTATATTGTAGATTACATTACAAAAATGTGACATGACTGTTCATGGATAAAAAAAAAAACCTTATATACCTGCAGTTTCAAATTTAATATGTGCCTTTTTAACACAATATGTATTTTAATATGGCATTTCAGTCATTAAGTAGATTAATTGAATCACCCCAGTAGTGTGTGTGTTTGTATTTTGGTAGTCATAAAGTAGATTACATTACAACAATGTGACATGACTATTTAGACATAAAGCACCATTAATACCTGCAATATCAAATTTGATACACAAAATCGAACACATTTTAATTGTAATTTAATGATTAAATTATTAAGTAATTATGCATTGTTTTAATTCAGAAAGTATTTAATTAATTATATTAGGTGCAATACAAATGTTATTTTTACCTGAACAACTTGAAATTAGCCTTTATTTTCCTGACTAAAGCATCTGGCGTGATCCAATCGCAGCTGCCATTATGAAAAGTTAGAAAATCACCCCTCTACTGCCTGCAGTGCAGTGAAAGTCCACTAGATGGCAGAATACATGTATCAAAATAGATACAACAGGTTTTCAAAGAAAGTATCGCTCTCACTGATTCTATATGAAAAAGTGAAAGTGAAAGTGACGTGACCAAGTATGGTGACCCATACTCAGAATTTGTGCTCTGCATTTAACCCATCCAAGTGCATAGACACAGTAGTGAACACACACACACACACACACACCGTGAACATACACCCGGAGCAGTGGGCAGCCATATTGCTATCGCTGCGGCGCCTGGGGAGCAGTTTGGGGGTTCGGTGCCTTGCTCAAGGGTCTCACCTCAGTTGTGGTATTGAGGGTGGAGAGAGCGCTGATTAATCACTCACCCCACCGACAATCTCTGCCGGACCTGGGACTCGAACCTGCAACCTTTCAGTCACAAGTCCGACTCCCTAACCATTAGGCCACGGCTGCCCCCGTATATGTATGTCTTATAAACTTGTGTATCAAATATGATACGTGTAGTTTTAAAAAGTGGTTTTGAAGGATAGATAGATGTTGCTAGCATGTTGCTATCATGATTAGCAGGTTGATAGCTTGATTAGCAACATAGTAATCATGCTAGAAACATGTTAGCATAATTAGCCAGTTATTAGCATGTTGATAACATGATTAGCAGGTTGCTATCATGATTAGCCAGTTACTGGCATGTTGCTAGCATGATTAGCATTTTACAACCATGTTGCTAGCATAATTAACCAGTTACTAACATGTTGTTAACATGATTAGTCAGTTACTAGCATGATTAGCATTTTGCTAGCATGTTTCTAGCATGATTAGCATTTTACTAACATGATTAGCCAGTTACTAGCATGATTAGCATGTTACTAGCATGTTTCTAACATGATTAGAATTTTACTTGCATGTTTTTAGCATGATTAGCCAGTTACTAACATGTTTCTAACATGATTAGCATGTTACTAGCATGTTGCTAGCACTGTAAAGCATACATTTTATAATTATTTTAATTAGAATTTTGTTTGATAAATTATCTAATTAAAGAGTTATTAATAAATAATAAATCAGTTTAACAATAATGTTTACAGTAAATTAAGAGTTTTTAATTATTAAAACTAGAAAAATAAATATTGTAACAATGATGTTTATTATACATTATTAAATTATTACAAATATTAATATACACTTTAAGTACAGTTAATTATCAGTAAATGGTAATTTAGAAAAAAAAAAATGTTTAAAATAAAAATTTTTTTAATAAATTATTTTAATTAGGATTATTATACTAAATTACCTATTTATTAAAAATGTATTAATAAATACTTTTATATACTTTTATTAAATACTTTTTTTACTAATTATTAATAATTAAATATTACAAAAATTGATAAATGGTTTATATACATATACACATAATGAATATATACAGTATATATATATATATATATGGACACACACACACACACACACACACACACACACACACACACATACAGTATATACTTTGAAAATATTTACATGTATTTACATATACATATTTGTATTTATATAATTTATATTATATATATACTTATTTTAAATATAAAAACAATTTTCCCCCTAAATATACATAAGCAAAAACGTTTATTTTGGATGCGATTTAGATGATTTTAGTTTGACAGCACTAATATATATATATATATATATATATTAGGGCTGTCAAACGATTAATCGCGATTAATCACATCCAAAATAAAAGTTTATGTTTACATACTATATGTGTGTTTACTTTGTATATTTATTATATACATATAAATACACACACATACATGTATATATTAAAACAAAATATTTATATGGATATATATTTATACCTGTATACAATTTAGATTATAAATAAATATATGTATTTTATATATAAATCTAAAATATTTTTCCTTAATATATACATGCATGTGTTTGTATTTATGTATACATAATAAATATACACAGTACACAAATATATATTATGTAAACATAAACTTTTATTTTGGATGCGATTAATTGCGATTAATCATTTGACAGCACTAATATATATATATATACACACACATACATTATATATATATATATATATATACACACACACATACATTATATATATATATATACACACATATATCAAATGTGTGTGTATCAATAGCTTCACAGAGCTAGTATTTGCTCAATATTCACTCAAAGCTCACTAAAGCGCGTTTCACTGTTTCCAGAGCGCTTCGGTCCGGTTGCGGTGATGGTGTTGGATTGCAGTCCGGCTCGCTTGCGTGTGAGTTGGAGTCCGGTGGAGCCTGAGCAGGTCCAGGAGTACAGTGTGGAGTACGGACAGATTCCCAGCGGCCCGCTCCACACTTTGACCCGCCCCTCACACCAGAGCTCTGCCCTCCTCACGGGACTGCACTCGGACAGAGAGTACCTGATCACCGCCAGCGCCTTGCACTCCTCCGGCCAACAGAGGGCCATGTCTGTGCGAGTCTGTACTAGTGTGGGCTGATCGCCAATATAACGTATTACATGATCATTTATTTCATTATTTACTCACCAGCAGAAGGATAAAGCAGCGTGATGTTTTTAATATGACTAAATGTGCATTTAACATGATAACAGTTTATGTTATGCTTATGTTGTCATGTGCTCAGATGTTTGCTAACTGGCTGCAATCTCAGACCGGGTTTTCTCTCACTACTGCACTGGAAAATATTCACAAAACTTGGATATTAGATATAATATTAAATGACATTTTCATTTAAGTGTGGTCTTTTTGTAAATGTACATGTTCGTTTACACCGCTTTTCAAATATATTTGTACTTTTTAAGCTTTTTTTAATATTTAATGCAATTAGAATGCATATATACTGAGTTGATTTATATATCTATTTATGTACTTTTGCCTTGAAAAGGGTTTGGAAGCATGTCTTTTAAGTATTTTGTACCGAACACTCGTTGTGTTTTAGTCAGATGTGTGTTTTGAGTCATATATTGACAGCAGTATTGAGTGTGTTGTTATCTCTAATCACACCTGTGAGGGTTTAATGTGCTTCTATCGCCACCTAGTGACTATTAAACATCATCACACTGAACGACACGGCAGGCAGGGTTGCCAGGTTTTCACAACAAAACCCACCCAATTGCTACATAATACTATCCCAAAAGTAGCCCAAACACGTTTTGAAGGGGATCCCCATTAAAAATCGTGTTCCTGGGGTTAAAATACACTTTTTCTGAGGGTTCTACTGGTACAATTAGCTTTCCTGGGGCTAAATATTATTATTTTTTTAAATCAACCCATGGCAACAACTTGGCAACACTGACCACAGGATTGATTTAACTCATAATCCACAACCAGATAACTGAGATGAGGAAAATTAAACTGTAATATTGCATAAAAGTGCCATTCAAACCATTTAATGAGTGTTCATTTCACGTCTGAATGAAATACTCTCATTGAGGAAAAGTCTTTTACAAATATTCACAACGTAATTATAGTTTCTGCCAGATACATACATATTCTTCTGATCTGTATATTTTGAGGACATTAATGTATATATTACGTTTCTTGTTCATGATAACCTAATTAGTTTTATAAGTGATTATATTTGAATTGCATGTAAATGGTCTGATTAGCAAAGACCCTAACTAAAACACGGAATACCTGTTTCATGGTATTTCAAGATTTTTAAACTATAATGAAAACTTAGCAAGTATTTTAAAAACAGTGCAAACTCTTCTGTAATTTCTGTCTCATTGATTAAACGGGCCAAGATTTTCTTGCTTTTTCGTAGTTTTGACCAGCAGGTGTTGCAATTAATCGTGTGGTTTGAAAAACGCTTCCAAACGCAACTGCTTCGTAAATCTCACCACGACCTAGGAATAATAGAAAAAGTGCATTTTTAACAGAGCTGGGCAGAGTACTTACAAATTGTAATCAGTTACTGAATGGCTGGTCTATCCTCAGGTTTCTATTGGTCTCTTTCATTCAGAAGGTGGGACTATTTCTCCATATTACTCGTTGCAGTTTCTCCCATTCATATGAGTGAACCGTCATTGTGTTTCATTAGTCTTTGTTTTAAAATAACAATTAAAATAAAACACTTACTAAAAAAGATGAAATATTTTTATTTACCTGCATGCCATGTGACCATTAATCAACATCATAGAAAACCGTGAACATGCAAATGTGAAACTTAATTATTGAAATATTTCATTTAAAATCTCAGGGGTACAGTAAATATATTTGGTGAATAAGGTTTAGATGACAAAACGTTTGTGAATGCCTGCATTGCATGCAAATAAGAAGTAACGCTGCATTTTAATGAGTATGAAAGACAATACCTTCAAAAGACACAATAATACATGGTTAAAAAAACCTAGTGAGTGATAATTCAAATAAAAATGAATGTGTTCATTAATAGCTGATGCAATGTTGAAACCCTTTTGCAAATCCAATGGTCAAATGCTGTTTCTCCACCTGAATAATGACTAGTCTATGTGTGAATGTCCACAAAACTAGACTTTCTGAATGTATATAATCTAAGCTATTTTAGAAAGGAAAATGTAAAAATGAAAAAGAGAAATTAGGGGGAATCAATGAATGATGAATAATTTATTGCTATTGTTTGAATAATATGTAATCATGTAATCCATAAAAAAGTAACTGTATTCTGATTATGAGTATTTTAAAATGTAACTTACTCTAATTACAAGTACTTCATGTTTGGAATCTGATTACATAATCCACATTACATCTAATAACTAACTACCCAGCTCTGATTTTTAATGATTTAAATCAAAAATGACCGAAGCAGGTGAAAACTGGGATGAAACAGACACTATGATCAAGATCATAATAAACTTGAGTAAGTATTTGACATTACCTTTTTATCTCCATTTGTTTGACATTTAGACTTTTACTTAACAGTCAGTCATAGGATGAAAAGTTGATATGTGAAAAAGAAAAGAAACAATATATTCTATTTATGTATTCTTTTTAAATATATTTTCAATGCCAAATTCCCCATTAAAATGAAAGTGAAACTGCACCAGCACAGGATTGAATGTAAACTATTTACAGATCTGTTTAAATTCTGAAAACTGATTATTATTGTTTTTTTTGTTGTTGTTGTTTTTTTTTTTAAATCAAGGTATCCACAAAACACAAATGCAAGAGTCAGATGGTAATTTTTATGAAAGAGCATTAACAGGAAGGGATTTTGGTGAGTGAAGTTTGGAGTGAAGTGAAGTAAAGAAAAAGATTAAAAAACTATACTGATGTAATTTATATATATATATATATATATATATATATATAAAAATTACATCAGTATTGTTTTTTAATCTTTTTCTTATATATATATATATAGATATATATATATATATATATATAGATAGATAGATAGATAGATATAGATATATCACTATAAATATATATATTCCCAGTTTAATGCATCACAAAATTCATGGTTCAGATCATTCTTCAGATTAGAAAAAAATGTAATCAATGTAACTTTGTAAATGTAACCTTTCATTTATTACAAGTAAACAAGTTAATTTTACTTAAATATTACTTAAATTTAGTATTTCTTCAACATCACAACAAAAAACTTTCTAGCATAACTAAGAAAGTTTCAAACATTAACGGCATGTATACAGTCAGTAATATATGTATATGAACAGTTGAACAGATCGATCGTAAATATTTTACAGTAAGTGCCATGGAAATTTGATTTATTGAGAACTGAATTATGCTTTTATACTTCATTTTGAAATAAAATACTAAATCAACATTAATCATCAGTATCATGTTTGTAACACACATGCTGCATTATTTGATTGTAAAGTCTGAGTCTCTTCACCTGTATGGATCACATTCACACATTTATCACACATTTCTTTCTCCTCATAGACACAGTAGTGAAGCTCTTCTGTGATCCTACCTGATTCTTACTGCTCCTCTTCAAATTATGATATACAGCATTTATCATCTTCTGCTGACTGAACTCTATGAGGGACTCTTGGCAATGAATATTAATCTACAATCTAAGGTGGAATAGAAGAGAGAGAGAAAAAATATCAGTGTTTGGTGGAACAAACTGCTAATCAGTTACCATATCAATTTTATTTTTTGAGTTAAAAAGATACATTTACATGATCTTGCATAGATATTTCTACAACAATATTTGTGTTTTAAATACATTTGAACATGAATTCCATTCATATGTTTGTGTGACTCCTGTTGAGTCACTATAAAGACAAACACATGCTAATGAGAGTATGCCATATATAATAAACCACAAGAAACAAATACTAATGTGACTTTGGCTCAAAACAAAAACCATTCAGTTCAATGTTCCACTAGTTAAAGCTGTTTGTCCTCTAGTTTAAACATGTTTGTATTGGTCTCAGTAAATAACTGAAAGTAAAGTAAGTGTAAAGTAATGTGACGTGTTTCTTGTCAAAGTAAAAACACACAAGAGACAGAGACATTGATCATGCGATGCTGGACGGCTGTGAGCTGAAGCTGGAATCTGCACTGATTTTACCAGCGTTTTCCTACAATCTGACCAAATCTATTTCAAACTGTAATGATTCACTATTACTGATGTCATTAATAAAGCAGCTGTTGTTGTATAAAGCTCTGACAGTGTGCTTTTGTTCTCTTTCCTCCTTTGTGTTCAACATTTGAAATCAACTTTACATTTCATTCTGACACAAACCCTTTGAAATAAAGCTTGATGATCATTCGATCAATTTGAAAGTATATATTTGTTCACATATCAGAGGTAAATTAATCTCTTTAATATCACAAAGTGAAGTTTACTCACATCAGTTTACAGTTTGAGTCTCGTAGCACATCAATGAGCTGCTGCTTTGAGTCTCCAATTATACTGAATCTCAGATCGAGCTCTTTTAGAAACTGCAGTGCTTTTGTGTTTGTCAAAGACTGAGTTAAATAAGAAACATCTGTAATGCCACAGCCATAAAGACTAGAAAGAGAAAAACAAAGGGAGAGAGATCATCTTACAAACAAATCATTAAGGTGAAGAATTTGACACAATTATAATTTCCCTTAAAAAATAGTGAAATATAGCATTAGTCCAGTATAAATCTGTCAGAATCATCTACTGTCATTTGTTGACTGTTTTTGGTTTTTACTTCTGTTCTGTTTTACAGTAAAGATGTCAAGAGTCCAGTGGTCTTAAACTAAACAGTGAACTTTAATCTGACTGTAACTGCTGTGCAGTATAATGATACTAACTCTAGTTTCTCCAGCTTGAATTGTGGGTTCATCAGTAGATCACTGAGGTTTTTCACTCCAGAGTCTCCTAGTTTATTCCCGCTCAGGTCCAGTTTTCTCAGGTGTGATGGGTTTGATTTCAGAGCTGAAGTCAGGATGAGACACTGTTTCTCTGTAATACTACATAAACACAGACTGAAGACAGAAAGAGAAAAGACAATGAATCAGATCTATGATGATCTTGAGTAAATGCCAAACATTCACTAAAACACCAGCAAAATCATGGAAACTTCTAATATATGAATGAACAAACCAAGAGAGGATTATTTGAGGATACTAGAGTAACACTTTCTATGAAGCCCATATTTATAATACATTATAAGGGTGTTATTAAGGCATTATAATGAATGCATAATGCATTATAAAAAATTCTGATCATTTATAACACAATGAACATCATATTAAATCTACATTTATAGTGGACTGTATCATATCTTGACATTGTTTATTTAAGATCTGCACAGTATCTTACTATATCTAAGTGTTTAGGTGTGGAGTGTTATTTGAGTACGGTGGTCCAGTAGTGCACAACACAACACAATTAAAAAAGCAAACATAAGCACAACACAATAGAAATGTTCTCGAACACTAGACGGCAGTTGGTCTGCAGAAATTGTGAGCATGTCACGAGTATTTGTGGCGGTCTGAACTACTTTGATAGTTTTTAATGCTGCTTGGCTCTGATTAAAACTAAGAGTGGTATGAAAAAAAAAGTTTCTATATGTTGTAGATTTGTTAGATGAAGCTGGTCAATTTATTCAACAATTCATTCATGGAGAAATTTGAGATAAAATGTTCCTTTAGAGAATTTAATACTCCAAAGCCATCCCTCCTTCTTTAAAACAATTAATGCAAAATACCCTCCATATTCAAATGTATCTGTTAAATTGAAGAGTTGAAGATTGGAGGAATACATATCGGGGACAAAAAGTGTAAGAACAAAGAAATAAGGAATGCATTAAAGTTATTTTCAGACTTCAATACACCTTTAAAAATAAAACATTTTAATAACTAAATTTTTTTTAATTATCTTAAGTGGCCAGTTCTACCTAAAATGAAGGATACTCAGTTTAAAATTATTATGAATGTTTATCGGCTGCTGAAATTTTAGGGAAAAGATTCTGTTTTGAGGAAGATCTCTGTGTTTTTTGTTTAGAAGAGCCTGAAACTATTGAACATTTATTTTTTTCTTGTCCAGTCACATTAAAGTTTTGGAAGGATATCTTGTTGGCTAAATATTGATATTAGTACAGATATTCCATCATTTAATTTGTTTATATGTAGATGGTTTGTCGAAAAAGATGTCATTGATGGTAAACATCATTTGTAATAAGTGGAATAACAGTAAACTTTCTATAAACTGTTTTTAAAATGAATGTAAAAAATACATAGAATCTTTAAAACACTTATTTAAAGATAATGAACCCCTTGGTGATTTGTATGAAACCAAAAAGGAGTCTCTTTCCTTTTAAGAATAATAATATTTTATGTGTTTTATTTATTTATTTTCCTTGCAACCCCTGAAAATGTTTTAAAAATATTTAGTTTTGTTTGTTTGTTGTTTATTGTATGTAGATCTATATACATGGACATTTATGTATTGGAAATTGAATTATGGGGAAGTGTGTGTTTTTCATTTGTGTATTTGTATTCTCCACTTGAGTGTGTAAATTGTTATTGTTCAATAAAAAGGTATTAAAACTATCACAGCAGTTCAGATCGGCTGGCAGCGACCGCAAATACTCATGACATGAGCACAATTTCTGCAGACCAACTGTCGTCTAGTGATCGAGAGCATTTCCGTTGTGTTTTGAGCTTATGTTTGCTTTTTTAATTGTGTTGTGTAGTGCACTACTGGACCACTGTATTTGAGTGTTCCCTGTGAGGCTAATATTAATTTTGATGTGAGCTAGTTAATCATTTCAACTGAAAAAAATGCAATGTTCATATGTTAGGTTACATTTTATCTTGATGCTCCCCTTAATTCTATCGACTATAAGAAACTTTGAAACTACATGTCAACTAACTCTCACTAGAGTTAGAAAAGCTGAGGATAAGGTTAGGTTACGCAGAATGATGATGGACTTGCAAAGTTACTTATAGTCAGTTTGTCTGTTGGGGAACCATCATCAAATTAAGTGTTAGCATAAATTTAACAGACATGCTATACTAATACTCAATGACTGCTAGTTGACATGTAGTTGAAGAGTTACTTATCAACAGCTGTTTAAAGGGTGCCATCAAAATAATCAAACTAATATTACAATAAAAATAGTTCAAAGCGAATGTGTCAAATTACACATTCATCTGATCTGATATCTGATCTTATGGCTGTTTGAGAAAAAAAAAATATTATTACTACTATACTTATAAGTGGTCATTGATGGCTTTAAGTAGCATAAGAAAAATGCAAGATATGAGACTTAAAATACATTATAACTATGAGAAATATAATCCATTGTAACTTAAGTGGATGCAACATGTGTTATAAATCATCACACTCTTAAAAACTATAGCCACAAATAAGTAAGTATTAGAACTATGGCTGGTAATTTAACGCGTTAATTAGAATAATTAATTACGGTAAAAAATAACGCGTTAAAATTATTAACGCATTTAAAGCACTGGCCCCGCCCCAAACCTATGTGGGTTATCTGACATTTCATACAGTTGATTGATGACAAATATGAGGCAGTGCAACAACTCACTGCTTGATGGAGCTTAGATAACGTAGTTAGAATGTCCTTAAAATTTAAGCAAAAAAGTATTTGTCTCATACTTACATCATATAGTTAAGCAATATCACAGAAGCAATAGGCTAAGTGCAATCGACTACAACACGAGTGCAAATGTGAGCAGAACTGTTCGTCTCCAAGCAACACACAGACAGTGTATAAAATCAAAGTACCACAAAAGCTATTTCAAAAGCATTAAGAGGCTTTCATTTTAAATTTTGAGCGCGGGTGTGTGGCTTATGCGCCAGTTCGCTCCGATGCGCGTGCGTTTTGGTCGACGCAGCAACCAACTGTCCTCGTGCCGCGCAAGCCATTGGAATGAATGAGTATCATAGCGCAGCGCGAGGACGGTTGGTGGCTGCGTTGACCAAAACGCACGCGCATCGGAGCGCACCACTGATGCGCAAGTCGCGCTTAGAGTTCAAGGTTTGCTTTGTATCTGAAGGGCTACACTGAACCCAGCGGCCAGCGTTTGGTGTTAAAGCCGCTCTCTATAGCTATTGCAGTACTTTGATGTTACACTCCGATCGATCTAATGCTGATGATGAATCAGCCATTTGAATGAATCAAATGAATTTACCACCACCAACTGGCAGTTTTATTTTATTATTAGAATATATTATTAGAGCATTTCATTAAGAAATAATTTCATATTTCCAAAGTAATATTAATAAAATTAATGAAATACATTATTAATAGTTCACCCACCCTCATCATTTACTCATTCTCATGGTACGGTACAAAAGAACATACATTTTATAAACTAAATATTTACTTTTTGTAATGTCTGTTTGACGCTTCACACAACAATGACTTTAAATTATATTTTGGGAGTTATTTTTCAGCCAAATTTGATGTGCGATTAATTAGATTAATTAATCATCACATCATGTAATTAATTAGATTAAAAATTTTAATCGCTTAACAGCCCTAATTAGGACACATTAAAACTGTTCTTATGAATATTCATAAGATGATATAACATATTATAAGGTTTTTTATAATGCATTATGCATTCATTATGATGCTTTAAGAATACCCTTATAATGTATTATAAATATGGGCTTCATAGAAAGTGTTACAATATGAGTTACAATCCAAGTCTGAACCCACTCTCAGTCAGCAAATAAGTGAATTTTCAGATTTTCATCATTTTCAATCATTAAATCAATCAAATAAAATTTTTTTTAAGCTATTTTAGTGTAGTTTATCATTTCTATCTATACAAATATACTAAATGTACATTTACCTTAAAAAATAGTGAAATATAGCATTAGTCCAGTATAAATCTGTCAGAATCATCTACTGTCATTTGTTAGACTGTTTTTTTTTTTTTTTACTTCTGTTTTGTTTTACAGTAAAGATGTCAAGAGTCCAGTGGTCTTAAACTAAACAGTGAATTTTAATCTGACTGTAACTGCTGTACAGTATAATGATACTAACTCTAGTTTCTCCAGCTTGAATTGTGGGTTCATCAGTAGATCACTGAGGTTTTTCACTCCAGAGTCTCCTAGTTTATTCCTCCTCAGGTTCAGTTTTCTCAGGTGTGATGGGTTTGATTTCAGAGCTGAAGTCAGGATGAGACACTGTTCCTCTGTAATACTGCAATAAAACAGACTGAAGACAGAAAGAGAAAAGACAATGAATCAGATCTATGATGATCTTACTAATATGTTTTGCATCTTCCAGCAGACTTTTGCTGACAAATAAATGGTGATAACTGTGTGCAGGTAACATGGAGAACAACTACACATTGTTCATTTAAATATACTACAAACTACACAAAAGTTATAAAGGTATGCAAAGGTTGAAAATCAGCAAAATTAACCATTAAGATGTGAACTATTTATCAAAGTTATGAGCAACTGTGAAAATTAAATTTTCTCTTTTAAATCGATGTAGAATTTCCATATCTCTGTGTGTGAAACTAATAATCATTATTTTACAATCTACTAAAAACAGACTGCTCCATTAAAAATAAAAATATATATGTATATTCATAATCTATGTCTAAAATATATTAGAATCTAGGTTAGTGGATAATTCAGCAGCAAAAGTTATTCTAGAAAAATCAGTGCACAACATTAGTAATTTTTGAGTATTTGGTAGAGAACAAATAAGTGTTGCATTAAATCTGGTAAAATGTTACACATTGCTATTTGCACTGATGTTATAAAATGCATTTCTGAAAAACTATATTATATTTGTACATGAAATGTTTACAGTATTTGCATCCGGTGCACAAAATGATGAGCTTGAAGAAACACAGTCACAGCATGCAACTCTTCACATTAAAAAGTTCAAATCACAAAGAGAAGAGATATTGATGTGTGGTGTATTATATCTGTGTAACACTTTATTGAGCCTTTTCTTTTAACAATTTTAAATTTCAGTTACTGTGTGCGTTAAAAACTATTTATAGTCTTTGCTTCGCCGTGTTTTGTTCTAACAGACACCTGGAAACAAGTAACATAATTTAGAAACAACAGAAAACAGCCATAAATATGCAAAATCATAGACATTTATCTACAAATCAAATATAATAATAGGAACACTCAATGATCTTGGAGAGAGCTGACAAATATGGGGGTGGGAGATATGGCAAAAAAAAAAAAAAATCAAATCATATTACATAATTTTTTCAGGAATATTATTCATGATTTTCAGGATTTTTTGCCATGTTGGTTTTACTATTTTGCAATTGTTCTGAGTAGTACAGCCAAACTAATTTAACTATTTTACAAACAAAGCCTTACAAACAAAACATAACATAAAAAAAGTGTAGCACATATTTAGTCCAAATTGGGGGAAGATGAAAATCTTTGTCATTATTTTATCTTTGCTATAAAAAGAACAAAGATACACATTATAAATACATATAATATACAAATAAAACAGACAGTGCTTTATTTTTCAGATACAGTAGGTGTATTTAGAAGTACTTTTACGCCAAAATCATCAAGATATTAAGTAAAGATCATTAAAGTAAAGTTCCATTAAAATATTTTGTACATTTCCTACCATAAATATATCAAAACGTATATTTTTATCCCAGCCAGATATTGTATAACAAACGTCTTGGTTATGTATAATCCGTGTATCATTCAATCTTTAATTTTTTGATTTATTATTGAAAGAAGAAACATGAGAATACGGCTCTTTTTTTGTTTTTTAATTTTTTCCAGAAAATCGAAAAAACAAGAATTCCACTTGATTTCTCGTTTTCGTTAATGTTTGGAAAAATTAACAAACAGCTTGAATATTCGATTTCTACACGTGTGCGGGAACGAAATGCCCTATGTTTGATGATTGAGCCTGATATGCCCCCAGAGGCTGTCTGTTCATATGCGAGAGCATGTCAGGGGAGACGGACATGAGTGGTAATAATTATTGATTACTGATTTTAATTAGTGCATAATAACTGAGTAAAATTATTTTCTTATTTTTTTTCAACAAAATGTGCTCTGACTGTGCTTTCTAAAGCATTTCACAGAAATATGTATTTCAGAAATATGAATCTGCACCCAGCCTGTTTCATTTTGCTGCATGGAAAGGTAAAGCTGTGGTACCCACTAGACAACACAAAGAACTGACGATGGAGAACTGAATTTTTACTGTACTGTATATCAGAGCCACGGGAACGTTTCATTTAGCCAGGATTTAAGTTATAAGTGTTCACAGATAGATGTTTAAATAAAATGTTGAAAATAGCTAGATGATAACACTGTGTTTCACAGTGTTTGACCACCCACCGATTGGTCTCAGTGGGCCCATGGGAAAAATATTAGCATTAAATAATGTTTGAACAAAAAAATGCAATTTTATACTGTATTATATATTTACACTGGGTCACCATTATTTGACCGAAACTTATTATTAAAATTATTCGATATTACAAAATAAATAAGACGACATGATCCACATTGTAATGTAACACTAGAAATATTATCACTAGAAAAATACAAAACAACGTTGGGCCGGTGGGCAAGTTCAATCGGTGGATGGCCGAACACCGTGAAACACAGACTTTTTACACTCTTGTGAATTGGTCAACTGCTGTAAATTTCAAATCTACAGAGGTGGGATTTTCTTCAATGGTCGACATTCTGGAGCAGCAAGAAGAACAATTTACAACTGTGGTAAGCGACTTATTTCAGTTTTTATATTTCATGTTTCATATATGTAGTAGTATATAAGGTGTATACATTCACGGTAACCGCAGATTAATGAATCCTCCTCCGCCGGGCACGAGGGAGACTTGTGCGGAGTTTCAGCAGCGCGGTCGCGGGAGGATTTCACGCATTCCCCGGCCTTATAGCAGCTAACGTTATAGTAGGAAAATCTCTGGGAATTATATGGTTCATTGACAACAGTTGTGATTCACGGGAAGGTTGTGTTGATCAGCATGCTGTCTCGTCATTATTTTATGATGTAACGTTAAATCAAATTTGCTTGCAATTTACAATTTATTTTTTTGAGAGAGGAACAAAGCTGAATGGAAAAGTGCCATCTAAAACAACACAGCAAATGGTACAGAAGAAACCAGTTGAAATGAACCCAAGTTGCCACTTTTGTGAAGGATTTTCAGCAGAATTTCTGAAATGTAAGTACACACACAAGATCTCTTTTCCCTTTTATTATATTCTATTATTATCTACACTACCGTTTATGTCATTATGTTTTTGAAATAAGTCTCTTCTGTTCATCAAGGATGCATTTATTTGTTAAAAAATATGTTGATATTGTGAAATATTATTACAATTTAAAATAATGTTTTTTCTATATTAATATACTTTAAAATGTAATTTATTATTGAAATTTCAGCATCATTACTCTAGTCTTCTCATTACTCCAGTGTCACATGATCCTTTACAAATCTTTGTAATACGCTGATTTATATCAAATGTTAGAAACAGTTTGACACGCCCACACCTCGTTCACCCAGTCACTCCACCATCCAATCACCTACACGCTCCCAGTTTACCCGCGAACCATCACCTGAATTCTAATTACCTTCACCTGGGCACCCTCATTACTCACCTGTATATATACTCACCACCTCCAGTCACTCCTCAGCTGGAATCGCATTTACACGCGCTAAGCTCCAGCTCTCTCCTCTGATCCTGTGATGCTCCTACTAAAGGATTGCTTTCATTCAACCAAAGGAAAGTTATACTTTGAACTAAAGACTTATTGAACTTACTTACCTGTGTTCACCGGCTGTTGGATGCATTGATATTTACTCACCTGAATCACCGTTGCATTGCTCTCTCATTGTGTTTTAATAAAACTCACAAACCTGATTACTGTTTCCTCTCCTCTCTGGCATGCCGTGACAGGATTCTGGCTCTTACAAGGAATGGAGATCCACACTTCGACACCCACGACGACGGATCCCTTTGCCGAAATGGTTCAAGCCCTCCGGCAATCGCTTCAGTCAGTCACTCCTCCTGCTGGAGCAGGCACCTCCATACTCGCCCAAGTCCCCATTTCACGTCCAGCACTTTATGCTGGCGAACCCGAGAGTTGTAACGGATTTCTACTACAATGTTCACTGTATATAGAAGCTAATCTCCACAATTTCCCAAGTGAGATATCTAAGGTTGCCTTCATTATGTCGCTACTCACCGGAAGGGTGCTGCAATGGGCAGAGACCATCTGGAATGCCAAGAGTTCGGTTCTAAGTTCAGTTAGCTCATTCATATCTCACTGCTATCAACATTGTCTGAAGAAATAAACCACATCACTAACCATCCATTCCACTACTGTAGAGAGTCCCGAGGTCACCACCAATATCACCATCCCTCCAGTTTACCAGCGTTATCGGAACATCTTCAGCAAGGAACAAGCCACTCACCCCCACATCGGTCCTGGGATTGTAGCATCGACCTGCTGCCAGATGCCAAACTCCCCCATGGTAAGATTTATCCACTGTCTCAACCCGAACATGAAGCCATGGACGCCTACATCCACGAAGACCTTTCACTTCACCAGCCGCATCCAGCTTTTTCTTTGTTCCCAAGAAGGATGGGGGATTAAGGCCCTGTATTGATTACCGAGTTTTGAATGAAGCTACCGTCAAATTTGCGTACCCACTCCCGCTGGTACCAGCAGCCCTAGAAGAATTACGCAACTGTTGAAAAGTTTCTTCAGACCAGGAGACGTTTTGGGTTTTCAGCAGAGTTCTTTATTGAGAAACGTGCTGGTTCGCGCTGCAGTCATCAAAACAAGTCTGAACTAAAGCATTGATACATTTAGTTTATATACATTTAGGCATTCATAGGCGGGCCTTAGAGGTGTTAACACAGTACACAGAGGTGACTTCCTTTGATCAGATACAGAACAGAGGAGGCAGGAAATTTCCCCCCAAATATAACACCTCAGCATCCTGATATCACCAAATGGTTTTAACACCATAGTTGCGGGAACTAAGACTCTGTCAACATCCCAAGGATAAGTCACGAGAACTAAAACTATGTCAACATCCCATAAACAATTTGAATAAGAAGAAGGAGGAAGCTTAGTTTAAAGAATAACACAAATGGAATTACACTAACGGTTTTTCAGTTTATATTTCTACAATTCCCCCTTTGAGAGTTCTATAATAACTCTCACAAAAATACAAATTTAGACACTTGAAAGTTCCTTCTTGTAACTTGTGATCATTACAGGCACCTAACACTTGCTCTGTGTTGATTGTTTATAACAGCATGTTGACACAGAAACAACATGCAGCTAGGGTCCGTGAAGTTCTTACGGGTAATAGTCTTTTCTGGTTGGAACTGTCATTTCCTTGTGATGGGCATGAGTCATTTGTTGAATGAAACATTTAATACTGTGGATGCATAGATAGTATACCAGTAGGAGAAACGACAGCAGAACTGCTATTTCCTTGATCCAAAACCAGGGTTTACCTAACAGTTTTCCGAACCATGAAGAGTTATCTTCAGTCATCTGATGTAGTTTTGTGGATAGGTAAATAATGTCTTGTTGGATTTTATTCAAGTCCTCTGTTGGATCCACTAATCCGGTGCAGCACTCAGGGCCGATAATGGTGCAGGCTCCTCCTTGAGATGCAAGAATATAATCCAAGGCCACTCTGTTCTGTAAGATCATCATCTTATGCGAAGAGAGAGTGTCTGTGATGTTACCCAGGGCAAAAGCCGTATCATTAGCCAGTTTCTGTACAGAATTCGATAAGCTTCTGACTTGACCAAGGGCCTGTATGACACCATAAAATGGGATTAATGCTCCAAAAGTTCTTGACCACCATGTTTGTGCACAAGTGAGTCCTGGAATGCAGCCATCTTCTTTGTTTGTTGCAGGAGCTGAATTATATAGATGTGGAGATCTTGGGGTGGAGTGTGTATTTTCTCTGATAGCTGGCAGAACATAAACCAAGGTGCACCTGCCGTTGAATTGGCTGGGTAGGATGTTGTAGACAGAAGTTCCACATAACCAAAAAGTGCCAGTTGGTGGAGGAATCATACACCACTGGTTTATTGCGAAGAGTTTCTGGAGAGATGGTGTCCTGTGGAGACACTCTTCTACATCCTTTTCCTCTATCCCTGCTGATGGAGTAATGTCTACATGGGATTCTGATCTCATTTCTATCACAAAGCTGCAACGTTCACGAGGAATTTCACCCAATGGAGTCGAAGCTGGAGCGTAATTTTCCATGCACCAAGAAAAAGTCCTAGGCAAGAGTAGATCTGTCATGATGGGAGTAGCTGAAGTTAGGTTGCAGGATGGTAATCCAGGAGTGCAACATGGATCAGCTGGAGGGGTTATGATGTTGTGACATGTACTCTTGTTGTATATTCCATTGGTATGAACTTGGAATAAGGTACACGTGTCACAGTTGGAGATGGGGTGTGCCACCCATGGGATTCCTGCTCCTACTGAAGGCGGGTGTGGCATGCAAATGTTCTTTCCAGCAAACAAGGCATTTCTTGACATATTCATCAGCTCTAAGAATAGGTTGTTTCTGGAGTCTGCACTTTGTGCGATGTCCATGATGATTATTAGTATGGCAATCTTAATCATGTTACTAGATGACTGAAGTTCTCGTATGTGGTTATCTGCGTTGTGTATTTTTTATTTTTTTTTTCTTTGTTCTGTCTTCCGTGACAGCTAGCTCAGCAGCGGGTCTGATTATCTTTTAGAGGTTGTGGATTCATACGCAGGGGAGGAAGTTGGTGCGTATGGGTCTCGGGACAGCCATCAAGTGGTATCTGCACAGAGTAAGAGAAAGGAAAAACAAAAAGACGACAGAGCAGCATTTGTTGTAAAAACTTTAAACACTAGAGTTGTATCCTCTGTTTGATCTGAGTCTTCTATTGTTGTTCCGTCTTTCCCTATATCTTAATTTATGGCACCTAAGGAACAGTGAGGTAAGGATGGACTAATGGATGGGGAAAGCCTATGAGGGAATCTTCACGCAGGGTTAACCCCCGAAGCCTGTTGCATTCGGTTCCTCCCTGGGCCCTCACTGGTCCATGTGTCCTATCCTATCCCTGTAGGTGGAGGAACAACTTTACAGTGTGAAACATGAGTCCAAGTTTTCCTTCCCTGACACAACACTGCAGCTGGTGTAATCAACATCACTTGATGTGGTCCGTGCCATTTAGGCTCTAACGGCTTGTTCCTAAATGATTTTATCATGACCCACTGACCTGGGATGATTGTGTGTCCCCCTTCTGGTGGAGTCTGCCAACACGACTCAACTCTCTCTCTGGCACTCTGTACTGCCTTTGTGAGGTTTTCACAGTACGAGATCAGAGCATCTGAGGCAATGTGTACATCAGCATTTCTAAGATCAATCACACCTAGCATCTGCATTGGGCGTCCTGTAATAATCTCATGAGGGCTCAGTCCTACTGTTTTGTTAGGAGACGCTCTCATACTACACAGTACCGCTGGCAACGCCTCGACCCATGGTATTCCTTCCTGATGCATTTTGCTTAGCCTGGTTTTGATTACTCTGTTTGCTTGTTCAACCTGTGCTGACGCTTGTGGCCTGTAGGGGCAGTGGAGGTTCCACTTAACCTTCAACATTTTAGTCACTTCCTTGACTACCTGTCCTGTGAAGTGTGTACCTTGATCTGAATCAATGCTATCTGGTAATCCCCATCTGGGAATGAAATCAGTGATAAGACATTTAGCAGTATGTGCAGCTGTGGCACGCCCTGTTGGATAAGCTTCTATCCATCTCGAGAACTTGTCTATTACTACCAAAACATCAGTTTTTCCCTTACAAGGAGGCAACGATATGTAATCAACTTGCCGGTGACGGAATGGTCCTGGTGGAGCTGGGGAATGTGTTGCTGCTGTAGTTGCTGCTGGCACATCATTATTTTTCTGACAAGTAACGCATCTCTTGACTGTTTCAATGGCTATCGTTCTGAATTTTGGATTCCACCATTGATTTGACAACCTGTGATTCATTGTTGCTGGACCACTGTGACCCAAATTGTGTATTTGTTGAGCCAAATATGGGAGCAGTGATTCGGGAGCAACATACTTTCCCCCTTTGGTCCAGCAACCAGATGAATCCACTGTGGCTCCTTTGTCTAACCATGTCCATGCTTCATATAGAGGAGCATCTTTGTACAGAGCAACAATTGATTCAGGGGGCAGAATTGTCTTCTGTGCTGTACTTCCTGAACACACCTGCACATTTGCATAAGAACAAGCCTGTTTAGCAGCTACATCAGCAAGACCATTACCTTTAGCTTCCGTAGTATTAGTTGTGAGATGTGCTTTCACTTTGATCACCGCTAATTTCTTTGGAAGTTTCATGGAAAACATCAAATCTTTCACTAATCCAGCATGCTTAATGAGGGGTTCCAGCAGAAGTTAGAAACTGTCTACTTTGCCAAATGACACCAAAATCATGAACCACTCCAAAAGCATACCTGGAATCAGTGTAGATATTTGCAACTGATCCTGAAGCTGGCGTGCATGCTCTAGTCAAGGCTACTAGTTCTGCAGCTTGAGCTGAAAAATGATCTGGAAGACGACCTGAGGCTACAACTTCATTCGTAGAAGTTACTGCATAACCTGCGCGTCTGTTACCTTCAATTACTTGAGCTGAACCATCAACAAACAACTCAAATTCTGCATTTTCTATGGGTGTTTCTGTTATTTCACTCATAGGTGCGTATGTAAGCGTAACACAATCATGAGTCATTTCACCTTCATCCTCTAACACAACTTCAGTCATTGCAGACATCATACATGAGGATGGGTTTGTAACTGGTGCACGCTGTAAAACAATGTTCGGGGCTGTGAGAGTTGTTAGCCAATTTCCCCAACGAGAAGAGGTGACAGAAGTGACTTTTGCTTGATTCATTAGTGCGGACACTGCATGTGAACTGTAATTTCTGCACCTGTATCAAGCAAAAAGTCAATCTCTTTCTCTTGTATGCTACCTTTCACAAAAATTCTTTTATCATTGCGATGGATTACAGGGGAAAGGTAGCTACTCACAGCCCCAACAATTAGTTTTTTTCCTGTTCTTTTTGTGCTTTTAGAAGAGCCTGAGCAAGCCTTCCTAAAGTTTCAGTGGACATTGTCGGAATTACTTCAGGGTTGTAGGCGGGCTGAGAAGGAGCAGAATTATGCATAGCATTTCTTTTACTATCTTGCAACTTTTTCCTACACTCTTTCTCCCAGTGACCTGGTCTTTCACAGTAATTGCATTTGCCTTCTCTTTTAGGCCATCTATTGTCTTGTTTTCTTGTGGTAAATGTAGCTGCTGCTACTCTCACTTTTGCCTTAACATCAGAATCTTTTTTCCATGTAGATAATCTGTCTAGGTTACTTCTGAGCGTTCTGTTAGACCAAGTTAAATCTAGGAATGGCAAAGCTTTTCTGTACTCAGCTGCAAGGCCATCTGACCAGATGCGGACTAGGGGTCCCTTGTCATCTAACACACTTTCAGGATCATCAATGATCCCACTGTAAGTTACTGCTGACTGGCAAAATCTTTCAGTATATTCACTCACAGTTTCATCTTTTCTCTGCACACAGTTTGTGATTCTAGACCAGTCTATTTTGGGTCCCAAAATATTCTTTAGAATTTTCAAAACTCCTTTTCTCAAATCGCCTTTACTAGCATGTTGTAGTTCAGAAGCAACCGCCGACTCAAAACTGTTGAATTCAGATTCAGTTAAAATTTGTGACATCAGCTGTGTTGCTTCTGTTAACGACATGTCGTAGAGACGCATTTTACTTATCAATGCTCTTCTAAATTCAGAAAAATTTGAACGAGCTGAGGGTAAGCTCTGGGATAGTCTCTCTATATCTTTAGGTCCTAGTGCTTTGGCAACAGTTTGTACTTGGACATCAAAAGAGTTTGGAGGAACACTTTCAATTCCCTCAATTCCCTGCGATCTTCTCCTAGCTCCACACACCTTCACTGAATCTATAGGCACATCAGTTACTGATTGGATGGTTACATCCATTTCAAAGAAAGCTTGTAAGTCAGGATAAATTTTACTTGACTGACTCACTTCTTCCCCATCAGCTTTTGCTGCCTTTTTGTTGCTATTCAATTTCTTAGTTAAAGAGGATACTCTAGCACAAAGCTCTTTGTTCTGTTCCTCTAGCTCTGAGTTACGCTGAGACTGCTATGTAGCTAACGCTAAACCAAATTCTCTGTGGCAGCAAATAATGCCTTTTAGGTTTTTCTTGCGAATACACGCTCCTAGTACCTTTTTACACTCATCTACCGACCAAGTTTTGTCTGGATGGATCTCATATTTCTTAGTTAGTTCTTGTCTAACTTTCTCAGTGACTATTAGGTTCATTTGCTCTCCTAACAGTGATTTGAATTCACTATCTGACCACAAAGGAGTGGCACGACCACCTTTTTCAGTTTTGGGGACCAGTCTAGGGCTCTTCCTAAACATTTTGTGAGTTTCTCTGTTACTACACAATCAAAATATTAAAACTTCTCTGATCAACAGAGGGTACACTTGTTAACACAAAACAACTAACAAATTATTAGCACTGTATGCCAATTCTTCCCTGCCAGTATACAGAGGATAACCCAATTCTTCTCTGTCTGAAACAGAGGATAACTTTTCTTCCCTGTCAAACACAGAGGATAAACCAACTAGCAGTTTATGCTAATTCTTCCCTGCCTGAAAACAGAGGATATACCAATATTAACATGTAATGTTAAACTTCCCTGTCAAAACAGAGGATAACAATTATTAGCACGTAATGCTAACCTTCCCTGCCTGCACAGAGGATAATCTTCATCTCTAAATGTTTTAGAGGATAACTTAGTTAATTTGACCCTACAGCTGTCTATTAACTCTTCTCTGTCAGCGCAGAGGATAGCAAATTTGTACTGGTCTTTTAGTGGTTCTTTTGATAGAGTAACACTCACCAAATCGCTGAGCTGAACAAAAAGGTTCTGGAATTCAGTCTGGAATGAAGTCAGATCTTTGTTGAGCTTGAGGTTTCAATCTGGATTGAAGTGAAGAGCTCTAACCGGCTCACGGCACCATCTGTTGAAAAGTTTCTTCAGACCAGGAGACGTTTTGGGTTTTCAGCAGAGTTCTTTATTGAGAAACGTGCTGGTTCGCGCTGCAGTCATCAAAACAAGTCTGAACTAAAGCATTGATACATTTAGTTTATATACATTAAGGCATTCATAGGCGGGCCTTAGAGGTGTTAACACAGTACACAGAGGTGACTTCCTTTGATCAGATACAGAACAGAGGAGGCAGGAAGTTTCCCCCCAAATATAACACCTCAGCATCCTGATATCACCAAATGGTTTTAACACCATAGTTGCGGGAACTAAGACTCTGTCAACATCCCAAGGATAAGTCACGAGAACTAAAACTATGTCAACATCCCATAAACAATTTGAATAAGAAGAAGGAGGAAGCTTAGTTTAAAGAATAACACAAATGGAATTACACTAAAGGTTTTTCAGTTTATATTTCTACACAACGCAAGGATCTTCACTAAACTCGACCTCCGCAGTGCATACAACCTCATCCGAATCCGGGAAGGAGACGAGTGGAAAACCGCCTTCATCACCCCTACTGGTCACTATGAGTATCGGGTTATGCCGTATGGGCTAGCTAACAGTCCGTCCATTTTTCAAAACTTCATGAATGAGATTTTCAGAGACTTCCTCCATCATTTCGTCATCATCTACATCGACGATATTCTGATCTATTGCAATGATTTGCATCAGCACCAGACCCACGTCAAACAAGTACTCCAGCGACTTCAAGAAAATCATCTGTACCTGAAACTGGAAAAATAAGTCCACCGTCTCCTTCCTGGGTTACGTGATCTCTGCGGAGGGAGTACAAATGGAAACCTCAACGCCGTGACCAACTGGCCTGTTCCAACGACCATCAAGGAACTACAGCGTTTTCTGGCTTTTGCAAATTTCTATAGACGGTTCATCCAGAATTAAAGCTTGCATGCATCTCCCTTAACCGCTCTACTCAAAGGAGCTCCTAAGAAGCTGACGTGGAACCCAGAAGCACAAAGAGCTTTCGATCACCTCAAAAAGATATTCACTACAGCCCCCATTCTTCGTCACCCAGACCCAGAAGCTCCTTTCGTTGTGGAGGTAGATGCTGCTGACACGGAAGTGGGAGCTATCCTTTCACAATGGTCTGATGAACCCCGAACCCTTCATCCATGTGCATACTTTTCTAAGAAGTTAACCCCGGCGGAGCAGAACTATGGCATCGGTGACCACGAGCTCCTCGCCATTAAGCTTGCTCTCACAGAATGGCGGCATTGGCTCTAAGGATCTACACACCCTTTCACCGTTATAACCGATCATAAGAATTTACAATATCTCAAGAATTCCAAACGTCTCAACTCCCGCCAAGCTTGATGGTCTTTGTTCTTCGCCAGATTCAACTTCTCCATTACCTACCAACCTGGCCACAAGAACACAAAAGCAGATACTTTGTCCCGTATGTATTCACCTGACCATTCTGATAACTTACCTGAATCCATTCTGCCGCCTTCTGTGTTTGTAGCCCCCATCTTCTGGAAACTCGACGAGGATATTCGCAATGCCACACACACCGAACCTGCTCCGCCCGGGGTACCACCCAGGTCCCAGTATGTACCCTCATCTATCCGGCTTACACTATTGGATCAGGTACATTCCTCTTTAGGTTCTGGGCATCCTGGCAGCAGGCGAACCCTCTCGCTCCTCTGTCAACATTACTGGTGGCCGGAGATGGCCAAAGACGTCACCACCTTTGTCAAGGGTTGCTCGGTCTGTGCCGTGACCACCACTCCATGTCACCTACCAGAAGGTAAACTACATCCATTACCTATACCCCGCCGGCCCTGGACACACATTGATCTGGACTTTGCCACCGACCTGCCACCCTCAAAGGGCTATACCACCATATTGGTGGTAATTGACCGGTTTTCCAAAGCATGTAAACTCATACCTCTCAAGGGTCTGCCTACAGCTCTAGAAACAGCAGAAGCACTGTTCACTTATGTTTTCAGGAATTTTGGATTACCGGAAGACATCGTATTGGACCGGGGTCCACAGTTTATATCCAGGGTCTGGCGGGCCTTCTTCCAACTACTTGGAGTCACAGTCAGTCTCACATCTGGATACCATCCTCAGTCCAATGGCCAGACCGAGCGCAAGATCCAGGAAATCTCCCGCTATCTCCGTGCCTACTGCTCTCAACATCAAGACACCTGGAGCCAGTTTCTATTTTAAATAACTAATTGTTCTTTTAAACGTATTCATCAAAGAATTCTGAAAAAAGAATCACAGGCTCCAAGCCATACACTGACAACATTAACAATAAATCCATATTCATGATAAATGAGAATGATCTCTGAAGAATCATGTAATGATGCTGAAAATGCAGCTTTGCATCACAGAAATAAATGTTTGAAAGTACAGTAAAATAGAATACTTATTTTAAATTGTAAATTTCACAATATTACTGTTTTTTCACCCGTATTTTTGTTTAAATAAATTCAGCCATATGAAACTTTTTTTAAAGAACATTAAAAATCATACTGATCTCCAAAATATTTTAACGGCAGTTTATCTGCATCTAACTGTAACAAACACAGCTCTGTCTGCCTTTGACTGTATCTGTCGTCCCTCTGTCTGTATCTGACTGCATCATTGTTTTGTAATATATCTAATGTATTGTCCTCTTTGTTCTTTTCAGATTTTTTTAGCCACTCTTTGCATCCTGGGATGGGACAGCATCTGGAGCTGAACTGTTTTCCTTTTTTGATCAGAAGTTTGGTTGGACTCACTTGGGACATTGTAGTTTGGCCATGTTGGACAGTTCATGAAATTCATCACTGTCTCTGTGGTATTTAGAACCATTTAATGTTGGATAACTTGATGTTGGTTAAACTTCTGCTAAATGTTGGTTAAACTTAAAGTTATGTAGGGTAACATATGTTTCAAGTAAATATTTTCATGCCCAATTTAATTTTGAATTCAAAATAATACTAAATACACTGCTCTGACATTTCTTTCTTTTATGCAAATTTGAGAGTTATATGCTAAATAAAACTGGACCTGTTTTTCAAGAAAAATTATTATAATTTTTAAATAATAGGTGCACTAAATTTCACACTATACAACACTTTATGCTTTAAAAATATTGTTTAAAGCTTATGCAGTTAAAGAAAATATATACTGCATATGCAGAATACACAAATTAAAGTAGTTTACTGTAAAAAAAACAAAAAAAAAAACAGCAATGTTAAAAAATACAGCTATTTGCTATAATTAGGAAATACAGGATAAATAAATGTTTAAATAAATGTTGTTTGTAATTGCACTATTTTATATAGGCTAAGACACCAAGGGAGCCCAAACACCTCTGACAGCTTTGAGAAAAGCCAATGAAATTGTTTGTGCAGAATTTACATGGCTGGCCCCGCCCCAGACATCCGGGTATAAATAGGGGCAGCCAGCAACTGCTCATTCATTCTGTTCTGAGGAGCCAAGTAGCCAGAGTTATGGCAGCAGGGACACAATGTCTCTGTTCCCTCCATCAGGGAACAAGGGTTACCAACGTAACCAAGACGTTTGTTATGATAGGACAATATTTAATGTCCAAAGTGAACAACAGAAGGGGGACCATACATCAATGTAAAGCTTATTTATTCAGGTGATGTATGAATCTCAGTTTCTGGTTTTGTGGTCCATGGTCACATATGCTAATATTTATTTCAAGTCAAGTCAAGTCGAGCTTTATTGTCATTCCGCTCCATGTGTGAACATACAGTGGAACGAAATGTTGTATCTCGCAGGACCACAGTGCTACATAAATAAACATAAATATATACATACAACACTAGAAGTAGGAACAACTTTTAAACCTATACATAGCTAAACTATTGAAAACGGTAATCTAACTATACATATACTATAGATAATCGACTATACATACACATAACATAGACAGACGACATAAGTACTTTACATAATAATTATGCATGGTATTGTGCAAAAGAGAGGTATTTAAGGTTGAGAACCAAGTAGTGCAATATGATTTGTGGTGCATTGGCAAATAAACATTTGTTAAGTCCTTGTAACATGAAGTGTTAATAGGAAAGTGTCTGGTGCATGTAGAGAGAAGAGTGTTTCTACAGGTGGTTTGTCCGACCCTCTCACCTGTGTGTAGCACACTCAGAATTGCACAGTGTTTGAGTTTTTCAACAGTTTACATTGGATAAGATGGGGGTGAGGTGGCTGGAATTGAGGGCTCTAACAGCCTGGGGGGAAAAGCTGTTCAGTAGCCTAGCAGAGTGGGCTCTGATGCTCCTGTACCGTCTTCCTGATGGCAGGAGCTGGAAGAGACTGTGGGAGGGATGGGTGGGGTCCTTCACGATACTGGTGGCTTTACCGGAGCATCGGTCTGTCTGGAACTGTCAGTCCGCAGTTAACAAAGCAGACTTCATTTCTGCTTATTCCATACAATCTGATCTTAGCATCTTGGGCTTAACTGAGACCTGGATTCGTCCAGAAGACTCAGCAACCCCCGCTGCTCTCTCTAAGAATTTTACTTTTTCTCACACTCCGCGTCAGGCTGGGCGGGGTGGGGGCACTGGTCTGCTCATTTCTGACAATTGGAAATTCACAACTCATTCACCCATATGCAATCATAGCTCATTTGAATGTCATGCAATAACAGTCACAGCTCCTGTAAAACTCCAGGTTGTGGTCATTTACCGCCCTCCAGGCCAAATTCTAAACACCTTTCTAGAAGAATTGGATGGACTGCTATCCTCTTTTCCAGAAGATGGCAGTCCACTTTTGGTCTTTGGTGATTTTAACATTCATCTTAACAAGCCTTATGCTACAGATTTCCATTCACTTCTTGCCTCGTTTGATCTCAAACGCCTTACCACTACGAGCACTCACAAATCTGGCAACCAACTTGACTTAATTTACACTCGCAATTGTATCGCTGACAACATCCTGGTCAAACCCCTACACGTCTCTGACCATTTCCTTATTACATTTAATATTCATCTTTCAACCTATGCATCACCAACCCCACTACCGGTTACTTTTAGACGAAACCTACGCTCCCTCTCACCCTCAAACTTTTCCTCTGTACTTTCCTCCTCTCTTCCCTCACCTACCCATTTCTCATCTCTGGATGTGGATGCAGCCACTGACACCTTATGCAACACCTTAAAGTCTTGTCTCGACGATATCTGTCCTCTTTCCACCAGGCCAGCACGGGCTACCCCCTCTAACCCCTGGCTGACTGATGTTCTTCGTGAACATCGGTCCAAACTCAGGCGAGCAGAAAGAAAATGGCGCAAATCTAAACACCCGTCTGACCTGAGTATGTACCAATCGTTGCTTTCTGCTTTTTCTACTCAACTCCACACTGCCAAATCCTCATATTATCATAACAAGATCAATAGTGCTTCTGATATGCGCAGTCTCTTCAAAACATTTAACTCTCTCCTCTGTCCCCCTCCACCACCACCCACCACTACACTAACAGCTAATGCTTTCGCACAATTCTTCACAGACAAAACTCGAACAATTAGCCCCTCATACACATGACTTACAACCCACCACACCCACTTCAAACACTCTCACTTTCTCCTTCTGTCCCCTCACTGAGACAGAAGTATCAAAACTTCTCCTCTCCAGCCACCCTACAACATGCCCCCTAGACCCCATCCCCTCACACATTCTTCAAGCAATCTCTCCTACTGTCTTACCAGCACTCACACACATCATAAACACATCGCTCCTCACAGGCACTTTTCCAACTTCTTTTAAGCAGGCTCGGGTAACCCCACTGCTTAAGAAACCAACACTGAACACCTCACTTCTTGACAGCTACAGACCGGTCTCTCTGCTTCCATTCATAGCAAAAACCCTTGAACGAGTTGTTTTCAACCAGGTATCATTGTTCTTTTCACAGAACAACTTACTGGATCCTAACCAGTCAGGTTTCAAGAGTGGCCATTTGACTGAGACTGCGCTACTGTCAGTTACTGAAGCCTTGCGGACAGCAAAAGCTGATTCTAAATCATCAGTTCTAATTCTGCTCGATTTATCTGCTGCTTTTGACACCGTCAACCATCAGATCCTCCTGTCCACCCTCTCATCGCTGGGCATCACAGGAACTCCGCTTCGCTGGTTTGAATCCTATCTCACCGGTAGGTCATTCACGGTAACCTGGGGAGGAGAGGTATCCAAAACACATCAACTAATCACTGGGGTTCCTCAGGGATCCGTTCTTGGCCCTCTCCTCTTCTCCATATACACAACATCACTGGGTCCCATCATAGAGTCACATGGCTTCTCCTACCATTGCTATGCTGATGACACACAACTCCATCTTTCATTTCAACCAGATGATCCAACAGTACCTGCACGGATCTCAGGCTGCTTGGCGGACATCTCAACGTGGATGAAAGAACATCACCTCCAGCTTAACTTGGCAAAAACTGAGCTTCTTGTTTTTCCTTGCACTCCAAACTTACAGCATGGGTTCACCATCCAGCTGGGCTCTTCCACAATCACTTCTTCAAACTCAATCAGGAATCTGGGTGTCATCTTTGATGACCAGTTGTCTTTCAAAGATCATATTGCAAAGACTACTCGATCTTGCAGGTTTGCTTTGCACAACATCAGAAAGATCAGGCCCTTTCTAACAGTGCAGGCTACACAACTTCTTGTCCAGGCCCTTGTCATCTCCAGACTGGACTACTGCAATGCTCTTTTGACTGGTCTTCCATCATGCACAATCAAACCTCTACAAATGATTCAGAATGCAGCAGCACGGCTGGTCTTCAACGAGCCCAAAAGAGCCCATGTTACACCTCTCTTTATCTCCTTGCACTGGCTCCCAATTGCAGCTCGTATCAAGTTCAAGACTCTGATGCTGGCATATAGGACAACCACAGCTACTGCACCTGCTTATCTGCACTCGCTATTGCAAATCTACACCCCCTCCAGAACTCTGAGATCTGCTAGTGAGCGACGCCTTGTGGTACCATCACAGAGAGGTGCGAAATCACTATCCAGAACATTCTCTTTTACTGTTCCTGGCTGGTGGAATGATCTTCCTACCCCTATCCGGAATGCTGTTTCCCTGACAAGCTTCAAGCGACAGCTTAAAACTCATCTCTTTCAACTCTATTTACTGTTACCATAAAAAAAAAAAAAATTATGAATCTCTTTATTCCTTCCCTTTCTAGCTTGTACTTGTCTGAAGCACCACTTGAAATCTGGTATTATAGCACTGCCTGTGTCTGTTTGTCTCCTTAAGAAGAATCGCTCTATGTTCTCCCAACTGTATGTCGCTTTGGACAAAAGCGTCTGCCAAATGCCTAAATGTAAATGTAAATGTAAATGCATCGTTTGAGGAAAATGTCCAGAATGGAGGGGAGAGGGGCACTGATGATCTTTGCAGCTGTGTTCACTGTCCGCTGGAGGGTCTTGCGGTCAGCAGCACTGCAGTTCCCATACCATACAGTGATGCAGCTGGTCAGCACACTCTCAATTGTTCCCCTGTAGAAAGTGGTGAGGATGGGTGGAGGGAGACTTGTTCGTTTTAGTGCAGGAAGTGGAGTCGCTGTTGCGCTTTCTTGGAGACTGATATAGTGTTGGTGGTCCAGGTGAGGTCTTCTGTTATGTGCACCCCCAGGAATTTAGTGCTACTGACTCTCTCTACAGTCAAGCTGTCAATGGTCAGTGGGGGGTGGTCAAAAGAATTCCTCCTGAAGTCCATCACAACCTCCTTTGTCTTACTGACAGTGAGGGACAGGTTGTTTGCACTACACCAATCAACCAGTTTTGCCACTTCCTTTCTGTAAGATGTTTCATCATTGTTGCTGATGAGACCTACCACAGTTGTGTCATCAGCAAACTTGATGATGTGGTTGGAGCTGAACTTGGCAGTGCAGTCGTGGGTCAGCAGCGTGAAGAGCAGCGGGCTGAGCACACAGCCCGGTGGGGCACCTGTGTTCAGTGCTTCGCTCCCCTCCGCGAGACGGAACACGACACTGTGATCGTCGTAGATTCCATCTCCAGGCACGTTTGTGCTACTTTAGCTAAAGGTATTGTGCAAACCCATTGTTTTCCTGGTGCTCGTGTTCTCGATGTTTCTGCACAGATACCCACAATCCTGAAAGACGAGAGCATTGGCGCGATTGTCCTGCACGCGGGGGTGAACGACATCAGGCTGCGGCAGACGGAGGTCTTGAAGCGGGACTTCAGCAGCCTGATCGAGACGGTTCGCAGTACAGCGCCCGCGACGAGGATCATCGTGTCAGGACCGCTTCCCACGTATCGACGTGGGCACGAAAGGTTCAGTAGACTTTTTGCTCTAAATGAATGGTTATTGACATGGTGTAAAGAACAGAAACTGCTCTTTGTAAATAATTGGAATCTTTTCTGGGAGCGTCCACCCCAGCAGTTGGAGCAGAACTGCTGTCTGACAACATCTCCAGGACGCTGCGCTCCATTTGACTAGTAAGCCGATTCCCAAATAACTGCTATGATGGTTTTTGCTCTGAACACTTAAATGATAGCACTGTCCAATCTATAAATACTGTGTCTGTTCCTCGAACAGTGAGGTCTAAACATAAATTTAATGCAGGATCTAGAAAAAATCTAATCGTGATTAACCCGGAAAAATGCAAAATAAATGAACAAAAAACATTCTTAAAATTTGGGCTCTTAAACATTAGATCTCTCGCACCAAAAGCAGTTATTGTAAATGAAATGATCACAGATAATAGTTTTGATATACTCTGCTTGACTGAAACCTGGCTAAAACCAAATGATTATATTGGTCTAAATGAGTCTACTCCACCAAGCTACTGTTATAAGCATGAGCCCCGTCAGATTGGATTGTGTGTATAGACCACCAGTGCCGTATACAGACTTTCTAAAAGAATTTTCAGAATTCCTTTCTGATCTGTTGGTTAATTTTGACAAAGCAATAATTGTCGGAGACTTTAACATTCACGTCGATAATACAAGTGATGCCTTAGGGCTTGCGTTTACTGACCTATTAAACTCTTTTGGAGTCAAGCAAAATGTCACCGGCCCACTCATCGTTTCAATCATACGCTAGATCTAATTATATCGCATGGTATTGATCTTACTGATATAGATATCCTACCTCAAAGCGACGATGTTACTGACCATTTCCTTGTATCATGCACGCTGTGTATGACTGATATTAATTATTTCGCTCCGCGCTATCGTTTGGGCAGAACCATTGTTCCAGCCACCAAACACTTATTCACAAGTATCCTGCCTGATTTATCTCAACTGCTCTGTGCACCCAGTAATACACAGGATCTAGACAAATTAACTAGCAACATGGACACTATCTTCTCTAATACATAAGAAGCTGTTGCCCCCATCAAATTAAAAAAAAGTTAGAGGAAAACGTACTGTGCCATGGTACAACAGTACTACCCATTCTCTCAAGAAAGAAACTCGTAATCTTGAGCGCAAATGGTGAAAAACTAATTTGGAAGTTTTTAGAATTGCATGGAAAAACAGTATGTCCAGCTATAGACAGGCTCTAAAAGCTGCCAGGGTCGAGCACATCCGCAAACTCATAGAAAATAACCAAAACAATCCAAGGTTTTTATTTAGCACAGTGGCCAGATTAACAAATAATCAGATGCCGCCCGACCTAAATATTCCGTTGCAGTTTAATAGTAATGACTTTATGAACTTTTTCACTGATAAAATAGATAACATCAGAAATACAATAACCAATGTAGATTCGACAGTGTCTAACACGTCAATTTCCTTTGTCACACCCAAAGAAAACCTGCAGAGCTTTACCACTATAGGACAGGAAGAGCTAAATAAACTTATCAAAAAGTCTAAACCAACAACATGCCTATTAGACCCTGTACCCACTAAATTACTGAAAGAGTTGTTACCTGTAGCAGAAGAACCACTCCTCAATATTAACAACTCATCGTTATCTTTAGGTCATGTCCCAAAACCATTCAAGTTAGCGGTTATTAAGCCTCTTATTAAGAAACCACAACTAGACCCTAATGAACTAGGAAATTACAGACCCATTTCCAATCTTCCGTTTATGTCAAAAATTTTAGAAAAAGTTGTATCTGCTCAATTATGCCGCTTTTTGCAAAAAAATGATATCTATGAAGAATTTCAATCAGGTTTCAGGCCCCATCATAGCACAGAAACTGCACTTGTTAAAATCACTAATGACTTGCTTCTTGCATCAGACAAAGGCTGCATCACATTGCTAGTTTTACTTGACCTTAGTGCTGCATTTGACACTTTAAACCATGACATACTAATAGATCGACTACAAAACTATGCAGGTATTCAAGGGCAGGCTTTAAGATGGTTTAAATCCTACCTATCTGATCGCTACCACATGGTTTACGTAAACAGGGAGTCGTCTCAATTATCACCAGTAAAGTATGGAGTGCCACAAGGATCTGTCCTAGGTCCTCTGCTTTTCTCAATATACATGTTGCCCCTTGGCAATATTATTAGGAAATATGGAATTAGTTTCCATTGTTATGCTGATGATACTCAACTATATATCTCAACAAGACCAGATGAAACTTCTAATTTATCAAACTTAACAGAGTGTGTTAAAAATGTAAAAGACTGGATGACCAATGATTTTCTCCTATTAAATTCAGATAAGACAGAGATATTACTTATCGGACCAAAAATTAATACACAAAATTTGCAATTTGCAACTAGATGGATGTACTGCTGCTTCCTCTACAGTCAAAAGTCTGGGTGTTATATTAGATGGCAACTTGTCTTTTGAAAATCATATTTCCCATGTTACAAAAACAGCTTTCTTCCATCTTAGAAACATTGCCAAGCTACGAAACATATTACCTGTTTCTGATGCAGAAAAGTTAGTTCATGCATTTATGAGCTCTAGGCTGGACTATTGTAATGCATTGCTAGGTGGTTGTCCTGCATCTTCAATAAACAAGCTACAGTTAGTCCAAAATGCAGCTGCTAGAGTCCTTACCAGGTCAAGAAAATATGACCATATTACCCCAATTTTAAAGTCTCTGCACTGGCTTCCTATTAGGTTCCGTATCAACTATAAAATACTAACCAATCTCTGAAATAACCTTCCTGATAATGTCCGGGGTTCAGACACACTCTCTCTGTTTAAATCTAGATTAAAGACCCATCTTTTTAGCCAAGCATTCACATAATGCATCTCATAATCTTTTACTGCAGTTATATCTGATCAATTGCACATTATTAATCTTTAGCTTTGGTTCAACAAATCCTTTTGCTTGGTTTGAACAGCAGCTACGCTAATTATGTTCCTATTTGTTTTCTGTTCCTGCCACGGGATTGACATCCTGTGGTAACTAGGAATTACACAAGCTACAGTCTGGATCATGAACACCGAAGAAGAGATGATGATGCCAACCCCTCGGAGGACTTTAGATGATATCAGCCCTGAAACACCATTCATCACTACTGAATTTTACTACAGTGAATTGATCGCAACATATAATCATTACTGTTAACATTTATACAAATTGTACAAACTTTAATTTAACAAACTTTAATTATTGTACAAACTTTAATTATTGTACAAACTTTAATTTAACAAACTTTAATTATTATACAAACTTTAATTTAACAAACCTTAATTATTGCAGAAACTTTAATTTAACAAACTTTAATTATTATACAACCCTTAATTTGCTGTAAAGCTGTGAAAGCTTTGAAACAATTTGTTTTGTGAAAAGCGCTAAAAAAAAATAAAATAAAATAAAATAAATAAATAAGTGTGGTAGTGCTGGAGGTGTTGTGGTCGACACGGACAGACTGAGGTCTTTCAGTTAAAAAGTCCAGAATCCAATTGCAAATGGAGTTGTTAAGGCCCAGAATATTTAGTTTGTTGATGAGCTGTTGTGGGATTATTGTATTGAATGCTGAGCTGAAGTCAATAAACAGCATTCTAACATAAGAGTCTTTGTTTTCTAAGTGAGTAAGAGCCAGGTGTAGTGTGGAGGAAATTGCATCGTCCGTGGAGCGGTTTGGACGGTATGCAAACTGGAGCGGGTCAAGCGTGTTGGGAAGACTGGATTTGATGTGGTGCATGACTAACCTTTCAAAGCTCTTCATCATGATTGGGGTCAGTGCTATGGGACGGTAGTCATTCAGACAGGACACAGGTGATTTTTTTGGTAATAGTGGTTGATAGTGTTCAAATATAGTTTCTTTGTTGGCATTCTGTTTTCATACTATGTTTTTGTTGATATACTAAGGTACTGTGAAAAATAAATGCTAAGGATTGTTTCTAATATTCTTTTAGGACTGTGAATACACCACTCTCACCTTCACTCCTGTGTTTTTTATTTGATTCACACTGAGGTTAAAGATCTGAAGAGCTACAGCAGGCGTTAGTTTCTAATAGTTTGTTTTGAGTCACATTAGTTTTGTATGCTGTTTCTTTTCTTTTTAATAATTTTTCTTAATTTTTACTTTGTTCCTCTTATCTATTTAATGCCTCTTGTTTATTCTCTGCTGATTTCTGCATGTACACAATCAGTATATTGTATCAATTTCTGCAAATTAAACAATTACTTGCTAGATTAAAAAATATAAAGTATATACAAAATTTAATCAACATGGCAAATCCAGTGTACTGCATTAAACAGAATAAATTAAGATTTAAATAAACTTTAACTTTACTAACTTTAGTTTCTCCAGCTTGAATTGTGTGTTCATCAGTAGATCACTGAGGTTTTTCACTCCAGAGTCTCCTAGTTTATTCCCGCTCAGGTTCAGTTTTCTGAGGTGTGATGGGTTTGATTTCAGAGCTGAAGTCAGGATGAGACACTGTTCCTCTGTAATACTGCAATAAAACAGACTGAAGACAGAAAGAGAAAAGACAATGAATCAGATCTATGATGATCTTACTAATGTGTTTTGCATCTTCCAGCAGACTTTTGCTGTAAAATAAATGGTGATATCTGTGTGCAGGTAACATGGAGAAAGACTACACATTGTTCATTTAAATATACTACAAACTACACAAAAGTTATAAAGGTATGCAAAGGTTGATCATCAGAAAATGTTCTGTAGGTGTTTTATGGCCTTATTTCAGTGACTTCAACATTTTAGTTTTTTCACTAAACACACGTTTGCTTTCTCAAAAACACAATCATGTTCATACATGCTGCTCTCATATTACTGTAGCCCAGTTTGAGAATGAATACAGTGTTTCAGACTTTAGCCATTTATATGTTTATAAGAAACTAAAAAAAGCACAAATGTCAGGGCATGTCAAAACATCTTTAAGCCCCCAAAACACCCTCAAACCCCAGAAGATGAAGTTTGATCATAAGGCCTTTGCGAGGCAGATCAGACACTGCATGCCTGAGTTACAGTAACTTCCTGTTTCATTGCATTAATAGCATCCTTTAGCATGTGTATAGCATGTTGCTAGCCAATTTAACACTTCTTGATGCTTTTTAATATGTTGCTAGTAGACCGTAAGAGTGTTAAACATGTTACTTTCTGTTTCCAGCAGGTGGCGCTATGACTATAACTAAATATGGGCATGGACGTGTTCAGGACATGACTGTTATTAAACCTGTGAAGTTTGGGGCAGAAATGTCGAAATTTGTCAGGTCACCAGCGACACGCCCTTCAACGAAAACTCAAGATCTTCACAATTTAGCATCACAAAGGCCTTATGATCACACTCAACAAATCTGAAGAGGTTAAAGCTTGATGCAATTTTTCATTGCCTGTTTAATTTTAATATTTCACATTATAGTGGCTTTTTGTGATGCTGAGAAAAACTGCTCTGACTCAAACAAATGAGGAAATATGATCAACTACAATAACAGTACTATTAAAAGTAATGCACCATTGTAAATAAACTAACAATACTCACATCAGTGTGTTGAGTTGACAGTGTTTATCCTGCAGTAGAGCAGCGATCTGATTCACTCCTGTGTCTCCTAGTTCATGTTTACTCAGATCCAGCTCTCTCAGGAGTAATGGGTTTTTACCCACAATTCCAGTCACATACTGACAGCCTTCATCTGCAGCAGGACCCAAAAACCTGCAGAAGAGAAGATGAAGAAAAATCAGTTCAGTTCTGATTTAAAGATCCATTACATTAAAAAATGACTGATACAATAAAAAAACTCTTTATTATTCTAAAAACTTTGCAAAACTTTTCTTTGAACATTTGATTACACAAATAAAGACATAAATATCTGAAAACAAAGTCTAATAGTCATGTTTTTGAAAGAAACTAGAGAGACACTCAGTCCTAAAGCAAACTCAGGAGAACAGAAACGTCCCACAGAGCAGAAGAGCAAAACCTCACTAGATCATGATTTTCAGTTTACAAATACAGAGTGTGTGATTAAAGACCTCAAGATCTTTCAGAAGGAGTGAGAAACATCAGCACAAAAAAAAACAAATGTCTTGAGAAACTGAATGTTTTTGATCATCTGGAGACTCACAGACCTGCTGTAGAGATACAGTGATAGAGTGAATCTGAGCTTGATGACAATTAAACTACAGTGTGTTCACAAACATTTACATCATTGAACTAAAAAGCAGTGGTGGTCGAAGTACACAAATCAAGGACTTGAGTAAAAGTACAGATACGTATAATAAAATATTACTCCAGTAAAAGTAAAAGTACTCCTTTTTCAATTTTACTTGAGTGAAAGTACAAAAGTACTCGATTTTATATGTACTTAAGTAAAAAAGTACAGATAGATTTATTAGGCTTATTAATTTTAGGATTAGGCTATTTAATTTAATTTTATAATTAGCACATTCTTTTTATTAACCTACTGCTTAAAATACCTGGGATTTTCCCAAAATAACCACTATATGGAGTCAAGATACATTTTTGTTGTTGATATGGACTACATTGATGAATTTTCACCAGTAAGAAAAAAAGTGTTTTAAAGCTTGTTGTTTTGCAGAACGTCACAGTTATATGATATGAGAGCCTGAACTTAGGAAGAACATTAAGAATATAATTATATTTTTTTAATAATAAAAACACCCCTGGCCAAATGCCCCCACAGGGCTTCACTTCCACTTTGATAATTACTGTAGTTACCATGTTCTGAACATCCATTTATTTTCCCTCAGATGCTATCTATCTATGGTGGTTGAATAAAAATATTTGGACTTTATATCTAAAAATTACCTCAACTTAGCACCAGCAAGCTTGTTAACCAGATAGTTAGCACTAGCTAACAATATTTACTTATTTTCAGTTTTTATGTCTACTCATAGTTGATCCAAACGATAAATATTGACAATATAAAAACAGACGTCACCCAGGGCTAGGCTAAATGCGTAGCATTAAAACAAAAACTGCTAAAGTTGCAGCAGCAGCAAAATATGAACGTGCATGGGTTATTTTATTTAATGTTAATCTCTTATTTTAATGTTCTGACCAAATGTTTTTTGACCAGAAACATTTCAGTGGGCTTAAATAGATCACCCTTTACAGCAGATTTAGTTCACAAACAACTGACCGTTTGACCTAAATATGATTTTCATTTACAATAATCCTAAAATTCGACATTAGTAACGTACTTTTTTTTGCAGCATCAGTCACTCTCCTGGTTCAGTTCACTGGAGACTCGCTCTAAACGACTCATTTGAATCAGTGAGTTGTCGACTCGAGAACAGCTGCAATAGGATCATTTCCAGTTTGTAAATGAATCGTTTGGTGCGATTTGCGAACCGATTTAAAAGGTTAATTGAAAAGAATCAGTTTGTTCATGAATCAGACACCGCTTCTGCATCTCGGAGCACGTGATTTATTATAAGCAGTAATGATATGTTTTATGAAATGTAGTGAAGTAAAAAGTACGATCTTATGCTTTGGAATGTAGTGAAGTAAAAGTAAAAGTTGCTAAAAAAAAATAACTCCAGTAAAGTATAGATACTTGAAAAATGTACTTAAGTATTTATTATTAATGTGTTAAATTAAAATAATCAAAGCACAGCCTCTTTTGTGTTCTGTGATTGATTGCTTCAGACTCATTCAGCAAACCTCATCTCACTGTTAAATACAGACTGAATGGAGGCTCAAAACTTCCAACCGCTGCACGCAAACTACATCTAACCCTTGCGCTAATATAAAGACCATTAGTGGAATAATAATGAACTTGCTCTGATTTCAATATATTTGCATAGTTGTACAAATTAATGCCCTGTGAGTGTTTTATAATGGATGCTCACTGATAGAGGAGGATTTTGTGAGGCTTGGTGTTTATGAGCATCAGACGCGCTCTGACGGAGGAACTGATGCCATCTTTGTCAAACTGCCTTCAGATTCAGTTCAGTTTCAATGGATTCATAATGTATTTGATGTAATTTCTATTTGTATTTTTTTAATGGATACAAACAGTAGATATTCAGTCAGTCGAGTTTAAAGGGAAATGTTTAGTGAGTTTTTGGCATCTCCCTGTTGTCCTGTTTGGTAACAGCATGTTCACTTATTTAAGAAAAAGTACTCTGAAGTTGTAAAGAATGTCTGAAGTAAAGAATTCAGGAGCTTTAAATCTGTAAATGTATATATTATTTTAAAAGGTTAAAATTGAACAGAGAGTTTTCTTTTAAGTTGTGAAGTATTGCTTTAATTTAAAGTTTGTTTGAATTTTGAGGGTTTTTTAACAACATGCAATAGAAGAGGAATGAAAAAAAAGTTAAAAATAAACACTTTTCTCTTTACTGCAGAAGTTCAGTATAAGAGCAAATGTCAGGCAAAGGGGGGCCTTTTGAAAAATTCACCGGAGAAGGTGAAGAACCCCTGATCTTGACTGTTTTCCTAGAAGTGTCCATTAAACAGTGTATGTTAATGATCACCTCAGTGTCTTGAGTTGACAGTTTGGATCCTGTAGTAAATCATTGAGCTCCTTCATTCCTGATTGTCCAGGATCATTTCCTGTCAGATCCAGCTCTATCAGGTGTGAAGGGTTTGATCTCAGAGCTGAAGACAGAGCTTTATAACCTTCTTCAGTGATACTGCAGTTTGAAAGCCTAGAACCAGAATGAAAATGTCACATTCAGATGATTAATCAGTTATTCTAGAAATGACCTAAACAATGGAAATCCCTAAACAGAAATATATTTGATTCTGTATACAAATGAACTAAAACATAGCTGTAAAGCAAAATCTGGCAGCTGAATATCGATTCAAACAAAAAAGAGAACTTTAAATTGTTAGACATCAATTCACTTTAGTATCTTCAGCTTATAATCACTTTCCAGCTTTAACCTTCTGATGCTCCTCATTTGTGAGGTACATTTGTGGTCTTCATGGTCAAAAGTGACAGAATTTTGGAAGTAACTTTTTTATTTTCAGTAAAATCAATGTAATGTATTTTTGTTCTATATAGTACTGTAAATAAAATCATTAAAAATGAATTAAAACAATTATTTGCCACTAATTGTAATAATTTAGTTAGATATTGTTTGCACAAGGAGTCTGACAACAGCCAGTGCTCCACACAGAGAAATGATCTCATCATCATCATCATCATCATCATCAGTCCGTCTGGAATGATATGAACAAACAGAACAAACTGAGACTAAATCCAGAAGAACTGCGGCAATGTCTCAAAGATGCTTCTCAAAGATGGGTTTGATCTGATTTCAACTTCTTTTTCAAGTCTCCTGATTCAGTTTGACTATATTTTTATAGCTACAGCAGTTCATTTGTGTGATGTATAACTGTGTGTGTGTTTATAGTGGTTGAGTCTGATCTGCACTCATGATGTTTTAGAGTTAACCGCTTCCTTGCTGTGTGTTCACTGGTATTCACCAAGTTATGGGGCCCAAATATCCCCACAAAGATATCAATATCAGTGAATTATGACCTTGACTAGGGCTGCACAATAAATTGCATGTGACTGTCATGTGCATCTCATCAGTAAAGCTGGTTCATTGATTAGCAGTAAATCTCCATAAAATGCAATTATGAACGCTATAATGCGTAGCTTGTCAGCGACCTACGGCTCTGTGTATTAAATGTCTCTCCGTCTGAATGCATGTGATGGAAATTTACTACTAGTCAATGAACCGGCTTTACTGACGAGATGTGAATGACAATCACATGCGATTTATCGTGCAACTCTAACCTTGATGAGACTTTTTTTGGAAAGAAGTTTAAAATCCTACAAACCAAAGTTTTTGAAATTCTAAAGCTGCAGAAAGTCTTGTGTGAGGGGGACGTTTAGGGCAGGGGTAGGCAAGTTTGGTCCTAGAGAGCCACTGTCCTACAGACTTTAGCTCCAACCCTGAACAAAACCTGCCTGTACCTCTCTAGTGATCCTGAAGACAAGAAGATAGAAGATACTGTTTGTACAGTATAAAAACCATTACATCTATGGACTATCCTCATAATGATAGCCAGTGTGCATGTGTGTGTGTGTGTATGTATGTTAGTGTATTTTGCACTCTTTTAGCGTTCACGTCTTCACTGCTGTGGATGTTTTTTCTACATTGTGGCTGATTTGTATTTTTTTCTATATTTTTGTATTTTTTCCCCATGTACAATTTATTTTCGATGGTGGCCATTTTTGATGCAAGGACCACAAGTGTGACTAATTTTTGTATATATATATATATATATATATATATTTTTTTTTTTTTTTTTTTTACAACCACTTAACCTTTCAAATGTTGTCTAAAATGATTCAAAAACAAGGCAGTAAATAACAAGTGTAGTCTTAGTTCTGGCAGGTCACATCATTCAAGCTTTCATCAGCTGATTATCATCTGATTCACGGCTAACTTTAGGAATACACTACTACTTCCTTAGGTCCATTCAGTATTATTCAGCTTATCATATCATATCATATCATATCATATCATATTATTTGTTCAGGAGCTAACTACCCTCCTCCATCCCCAGCTCCTCCTGTCATCCGCAGTCAGGACTTGGCCTTCTGATATTCCTCATTGAGTCAGACTTTATCCTGAATTTAGTTGTTACATTAAATTGTCATTATGTTTGATGATAGAGGCCCTGACACAAATAGTTTTATCTGTCCAACATAAAGCAGGTAACTCCATTCCAGTTATTTGCGTGTAAATGTAATAAAAATGTATCACTAAGTCAAATAAACAACATGATAAAGAGTATTTCACAGTGAACAATTATAATTAGGAAAATAATTTGCAGAAAACATTTAAAACTTAAAAGAAAAAAAAATTGAAATTACTGAATGAGAACTGAACTGAGCTTTTGATGATATTACTACTTACTCCACAGCTGCTTTATAAATTAATTAAAGTCACTCACATCAATGGACTTATACATATTTACTGAGAAACGAGGGTTAATTAAATGATTAATGGTTGTTCAGGTTTAAGCAATTGAATATATTGGGATTTCATATTTTTACTCTTCTAAACTCATTCCTTCCTCACTTTCTCTATTTCTGCTATCTGTGTGAATGCGTGTTTATGTGTTAGACTACTTTATATGACTTAGATTAGTCAAATAAAGCCTCATTTACATTGAAAAGAGAAGTATCTTGGGTTTTGTGCTTACAAGTTAATGTCTTAAACTGCTGACCTTTTTACTTTGCTAATACATTTTGGATTCACTATATTTTGGATATTAATATCCATTGCAGTTGATGTTATATGACTTGTTCAATGAATTGCTGGGCGACTCAGTGACCAGCCATAGAGCAGCGATTCTGTTCAAATTCCCTATGAAATCATAATTAATTCCATTTAAATAATTCCATAATTCCACTGTATTGTATGCACAATATACAGACTTGTTCATTATCTAAGTCTGGTTTTGTTGAGCCCAATTTTGGTCTAATGTCACACAACCTTTTTATTATTGTCTTTTTTGGCCTTTTTTTCTAACAGGACAGTGGAGACTGACAGGACAGTGTTGGGTGAAGAGGGGGGAGCAGGGCTCGGCAAAGGTCCTTGTGTCTGGATTCGAAACCCAGGTCGGCTGAAAGTGCAGTTGTGTTATATGTCAGTGCTCTATCCCCTAGGCTATAGGCACTGACAATGTCACACAACTTACCTCAGTATCTCCAAATGACACTTCATATTTTCCAGTCCAGTGCAGAGCAACTTCACTCCTGAATCCTGCAGATTATTATTGTTCATGTTCAGCTCTTTCAGACTGGTATCTGATCCAAGAACTGGAGCCAGAGCTGAACAGCTTTTGTAGGTTAAGCCACAATCACATAGCCTACAAACGAAATAAGATTGCAAAATATTGTTTTATGATTGAATACATTTGCTAAATACAAATAATACATATAATAATACATATGGTTTAAAAGGAAAAGCATTACAGAGTGAATTCTGATTAAACACCTTGACCATTGCGTTCATGTGTTCAACATTGGCTACAATGCACAATGCTGTAGAACATGTTGTAAAAACACAATGCTCTTTACAGAGTGCTCACAAAACATATTCACAGTAATGTTTGAAAGCAGCTGCCTATCAGCGAGTACCATATGGTACACTACAAAAAATTAATCATCTGAGTCTAATATAATCCAGCGGGCTGTACTAAGAGATGCTGTGGGCTGCTAGTTGCCCATCCATGACGTAGATGCTCTACAAACCAAATAAACAACATGGTAAAGAGTATTTCATAATGAGCAATAACTAGGGCATTTTTTGTAGAGGGCAAGGAAAAACAATTAAAACTTTTAAAATACTAAAAAAAACTGGCTTGTTCATTATCTAAGTCTGGTTTTCAGGCTTATGTTTTTGTTGATCTCAGTTTTGGTCTAATGTCACACAACTTACCTCAGTATCTCCAAATGACACTTTATATTTACCAGTCCAGTGCAGAGCAACTTCACTCCTAAATCCTGCAGATTATTTTTGCACATGTTCAGCTCTTTCAGACTGGTATCTGATCCAAGAACTGGAGCCAGAGCTGAACAGCTTTTGTCTGTTAAGCCACAATCATTTAGCCTAAATAAGATTACAGAATAATTAGATTGAATGCATTTGCTAAATACAAATAATAAATTATTTTCCATCTATAACTTTAATTACAATGAATTATACATTTGAAAGCAATGGTTTCAAGGAAAAGCATTACTGAGTGAATTCTGATTAAACACCTAAACCATTGCGATCATGTGCTCAAAATTGGCTACAATGCACAATGCTGTAAAACATCTTGTAAAAACAGAGTACTCACAAAAAATATTCACAGTAATTTTTAAAAGCAGCAGTGAGTACCACATTGACCCAGTGTTTAGTACTACTGGTACTGTAAATCTGCAACTTACAGAGCTCTTTTGGAGATTTTGATGACTGATGATAATCTAATGAGACACTCGTCTGATTTCTTGAATTTCTGGAGCTCAAACTCCTCCAGCTCCTCCTCTGATGTCAACAACACAAAGGCCAAAGCAGACCACTGGGCAGGTGAAAGATCAGCAGATGAGAGACTTCCTTTGCTAAGGTGGGTCTGAATGTCTTTCACCAGAGTTTGGTCATTCAGTTCATTCAGACAGTAGAACAGATTGATTGATCTCTCTGGAGACAGATTAGCTTCAAATTTCTGCTTTATGTACTGGACTATTTGCTTTTTGCTCTGGTCATTTCCATTTTGCTGCGTCAACAGACCCTGTAAGAGTCGCTGATTGGACTGGAGTGACAAACCAAGGAGGAAGCGAAGGAAAAGATCCAGGTGTCCATTATCACTCTCTAGTGCCTTGTCCACTGCAGTCTTGAGCAAATCAATCATGGTTTCATTTTTGTTTTTCTGCTGTCTTCTGTGTGAGTCTTGATCAAACACATATCTCTTGTTGATGTCTAGAAACAGATGTGCATAAAGGGCTGCAATAAACTCTTGAATGCTCAAGTGAACAAAACAGTACATGGTACCAAGAACGATCCCTGTTTCCTCCTTAAAGATCTGGGTACACATGCCTGAATACACTGATGCCTTATAGACGTCAATACCACAGGCTTCCAGATCTGTGTCATAGAAGATCATATTGTTTTTTTCCAGCTGATCAAATGCCAGTTTCCCCAGTGAAAAGATGGCATCTTTATCCCAGGAAACATCTGGTGCATATTCTCCATCATACTTTCGTCTGCTCTGCTGGATCTGAAATCTGAGAAAGTGTGTGTACATTTGTGTCAGAGTCTTGGGAGTGTCTTCAGTATTTGATTTCTGCAGTGTTTTGCAGGCGTCATCAGCCTGATTATTTCTTTTCTCCTCTAAAATGTTCTGGAGAACAGTGGCTGAAATCCAGCAGAAGACTGGGATGTGGCACATGATAAAGAGAGTCTTTGATTGTTTAACATGATCAATGATTTCTTTGGCTAGATTCTCATCCGTGATTCTTTTTCTGAAGTACTCCTCCTTTTGTGCATCATTGAATCCTCGTATCTCTGTCAGCCGGTCGATACAGTCAGGAGGAATCTTACTGGCAGCTGCTGGTCTGGTGGTGATCCAGATGAGAGCAGAAGGAAGCAGATTTCCCTTGATGAGGTTTGTCAGGAGAACATCCAGAGAGGCTGGTGATGAAACATCATGCAACGTCTCAGTTTCCTTAAAGTTTAAAGGGAGGCGAAATTCATCCAGTCCATCAAGAATAAACAGGAGTTTTTGGTTCCTTCTTGTAAGGTTTAGTCCATTTGTCTCTGGGAAAAACTGAGTTATAATGTCCATCAAACTTATGTGTTCCTTGTCCTTTAAGTTCATCTCTCTGAATGGAAGAGGAAATATGAAGCTGATATCTTGATTTTCCTTTCCTTCGGCCCAATCCAGAACAAACTTTTGAACAGAGACTGATTTTCCGATGCCAGCAACTCCTTTTGTCAGTACAGTTCTGATCTGCTTGTCTTGTTTAGGTGCTTCAAACAAATTTTTACATTCAACCTGTATCTCTTGTGGTTCATGACGTCTGGAAGCAACTTCAATCTGTCTTACCTCATGTTCAGTATTGACCTGTTCACTACAACCCTGAGTGATATAGAGATCTGTGTAGATGTTATTCAGAAGTTTAGAGTCACCTTGCTTTGCAATTCCTTCAAACACACTTTGATACTTCTTCTTTAGGCTACATTTTAGCTGATGAATGAAGAACAGCTGATCTAAACAGAAACAAAAATACAGATTTTTTTTTCATCTTATTTTCTCTCCTACATTTATAATTGACAATATGACATATTGTCATGAGTCTCTTACCTTCTAGAGTATCAGCAGCTGCATCTTGCTTCATCTCTCTCAGGAAGTAGAGTGTGAGATCAAGAGCTGCTTCTTTGATACTGCATTTATTCTCATTATAGTCCTTTACAAAGTGTTGCAAGTCCTCATTTTGTAATATTTTTTTAAACTTTTCCAGCTCATTATTCAGAAATTTGATTATCTTGCTTTCAAGATCCTACAAAGCAAGACAAAAAAAATGTCAGAAAAAGATTTTATCCATATTTGGTCAAAATTATTTATTAGTAATTAACAATAACCATAACAATTTGTAAATATTAATAAAAATAGGTATTCCTTTTTATTTTATGGGTTCTTAAAAAGAAAAAAATAGAAATTAAAGTTCTTTCACACTCTTATTCAATAACATATTTGTTTATTATAATTATAAGGTATTCTTGAAAATGTGTTTTATTACCTGGAAGATCTGAAGGAGACTGTCTGTAAAATTCTTGTGTTTCCTGTGAGACTGTAAATCTGGATCTAATGTTTTATACTGAAGCCTGAGAGTAAATAAAATAAATCAAAATACTGCATTTTTAGGACAAATGTGACCAACATATCTTGTAAACATTTTTATCAAAGAGAAAAACCATACTGTGATAAATTTATGTTTTTGATAATTTTGATAGTTTTATGATAATTATTTATTGATACACTTTCTAACACAGTCTATGTTTAAAGAAAATAAGACACATGAAATACCGTTTGGTTTGTGATGGTTCTTCGCTGAAGTTCGGCGGGTTATCCTTTGACCAGTCACTCTTCATAGACACAGAGCTGGACACATGTGAGTCTGATCTTACACTAATGACACAGAGAACAAAAAGAACAAAACAATTTACTACAGGAGCTACTTCAGTCTCATTTTTTGAGGATGGTAATTAAGCACAATATGGACATGCATTTATATATCTATAAATATGCATTCAAAGACAGACATTTTTGGCTGCATAATCTATTTTGCATGGTTAATTTATACCTCTTTGTGGCTGCTTGTGTTAAACTGGGTACACACCACAAGATATTCGAGCTGACAGAAGATGGAAGCAGAACACAGTCATGGTGCAGCACTAAACATAATGTATAAACATTTTACATGATAAAAAATTATACACTAGAGGAGCAGTATACAAATACATGTTTTTATATAAAATGTTAAAGCATTTACAAATTTTTTGTTTAGTTTTAATTGCCTTTTCTTTCATAGAAAATCATATAGTATTAATATAATGCTCCATTTCCTTTCTAAAAGAAAAAAAGGCTTTTTGCAGAAGAACTGTGAATATGAAATTTTGCATGTAAAAAAATAAGTGCTATCATGTAGATGTGACTGTGCTTTTCTTTGCTGTTCTGCAGAGAATAAATAATACAATACATATTTCCATAACAAAACAAAATGATTATCAATATTTTGTACAATAAAATCACAGACATTTTACCAAATAGTTTTACATTAGGGCAATGACTAAATAAATGTACTGTTTCAGGGCAACTGACAAAAAAGAAGCAACTAAAATCAATATCAGTGTTACCAAATAATATTTTGCTGAGTAAATCATGTGTAGAATTTTGAGGTCCTTCTCATTTTGAAGATCTTATAAGATTTTACAAATATTAGTGTTTACCCAGCATTAAATTCATAAATCATCATCATCAGTCAGGAACCTAGGTGTGTTATTTGATAGCAATCTTTCCTTCGAAAACCACATTTCTAGCATTTGCAAAACAGCATTTTTCCATCTTAAAAACATAGCGAAATTATGACCTATGCTCTCAAATTCAAATGCAGAAATATTAATTCATGCCTTCATGACCTCCAGGATAGATTATTGTAACGCTTTATTGGGTGGTTGTTCTGCTTAATAAACAAACTCCAGCTGGTCCAAAATGCAGCAGCTACAGTTCTTACTAGAACCAAAAAGTATGAGTATATTAGTCCAGTTCTGTCAACACTGCACTGGCTTCCTATTAAACATCGTATTGATTTTAAAATTTTGCTAATTACTTATAAAGCCCACAATGGTTTAGCTCCTCAGTACTTGAGGGAGCTCTTATCATATTATAGTCCCTCACGCTCGCTGCGTTCTCAAAACTCTGGCAATCTGATAATACCTAGAATATCAAAATCAACTGCGGGTGGTAGATCATTTTCTTACTTGGCACCGAAACTATGGAACAATCTACCTATTTCTGTTCGGGAGGCAGACACACTCAGTCAGTTTAAATCTAGACCAAAGACCCATCTCTTTAACCTGGCCTGCACATAACACATTTAAATATTTCTAATATTCAAATCCGTTAAAGGATTGTTAGGCTGCATTAATTAGGTCAACCAGAACCGGGAACACTTCCCATAACACCTGATGCACTCGCTGCACCATAAGAAAAATGGAATCTATGCTAATATTGTCTCCTGCTTATTCCGAGGTCAGATCCAGTATGAATCCTGAACAGTTGGCCACTGCAGTTCCCTGATCCAGTTTGTATCCAGATGGTGGGTCAGTACATATAGACCCCCTCTACTGTCAGGCATTCACCACAGCCACCTCCCACCAGATCCCAATCACCTGAGTTCTGATCATCTGCACCTGGTTCCAATCTGCTCATCCCCTTTATAAGACGCTCCTTCTCAGTATTCCCTTGTCAGAGCTACCGTTCGCACCCCTGACGTTTGCTCCCGACCTCTCTATGTTCTTCATTGTTGGATATGTTGGACTCTGGTGGCTTTCCCTCACTTTTGGACTCATCTCAACATTTCACACAAAGGACTGTCAGATAAGCTATACCTGCCATCTTATCATCTGTTTACCTACACATTCAAGATCAGTAACAATAAACCAACCTCTCTGTTGTTACTCCATCTCCTGTGTCCGTGCAGTGTGTGATAGAAGATCCGACCGCTTACTTATAATGAACCCGGAAGAAGCCGCATCACCCAGCCCGGTCACGGAATTGGTGAATGTCCTGACGGCGGCGTTAAGACCACCTCCGATGCCGCCATCTGCCTCAGGATGTCCCATGGCCATGCCTGCTTCCTTTGCAGGCGAGGCGGCTGGGTGTAGCGGGTTCCTCCTACAAGTCAAATTATTCATTCAGATGCAACCACACCAGTTCACGTCGGAGAATGCTAAGGTAGCTTTCCTCATTTCTTTACTCACCGGCAAGGCACTACAATGGGCGAAAGCCATATGGACAAATAATAACCCCAGCATTCACTCCTTTGATCAGTTCGTCAGCCATTTCTCCGAGGTGTTTAATACTGCTATCGGCCCACTAACCATTTCTGATCAGTTGTTCCGTTTACAGCAAGGTTCTTCCTCGATCCATGATTACACTCTCCATTTTCTCACGCTGGTGGCGGCTAGTGGCTGGGATGAGGTAGCGCTTCTGGGCGCATACCGACACGGTCTTAACTCCAACATCAAAGCCGCCATGGCGTTCTATGATGATTCCATCGGCCTGGAGGCGTTTCTACAGCAAATCACCCGCATTACCCAGCGACTGGCCGCCTGCCAGCCTCAAAACCCCGCTCCTCAGTCGACCTCGGTGGCAGCTAGGCCTCCAGTACCAGAACCAATGCAAGTGGAATCCCACCGCCTCTCACCAATGGAACGAACTCGATGCTTAACATCCAGACTCTGTTTATATTGTGGGAACCCTGGTCATGTCATCCGCAACTGTCCCGTTCGTCCCCCACGCCCCGTGGTGAGTACCATTCATTCTGAAATTAACACGACTTCACTGACTCTACTACCAGTAACACTTCATACTGCTGAACTCTCACTATCTGTCTCTGCTTTGGTTGACTCAGGCTCATCTGGAAACTTCATCTCCTCGGACTGTTTAAGACAACTACAGCTCAGAAGTCTACGCCATTCTACTATATACTCTGTCACAACCATTCAGGGAAAACCACTGGGGTGTGGGAAAATCCGTCATCGATCTCCATCCATCACCCTTCAAGTTGGTCTCTTTCATAAGGAGGATATCCAATTTCTGGTACTGGAGGGCTCCACAGTCAACATCATCCTAGGACGCCCCTGGCTACAATTACATCACCCGGAACTCCGCTGGGATCCCTGTGACGTTCAGCCGTTGGAGTGAGCACTGCCAGCAACATTGTTTATCCAACTTGCCTCTTCCCTGTTGTGTCTCGATCTCCCTCGCCTCCACCCAGGTTGAGAGCCCAGAACCCACGATCCCTGTAGAAATCCCAGTGGAGTACATGGCATTCCAGGATGTCTTCAGTAAGCAAGCTGCCACCCAACTACCACCCCATCGGCCATGGGACTGCACCATCAATCTGCTGCCCGATGCTCAACTTCCTAAGGGACGTGTGTATCCCTTGTCCATCCCGGAGCACCAGGCGATGGAAGAGTATATTGCTGAGGCTTTAAAGCAGGGTTACATTCATCCATCTACCTCGCTGGCCGCTTCCAGCTTCTTCTTCGTGGGCAAGAAGGATGGAGGTCTTCGGCCCTGCATCGACTACCAACAGCTGAACTCACAGATCATCCAGCAACTCTACCCGCTCCCCTTGGTCCCTGCCACCCTCGAAGAGCTTCGTGGATCCCAGGTCTTCACGAAGCTGGACCTGCGGAGTGTTTACCACCTCGTTCGTATTCATGAGGGAGACGAATGGAAGACTGCATTCATTACACCTGCTGGTCACTATGAATACCTCTTCATGCCTTATGGGTTATCCATCAGTCCATCCGTCTTCCAAACGTTTATGAACGAGGTGTTCCGGGAGTTTCTACACAAGTTTGTCGTGGTCTACATAGATGATATCCTGATCTACTCCCGGAACCAGGCCGAACATCGCCAGCACGTCCAGCAGGTCCTCCACAAACTCTGCCGTCATCATCTGTTCAAACTAGAAAAGTGTGAATTTCATCAATCATCTGTACAGTTTCTTGGATATAACATCAATGCCGAGGGTGTGCAGATAGATCAAGGGAAGGTCGATGCAGTGATGAATTGGCCACAACCCACCAGCATCAAGGAAATCCAGCGCTTCTTAGGTTTTGCAAACTTCTACCATCGTTTCATCAAGGACTACAGCACTACCCATCCCTCAGAGGCCCTGGTCCCACCTGGGAGTGGATTTTGTCACGGACTTCCCCAATTCTGAAGGTAACACTTGCATTCTGGTCCCTGTGGATCGATTTTCAAAATCGTCACTTCGGTCTCCCAGAGGAGATCGTCTCGGACCGGGGTCCTCAATTCATCTCTCATGTATAGAAGGCGTTCTTCAAACTGCTGGGCATTTCTGTTTCTCTCTCTTCAGGATATCACCCACAGACTAATGGCCAGACTGAGAGGAAGATCCAGGAGCTTGGACGTTACCTCCGGTCCTACTGCGCAGAAGATCAGCATAGCTGGAGCACGTTCCTCCCGTGGGCCGAGTACGCACAAAATTTCCTACACCAGGAAACCACCGGACTGACACCTTTCCAGTGCGTACTCGGTTTTCAGCCCCCGCTGTTTCCCTGGATGGAGGAACCCTTGAATGTTGCAGCTGTAGACCACTGGTTTCGAGAGAGCGAGAGAGTGTGGGACTCAGCTCATCACCACCTCCAGCGGCAGTCCGTTGTCACAAGACCTTCGCCGACGCTTGACGTAGGACGACGCCCATATACCACCCAGGGGATAGGGTATGGCTCTCCACCAAGGACATACGCCTATGACTGCCCTGCAGGAAGCTGATTCCTCGCAACATTGGTCCCTTCAAGATCCTGAGGCAGATCAATGATGTCACCTACCAGCTTCAGCTCCCACCCAGGTACCGTATTCACCCTACGTTCCATGTCTCCCTCCTAAAACCCTTCTTTCCCTCTGCCACAGATACCACCAGAGCTGAAGCTGGACCCCCTCCTCCGGAAGTCCTGGATCAACCCGAATTCTACATCGTTCATGAGATCCTGGACTCCAGGCGTCGAGGGGGCCACCTGGAATATCTTGTTGACTGGGAGGGGTACGGGCCGGAGGAACGATCCTGGGTGCCACGTGAGGATGTCTTAGATCCTACACTTCTGCTGGAATTTCACCACAGCCACCCAGATCGTCTGGCCCCTCGCGGTCGCCCTCGGCGCCGCAATAGGGCGTCGGGAGCCGCCCTTGGAGGAGGGGGTAATGTCAGGCATTCACTACAGCCACCTCCCCCAGAAGCACCTCCCACCAGATCCCAATCACCTGAGTTCTGATCATCTGCACCTGGTTCCAATCTGCTCCTCCCCTTTATAAGATGCTCCTTCTCAGTATTCCTTTGTCGGATCTACCGTTCGCACCCCTGACGTTTGCTCCCGACTTCTCTATGTTCTTCATTGTTGGATCTGTTGGACTCTGGTGGCTTTCCCTCACTTTTGGACTCATCTCACCATTTCACACAAAGGACTGTCAGATAAGCTATACCTGCCATCTTATCATCTGTTTACCTACAAATTCAAAATCTGTAACAATAAGCCAACCTCTCTGTTGTTACTCCATCTCCTGTGTCTGTGCAGTGTGTGACATCTACAGGTCTGTATGGGAGTATAAACTACTTGTTTATTGGTCAGAGGAGAACTGACCCCCGACTGAGCCTGGTTTCTCCCAAGGTTTTTTTTTCTCCATCTGTGTCAAAGATGGAGTTTTGGTTCCTTGCCACTGTCACCTATGGCTTGCTCAGTTGGGGACAACTAAATTGGGGACAATTTACGGGTTCTTTTTGAATTATTGATATATTTGATATATATGATATATATGCTTGATATATATGCTTTGAGTTTGGGCTCCGTCAAGTCAATTTAATATTGTCTAATTTACAAACGAAAATCTAATTTTTACACCATCATTTACGTTTCTTATAACGTGTGAATATATCCCTTGTAGTGTTTTAAAACTAAAACAACCAGAGTACCTTGTTAACACTAGTTTTGTTTTGAATTCCCGATCCCGCTAGCTTATAGCCCATTAGCATCACCAGCGTGGTTGCCGCTACTCTTGCTTGCGTTGTTTATACACACACACACACAACCATTGTTTACTAACTGTTACTTGCTTTAATGGCAAATTTGTGTCTACCTTTGAATACAGGTGATGACACGTTCGAGCTGCACTCGGTGCAGGTGGAGCTGGAGGCCATGGAGAAGCAGATCCGCCAGCTTCTGGAGAGGCAGGCCGAGCTGAGGGCAGCTCTGGAATCCTCTCGGGTAAGTATACAGCGCGATACTAACACTCCTACTACTTCCACTCCTTGTGCTTCTCTGTGCAGGCCCTCTGCACCCAGGACGCGCTCTTCCCAGATGTCCTTCACTCCGGCGCCGGGACACCACGGACCCTGGGTGCAGCAGCAGCGGAAGACGCGAGCCAGGCCACGGACGATGACCTCTCCCCCTCCGCCACCCCCGGTCTTCGAGATCTCCACCCGGAACCGCTTCGCTCCCCTCCGCGAGACGGAACGCGACGCTGTGATCGTCGGAGATTCCATCGTCAGGTACGTTCGTGCTACTTTAGCTAAAGGTAATGTGCAAACTCATTGTTTACCTGGTGCTCGTGTTCTCGATGTTTCTGCGCAGATACCCGCAATCCTGAAGGACGAGAGCGTCGGCGCGATCGTCCTGCACGCGGGGGTGAACGACATCAGGCTGCGGCAGACGGAGGTCTTGAAGCGGGACTTCGGCAGCCTGATCGAGACGGTTCGCAGCACGGCGCCCGAGACGAGGATCATCGTGTCAGGACCGCTTCCCACGTATCGACGTGGGCACGAAAGGTTCAGTAGACTTTTTGCTCTAAATGAATGGTTATTGACATGGTGTAAAGAACAGAAAGAACTTTTTGTTAATAATTGGAATCTTTTCTGGGAGCGTCCTAGGCTTTTCCGTGCTGATGGCCTGCACCCCAGCAGAGTCGGCGCAGAACTGCTGTCGGACAACATCTCCAGGACGCTGCGCTCCATTTGACTAGTAAGCCGATTCCCAAATAACTGCTATGATGGTTTTTGCTCTGAACACTTAAATGATAGCACTAGTGCTGTCCAATCTATAAATACTGTGTCTGTTCCTCGAATAGTGAGGTCAAAACATACAGTTAATGCAGGATCTAGAAAAAATCTGATCGTGATTAACCCGGAAAAATGCAAAATAAACGAACAAAAACCATTTTTAAAGTTTGGGCTTCTAAACATTAGATCACTCGCACCCAAAGCAGTTATTGTAAATGAAATGATCACAGATAATAGTTTTGATGTACTCTGCTTGACTGAAACCTGGCTAAAACCAAATGATTATATTGGTCTAAATGAGTCTACTCCACCAAGCTACTGTTATAAGCATGAGCCCCGTCAGATTGGTCGTGGCGGTGGTGTCGCAACAATATATAGTGATATTCTCAATGTAACTCAGAAAAAAGGATACAAGTTTAATTTCTTTGAAATACTTTTGCTTAAAGTTACTCTGTCAGATTTGCAAAAGAAATCTGTCTTATCTCTTATTTTAGCTACTGTGTATAGACCACCAGGGCCGTATACAGACTTTCTAAAAGAATTTTCAGATTTCCTTTCCGACCTGCTGGTTAATTTTGATAAAGCACTAATTGTCGGAGACTTTAACATTCACGTCGATAATACAAATGATGCCTTAGGGCTTGCGTTTACTGACCTATTAAATTCTTTTGGAGTCAAGCAAAATGTCACCGGGCCCACTCATCCTTTCAATCATACGCTAGATATAATTATATCGCATGGAATTGATCTTACTGACATAGATATCGTACCTCAAAGCGATGATGTTACTGACCATTTCCTTGTATCATGCACGCTGCGTATGACTGATATTAACTATATCGCTCCGTGCTATCGTTTGGGCAGAACCATTGTTCCAGCCACCAAACATTTATTTACAAGTAACCTGCCCGATTTATCTCAACTGCTCTGTGCACCCAGTAATACACAGGATCTAGACAAATTAACTAGCAACATGGACACTATCTTCTCTAATACGTTAGAAGCTGTTGCCCCCATCAAATTGAAAAAAGTTAGAGAAAAATGTACTGCGCCATGGTACAACAGTACTACCCATTCTCTCAAGAAAGAAACTCGTAATCTTGAGCGCAAATGGAGAAAAACTAATTTGGAAGTTTTTAGAATTGCGTGGAAAAACAGCATGTCCAGCTATAGACAGGCTCTAAAAGCTGCCAGGGTCGAGCACATACGCAAACTCATAGAAAATAACCAAAACAATCCAAGGTTTTTATTTAGCACAGTGGCCAGATTAACAAATAATCAGATGCCGCCCGACCGAAATATTCCTTTACAGTTTAATAGTAATGAATTTTTTCACTGATAAAATAGATAACATCAGAAATACAATAACCAGCGTAGATTCTACAGCGTCTAATACGTCAATTTCCTTTGTCACACCCAAAGAAAACCTGCAGTGCTTTACCACTATAGGACAGGAAGAGCTAAATAAATTTATCAGTACGTCTAAACCAACAACATGCCTATTAGATCCTGTACCCACTAAATTACTGAAAGAGTTGTTACCTGTAGCAGAAGAACCGCTCCTCAATATTATTAACTCATCGTTATCTTTAGGTCATTTTCCAAAAATCATTCAAGTTAGCGGTTATTAAGCCTCTTTTTAAGAAACCACAACTAGACCCTAATGAACTAGGAAATTACAGACCCATTTCTAATCTTCCGTTTATGTCTAAAATTTTAGAAAAAGTTGTATCTGCTCAATTATGCTGCTTTTTGCAAAAAAATGATATCTATGAAGAATTTCAATCAGGTTTCAGGCCCCATCATAGCACAGAAACTGCACTTGTAAAAATCACTAATGACTTGCTTCTTGCATCAGACCAAGGCTGCATCTCATTGCTAGTTTTACTTGACCTTAGTGCTGCGTTTGACACTATAGACCATGACATACTAATAGATCGACTACAAAACTATGCAGGTATTCAAGGGCAGGCTTTAAGATGGTTTAGATCCTACCTGTCTGATCGCTACCACTTTGTTTACTTAAACGGGGAGTCTTCTCAATTATCATCAGTAAAGTATGGAGTGCCACAAGGATCTGTCCTAGGTCCTCTGCTTTTCTCAATATACATGTTGCCCCTTGGCAATATTATTAGGAATTATGGAATTAGTTTCCATTGTTATGCTGATGATACTCAACTATATATCTCAACAAGACCAGATGAAACTTCTAAATTATCAAAGTTAACAGAGTGTGTTAAAAATGTAAAAGACTGGATGACCAATAATTTTCTCCTATTAAATTCAGATAAGACAGAGATATTACTTATCGGACCAAAAATTAATACACAAAATCTCTTGGATTACAATTTGCAACTAGATGGATGTACTTCTGCTTCCTCTACAGTCAAAAGTCTGGGTGTTATATTAGACAGCAACTTGTCTTTTGAAAATCATATTTCCCATGTTACAAAAACAGCATTCTTCCATCTTAGAAACATTGCCAAGCTGCGAAACATGTTACCTGTTTCTGATGCAGAAAAGTTAGTTCATGCATTTATGACCTCTAGGCTGGACTATTGTAATGCATTGCTAGGTGGTTGTCCTGCATCTTCAATAAACAAGCTGCAGTTAGTCCAAAATGCAGCTGCTAGAGTCCTTACCAGGTCAAGAAAATATGACCATATTACCCCAATTTTAAAGTCTCTGCACTGGCTTCCTATTAGGTTCCGTATCAACTATAAAATACTACTTCTTACCTATAAGGCCCTAAATGGTTCAGCTCCTGCGTACCTAACTAGTCTTCTACCTCGCTACAATCCATCACGCTCCCTAAGGTCGCAAAACTCAGGACTCTTGGTAGTACCTAGAATAGCAAAGTCCACTAAAGGAGGTAGAGCTTTTTCACATTTGGCTCCCAAACTCTGGAATAGCCTTCCTGATAATGTTCGGGGTTCAGACACACTCTCTCTGTTTAAATCTAGATTAAAGACACATCTTTTTAGCCAAGCATTCACATAACGCATCTCATAATCTTTTACTGCTGTTATATCTGATCAATTGCACATTATGAATCCTTAGCTTTGGTTGAACAAATCCTTTTGCTTGGTTTGAACAGCAGCTACGCTAATTATGTTCCTATTGTTCTCTGTTTCTGCCACGGGATTGACATCCCGTGGTAACTAGGAATAACACAAGCTGCAGTCTGGATCAGGAGCACCGAAGAAGAGATGATGATGCCAACCCCTTGGAGGACTTTAGATGATATCAGCCCTGAAACACCATACATCACTACCGAATTTTACTACAGTGATTTGATTGCAACATATAATCATTAATGTTAACATTATACAAATTGTACAAACTTTAATTATTGTACAAATTCTAATTTAACAAACGTTATTGTACAAACTTTAATTATTGTACAAACTTTAATTTAACAAACTTTAATTATTGTACAAACTTTTAATTTGCTGTTAAGCTGCTTTGAAACGATTTGTTTCGTGAAAAGCGCTATACAAATAAACTTGACTTGACTTGACTTGATATTACTTTCCCATTTGATACTGTAAAGTTGCTTTGAAACAATTTGTATTGTAAAAAGCACTATATAAATAAAGCTGACTTGAGTTGACTTGACATTACTGGAAAGAAACTCCAGAATGAGTGCAATAAAGAGAAGATATATTGTTTTATTTTATTAATTTCTATCAGAAGCATCTTAGTGGAGAAATAAGCCAACACAACAAATATATATATAAAATACCTTTTGATAGATATTTTCTTCTCACTGAAGTTTGGTCCATCTTCCTTTGACCAGTCACTCTTCACAGACACAGAGCTGGACACATGTGAGTCTGATCTTACACTAATGACACAGAGAGAATAGAAACTTTACTACAGGAGGTTCATCTGTGTTTTATATTGGCACACATTGTCTCTAGTCCTTCACAGAAACATTTGCAGAGTTTTAAAGATAGCAGTCATTCTTGTTTACAGACTCGCATTCGTTTAAGTATTTCTGATCCAATCAAAGAGAACATTTTCTTTTCTGACTAAAATGGAGAGAAATGTCAAAAACGTCAGCGCTACACAACTCTCTTACCTTTCAGATACAGTTATTTAGATGTGGCTTATTGTATTATATTTACACTTTATTTAGGTGTGTATAGCTCAGGTGTGTATAAAGCGTGCTGTACACAAGCTAACCTTTGGGTTGTACGGCTCAAGAACAGCATGATAAATAAATCTGAACCACTGATTCCAAACAAAGCGAGTTTGCTTTCGCATCCAAACACACAGCGTCTCCACAACATGACGACAACTCACTGAAGACTCGTCTTCTCTTTGCGTTTACCTTTGTACAGCATTACGCTAATATTTCACATTGTGATGCAGACATTTGTAAAAGTAATATTTAGACTTCAGTCAGTCATTTTAGTCATTTCTGGATCAGTGTTCTCTGTTAGACAGAATAAATCACTTTGCAGGAGACTATGACCTTTGCAAATTTAAAGATCTTACACAAACAGATACATTACACACTAAAGAAAAATGAAAACATTAAAAAGCATCATATGACCCCTTAAAATTAAGTGTGCAGTAATTTTTTTAATGTCTGAATATACACTTATGACCTAAAAACCAAAATCACTGATGTGGATTAATTTACTTAAGAATCTACAAACCCAGTGCTGAAGAGCGTCTGTAAATTGGGTTAAGATTGTAAATGATGATGATTTTCAGTTCTCAGATATTTACCACCAGATATTTGTTATATATATATATGTGTATATATATATATATGTGTATATATATATATATATATATATATATATATATATATATATATGTGTATATATATATATATATATATATATATATATATATATATATATATATATATATATATATTTTTTTTTTTTTTTTGGAAGTTATGAAGCTCTGAAGTTCTGTAAAGCGTTTGTAAATCTAGAGCTACATTTATTAAGGTTTAGAAAGCATCTGAACGTCCAGCAGCTGTGTTTAAAATGATTCTCTGAAAACAGACTCAGTCTTACCTCTGTTTCTGTGAGAGACTCATCTCAGACGGAGAGTCCTTTCCTCGCTCCTCTGACATACTGCAGATAAACTGATCAGCACTGGGTTGTGGAAACAAATATGTTGAGTTAGCAGCAACAGACACAAAAACACTATATAAATAAAGTGATTTACAAACAAATGCATGGCCATGTAGAATAACCAAATGGTCTTAATGAGAAATGGCTGCTTTAAAAATAATTTTGGTTTCGCATCAAAAACAACAACAGCATAAAACAGAGCAAAAACTTTCAGAAACACATTGTTTTCAATTCGAACCCCTTTTGGAAAACTTACTTGCAGTCTTGTCCACTAAGAAGAGAAGTATTTGAATCGCTCATGTTTCTGTCCTTTAGGCCTGTAGATTGTCAGCAATAATTCTCATATCTCTCAGACAGATCTGATTAAATATGCAAAAACTATGTCCGCGAGTGTTAAAACTAGTAGGGTCTGTGCTAAAGTTGTATCTATAAAATGTTTTCTAGGATATAGATCGAATCCAATAAGTAGCGCTTTCTCTTGCTATCTGCGTGTTTTCTTACTTTTTCGAGGAGCGGTTCGCTCAGTGTTGCCAGAATTCCAGCCCAACTATATCCCAGCAAAAAGGGGACTTCCCCCGGACGTTGCGAAGGTCCGTTTAGGTCCGCAGTGCGTCCGCTTTGTAACATTCGCTGGCGGACATTTCGTCACTCATCTGCCATTTCATAACAACACTTTAAAATCCAGTCTCTCATACGTGGGCTTTTATCATCAGATCTGAAACCTTGCAACTCAGACAATGTTCATTACATTAAAGACCAATTTAAACTAAAATATAAACCTGTATTGGATTTTAAAGGATATGGTTATTCCTTACAACAAAATCCCTTTTATTTAACTGTGATAATGGAATGCAAAATGCAAAATGCAAAAAAAAAAAGGTGTTGTTTTGCGGATTGCAACTGACCCTTTAAGACTTGCACTCTATTTATTTTCTAACTGCTTGTTTCCTTTAAAAAAAAAAAAAGAAAAAAAAAGGAAAAAAGAAAAATAACAGCTTCTGTATTTTTGCATTATATTTATTTTTTTCCTATTTATTATGTAATTAATTGCTCTATGCTTTTTCTGTTCTGTTTTATTTATTATCTATTTATTATATAATGTAATAGATTTGAATTCATTGTATAATGAAGTTAATGTTAAAAATGAATAACTTTCATTTCTGGAAAAAGAAAATAGGAGTAACTTCTGTAATAAAGATGTCATCAAATCACGAGTTTGTTTTTAGCAGTTAGCTGTCATTTAAACATCAAAAACACGATGCCCTTCAATAATATAACTGAACATAGACTACATTTATGCTCTTTGCATTCCCCATGCATTAAGAAAATTAAGTTATTCTAAAAGTATGTTACAGAGTGATGAATGCAGCCAAGATGAAGAATGGAAAAGAAAGTGGAAAATAAAACATTTTTTTTCTACCTATTTACATATCAAACTGTTGGTAAGCCAACAAGAAAAGTTATTTAGGAAACTGATTATTTTTGCATTTAAGATGGCTGATTTCCCCAGACACGTAAATTATGGAAGCTGTATTTTTTTATTATTATTATTATTATTATTATTATTTGTGTTGTGTTTTTCGTTTAATGTGTCACAGTAATGATTAATTTGCAGGTCATTTAGTGCTGGAACACATCCTGAAGTTTGCCTTTTCAGTTTTTCAGAATAAAAGTAAATCGGGTTTAAATGTCAGGAGTTTCTGCAGGGACGAGAGTAACACTTTTGTCCCCTTACAGTGACAACAAGTGTTTCATGACCTGTCTATCATCATTCTCAGGACAGCTGCTACATCGCATTTTCTAGTCATATTTAAGTTTTAGCCATGCTTTATCTTTTCCACCTTCACCTATGAATATGCAGAGTTAGCAGATGTTTTTATGCACATTTTGAATTTATACAAACAACTGGATGGAAACATGAATAGGCCTACTGTTACATTATGTTGAGAATTTATTTTATGTTAATTTAATTTTCATATTGTTCATCCCCCCCATGAAATAATATGAAATAATGACCCAACAAAATGACCCAACAGACTCAGCCCAGCATTTTGAGTTAAAAAATAACCCAGCATTTTTTAGAGTGTAAAAGCTGTTGTGTTCAGCCCTCAAAAATGTTCCTTTCACAGCTTAATATAGCCCTATATTAAATATAGCCCTATATTAAATATTTGGGAATATAAGAAGGCCTAAGCAACATAACTTGCGTGATGCCCAGCCACAAGCACATTCACGCAAAAATGCATTTGTTATCAAAATTGGCCACCGCAGTTACAGCTGCTTGAATACACACCACCGTTTAATCAGAGCATAAGTCCATATGTCATCAAAAGCAGAACATAACGATAAGAAAAACATGAGCAGGTGGCCACACCGCATCTGAAAGACGCAATGTAACATCTTGCCACAAAGCACCGGCAAAAATAATTAACAATGTATGTGTCGGGGGAAACAATAAGGAGATATTTGAATGATCCATTAATAAACTAGTGTATTCTGAGATAGTGTCGCAAAGACCCTGACTCGCAATCTCCTTTTTCGAGGCACCTTTAGAAAGTTTTTTTCCCCCGATTTGTTTTATTTCGTTTAGTAATAATTCAAAGCTTTATATTTATATATATTTATCATGTTTGTGATGCATGTATGCGCTGAATTCTTCACCCATAGCTGCGCGCCTGAACTGTAGGCCTATACAAATCTGAAAAAGAATTATTATTATTATTATTATTATTATTTTGCCTATTAGATGAATACAAACGCTGCTTTGTAAATGTTGAAAATGTTTATCATTATCTTGTTATTAATATGACCTTATTTATGGTTCATATTCATAATCGTATGTTGTTGCCAGTTTACAGGACAATGTTTCCATGCACATTCAGGCTGAAATAAAGGCTGTTTTCATTTACATTAAAATGCCCAGTATGTATATTTAATGGTCGCGGGTGCGGGGCGGGGAATAATTTCATAAAAGCGGGACCGTGCATCACTTGTAGGCTACACTTCAGTCAAAATGAATTAATATTTAAAAAATAACGGACAAACGCACCATATTGTAACGGTAACGGAGTTACTTTATTTAAAAAGTAATGCCTTAGAGTATTAGTTAAAATATGTCAAAAGTAACTGCGTTATTGCCCAACACTGCTCGAGTTAAATCTGTGGTGTCGTTCAGTGATGATGTTGTTTAATGATCGCTAGGTGGCGTTAGAAACACACCAAACCTTTACAAGCAAAAATAACAACACACTCGATACTGCTGTCAGTAGATGACTGATGCAGAAACTGTCTGTGTGTGTGTGTGTGTGTGTGTGTGTGTGTGTGTGTGTGAGAGAGAGAGTGTGTGTGTGTGTGTGTGTGTGAGAGAGAGAGAGAGAGAGAGAGAGAGAGAGAGAGAGAGTGTGTGTGTGTGTGTGTGTGTGTGTTTCAGGACCGTCACTACAGATCAGTATGAACTGCATATATATCAAAATGAAAGTTTTTAAACTACATTAAGTAAACTGCATTAATTAATATGTTATATTTAAAATGGGCTTTTCATATATTTAAAATGTGTTTTCACTGTATATGAAAATGTAAATATGTAAAAAGAAATATTTAATAGAACATTTAATATTACAATAAGAATGTAATAAATAAAAAAAGCTTTTCTTACTGTAAATAAAAATGTTTACTTACATAAAGAACTACATTTGAAGGAAAATGACATTAAATATTAAAATGCATTAAAAATTATGTAAAATATATTTTAAACAGTATTTGTAAATGTATATAAAAATAACTACATTTAAGAAATGACATTAAATACTAAAAACTTTAAAATGCATAGGCTACAATGTATTTAAAATACATTTTCAAGCTGCAAATTTGCAGACAGTTAGCAAAGTGCTGCAGTTTTTGAAAAATGAACGTTCATTAACACTACAAACATCTGAGAACGTGACATTTATTAGATAATGAAGCACATTTGGAGAAAAGTTTCATGTTTTATTTACAGTGAGAAATCACAGACTCACTCCTGCCAATAATGAATTAAAAGCTTTAGTTAAAAATGTTCATTTCATTTCACTAATTTATGTACATCTTGTGTACAGCAGTTTTACTATCATTAAATTATGTTGATCATTTAAATGTTAAAATATTAATTTAATAATAATCACGCAAAAATGTCACATTTACACACTCATAATTACCAACAGATGATACTCAAACTACAAACTCCATCATAATGCACAGTGTTTCTATCTAACATGTGTGTATTTTGAGCTGCAGCTCGTCATATTAATGCTGAGTGGGATCGAGAATCAATTTGCAAAAAAACAAAACAAAAAAAAACAAAAAAAATATGGTCATATATTATGCGTTTTCTACATTCACCTAAAACTCCTGTAATTTGTGTGGCCCAAACATTATTATGAATAATCACGCCAACATATTCCACGGTTGTCCAGTTGCCAGATCTTGTAGCTATGAAATGTATCCTTCTCACACAATCAACACATACACATTTCAACCCATGGTACTCCGGTGAAAAAAAAAACTAAATATAGGCCTACATGTTAACTGAGATACAGCTTTCACTTCAAAACGCTATGGTTTATATATGATTAAATATATGAGCAAGGTTCAAAGTCAGGTACTGCACTGCTTTGTTACTGCGGCTACTGAGTTGTATTCGAGTCATATTTCTCCAGTTATATTCCTGCTGAAAAGTGCCATCTGCTGGCAGAGGATGAATTTGCATTTTTCTATATTTTTCTGCTTTTGAGAGAGTGAATTAATTATGTGTGATAGCCTTGTCTATTCATGATCTTATCTGATCTGGACATATTACTTCTTGTATAATAGTTTAGTTTCCAGTCTTAGTTTGGTCTAAACTATATAGTCAGCATTAAGGAGCTTAGCGCTCTAAAAGACCCATATTTTTGCCTGTCTTTCTCTGGTTTAGGAAGTAATGTTCTTGTTGCTATTTCCGGGGAGTGCAGAAGCCTTTCTCAAGTCATTCTTTAATCATGTTTGTTAAAGTGGTTAATGATATGTTTGAGCATAAATGAGCATAAACCAGCAAAACCCAGCATACCAGCATCAAAACCTATACCTAACCAGCATTTGCTGTTTTATCAACAGGATCACCATCCAATGATTTGTTTAGGCAGCTCAGATTATTAATAAATGATGAGGCTGTCGTGTGTAAATTATCGTTGCTTGTGTGTTTACAAGTCATTTAAAGATACATAAGAGTTTCTCTCTTTTTACAGGCACACATTTGTCTGTGAGTCTGGGACTGGATGAAGGGCACGTTTTGCATTTCTATACCAAATAATCTTAAGATGAGCCAACATTTGAGTGAATTTAAAGTCTGTTTTTCTATTTTCCTTCATTAGATGTCTGAGTTTGATTGGTCTCTGGTCACGGACTGATGTTGGAGCGAGGGAATGAGGAAGCATTAGTTGCTGTGATTGGAGCTGCAGATCCACTGGTCAGTGTGGTTTGGCCTATTAAAGAGTTCACCCAAAAATTAAAACTTCTGCCATTAATTACTCATTCATTCTGTTCCACCTGTAAGATCGTTGCTGATTTTTAGAAAACAAATTAAAATGTTTTGGATGAAATACAAATGTTTCTGTCCCCCCAATGGCAGCAACACAACTACCAGATTCAAGGTCCACAATGATATTCAAGATACCATTAAAGTAATCATGTGACTCCACTGGTTTAATTGTTTTGTTTAAGCAAAAAGAATACTTTACCAATTCATTTCCAGAAATGTTGTTCTGCAACACACTCATAAGACAACATGTCCTCCAACTTATACGTCCAACGTCGTTTGCACAAATCCTCAAAATCTCTGTAGAGCGTATTCAACATTTGCTCCCTTATGAGCAGCAGGTATCTAATTCACTTTCAGGTTTATGTGTAGCTCTCCCTGCCACCTGTAAATCGAGGTTATTCTTGGTTATGACAGCTGCAAACAAGATTCGAATTCAATGGCCAATCAGCACTCGTATGGCTACCACGATTGCAACCAAGAATCTCAGCGTGCTTTTTTAAAATCTTTTATGGTCAAACGGCGCTCGTATTGGCACCATGATTTTCCTTAGTAAGCCAATCACGTTCCAGGCTCCAACCAACTTTGATATGCTGTGGCCAATCAGCGCACACATCATTCCCACAATAACCCCCGAATAACAACCAAGAACTGACCAATCAACGTCAAGGAACCCTGGATGGCTGGAGAAGATTTATCTTATCGACTTCTGATCAACATTTGCAAAGTAAGTTTTGTTTTTTGACAATAAAATGAAATGGCATATATATATATAATTGTTTTCTATAAATAAACTATCGCTCAGACTAGCGAATGGTTCAGGTGACAAATTAAAAGAAATATTATTAGAAATCGTCATACATATAGGTAAGTTATAGGTTAGCCAACCGAGAAAAATATAAAGTAAACGTAACGTAACATTACGGTTTACTGCAGCTTTACTTTGATTCTTACACATTAATGCATCACTAAGTACAATCCAATAATATAGTGTACATTATGCGCTTCTACTGTACATGTATTTTGATGCAAATCGTAACATTTAAGGTACATTTTTGAAATATTTAGATTTATATAATGGTAAGTTTACCTTGTTATTTTATTTATTTATACCTTGTGTGTTTTTATTTTTTTTATTTGTTTGGCTGATGTGTAAAAATTGCACTACTGTGGTAAATGTTTGTTTTGGTTTATTATTTATTATTATTTTCACTGTTGAAGTAAATGTTTGTTTTGTGTTAATATTTATTATTTTCACTACTGAGATAAATGTTTCTTTTGCTTTACTATTTATTATTATTTTCACTATTGAGGTAAATGTTTGCTTTATTATTATTTTCACTGCTGTGGTAGATGTTTGTTTTGGTTTACTATTTATTATTTTCACTATTGAGGTAGATGTTTGTTTTTGTTAACTATTTATTTAAATTTTTACTATAGTGGTAAACATTTGTTTTGCTATTTTACTTTTTATTATTTTAAATTGATGTGTCAAAATTGCTCTTCCGTTCTAAATGTTTTATTGACTTCAAAAATCTATGCAAATAAAAAGGCTTGCCCTCACATTTTTGTCATTGTGTCTATTTGTGTGCTCATAATATATGTATCTGTAAAAACACTTTTTAAAAAGCATTTCATAACTTTATATAAATGTAAATGCCGGCGCAATATAAAAAAAAGATCAAACATCTCAGTTGACTTGAATCATCACATATTTGCTTCAGTTTTGCTTCAGGACAGTAACCCTCAGAGCAAGATTGGACATCCCTTCTTAAACGTCACATTTTTGTTATCCAGAATATTGAATGTGTTTCTGAATCAAAGTGTTTGTGTATATTGAAGTTTATCAGTGCATATGGAATAACCGTTTACTTCACATGTTTTCTGATTTTAAAAGCTCAAGAAAAGCATGCAAACTGGCCTCCTTATAAGAAGACTACAATGGTGCACTGCAGGACACCTTTTTCCTTTGAAATTAAGCAAAAAGGACTGCAGTGGACATGTTTTTTCCAAGCTTGTCTTAGTGGTTGATTCCCATTAGGTATGAGTTTCTAGGCAGTTTTTTTGCTACTTTTGTGCCCTTGTTGTGTACACATATACTGGCATTCACAAATTACACTGCAAAAATGCTTTTCTTACTTAGATATTTTGTCTTGTTGCCAGCCAAAATACCTAAAAAATGCTTATATCAAGAAGGATTTCCTAGACAAATAAAAATGGTCTTGTTTTTTAGAAAAAAAAGGAGAAAAAATTAAGTGAGTTTTTGCTTAGAACACACAAAATAATCTGCCAATGGAGTAAGCAAAATAGTCTTGTTTTCTGTTTGAAATAATTGCTTTCCAAGCAAAAACTCACGTAATTTTGAATTTTTTTCTTTTTTTTTTTCCTGAAAACAAGACAATGTTTTTTTCTTGTCTAAAAAATCCTTGGTTTAAGAAGTTTAGACATTTTGGCCTGAAACAAGACAAAATATCTAAGTAAGAACAGCTTTTTTTGCAGTGTATCATGCACAGGCAGGTTGTGTACTGTTTTTAATATTAAAAAATCTGTTTATAATAAAATGTAAATGTTGTTTTAAACAAATGTTTTTTCTGTATTTAAAATAAAGTTTACATCAACATAACTAGAATATTAATGTTAAAACTTTTTGAAACAGCAAATATTGTAAAGTCAAATTAACTTAAATATAGCAATCCAACATTTAAAATCATAAGTTGAAATAACTTAAGGCAGCTGCAAAACCTATGTTTTTAAGTTTTTTTTTTTTTTACAGTGTACTTAAAACAGGCAAGTGAACATTTCAAACAAAGTAGTTGTTTTTAACTGTTTATGTAGCATTTTATTTTACATTCAAAAATGTGGTGAAAAAGAGGAGAGTGAAAGACACAAATGCTGTTAACTGGTGAAAATGTTTAGTTGGTCTGAACTGATGAAGGAGAGACTCCATTCACAGAACAAAGACAATATACTGGATATCTGTACATTAGCAACATACACACATATAACTAACTTAATCTAAAACAAAATACAACAACATGTATATAATATGAGATAGCAAATGTAACATGGAAATTTCACATTGTAGATTTGCTTTATATCTTTTGATACATTTAAGTGCTGCACTTGACAATAACATTTAAACATTTGAATCATTATGAATGAGTTTAATACAAATATTATTAAACTGAAGAGACAGACAGACAGACTCATCTGAGCTTCTTCCTCCTCTGTTCCAGCTTTAAATTAAACTAAATGATCATTTGCTTGAATACTAAAGCAACATTAATCATTCAATATCATGTTTGTAACACACATGCTGCATTATTTGATTGTAAAGTCAGTGTCTCTTCACCTGTATGGATCACATTCACACATTTATCACACATTTCTTTCTCCTCATAGACACAGTAGTGAAGCTCTTCTGTGATCCTCACCTGATTCTTACTGCTCCTCTTCAAATTATGATATACAGCATTTATCATCTTTTGGTGGTCAATCCACACTGTAAGGTGGAACATAAGAGAAGATAATCAGAGTTCAGTGGAACAAAGTACAAATTAGTTACTATATTTCAATCACAGGTCTTCTTTGAGTAAAAAGTTACATTAAAATCCTGTAATCAGATTAACAATATTTGTGTTTTAAATATAATACATTTAGAACATGATTTCTATTCTGTTTGTCTCATTTTGTAAAATAAATGGATGCATCTTTTGGCGAGACGCAGGAATTCATTCGGCATGTGACTCTCACAGTGCATTATGGGTATTCTCTAGCCGTTGGGGGTACATCAGTTGTACACTCATTATTGCTGTGCATTGTGGGATTGAATGAGTGCACCACCGAAAATAGCGGTCCACTCAAAAAGTGCCCTATTTAAGCGTATGGGGGCGATTTCTGACAGGGTTTGTCTTTTTAAAAGACTTTCTTCTCAAATAACATTGTATGTCCTCATCTTTATTTATGGGATGAAATTAATGATACAACCCCAAATAGCACATGTACATCTGCAAGATTTCTGTTCATCGCTTCATCTGGAAACCATCTGCTGTACAAACAGTTTTATATACATTCATACAGGGACTGTACATTATGTCTTAAATGTCCATCTTTCTGAACTTCCAGGTTCTTTTATTTTTCAACTTCCAATTTTTTTTTTCTTTGCGGAAGCTTTGCATTTAAAGAATAAAAAAATATTTCAACTCAACTTAATAATTTGTGTCTAATTATTCACTTATGTGGCAATAAACCATATAATAATGAGGATAATGCACATCCAGCCTGTTGTTATCACAGAATATTCCCCTTCAGGATGATATAGTCCTGATCACTCTGTAGGGTTTATTCTGTGATAACAAGTGGCTAGATGTACATTCCCACTAAACATTGGACGTCGGATAGACGTGCAGATCATGTTTATATTGGGTCCGTCGGTCCATGACCAATTCTGGACATCTATTCGACGTCCAAACTAGGTCTACTATTTGGACGTCCAACCATGACCCAACTTGGACGTCATTTTGACGTTCAACATTTGATCTGGGTTTTTTTGGACGTCATTTGGACGTCTATGGCAGTTGCAGTAAATGTGTTTTACAAAATAGAGCCTATCAACATGATTATACATATGAATACAGATTATTTATAAACAAACAAGATTTATTACCTGTATGACTATTTATTTATTTGGTAGACCATATGTTTTTTTTTTTTACATTTTCCTGTTTTCTTTTAACAGTTTTTATTTTATTTAAAGTAGCCTATAATCAAGTTATTTATTTTTTTATTTTATATTGTATTAAAAAAAAAAAAAAAAAAAAAAAATTATATATATATATATATATATATATATATATATATATACACACACACACACATTTATATAAATTTATATATTTTATATTAAAAAAAATCATGGTAGCCTAGCCTATCCACCTTATTCCTATCCTAAAAAGAACCAACAGCTGCAAAAAAGTCAAGGACAGACAGCTCTCTATCAAGCTAGGCAAAGAGTAGCTTATAGAAGACAATATAAATTCTTTGATCAAGGAGGATTTCAACCATAGATATTTCAACCGTCAAAAACCAGTCAGCATCACTCTGATTGGCTGAAACGAGCACATCATCATAAACGCCACTCTGATTGGCCGAGGCAACACGAGGCATTTGGCGGCTTGGCGCGAGTCAGAGCCATAGTGTTCTGGACGGCACAGCTTTTCAGATCGCTGGTGAACCCGTTTCCTCGAAATTGAAGGTAAGTTCGGTCAGTATTTATTTCAATGTCCATGTGTACGTATAGTCTTTCGCGTTATTGTCTTACAATAAAGCTGCGAATGGTCAAGGGTCACAGCACGCATTTTTTCGTTTTACATTAGCTTGCTGCTCATGGTTCATGTTCAGTTTCGATGCTATTTTAGCTGTACACAAGATAACATGTCTATTTGAACAATTTGGGACACTAAACTGCACGTATACGTTACCGATAGCAGCATGGAGTTCTGACTGACTAACGTTAGCTTTTTGCTACCGTAACTAACTTTACAGTTTGCGTCTTTATAGCTGCTAGCTACGGGGTTTACAGATGATGCAAGGTTGGTTGATGTTACCGTCTCTTAGTCACTTTAATCGTTCATGAAATTAACATTATACGTTTTATTGTAAACAATTAAAGGTGTTTTGACTCTGATACCACAGAAACGAACACTATAGGTTAATTTTACACGTTGTTATCTGGCTGCTAGTTAGCTGCTACCTTTAAATCAAGCTAACTCGTTTTGGCAGTTTTAGGGGCTTTTTCCATAACATTCACATTTCTAATATTGTCAGACATTATGAAAAAAAATGTTTTACCACGGAACAGGGTCATACAAACTCCTAATGTTGTATAACGTTATGTTATAACTTACTTAAAGGGGCTATATGTAACTTTGCTTACACATGTGGGGACTTGACTGTATGACTGCAGATTGCCTTTGAATATATTTAAGTCATTTGTCTATTTCTGCTTGTGCAGAGGGGATCATGAAATTCGATAATGCAGCCACTGAGGAGTTCATCAAGGGGAACGTGTCTGAGCACCTCAAGCATGCGCCACAGAGAATAGGAGGTGGAGGATTCGCAATGCCCTGATGAGCCTATGCTGTGATGAGAATTAAAATATTTTAAAGTAGTCCAATACATTGTCTTTATGTTTGATGCCATTCAGGGCATATTGTTTTTTTAATAAAGTTTGAAAAAGCAATATTGAATTGTGATTTATTTGAATGTGTATAACTATACTGTTGTATGTATGTAGTCCCATGTTTCCCAGAGGGTGGAGGACATGTTTTCTGTGCCAGTTAATTTTCCTGTAGCTTAGTTTGACTCAGCAGCTAGTTTGAACTGGAAATGCATTACACCTTTGTATGCGTCTCAAGTTATCACCTGCTGCTGAGACAATCAAATGGAGTTTTTGGAAAATGATCTAGTCCTATTTCAGAAGGTGGCATACTGTTTAAGATCATTTCCAAAAACTCCATTTGATTGTCTCAGCAGCAGGTGATAAGCATACAAAGGTGTAATGCATTTCCAGTTCAAACTGCTGAGCCAAACAAAGCTACAGGAAAATGAATACATGATACAGAAAACATGTCATCCACCCTCTTGAAACATAGGACTACATAGAAGTTGTATAAAATGACCTGTTAAGTCAAAATTTTATGTTGAAAAGATGTCCACAAACGACCACGTTTGGACCACTTTTGGACTATAAATAGCCCTTACGTGGAGGTCCCACCGACGTCAACATTAGACGTGCGGTAGACGTCGAAAAAAGACGTCGCCTGGCGTTACAAAACAACCCCATCAATGGACGGAAATTGGACGTCCAAAAATGACATGGAAAAGATGTCACTACAACGTCACATTGCGCAGTGGGTTATCCCTTAAATAAAGTAAGTGTAAAGTAATGTGACATGTTTCTTGTCAAAAACACACAAGAGACAGAGACATTGATCATGTGATGCTGGACGGCTGTGAGCTGAAGCTGGAATCTGCACTGATTTTACCAGCGTTTTCCTACAATCTGACCAAATCTATTTCAAACTGTAATGATTCACTATTACTGATGTCATTAATAAAGCAGCTGTTGTTGTATAAAGCTCTGACAGTGTGCTTTTGTTCTCTTTCCTCCTTTGTGTTCAACATTTGAAATCAACTTTACATTTCATTCTGACACAAATCCTTTGAAATAAAGCTTGATGATCATTTGATCAATGTGAAAGTATATATTTGTTCACGTATCAGAGGTAAATGAATCTCTTTAATATCACAAAGTGAAGTTTACTCACATCAGTTTACAGTTTGAGTCTCGTAGCACATCAATGAGCTGCTGCTTTGAGTCTCCAATTATATTACCACTCAGATGAAGCTCTTTTAGAAACTGCAGTGCTTTTGTGTTTGTCAAAGACTGAGTTAAAGAAGAAACATCTGTAATGCCACAGTCATGAAGACTAGAAAGAGACAAACAAAGGGAGAGATATCATCTTACAAACAAATCATTAAGGTGAAGAATTTGACACAAATATAATTTCCCTTAAAAAATAGTGAAATATAGCATTAGTCCAGTATAAATCTGTCAGAATCATCTACTGTCATTTGTTGACTGTTTTTTGTTTTTACTTCTGTTTTGTTTTACAGTAAAGATGTCAAGAGTCCAGTGGTCTTAAACTAAACAGTGAACTTTAATCTGACTGTAACTGCTGTACAGTATAATGATACTAACTCTAGTTTCTCCAGCTTGAATTGTGGGTTCATCAGTAGATCACTGAGGTTTTTCACTCCAGAGTCTCCTAGTTCATTCCTGCTCAGGATCAGTTCTCTCAGGTGTGATGGGTTTGATTTCAGAGCTGAAGTCAGGATGAGACACTGTTTCTCTGTAATACTGCAATAAAACAGACTGAAGACAGAAAGAGAAAAGACAATGAATCAGATCTATGATGATTATGAGTAAATGCCAAACATTCACTAAAACACCAGCAAAATCATGGAAACTTCTAATATATGAATGAACAAACCAAGAGAGGAGTATTTGAGGAAACTAGAGTAACACTTTCTATGAAGCCCATATTTATAATACATTATTAGGGTATTATTAAGGCATAATGCATTATAAAAAGCCTTATAATATGTTATATCATCTTATAAATAATCATAACAATAATAATACATTATAATGCTTATGCTATTGTGGTTCTAAGTTTAAAATTCTGATCATTTATAACACAATGAACACCATATTAAATCTACATTTATAGTGGACTGTATCATATCTTGACATTGTTTATTTAAGATCTGCACAGTATCTTACTATATCTAAGTGTTTAGGTGTGGAGTGTTATTTGAGTACGGTGGCCCAGTAGTGCACAACACAACGCAATTAAAAAAGCAAACATAAGCTCACAACACAATAGAAATGTTCTCAAACAGAAATTGTGAGCATGTCACGAGTATTTGTGGCAGTCTGAACTATTTTGATAGTTTTTAATGCTGCTTGGCTCTGATTAAAACTAAGAGTGGTATGAAAAAAAAAGGTTTTATATGTTGTAGATTTGTTAGATGAAGCTGGTCAATTTATTCAACATAATTAATTCATGGAGAAATTTGAGATAAAATGTTCCTTTAGAGAATTTAATACTCCAAAGCCGTCCCGCCTTCTTTAAAACAATTAATGCAAAATACCCTCCATATTCAAATGTATCTGTTAAATTGAAGAGTTGAAGATTGGAGGAATACATATTGGGGACAAAAAGTATAAGAACAAAGAAATAAGGAATGTATTAAAAAGTAAGTTATTTTCAGACTTCAATACACCTTTAAAAATAAAACATTTTAATGATTAAGTTTTTTGTAATTATCTTAAGTGGCCAATTCTACCTAAAATGAAGGATACTCAGTTTAGAATTATTATCAATGTTTATCGGCTGCTGACATTTTAGGGAAAATATTCTGTTTTGAGGAAGATCTCTGTTTTTGTTTAGAAGTGCCTGAAACCATTGAACATTTATTTTTTTCTTGTCCAGTCATATTAAAGTTTTGGAAGGATATCTTGTTGGCTAAATATTGATATTAGTACAGATATTCCATCATTTAATTTGTTTATATGTAGATGGTTTGTCGAAAAAGATGTCATTGATGGTAAACATCATTTGTAATAAATGAATAACAGTAAACCATCTATAAATTGTTTTTGAAATGAATGTAAAAAATACATAGAATCTTTAAAACACTTATCCAAAGATAATTAACCCCTTGGTGATTTGTATGAAACCATGTATGAGTCTCTTTCCTTTTAAGAATATTTATTATGGCAAGATGGTGCCGCAAATGGCAGCCTCGGTTTGTTGCTCCTTAGTACTTTTACAATTTTTGTTTGTTTGTCCTGTCTTATGCAACATTCTACCGATCAGTTTTACTAGAAACTAACTCCTGGACATCAGATATAGCACACCAAATAACTTTCTGCCGACATTTGAACATTCAGATGTTTTACTGGACATTTTAATCGGAGGAGCTGCAATCCTATACAAGCGCTCCAGGGGACGCAAATGTGGGAAGCCTGTTGGTGCGCTCGCGAAATTCCGACAGCGCAGTTTGGACTCCGCTGCCGAGCATTCATCTGGCGAATCTCCGCTCCCTAGCAAATACATCAAACGAACTACGACTCCTCACCCGCACAAACAAGGACTTTCTAAACTCCGCTGCACTTTGCTTTTCGGAAACCTGGCTGACTGGAGCTATTCCGGACAGTGCGATACATCTTAAGGGCTTCCAGCTATTCAGAGCTGACCACGTCACTGAGTCATCGGGGAAAACGAGAGGCGGTGGATTATGTTTTTATATAAACGAAGGCTGGTGTCAGACGTGACAGTTCTTAAGAGGATGTGCTGCCCAGTTCTACTCAGCAGTTATCGAGTCGGTTCTGTGCTCTTCCATAACTGTCTGGTTGGGGTCAGCCAGCAAATCAGATATAAGAAGACTGCAACGGACTGTTAGGACAGCAGAAAAGATCATTGGTGTGCACCTGCCCAACCTTCAGGACTTGTACAACTCCAGAGTGAAGAAACGGGCAGGAAACATCATCAAAGACCCCTCTCACCCTGGACACAACCTGTTTGCACTTCTCCCCTCAGGAAGACGCTACAGATCCCTGTGCACTAGAACATCTAGGCATAAAAACAGTTTTTTTCCCCGTGCCATCTCCAGCCTAAACAGCTAACACATAAATCATCACCTGTGTTCCGTAATTCATTTCTGTGATTAATTCTTCATCTTTAAAAATTGCCTCTTTCTCAAGTATTATGTAAATACATATGCATATCTCTTTATTTATACAACTGTATATAGAGTAAACAATGCACAAATTTGTACATAAATCTTCTGTTCCAGATTCATACACGTATTTTTATTTATTGTTAAGTTTTACTTTTTAAATGTTTTTTCTGTTCTCATGTTTGATATGTATGTATGCATGTATGCATGTATGTATGTACGTATGTACCAAGAGCATCTTAAAAAAACACGACAAATTCCTTGTGTGTCGACACACACTTGGCGAATAAAGGGAATTCTGATTCTGATGTTACAAAATGCTTTTATTGTGAGGGAAAATGAGTTATCACACTATCAAGCATTCAAGTATATTCGAAATAATGTAATGTAAGCTTTCAGCATGACTATATACCAAGTACAGCAACTGCAGCTTCACATTGTTATTTTTAATACATTAATTACCAAACCTCTTCAGAAAGTGATTGTGTTCCTGTAACCTTGCTCTGTGATTAAAAATGTTATTTCAGGAAATTACAAAGCTGTTGTGAAACGTGTAAAACACAGCATGCATGTACATGCTCTTTTATTGTACACTATGTAATATTTTGTGTCAATTTAGAGACGTCACAAACAGTGGTGATTTTCAGCCAGACTTGACGAGTGCAAGGTGCAGTCTAACAACTTGCTATATTGAATAATGATGCTTAGTATATTAGTAATATTTCCAAGAAAAATTAAAAGTGAACTCACCTTACAGTAAGAAAATGATCAGCACCTCAAGCAAGCGTCGAAAATGGCGGTTGGCGTCCTCCTCAGTTTGAAAATGACTGGCGCTGCCTTGACATTCACCTTCATAAATCCACCAATAGAAATTAAATATGCAACGCCGCATTTTACAATTATTTGCTTACAAGGCCCCCTTCACGTTAGATTAATCCAAAATATGAAGTGGTACAAAAGAAACATTTGGTTAATTCACAAATAATTATTTGTCACATATTTTTTAAAGAGTAATAACATTTGTTTTATAGCACAAAAGGAAATAAGTTTATGGGTTAATGGAAATGAGATTGCATTAAGAAATTTACAGGACATGAAGCATACAATCAGTTATTATGTATATTTATATTAGTAAGTTTTCATACCTAATATTAATTTTAATAACTAATATTATGAACATTCTAAATTCCCTATTATTTTGACTCAATGAGATTTGTTATTTTTGTTAAGCTTTACTTTACTGTCCAAGCACAGTTGATCAGTTTATGCATTAGATGAATTATAGAACCATTTCGATAAAAAAGATTCTATTCTCTCAAAGGGTTCTAAATAGAACCTTTTTTTTGGAGAAAAGGATATATTGGCCAAATATAGATCCCCATGGTTCTATATAGAACCTCAAGGAATCTTTATTTTTTAGAGTGTAGATAAGATAAGCATTTTTTGCAGTGTAGCATTATGGAGTGAATTTTGTGCCATTATTTATCAAACAAATTCAGCATTTTGCAAACAAACACAATCTGCTTTGCAAAGAAAAACTCAACTTTCAAACAAACACAAAGTGATTTGCAAATAAAAAAATCTATTTGAGAGAAAATGCAAAGGTATGGACAAATACATTTATTGTGTGTTACAACTGTGAGCCTTTATATGAGGAAATTTGGCTTGATTTTCTTACATGTGCTGCACACAGATTTTCTCACAGATGCAACTGAATAACTTCCAAAAACAGTAGATGGTGCTGTCGGTCAATTTATGTTAGTCTCCTGAGACCTGAAACACATCCTTTTCAGGATATACCAAAATGAGTGGGAAACCAGTGAGTTTCTGTCTTATTATATCTATAATTAACCATTTAGATGTTTCACAAAGCATTCCTAAACTACTATGTCAGTAAAATTCACAATAAGTGCTCAAATAGAGCTTTGTATTTACAAATCACTTTGTGTTTGTTTGAAAGTTGAGTTTTTCTTTGTAAAGCAGATTGTGTTTGTTTGCAAAATGCTGGATTTGTTTGATAAATAAATGGCACAAAATTCACTCCATATAAACTAAACAGTGAGCTTTAATCTGACTGTAACTGCTGTGCAGTATAATGATACTAACTCTAGTTTCTCCAGCTTGAATTGTGGGTTCATCAGTAGATCACTGAGGTTTTTCACTCCAGAGTCTCCTAGTTTATTCCAGTTCAGGTTCAGTTCTCTCAGGTGTGATGGGTTTGATTTCAGAGCTGAAGTCAGGATGAGACACTGTTACTCTGTAATACTGCAATTACACAGACTGAAGACAGAAAGAGAAACGACAATGAATCAGATCTATGATGATTATGAGTAAATGCCAAACATTCACTAAAACACCAGCAAAATCATGGAAACTACTAATATATGAATGAACAAACCAAGAGAGGAGTATTTGAGGAAACTAGAGTAACACTTTCTATGAAGCCCATATTTATAATACATTATTAGGATATTATTAGGCCATTATAATGAATGCATAATGCATTATAAAAAGCCTTATAACATATTATATCATCTTATAAATAATCATAACAACTAGACGGCAGTTGGTCTGCAGAAATTGTGAGCATGTCACAAGTATTTGCAGTCTGAACTATTTTGATGGTTTTTAATGCTGCTTGGCTCTGATTAAAACTATGTAAAATTTATATTTTAAATAACTAATTGTTCTTTTAAGCTTATTCATCAAATAATTCAGAAAATAAATCACAGGCTCCAAACACTGACACTGACAACATTAACAATAAATCCATATTTATGATAAATGAGAATGATCTCTGAAGAATCATGTAATGATGCTGAAAATTCAGCTTTGCATCACAGAAATAAATGTTTGAAAGTATAGTAAAATAGAATACTTATTTTAAATTGTAAATTTCACAATATTACTGTTTTTTTCCCCTGTATTTTTGTTCAAATAAATTCAGCCATATGAAACTTTTTTAAAGAACATTAAAAATCATACTGATCTCCAAAACATTTTAACGGCAGTTTATCTGCATCTAACTGTAACAAACACAGCTCTGTCTGTATCTGACTGTATCATTGTTTTGTAATATATCTAATGTATTGTCCTCTTTGTTCTTTTCAGATTTTTTAGCCACTCTTTGCATCCTGGGATGGGACAGCATCTGGAGCTGAACTGTTTTCCTTTTTTGATCAGAAGTTTGGTTGGACTCACTTGGGACCTTGTTGTTTGTCCATGTTGGACTGTTCATGAAATTCATCACTGTCTCTGTGGTATTTAGAACCATTTAATGTTGGATAACTTGATGTTGGTTAAACTTCTGCTAAATGTTGGTTAAACTTAAAGTTATGTATTGTAATATATGTTTCAAGTAAATATTTTCATGCCCAATTTAATTTGTAATTCAAAATAATACTAAATACACTGCTCTGACATTTCTTTCTTTTATTCAAATTTGAGAGCTATATGTTAAATAAAACTGGACTTTCAAGAAAAATTGTGTCAAATCATTATTATAATTTTTAAATAATAGGTGCACTAAATTTCACACTATACAACACTTTATGCAGTTAAATATTGTTTAAAGCTTATGCAGTTAAAGAAAATATATACTGCATATGTAGAATACACAAATTAAAGTACTTTACTGTAAAAAAAAAAAATTTGGTTGGTTATTTGCTATAATTAGGAAATACAGGATAAATAAATGTTTAAATAAATTTTGTTTGTCATTGCACTATTTTATATAGGCTAACATATTTATATTTTGCATGGCTACTTATATATTTTTTTCATTCTTGTTTGTTTTCTGAATACCATTCATTCAAGGATTTGCCATGGAGTGAGTAAATGTTAATAGTGTTTATAATGTGGACATGGACAGCACAGAGAAAACGAACAATGACTTTCTTTAGAGATTTAGCAGAGAAACAGACCGTTTTATTTGACATCAATTAAAACCCATCATTAATGAAACAAACTTGACTGTAGGAGCGTTTATCTGCTTAAAGTTGAACCCATTGCAACTTATTGAAACTGTGTGAGCTATAACTAGGCTCACCTTGATGTTATTATCTGCTTAAAAAATATGAATTAATTAAGTAATTATTATTTTGGAATAAAAATAAAATAAAAAAAATGTCCTGCTTGCACTTTTAATGTCATATAATCATGATTAATGACTTTCAATTTTTTTTTAATATGTCGTAAAATAATGCAAATCATGCCAAAGTATATCAGGGCATACTGTAGAGCAGGGATGTCAAACTCAGTTCCTGGAGGGCCACAGCCATGCAGAGTTTAGTTCCAACCCTGCTCCAGCACACAAACTAAGCAGTTTTCAATTAAGCCTGAATGACTTGATTAGTTGGATCAGGTGTGTTTAATTAGAGTTGCATCTAAACTCTGCAGAGCTACGGCCCTCCAGGACTGGAGTTTGACGCCCCTGCTGTAGAGTCTGGTGAGAAATTTGTTGGTCTTGTTTTTTGATGAGAAATATATTAAAAATAGTTGCAGCTGAGGACTATTCTGCAAGAAACTGAGGAAGAATAGATGACGGCACGAGTTGATCTTCAGCTGACCAATCAGCAGAAAGGGGCGTTTTGTTTCCACCCACGTATAGAAATCGAATATTCAAGCTGTTTATTCATTTTTCCACCCCTAAATGAAAAAATAAATAAATAAATATTCAAGCTGAATTCTCATTTTTGTTTTCATGGAAAAAATTAAAAAGGAGCCATTTTGTCATGTTTCTTCTTTCAAAATTAAATCAAAAAAGGAAAGAACGAATGATACATGGATTACGTATGGTCACCGTTGTTCCCTGATGGAGGGAACGGAGACATTGTGTCAAAATGATGGACACTAGGGGTCGCTCTAGGGAGCCCGAACACCTGACAGCTTTGAGAAAAGCCAATGAAATTGTTTGTGCAGAATTTGCATCTCTGGCCCCGCCCCAGACATCCGGGTATAAATAGGGGCAGCCAGCAACTGCTCATTCATTCTGTTCTGAGGAGCCAAGTAGCTGGAGTTGTGGCAGGAAGGACACAATGTCTCTGTTCCCTCCATCAGGGGACGAGGGTTACCAACGTAGCCAAGACGTTTGTTATGATAGGACAATATTTAATGTCCAAAGTGAACAACAGAAGGGGAACCATACATCAATGTAGAGCTTATTTATTCAGGTGATGTATGAATCTCAATTTCTGGTTTTGTGGTCCAGGGTCACATATGCTAATATTTATTTGTGGTTGATAGTGTTCAAATATAGTTTCTTTGTTGGCATTCTGTTTTTATACTATGTTTTTGTTGATATACTAAGGTACTGTGAAAAATAAATGCTAAGGATTGTTTCTAATATTCTTTTAGGACTGTGAACACACCACTCTCACCTTCACTCCTGTGTTTTTTATTTGATTCACACTGAGGTTAAAGATCTGAAGAGCTACAGCAGGCGTTAGTTTCTAATAGTTTGTTTTGAGTCACATTAGTTTTGTATGCTGGCAGGTGCTGTTTCTTTTCTTTTCTTTTTAATATTTTTTCTTAACTTTTTACTTTTTTCCTCTTATCTATTTAATGTCTCTTGTTTATTCTCTGTTGATTTCTGCATGTACACAATCAGTATATTGTATCAATTTCTGCAAATTACACAATTACTTGCTAGATTAAAAAATATAAAGTATATACAAAATGTAATCAACATGGCAAATCCAGTGTACTGCATTAAACAGAATAAATTAAGATTTAAATAAACTTTAACTTTACTAACTTTAGTTTCTCCAGCTTGAATTGTGGGTTCATCAGTAGATCACTGAGGTTTTTCACTCCAGAGTCTCCTAGTTCATTTCCTCTCAGGTTCAGTTCTCTCAGGTGTGATGGGTTTGATTTCAGAGCTGAAGTCAGGATGAGACACTGTTTCTCTGTAATACTGCAATCACACAGACTGAAGACAGAAAGAGAAAAGACAATGAATCAGATCTATGATGATTATGAGTAAATGACAAACATTCACTAAAACACCTGCAAAATCATGGAAACTTCTAATTCACGAATTCGCCTTACAGATAAAGAGGCTAGATAGATAATATGCGTATTTGGCGTGCTGTCCGTGGGGAGGGCTCCGAGCTTGGTAATTCCTCCCGAACTTGGAGTACGAGCTCGGCATTTTAGCCCGAACCCTGAGCGCCTCCACCGCCCGAAATGCGATTTAGCGCAGGACAGCAGCCGGAGCATCAATTGCCCCCCAAAACTTGTGGCGCTTAAAACTTAGAGGGATGCTGGCCGTCGCTTGAGTTGAATCGTTGCTGTGGCGATTGTGTGAGAAATCTGCGGAATTCTGCGGAAGCGGGAAGAAAGATGAGCGCTTCTGCGGAAGCGGCGATGCTGCGGCATCTGGAAAATAGACTCAGGCTTCTGCGGAAGTGAGCGCTGCTGCGGCAGTGGGAAGAAAGATGAGCGCTTCTGCGGAAGCGGCGATGCTGCGGCATCTGGAAAATAGAGTAAGGCTTCTGCGGAAGCGAGCGCTGCTGCGGCAGTGGGAAGAAAGATGAGCGCTTCTGCAGAAGTGGCGATGATGCGGCATCTGGAAAATAGAGTGAGGCTTCTGCGGAAGCGAGCGCTGCTGTGGCAGCGGGAAGAAAGATGTGCGCTTCTGCGGAAGCGGGCGCTGCTGTGGCAGCATGAACTGGGATGCTCTGATGATAGACATGGGAAAGTTTGGATGGGATGCATTGGAGGGGAGGGCTGATCTTAGATGACTCGGCTGATGAGGGTTCGGTGAGCTTCTTTGATATGGAAGCGATCTGACCAGATGTAGGTTTTGAAAGCCTCTGACGTCCAGTGGCCGAGCGTCTGAATTTGAGGCTGGGAGAGGTCGTTTTGGGCGGCTGTGGTAGCTGCGCCTATACGGAAGGAGTGGCAGGAGTCTGCTGGGATGCCAGATAGAAGAAGAATGGATTTAAGATGTTTTTGGAACCAGAAACGGGTGGCGGGGCGATTGGCGTCGTCGACGAAAAGTGGGTCAGAGAGGAGTTTCGCCTGTGGTCTTCTGTGATGTAGGTAGGCTAGAAGGGTCTGGTATGGTTGAATTGGTGATTGGAGATTGAATATGTAAATGAAGTGGCCTCTTTTTTGTTGGTCCGTTTTGCTTTGCTTGATGAAATAGGATATTGAATCGGTATCTATAACTGCTAGATCTGAAAGGGTTGGGTGGACTGTTGGATTGAAGCTGGAAGTGATTGTAAGTTCTGAGCATCTGAGAAAGCCAAAGAAGGCCAATATGAACATGGCGTCAAGTGTGCGGGCGGTGTGGATGGAGGGGTAACCTCTGCGGAGGGTATAAATGCATTTGGTTAGCATGTCTAGGGTTATTGGCTGTCTGGCGTCTGGATGGGTGGGTTGGGTTTTTTGGATGCCTTTGATGAGCATGGATGTCTGAGAGCTTAATTTGTGAAAAAACTGAATTCCGCTTAAATAACCTTTGATGGAGCTGGCTTGAAGGTTTTTAATGGTGTTGAGGTAGGAGATGAACGAGGTGATGGTGAGCAATGAAAAATCCGGGAAAGGTAAGTTGTATGCGTGAAGAAAGATTTTGAAACTCTTCCATGCAGTTAGATAGGATTGGAGGGTCCTTGGGGAGACGGCCTGAAAAATATAATCGAGAGAAGTATCTAAAAGGTTTTTTTAGCGGATGGCTTATGGGAAGATCAGCTCTGAATATGGAGGTACTGGGGTAGGGAGTGGGTCCACATCTGGCACCAGCAGCCTGAATTTCTGGAAAGCAAAACGGGAAAGAGAGTCAGCTATTTGGTTTTTAGACCCAGGAACGGGTTTTGCATTTAAAATAAACTGGCCGCAAGCTGAGATCCAGGTGAGCCATCTTAGAAAATGCGTCAGAGCGGGGGAGTGCGAACGACCTTTGTTGATGCAATGCACGGCCGCTTCGTTGTCGCAGTGCACTATGATGCTGGTTGCGGACCATGCTTTTCCCCATAGGAATGCTGCAACGACTAGAGGGTATAGCTTGAACAGCGCTGAGGATGTAAGAGACTGTGGGGGCCAGCTGGGGGGGCCACGTAGATGCGAACCAGCTGCCTTGGTAAAACCCTCCGAAACCGTGGGAGGGGGCAGCGTCGGTAAATAATTGGATGTTGACGGGGTTGGAAATCATGTTGACGTAGAAGAAGGATAGGCCGTTTCATTGCTTGAGGAAAGATATCCATAAACTAAGTTCGTTGCAGCATGAGCTAGGCAGGGATATGCGATCCTCGAGCATGTGCACGGAAGACGCGAGCGCGAGGAGGTGAGAAATGAAAGAACGGCCCTGCGGAATGATACGCATCGCAAAGATTAGGTGGCCGAGGATAGACAACAGCTCACATTTGGAACAAATTGGATTGTGCAGGAGGGTGGAGGCGACTAGAATTGTTCTGTCAATTTTTTCTTTGGGCAATGAAGCCTGGAATTTCTCGGAATCTAGCAGGATGCCTAAGAATTCGATGGATGTGGTTGGTCCCAGGGTTTTGTCCTTGGCGAGGGGAATCCCGAGCTTTGCGAATACATTCTGGACTATAGAGAGATGCGCAGCTGGGATGGAGGCGGGAGGCGAGATGATTAGAAAATTGTCTAGAAGGTGGATGAGGTAGTGAATTGCGTAATTATTGGATAGGATCCAACAGACAGGCTCTGATAGCATGTCAAAAATTTTGGGGCTGCAGAAGCAGCCGAAAGTTAGACGTACGGCGAAGTAGAATTTATTTCTCCACTGTATGCCGAATAGGTGCCAGAAATCTGGATGGATTGGCATCACTTTAAACGCGGAGGCGATATCGACTTTGACCAGCCATGTGCCGCGACCTACGTTTTTATAGAAGAGATAGAAGGAAGGGGAGGGGGAGCAGGGAGCATGGACCAAGTGTGGGCCTGCACCGCTAACGGAGGCAGCCTCACGCTAGAGTTCGGCGGTGGGGCCATGCCTTGGGGAGAAGATAAGGATAGGGGAAAAGCTGTGAGTGGGCCGAGACGGCCGCCGGCGCTGCGCAGAGAGGCGCGGCAGGCTGGAGTTGAATTCAAAGACATCCCGAAAATCAAAGTGAAGAAAGTATGCAGCAGGTTAATCCATTATGCTGAAATTTCATTGCAGCAACTCAAAATGGTACTCAGTAGTTTGTATGGCCCCCAAGTGTGTGTATGCATGACTGACAACATCAGGGCATGCTCCTATTGAGACAACAGATGGTGTCCTAGGGGCATTTCCTCCCAGATGTAGACCAGGGAATCACTGAGCTCCTGGACAGTCTGGGGTGTAACCTGGTGGCGTCAGATGGACCAAAACAGAATGTCCCAGAGGTGTTCTATTGGGTTTAGATCAGGTGAGCATGGGGGCCATTCAATGGTATCAATTCCTTCACCCTCCAAGAACTGCATGCATACTCTCCAGGCATTGTCTTGCACCAGAAGGAACCCAGGACTCTGGGTTCCTGAACCAGGAACTGAACCAGCATAGGACCTGACAACGGGTCCAAAGATTTCATCCTGATACGAAATGGCAGTCAGGGTGCCATTGTCTAGCCTGTAGAGGTCTGTGCATCCCTTCATAGATAAGCCTCCGCAGACCCTCACTGACCCACCACCAAACCGGTCACGCTGAATGATGGTACAGGCAGCATAATGTTCCCCATGGCTTCTCCAGACCCTTTCACATCTGTCACGTGCTCAGGGTGATCCTGCATTTATCTGTGAAAAGAGGGCGCCAATGATTGACCTGTCAATTCTGATGCTCAGTGGCAAATGGCAATTGGGCTCCATGGTGCTGGACAGTGAGCACAGGCCCCACTAGAGGACGTCGGGCCCTCAGGCCACCCTCATGAAGACTGTTTCTGATTGTTTGGTCAGAGACATTCACAACAGTGGCCTGCTGGAGGTCATTTTGTAGAGCTCTGGCAGAGCTCATATTATTCCTCCTTGCACAAATGAGCAGATACCGGTCCTGCTGTTGGGTTAATGACCTTCTACGGCCCTGTCCAGCTCTCCTAGAGTACCTGCCTGTCTCCTGGACTCTCCTCCATGCTCCTGTGAGTGTGCTGGGAGACACAGCAAACCTTCTGGCAATGGCACATATTGATGTGCAATCCTGGAGGAGTTGGACTATCTGTGCAACCTCTGTAGGGTCCAGGTATCACCTCATGCTACCAGTAGTGACAGTGGCCTTAGCCAAATGCAAAACTAGTGAAAAACAGTCAGAAAACATGAGCGGGAAAAAAATGTCAGTTGCATCCACCTGTAAAACCATTCCTGTTTTGGGGGTCATCTCACTGTTGACCATGTAGTGCACCTGTTGTTAATTTCATTAACACCAAAGCAGCTGAAATTGATTAACAACCCCCTCTGCTACTCAACTGACCAGATCAATATCACATGAGTTTAATTAAATTGATGCTATACTCTGATTAAAAAGTGTTACTTTAATTTTTTTGAGCAGTGTACATTTCCCTTAAAAGAAAAATAGTGAAATATAGCATTAGTCCAGTATAAATCTGTCAGAATCATCTACTGTCATTTGTTAGACTGTTTTTTGTTTTTCCTTCTGTTTTGTTTTACAGTAAAGATGTCAAGAGTCCAGCGGTCTTAAACTAAACAGTGAACTTTAATCTGACTGTAACTGCTGTACAGTATAATGATATTAACTTTAGTTTCTCCAGCTTGAATTGTGGGTTCATCAGTAGATCACTGAGGTTTTTCACTCCAGAGTCTCCTAGTTTATTCCTGCTCAGGTTCAGTTCTCTCAGGAGTGATGGGTTTGCTTTCAGAGCTGAAGTCAGGATGAGACACTGTTTCTCTGTAATACTGCAATTACACAGACTGAAGACAGAAAGAGAAAGAAGAATGAACATAAAAAACAACAATATTCATTTCACTTTTCTTTAATCCTGTCTGTTCTAGCTCATACTAAACTGAATAATATCTGAAACTTTGTATTACGAGCAATTCCTGTGTTTATCTTCCTCTTTATGATGAATTGTTTCTTGTATTCCTAAATTGTAAGTTGCTTTAAATGAAAGTGTCTGCTATATGAATAAATGTAAATGTAGATCTGAGACAGTCACTTTACTGTAGAGCTACAGTAGCTGTAGATCATTGTGCTAATGATTCAGAAATTAAATATGATTTGTTGATTGTAACTGCTGCAGTCTAAAAGTGTCTGCTCTTTAAGAACGTAAGGCCCATCTTCACTCTCTCATTGTGTGTTTGCTGTGAGCACAGGAGTTATGTTGATGTGAGTGACATGAGCTCTGTAATTAATAGTATCATCAGTTTCTCATGTGGCAGGTTACTGTCTTACATTATGAAATGTACAACAGTAGACATATAGTCTGTCATATAGTCTGTAGTTCCCATAATCTGTCTGTAATCGTGTCACTAGTTCTGTGTGCTGGAAACTGGTGTTTATTCACTTTATTTTATGTATTTATTTGTATTCTTTTGTCTGTTGTAGCAGCAGATGCACATATCATGATATTCCTGCACAACAACATACAGACAATCACTACAGATACTTTAAATCTAATTATTTATTAGTTAGAATATTTGTGACCAATGGCAAATGCTGAAAGATGCACTGCTATGAAATAAACAATGTAACTTGAGTTGTCTTTAAAAAGTGAGCTTTAATCTGACTGTAACTGCTGTACAGTATAATGATACTAACTCTAGTTTCTCCAGCTTGAATTGTGGGTTCATCAGTAGATCACTGAGGTTTTTCAATCCAGAGTCTCCTAGTTTATTCCTGCTCAGGTTCAGTTCTCTCAGGTGTGATGGGTTTGATTTCAGAGCTGAAGTCAGGATGAGACATTGTTTCTCTGTAATACTGCATAAAGACAGACTGAAGACAGAAAAAGAAAAGACAATGAATCAGATCTATGATGATCTTACTAATGTGTTTTGCATCTTCCAGCAGACTTTTGCTGACAAATAAATGGTGATATCTGTGTGCAGGTAACATGGAGAAAGACTACACATTGTTCATTTAAATATACTACAAACTACACAAAAGTTATAAAGGTATGCAAAGCTTGAAAATCAGCAAAATTACCCATTAAGATGTGAGCTATTTATCAACGTTACGAGGTTTCACTTGATAACATTAACTACATTACATTACAAACATTTAATAACCTTAATGTAAGTTTCAACATTTACTAATACAGTTTTAAATTCAAAAGTTTCCTGTTAATTAGTAAATACACTGTAAACTGACATGAATAATGAATAATTATATAAACTAATATTAACAATATTCACTCAGGACATTTGAGGCAGATACTGATCACTGATTCTTAAAATGCTCTCGTTCAGTTTTTATAATTTACAGTAAATGCTGCACCAAAATCAGATATTTGACATTTTGTAAACCACAAAAAAGCAGCTATGAATAATCAAAAAACACTTCCATACCAGCAATCAGTCAACATGATTACATTCAGCAGACATATGTTTATCTGACTTTGACACTTATCTTTAATTTACACAGAATTAAACTGTGAAAGTGTAGTTTTTCTCTTTCAAATCGATGTAGAATTTCCATTTCTCTGTGTGTGGAACTAATAAACATTCTTTTACAATCTACTAAATACAGGCCGCTCCATTAAAATAAAAATAAATATGTATATTCATAATCTATGACTAAAATATCCAGTCCAATCCAAACTACAAAACAAGGGGTAATCCAAAAGACATAAATGAGACAAGGAAAGCAATGGTCATGAACGAGTAATCAAGACAATAGTAAAGAACACTCTAATCTAATCTTTGTCATTAATAACAACAAAATTAACAAAATATCTGAGTTATATATATATATACACATATATATATATATATATATATATATATATATATATATATATATACATGTTATGCTATGTCCTCTGTAAAGGACTCCAGGACTTAAAATAAGCCTGTTTTTAATAAAATAAAAAGAATTGAATAAACATAAAAGGCATTTTTGTTTTGTTTTAAATCACAACTGAAGTTTTATTTTTTATACCAAACTTTATATAAAGATGATTCTCAACTATGTTTTGAAACACATGATAATGATTTGATATAGCATTTTTCTTTATGTAAAATGGCCATGAACAGGTTTTCACATTATAAACAATGTCTCTATAAACTGTATCTGTTCATTGTTTATACGTAGGTATTTTTACGTAATGTTTAGAGACCCAAAACGTACATTTTTGTACGCATTTATCGATGCAAAAACGTACAATTTAGACGTATTTCTACATTTAAAACGTACAAATAGTTACGTATTTTAGCTAAAAAAAAAGTTAAATACTTACCTATCTTTTATTTAATTAAGATATTCGTATCAATGCCTTTTGATCATTTTATGAATAAGTGATTTCGATTTTAAGCTCCCTTAACCTACCTCCAAACCTTAACCTACCCATTTTATAGCAATATAAAAGGATATAAAACGTAACTGACCAAAATATGCAAGGAAATTACCATTTTAGTAACAATATAGCATAAAAAACATTTGTATAGTCACTGATCCCATTCCTACCTCTAAATCTAACGTTAAGCATAACTCTCTCTGTACAGTAATAAAGAAAAACATGAAAGACAGAAAGCGCAATCACAATCATTTATTTATTGCAAAAATGTCAACAGCTGCACCAAAAAGTAATCCAAATGATGACTCGTTTGCAGCCGCAGTCCTTTCTGACGGAATACAGTAGGTTTGTTTGATGTGAAGAGCAGAATTTAAATTGTTAATCGCTAAAACATTATCCAGATTATTATCCTGACCGCTCCGTGAAGGCGCCTGCGCATCATTCAAACCAGATTATACTACGGGGCCGTTGAATGCTTGAATCTGATTGGCTGACGAACGTTCTTAACGCATTATTTTCAGGGAAACGCACGGCAAATGTAGTTCCAGGCAGTTTCTAACCGAATGTCTATATCACTTTACCACACTATTTCAGTTATTTCAAAATGTCCTTACAGCCTAAAACAGCAAAATAATCAAAACCCACAACGGCACTGGCCAAACAAATACGACATAACGGATAAAAACGGATAAAAACGACAGATTTCTTACATGTTTTTGCCGCAAAATTAAGTTTTATTAAGTACGGAAAGCACACGCTATTTCTCCACACTCTCTCTCCAACAGACGCACACACATAACAGCCAGCACAGACGTTAACATACACGCTAATGTTGTTAGTGCTGCTCTGATGATTAACAACTTAAAAACTATACGACATTTCTCATAAGCGAGGAAACAACAACGCTGTTCCTGAAGAAAATGAACTTAAAGTTTCACTATTAGTAGAGATGCTGCTGCTGTTCACAATTGAGAGAAGCACAGACTCACAGAGATAATTCAGGAGCTTAATCTCTTTCCGTCTGTCTGTATGTCTATCTAAACCACATTATTAACTGCATTATTCTGCTATCAACGACTCAAGCGTCGTTACTAGGTCTAAAATGACATTTTGGAACTAGCAACAAGGCTTTGGATGAGCTGTGTGAGACATGAATCCTGCTCACAATAGCCTTTTAATAACAAAAACCGGACTAATGCCTTGAAATATATAATCTGATGGATGTCTTGTGGTAACCGTAGTATAAGCGGAATAATTGACTTCGGTCCGCTTAATTCCTAGAAAATAATGCACACCCGAGGTGTAACGGCCACTCCGCTTTCGCACCGCGGGTGTGCATTATTTTCTAGGAATTAAGCGGACCGAAGTCAATTATTCTTACTTCAAACCATAGGCATAAATCCCGGGGGGGACGGGATTTATGCCTATATATATATATATATATATATATATATATATATATATATAAAAATATATATATATATATATATATATATATATATATATATATAGGCATAAATCCCGGGGGGGACGGGATTTATGCCTATATATATATATATATATATAAAAATATATATATATATATATATATATATATATATATATATATATATATATATATATATATATATATTTAAATGATATAAAAATATATCATTTAAAAATTAGCCTAACAAAGATGGGTGTTTGTTTTATTTCAGTCAGTGAACAAGCAGCCTACAAAACACTAAAATAATGGTCAAAGAAATTATATAAGAAAGTAGCCAAAATAAGAATGGTAAATATTAAACAAACATTTGTGTCATAAATTCGTAACAACTTCGCCCAGCCCTTGTCCGACAGCTCATCAAAATTACCGACCGAGTCCGACTGGAGTCCGTGTCTTTTCTCTCTCTTCCTCATTACACTGTTGCATCCATTACAATTGCTCATTTTTGTTTTTAATAGGAACATGGTTATTTTTCGTTTCGGTTCTTCATAAAGTTAATTTAGAAATATGTTTGGAACATTTTTTGTTTGTTAAATTAAAGCTTTTGTTAAAGTCGACAGCCAGTGAGTTGATTACAGCCTGTTTGATCAATTTTGCCTTCTCAAATCATCACCACTTGTCTAAAATAAAATCTTCAAGCATATCAAAATGTTATTTTAAACGTTAAAGTTACATAAATGCGTGTTATTATGCGCATACAGTCGAGAGTGGAAGCTAAATGCGCTTTGCAGGACATGGAGGTGCCAGCGCGATCACTTGCAAACACATTAAAATAGGCCTACGTCGTAATCTTTGCTCATAAAGTTAAGCATAGTATATCATCCAGAACTTTAAAGTGTCTAATTTTATTTCCGTGCACTCACTATTTAAAAAAAATCTTGTGTTTTTTTAAAAATAAAGAAAACAAACAAAATACCTTACAGTCAGGATATTATAAAATTCATAAATATTACTTTACCACTTTAAAATGGAAAAAAAAAAAAAACAAATCGAAAAAAAAAAAAATGTTTTGACTTTGAGATATTTTATAAAAGCCGTAGATACATTTCTCTCCAAAGGAGCGTCCAGTGAGCAGATGGCGAGTCAGGATCGTCAATTTCATCTTTGCCACACTGGCTCAGAAAACACTAGTTTATTAACAATTCGTTTAAGTATCTCAGCTTATTTCCCTCCAACACATTCATAGTAATTACTTTTCCCAGAACTGTCCCAGCTTTAGTCTATTGCGTGTGTTTGAACGTTTGATCTCTTCCAGCAGCTGCGAAGCCATTAATGAAACTAACTAAAACTAAATTAAAATTTATTGCAAATTTGAAAACGAAATTATAATAAAACTAATTTAAAAATGCAAAACTATAATAATCTTGCTTGGCATACTGTTAACATTAACGACCACAATTAGCCACCCACTCTGAACCAGAGAAAAACTTTGAAAATAATGACGCAGTTTCCATGCTACAATAATGATCCACAGTGTTTGTAAGTGTATGTACGTACCTACAATTTGACTGTATTATTTGTGTCCCCCTTCAAAAATTGCTTGTGAGAGATTTAATGTTTATTGTCCCCCCCCTACTGTAAAATGAAATTTACGCCCATGCTTCAAACACAGCTCACCAGAAACACGGCAATGCCGTAATCTGTGACGAAGGCACAATGAGCCAATGAGCGTTTGATTTTCCTAAAACCTGTCGTTTCTAAATGCGGCAATATTTGAATTTTAAAATGCACTTCAGCGCAGGTTTATTTCAGGTGCTCTTTGGACTCGCTGCTCGGGATGAAGATGAAAATCACCGGATAAAGGCTTGAATTTGGGTCTGTTCCTCGCAGTCGTATGGATTCTGAAGATTGGGATTACAGCGCACAAATAAAATTGTTTAATTTTAAAATTATGATGCGTGTTCAGTGTATTTTATGGTTCTGTTGTTAGTCACAGCATGTCGGAGAAGACGCCTTTTGTGTCCTGCCACGGAAAAACTTTACATTCATGAATCGTTGAAATGTTGCAGAAATGTTATTTATTTTAAGGGTTTAAAGTGTAGTCTTGTTTAACATTGTGTAAACCTATTCTTGGAAACGAGCTGGCAGTGGAAATCACAGAACAGTATGAAATGTAATAATTTCATATTAAGTAAACAATTAAACTATTTAATAATGCAATTGAAAACATAAGGCCATTGGTATGACAACTAAAACAAGAATAATAATGAAATTAATGGCACGATTTCAACATTCATAAGGATTCTAGCTGTCGTCAAAACGTCAGTTTTGTACGTTAAAATGATAAAAATAAGTCAGTATTTGTACTGTTTAGATGCTGTAAATACGTTAGCATTGTACGTTTTAGTGTCTTGAAAAACGTAAGTAAATGTACGTTTTTAGAACCACATTTTATGTAAAATACATACGATTTATGAGATCAGGATGGATTATTTTATGATGTAATGTTAAATCAAATTTGCACACAGTCATCTGTTAACACGGTTAATAACTTGCTAATTCGCTCATTGTTTGATTGTAAGTTAATGCTTTTTTCTAACTTTGGAATAAAGAATGAGTTAATCCAGCCCATCTTTCTGTCTGGCTTGTTCGCAGCATATTACATATTAAATCTGGACCAAGGAGGAGACAGACGGAGCTTTGGAGTTCATTTAAAGCTAATAGTTGCATTCTATGAATTTGAGTACCTGCATTTTACATCTAAATACATTTGAAGATGTTTCAATAGCTAAAACTAATGTGAATTACATATTGTCTGTTTCCTGACTGTTCTGTAGGCATTTATCCTGAGAGAGGAACGAAGCTGAATGGAAAAGTGCCATCTAAAACAACACAGCAAATGGTACAGAAGAAACCAGTTGAACTGAACCCAAGTTGCCACTTTTCTGAAGGATTTTCAGCAGAATTTCTGAAATGTAAGCACACACACAAGATCTCTTTTTCCTTTTATTATATTCTATTATTATCTACACTACCGTTTATGTCATTATGTTTTTGAAATAAGTCTCTTCTGTTCATCAAGGCTGCATTTAATTGATCAAAAATACAGAAACAAGTAATATTGTGAAATATTATTACAATTTCAAATAATGTTTTTTTTCTATATTAATATACTTTAAAATATAATTTATTTCTGAATTTTCAGCATCATTACTCCAGTGTCACATGATCCTTTACAAATCTTTGTAATACGCCGATTTATATCAATGTTAGAAACAGTTGATCTGCTTAATATTTTTTTGAAATCTGTGATATTTTTGTTCAGGATTCTTTCATGGATAACATTTTAACCAACAATTATGTGTTAAATTAAGAGTGATAGTAAAGACTATTGTTATGTAAGATTTCTATTTTAAATAACTAATTGTTCTTTTAAACTTATTCATCAAATAATTCAGAAAAAGAATCACAGGCTCCAAACCATACACTGACAACATTAACAATAAATCCATATTTATGATAAACGAGAATGATCTTTGAAAAATCATGTAATGATGCTGAAAGTTCAGCTTTGCATCACAGAAATAAATGTTTGAAAGTATAGTAAAATAGAATACTTATTTTAAATTGTAAATTTCACAATATTACCGTTTTTTTCCCCTGTATTTTTGTTTAAATAAATGCAGCCACATGAAACTTTTTTAAAGAACATTAAAAATCATACTGATCTCCAAAACATTTTAACGGCAGTTTATCTGCATCTAACTGTAACAAACACAGCTCTGTCTATATCTGACTGTATCATTGTTTTGTAATATATCTAATGTATTGTCCTCTTTGTTCTTCTCAGATTTTTTTAGCCACTCTTTGCATCCTGGGATGGGACAGCATCTGGAGCTGAACTGTTTTCCTTTTTTGATCAGAAGTTTGGTTGGACTCACTTGGGACCTTGTTGTTTGTCCATGTTGGACTGTTCATGAAATTCATCACTGTCTCTGTGGTATTTAGAACCATTTAATGTTGGATAACTTGATGTTGGTTAAACTTCAGACAGCTTTGAGAAAAGCCAATGAAATTGTTTGTGCAGAATTTGCATGGCTGGCCCCGCCCCAGACATCCGGGTATAAATAGGGGCAGCCAGCAACTGCTCATTCATTCTGTTCTGAGGAGCCAAGTAGCTGGAGTTGTGGCAGGAAGGACACAATGTCTCTGTTCCCTCCATCAGGGGACGAGGGTTACCAACGTAACCAAGACGTTTGTTATGATAGGACAATATTTAATGTCCAAAGTGAACAACAGAAGGGGAACCATACATCAATGTAGAGCTTATTTATTCAGGTGATGTATGAATCTCAATTTCTGGTTTTGTGGTCCAGGGTCACATATGCTAATATTTATTTGTGGTTGATAGTGTTCAAATATAGTTTCTTTGTTGACATTCTGTTTTTATACTATGTTTTTGTTGATATACTAAGGTACTGTGAAAAATAAATGCTAAGGATTGTTTCTAATATTCTTTTAGGACTGTGAATACACCACTCTCACCTTCACTCCTGTGTTTTTTATTTGATTCACACTGAGGTTAAAGATCTGAAGAGCTACAGCAGGCGTTAGTTTCTAATAGTTTGTTTTGAGTCACATTAGTTTTGTATGCTGGCAGATGCTGATTCTTTTCTTTTTAATAATTATTCTTAACTTTTTTACTTTTTTCCTCATCTATTTAATGCCTCTTGTTTATTCTCTGCTGATTTCTGCATGTACATAATCAGTATATTGTATCAATTTCTGCAAATTAAACAATTACTTGATAGATTAAAAAAATATAAAGTATATACAAAATGTAATCAACATGGCAAATCCAGTGAACTGCATTAAACAGAATAAATTAAGATTTAAATAAACTTTAACTTTACTAACTGTAGTTTCTTCAGCTTGAATTGTGGGTTCATCAGTAGATCACTGAGGTTTTTCACTCCAGAGTCTCCTAGTTTATTCCTGCTCAGGTTCAGTTCTCTCAGGTGTGATGGGTTTGATTTCAGAGCTGAAGTCAGGATGAGACACTGTTCCTTTGTAATACTGCAATAATACAGACTAAAGACAGAAAAAGAAAAGACAATGAATCAGATCTATGATGATCATGAGTAAATGTCAAACATTCACTAAAACACCAACAAAATCATGGAAACTTCTAATATATTAATGAACAAACCAAGAGAGGAGTATTTGAGGATACTACAGTCGTGGCCAAAAGTTTTGAGAATTACATAAATATTAGTTTTCACAAAGCTTGCTGCTAAACTGCTTTTAGATCTTTGTTTCAGTTGTTTCTGTGATGTACTGAAATATAATTACAAGCACTTCATACGTTTCAAAGGCTTTTATCGACAATTACATGACATTTATGCAAAGAGTCAGTATTTGCAGTGTTGGCCATTCTTTTTCAGGACCTCTGCAATTCGACTGGGCATGCTCTCAATCAACTTCTGGGCCAAATCCTGACTGATAGTAACCCATTCTTTCATAATCACTTCTTGGAGTTTGTCAGAATTAGTGGGTTTTTGTTTGTCCACCCGCCTCTTGAGGATTGACCACAAGTTCTCAATGGGATTAAGATTTGGGGAGTTTCCAGGCCATGGACCCAAAATTTCAACGTTCTGGTCCCCGAGCCACTTAGTTATCACTTTTGCCTTATGGCACGGTGCTCCATCGTGCTGGAAAATGCATTGTTCTTCACCAAACTGTTGTTGGATTGTTGGAAGAAGTTGCTGTTGGAGGGTGTTTTGGTACCATTCTTTATTCATGGCTGTGTTTTTGGGCAGAATTGTGAGTGAGCCCACTCCCTTGGATGAGAAGCAACCCCACACATGAATGGTCTCAGGATGCTTTACTGTTGGCATGACACAGGACTGATGGTAGCGCTCACCTTTTCTTCTCCTGACAAGCCTTTTTCCAGATGCCCCAAACAATCGGAAAGGGGCTTCATCGGAGAATATGACTTTGCCCCAGTCCTCAGCAGTCCATTCACTATACTTTCTGCAGAAGATCAATCTGTCCCTGATGTTTTTTTTGGAGAGAAGTGGCTTCTTTGCTGCCCTTCTTGACACCAGGCCATCTTCCAAAAGTCTTGGCCTCACTGTGGGTGCAGATGCGCTCACACCTGCCTGCTGCCATTCCTGAGCAAGCTCTGCACTGGTGGCACTCCGATCCCGCAGCTGAGTCCTCTTTAGGAGACGATCCTGGCGCTTGCTGGACTTTCTTGGACGCCCTGAAGCCTTCTTTACAAGAATTGAACCTCTTTCCTTGAAGGTCTTGATGATCCTATAAATTGTTGATTTAGGTGCAATCGCCACAATATCCTTGCCTGTGAAGCCATTTTTATGCAACGCAATGATGGCTGCACGCGTTTCTTTGCATGTCACCATGGTTAACGATGGAAGAACAATGATTTCAAGCATCACCCTCCTTTTAACATGTCAAGTCTGCCATTCTAACCCAATCAGCCTGACATAATGATCTCCAGCCTTGTGCTCGTCAACATTCTCACCTGAGTTAACAAGACGATTACTGAAATGATCTCAGCAGGTCCTTTAATGACAGCAATGAAATGCAGTGGAAAGGTTTTTTTGGGATTAAGTTAATTTTCATGGCAAAGAAGGACTATGCAATTCATCTGATCACTCTTCATAACATTCTGGACTATATGCAAATTGCTATTATAAAAACTTAAGCAGCAACTTTTCCAATTTCCAGTATTTATGTAATTCTCAAAACTTTTGGCCACGACTGTAGTTACAATCCAAGTCTGAACTCACTCTCAGTCAACAAATAAGTGAATTTGACCAATGGAAATTAATATGTAGAATCAATATAGAAACAATAGTAAAATCAACAATTAAGAAATGTCAAAATTTATCAGGTCACCAGCGACACGCCCATCAACGAAAACTCAAGATCTTCACAATTTAGCATCACAAAGGCCTTATGATCACACTCAACAAATCTGAAGAGGTTAAAGCTTGATGCAATTTTTCATTGTCTGTTTAATTTTAATATATTTCACATTATAGTGGCTTTTTGTGATGCTGAGAAAAACTGCTCTGACTCAAACAAATGAGGAAATATGATCAACTACAATAACAGTACTATTAAAAGTAATGTAACATTGTAAATAAACTAACAATACTCACATCAGTGTGTTGAGTTGACAGTGTTTATCCTGCAGTAGAGCAGCGATCTGATTCACTCCTGTGTCTCCTAGTTCATGTTCACTCAGATCCAGCTCTCTCAGGAGTAACGGGTTTTTACCCACAATTCTAGTCACATACTGACAGCCTTCATCTGCAGCAGGACCCAAAAACCTGCAGAAGAGAAGATGAAGAAAATCAATTCAGTTCTGATTTTAAGGTCCATTACATTACAAAAATGACTGATACAATAAAAAAACTCTTTATTAATCTAAAAACTTTGCTAAACTTTTCTTTCAACATTTGATTACACAAATAAAGACAAATATTTTAAAACAAAGTCTAATAGTCATGTATTTGAAAGAAACTAGAGAGACACTCAGTCCCAAAGCAAACTCAGGAGAACAGAAACGTCCCACAGAGCAGAAGAGCAAAACCTCACTAGATCCTGATTTTCAGTTTACAAATACAGAGAGTGTGATTAAAGACCTCAAGATCTTTCAGAAGGAGTGAGAAACATCAGCACAGAAAACAAATGTCTTGAGAAACTGAATGTTTTTGATCATCTGGAGACTCACAGACCTGCTGTAGAGATACAGTGATAGAGTGAATCTGAGCTTGATGACAATTAAACTACAGTGTGTTCACAAACATTTACATCATTTGACTAAAAAGCAGTGGTGGTCGAAGTACACAAATCAAGGACTTGAGTAAAAGTACAGATACGTATAATAATATATTACTCCAGTAAATGTAAAAGTACTCCTTTTTCAATTTTACTTGAGTGAAAGTACAAAAGTACTAAATTTTATTTGTACTTAAGTAAAAAATTACAGATAGATTTATTTAGCAATTTTATATAGGCTACTTAATTTAATTTTATATTAGCACATTTCTTTTTATTAACCTACTGCTTAAAATACCTGGGATTTTCCCAAAATAAACACTATATGGAGTCAAGACACATTTTTGTTGTTGATATGGACTACATTGATGAATTTTCACCAGTAAGAAAAAAAGTGTTTTAAAGCTTGTTGTTTTGCAGAACGTCACAGTTATATGATATGAGAGCCTGAACTTAGGAAGAACATTTTAAGAATACAATTATATTTTTATAATAATAAAAACATCCCTGGCCAAATGCCCCCACAGGGCTTCACTTCCACTTTGATAATTACTGTAGTTACCATGTTCTGAACATCCATTTATTTTCCCTCAGATGCTATCTATCTATGGTGGTTGAATAAAAATATTTGGACTTTATATCTAAAAATTACCTCAACTTAGCACCAGCAAGCTTGTTAGCCAGCTAGTTAGCACTAGCTAACAATATTTACTTATTTTCAGTTTATTTTATGTCTACTCATAGTTGATCCAAACGATAAATATTGATAATATAAAAACAGACATCACCCAGGGCTAGGCTAAATGCGTAGCAATTAAAAAAAACTGCTAAAGTTGCAGCAGCAGCAAAATATGAACGTGCATGGGTTATTTTATTTAACGTTAATTTTAATGTTCTGACCAAATGTTTTTGACCAGAAACAGAGACATGTGTCTGCATTTCAGTGGGCTTAAATAGATCACCCTTTACAGCAGATTTAGTTCACAAACAAGTCCATTTTGACCTAAATATGATTTATTTACAATAATCCTAAAATTCGACATTAGTAACGTACTTTTCTCAGCGTCAGTCGCGCGCACGCTCTCCTGGTTCAGTTCACTGGAGACTCGCTCTAAACGACTCATTTCAATCAGTGAGTTGTCGACTCGAGAACAGCTGCAATAGGATCATTTCCAGATCGTGAATGAATCGTTTGGTGCGATTTACGAACCGATTTAAAAGGTTCATTGAAAAGAATCAGTTTGTTCATGAATCAGACACCGCTTCTGCATCTCAGAGCATGTGATTTATTATAAGGAGTAACGATATGTTTTATGAAATGTAGTGAAGTAAAAAGTACAATCTTATGCTTTGTAATGTAGTGAAGTAAAAGTAAAGGTTGCTCAAAATAAAACTACTCCAGTAAAGTACAGATACTTGAAAAATGTACTTAAGTACAGTAACGAATTACAACTACTTCATTACTATCCACCGCTGCTAAAAAGCTATCTAGAACAGGGGTCTCAACCGGGGGTCGCAAGATAGTTTAAAATTAATTTAAATATTATCCTATAATTGTTTAATTTCATTATTAATGTGTTAAATTAAAATAAATCAAAGCACGGCCTCTTTCGTGTTCTGGGTTTGATTCAGACTCGTTCAGCAAACCTCATCTCACTGTTAAATACAGAGTGAATGGAGGCTCAAAACTTCCAACCGCTGCACGCAAACTACATCTAACCCTTGCGCTAATATAAAGACAATTAGTGGAATAATAATGAACTTGCTCTGATTTCAATATATTTGCATAGTTGTACAAATTAATGCCCTGTGATTGTTTTATAATGGATGTTCACCGATAGAGGAGGATTTTGTGAGTTTTTTGGCATCTCCCTGTTGTCCTGTTTAACGGCAGGTTCACTTATTTAAGGAAAAGTACTCTGAAGTTGTAAAGAATGTCTGAAGTAAAGAATTCAGGAGCTTTAAATCTGTATATGTATATATTATTTTAAAAGGTTAAAATTGAGCAGAGTTTTCTTTTAAGTTGTAAAGTATTGCTTTAATTTAAAGTTTGTTTGAATTTTGAGTTTTTTTTTAACAACATGCAGTAGAAGAAGAATAAGACAAAACAAATGTTTTTGGTAAAAAAAAAAAACTGACTGGAGAAGGTGAAGAACCCCTGATCTTGACTGTTTTCCTAGAAGTGTCTATAAAGCAGTGTATGTTAATGATCACCTCAGTGTCTTGAGTTGACAGTTTGGATCCTGTAGTAAATCATTGAGCTCCTTCACTCCTGATTGTCCAGGATCATTTCCTGTCAGATCCAGCTCTATCAGGTGTGAAGGGTTTGATCTCAGAGCTGAAGACAGAGCTTTATAACCTTCTTCAGTGATACTGCAGTTTGAAAGCCTAGAACCAGAATGAAAATGTCACATTCAGATGATTAATCAGTTATTCTAGAAATGACCTAAACAATGGAAATCCCTAAACAGAATTATATTTTATTCTTTATACAAATGAACTAAAACACAGTTGTAAAGCAAAATCTGACAGCTGAATATCAATTCAAACTAAAAAGAGATCTTTAAATTGTTAGACAACAATAAACTTTAGTATCTCCAGCTTACAATCACTTTCCAGCTTTAACCTTCTGATGCTCCTCATTTGTGAGGTACATTTGTGGTCTTCAAGTCACTGAACTTTTGACCATGGAAGTAACTTTTTTATTTTCAGTAAAATCAATGTAATATATTTTTGTTCTATATGGTACTGTGCAAAAGTCTTAGGCCAGTACTAGTTTCCAAAGCTAAAATATGGTTTAAAAAAAAAAACAGTACAGTATTTCTATCTTTTGCTGTAGTGTGTCAGTAGGAAATATCAGTTTGTATTTTGATTTTTGTTTGCACAAGGAGTCTGACAACAGCCAGTGCTCCACACAGAGATCTGATCTCATCATCATCATCATCATCATCATCATCATCAGTCCGTCTGGAATGACGAAGAAACAGAACAAACTGAGACTAAATCCAGAAGAACTGTGGCAATGTCTCAAAGATGCTTCTCAAAGATGGGTTTGATCTGATTTCAACTTCTTTTTCAAGTCTCCTGATTCAGTTTGACTATATTTTTATAGCTACAGCAGTTCATTTGTGTGATGTATAACTGTGTGTGTGTTTATAGTGGTTGAGTCTGATCTGCACTCATGATGTTTTAGAGTTAACCGCTTCCTTGCTGTGTGTTCACTGGTATTCACCAAGTTATGGGGAACAAATATCCCCACAAAGATATCAATATCAGTAAATTATGACCTTGATTATGGCTGTACGATAAAGCGCATGTGATTGTCATGTGCATCTCGTCAGTAAAGCTGGTTCATTGATTAGTGGTAAATCTCCATCACATGCATACAATTAAGCAATTGAATATATTGGGATTTCACATTTTCACTCTTCTAAACTCATTCCTTCCTCACTTTCTCTCTTTCTGCTATCTGTGTGAATGCATGCGTTTATGTGTTAGACTACTTTATATGTCTTAGATTTATCCAATAAAGCCTCATTTATATTGAAAAGAGAAGTATCTTGTGTTTTGTGCTTACAAGTTAATGTCTTAAACTGCTGACCTTGTTACTTTGCTAATACGTTGTGGTTTCACTATATTTTGGATATTAATATCCATTGCAGTTGATGTTATATGACTTGTTCAATGAATTGCTGGGTAACTCAGTGACCAGCCATACAGCAGCGATTCTTTTCAAATTCCCTATGAAATCATAATTAATTCCATTTAATAACCTTTTTTTTATTATTGTCTTTTTTGGAATACAGGACAGTGGAGACTGACAGGACAGTGTTGGGTGAAGAGGGGGCAGCAGGGCTCGGCAAAGTTCCTTGTGTCTGGATTCGAAACCCAGGTCGGCTGAAAGTGCAGTTGCATTATATGTCAGGCTATAGGCACTGACAATGTCACACAACTAACCTCAGTATCTCCAAATGACACTTCATATTTTCCAGTCCAGTGCAGAGCAACTTCACTCCTGAATCCTGTAGATTATTATTGCTCATGTTAAGCTCTTTCAGACTGGCATCTGATCCAAGAACTGGAGCCAGAGCTGAACAGCTTTTGTCTGTTAAGCCACAATCATTTAGCCTAAATATGATTACAGAATAATTAGATTGAATGCATTTGTTAAATACAAATAATAAATTATTTCCATCTATAACTTTAGCTACAATGAATTATACATTTGAAAGTGCTAGTTCCATGGTTTCAAGGAAAAGCATTACTGAGTGAATTCTGATTAAACACCTAAACCATAAACAAATGTATTTATCAGATGAAAGCAAAAAATGAGCAACTTACAGAGCTCTTTTGGAGATTTTGATGACTGATGATAATCTAATGACACACTCATCTGATTTCTTGAATTTCTGAAGCTCAAACTCCTCCAGCTCCTCCTCTGATGTCAACAACACAAAGGCCAAAGCAGACCACTGGGCAGGTGAAAGATCAACAGATGAGAGACTTCCTTTGCTAAGGTGGGTCTGAATGTCCTTCACCAGAGTTTGGTCGTTCAGTTCATTCAGACAGTAGAACAGATTGATGGATCTCTCTGGAGACAGATTAGCTTCAAATTTCTGCTTGATGTACTGGACTATTTCCTTTTTGCTCTGGTCATTTCCATTTTGCTGCATCAACAAACCCTGTAAGAGTCGCTGATTGGACTGGAGTGACAAACCAAGGAGGAAACGAAGGAAAAGATCCAAATGTCCATTATCACTCTCTAGTGCCTTGTCCACTGCAGTCTTGAGCAAATCAGTCATGGTTTCATTTTTGTTTTCCAGTTCTGTAGAGTCTTGATCAAACACATATTTCTTGTTGAAGTCTAGAAACAGATGTGCATAAAGGGCTGCAATAAACTCTTGAATGCTCAAGTGAACAAAGCAGTACATGGTACCAAGAACGATCCCTGTTTCCTCCTTAAAGATCTGGGTACACATGCCTGAATACACTGATGCCTTATAGACGTCAATACCACAGGCTTCCAGATCTGTGTCATAGAAGATCACATTGTTTCTTTCCAGCTGATCAAATGCTAGTTTCCCCAGTGAAAAGATGGCATCTTTATCCCAGGAAACATCTGGTGCATATTCTCCATCATACTTTCGTCTGCTCTGCTGGATCTGAAATCTGAGAAAGTGTGTGTACATGTGTCAGAGTCTTAGGAGTGTCTTCAGTATTTGATTTCTGCAGTGTTTTGGAGGCGTTATCATCCTGATTATTTCTTTTCTCCTCTAAAATGTTCTGGAGAACAGTGGCTGAAATCCAGCAGAAGACTGGGATGTGGCACATGATAAAGAGACTCTTTGATTGTTTAACATGATCAATGATTTTTTTGGCCAGATTCTCATCCGTGATTCTTTTTCTGAAGTACTCCTCCTTTTGTGCATCATTGAATCCTCGTATCTCTGTCAGCCGGTCGATACAGTCAGGAGGAATCTTACTGGCAGCTGCTGGTCTGGTGGTGATCCAGATGAGAGCAGAAGGAAGCAGATTTCCCTTGATGAGGTTTGTCAGGAGAACATCCAGAGAGGCTGGTGATGAAACTTCATGCAACATCTCAGTTTCCTTAAAGTTTAAAGGAAGACGAAATTCATCCAGTCCATCAAGAATGAACAGAAGTTTTTGGTTCCTTCTTGTAAGGTTTAGTCCTTTTGTCTCTGGGAAAAACTGAGTCATAAGGTCCATCAAACTTATGTGCTCCTTCTCCTTTAAGTTCATCTCTCTGAATGGAAGAGGAAATATGAAGCTGATATCTTGATTTTTCTTTCCTTCTGCCCAATCCAGAACAAACTTTTGCACAGAGACTGATTTTCCGATGCCAGCAACTCCTTTTGTCAGTACATTTCTGATCTGCTTGTCTTGTTCAGGTGCTTCGAACATATTGTTGCATTCAACCTGTATCTCTTGTGATTCATGACGTCTGGAAGCAACTTCAATCTGTCTTACCTCATGTTCAGTATTGACCTGTTCACTACAACCCTGAGTGATATAGAGATCTGTGTAGATGTTATTCAGAAGTGTAGAGTCACCTTGCTTTGCAATTCCTTCAAACACACATTGATACTTCTTCTTTAGGCTACATTTTAGCTGATGAATGAAGAACAGCTCATCTAAACAGAAACAAAAATACAGATTTTTTTTTCATCTTATTTTCTCTCCTACATTTATAATTGACAATATGACAGATTGTCATGAGTCTTTTACCTTCTAGAGTATCAGCAGCTTCATCTTGCTTCATCTCTCTCAGGAAGTAGAGTGTGAGATCAAGAGCTGCTTCTTTGATACTGCATTTATTCTCATTAAAGTCCTTTACAAAGTATTGCAAGTCCTCATTTTGTAATATTTTCTTAAACTTTTCTAGCTCATCCTTCATAAATGTGATTATTTTGCTTTCAAGATCCTACAAAGCAAGACAAAAATAAATAACAGAAAAAAGATTATCTATATTTGGTCAAAATTATTTACTTTTAAAGTAGCTTAATTAAAAATATTCATAAATAAGTTGTAAATAATACAAATAGCTTTTCATTCTTAATTTATTGGTTTTTGAAAGGAAAAAAAATTGAAATACAATTTCTGTCACACTCTTATTCAGTAATAATGTTTATTATAATTACTAAGTATTCTTGAAAATGTCTTTTATTACCTGGAAGATCTGCTGGAGACTGTCTGTAAAATTATTGCGGTTCCTGTGAGACTGTAAATCTGGATCTAATGTTTTATACTGAAGCCTGAAAGTAAACAAAATAAATCAAAATACTGCATTTTTAGGACAAATTTGACCAACATATCTTGTAAATATTTTTAGCAAAGAGAAAAACAATACTGTAATAAATGTATGAACTATAAAGTTTTATGATCATTATTTATTGATACAATTTCTAACAAAGTCTATGTTTAAAGAAAATAAGACACATTAAATACCGTTTGGTTCGTGATGGTTCTTCGCTGAAGTTCGGCGGGTTACCCTTTGAGCAGTCACTCTTCACAGACACAGAGCTGGACACATGTGAGTCTGATCTTTCACTAATGACACAGAGAGAAAACAAACTTTACTACAGGAGATTCATCTGTGTTTTATATTGCACACATTCTCTCTAGTCCTTCACAGAAACGTTTGCAGAGTTTTAAAGTTAGCAGTCATTCCTGTTTACTGACTCACATTTGTTTAAGTATTTCTGATCTAATTGAGGAGAACATTTTCTTTTTTGACTAAAATGGAGAGAAATGTCAGAAACATCAGCGCTACACAGTTCTGTTAGCATACTTCAATTAAAGAGACCATATGACACTATTTTAAAAGTTCATCCCTTTGTTTATTGGGTGTAACAATAACAGTAACAATGTTTTCATAATAATTATCATATACTTTTGACCCTGAGTCCAAATCTGAGCTGTACGTTTCACAGTGGAAAGCTTTTATTTTGCAGCACTTTTACCTTTCAGATATAATCTCATAAAGTTATAATTTTCTTCTTTACTGTATCAACTTTATGTCCTGAAGTGGCAACATAAATACAGTTATTTAGGTGTGGTTTATTGTATTTATTTAGGTGTGTATAGCTCAGGTGTGTATAAAGTGTGCTGTACACAAGCTAACCTTTGGGTTGTACGGCTCAGGAACAGAATGATAAATAAATCTGAACCACTGATTCCAAACAAAGCGGGTTTGCTTTCGCATCCAAACACATTGGATAAAAACATATTGGCTGTTCTTTTTTTAATATTTGTAAAAATATTTTTTAATAAGAAAGTTATGAAGCTCTGAAGTTCTGCAAATCATTTGTAAATATAGACCTACATTTGTTAAGGTTTAGTTTTTTCCAGCAAACATCTGAAAGTCCAGCAGCTGTGTTTAAAATGATTCTCTGAAAACAGACTCAGTCTTACCTCTGTTTCTGTGAGAGACTCATCTCAGACGGAGAGTCCTTTCCTCGTTCCTCTGACAAACTGCAGATAAACTGATCAACACTGGGATCTTTGTGTCGCTTCATGACCTGAACATGACAATATGCCAATGTCTGAGAACAATATCATGATAGTTCAGAGGAATAAATGATGAAGAAAAATAACAAGTGCTTAATGTTTGGGTTATCAAACAATCAACATAAAGCCATGTAATTATTGTCATAATCTCTTCAGATCATTCAGATCACTCATAACGTCATTAACCGGTTGCTCGGGTTTATCTACATCTCTATCCAGAAAGACGGCTTTGGTTTGGCCACAGAATACTTTGTGCCTCGCGTCTTAAAATTAAAAAATGGGAAATAAAATAACCCTTTTAGAATTATCTTTAATGCTACACTTCTACACACTTGTAAACATGTTTTAACATACATCGTCTTTAAACGGTTTGTTTTAGTAATAACTTTCTGCTTCTCGGTCGTTTGTTTCTTCGGCGACAGGTATAAGTTATAACTTAACAAATCACAAATATAGCTATGAAATCCGTTCATCATTCTCCTAAATAACTGTAATCGTAAAGTATTCAAACTTACTTGCAATAGTTCAGACGATCTTGTGCAGCAGAAACACAATCCGGAAGTCTTTAAAGCACTTTCGATTTGTGATCGCTGTTAAACACCTGTGCGATCCTTCAGATTGATGTTTGTCACATGATACGACTCCACCTTGAAGAAAATCACAGTCCAGTTAACAACAGATCTAGTGCATCAGCGCCACCAACTGGACAGGAATGTAATGCACAAACACACCTGCTTTCTCCTTCTTCTAACAGCAATCACAAACTAAAATACCGCTGTTTCTTCATATTCTCTCTCTCCTGCAGATAATGAACAATCTTCTCCATTCACACAGTTCTTGTACATTTGTGAACTTTGAAGGATTAAATTAATAATGACAGACAAAGCATATAAAATAATTCAAGCCAAACATATAAATCTGAAAGGTAATAATTATTATAGAACAGAATTATATACAGTCCTATTTTTATTTGAAGAAATTGCATTACATTCCTTTCATTACAGCAATAGCCTATGAATTCAGATTGAATGATTTCATTGGGTTAGTCTGTAGGTTAGGATGAATAATTAAGATATATGAAATGTATGATTCATTTAATTAGTTCAGAACTCAATTAATGAGCTTTAAGTTTCTAAATACAAATAGAAAATGGCCAGTTATTTTTATATAATTTTTTTTTTCTGAATTTGCCATCTCTGTTCAGTTTTACAGGTTGCTGTGATGTAGATATATGTGCTTTTCACAATCTGTCATTTAAGGTTTAAATAGTTTTGAATCTAATATATATTATAATATCTAAAAACTGAGACTGTAACTCACTTATGATTGTTTGAAAAAGAAAATAAACAGCACTTTACCTCTTATTTAGAGCTGAAATTATAATTTTTATCATTGTACAATTAAAAAAATGTAGCTATAATTGATGTATTTTAAATCCTACATTTAAGGAAATATTAGACTGACTAATACATTTAATTTTCTGGCTTTCTGTACTCTTATTCAACATTTATAACACTGTTTCTGATGTAATTTAAGTTTAAATGACAAATACCACAGCTGTCTTATTTACTCTCAATGTAATGTATTCTCTAATATTTTGAGCTCATCTACACATTCACTGTCCTCAAAATCCTGCATCAGAATCAGAAAAACAAAAGGGAAGTGGATAAGCTGAGCGTGGCTTACAAGAACTAAAACTGATGCATCCATCAGTCAAAATGTGTATGTACAGAATGTGCTACAAAATAAAGTGTAGTTTTCAGGCAAACTACAGTGAAACACAAATCAAAAGGTCCAACATGATGTGCCTCATGCTCCATTCATTGCAGAATGACTCCAGAAGAATCCAGAACAAATAAAAAATAGCATATATTTGACAGTCAATGTTATAAAAGTCAACTGGGGCCTTAAAATAGTTGTTTGTTCATATCCTGACAGCCCCATTTATCTTATGATGAACAAACGACTCAAACTCGAAAACGAGTTGAATTTGGATTCTGGTCAAGATGGAGGAACGAGTCGTTGTTCTGTTGAGGAACATTAGAAATGTTGTCACACAGTCAGCAATGTTCATATAATACAGCTGCATAATATTCGGTTTCCAGATGTATATAGTTGTCTTTTTAAGATGAATTTTATGCATTTTCATTGTTTATTATTATATTGAAAACTTTATCTCAGAACCTGTCAGATTCTAATATGGAGGAAAACTCAGAAGAAATGGAGAAAGTTACCATCAAAGATAAGAGAGTGATTCAAGATACACTCCTACTCCTGCAATACTTACAAGGAAATTAATGGAAGCTGATAAACACAACACACTGCAAAATGAGGAGCTTAAAACAAAGAAATAAAAAATAAAAACCGCTGATATTTTGTCATCAAGAAGTGGTAGATCTAAAAAAAGAAAATGCTACAATAAAGATGAGAATGGAACAAATGCAATAGAAAGTTAAATGGAGTTAAAGGTGAATGATGCACCTTCATCACATCGGCAGAATAGACAGCAGTGGGACAACAGTTTCCAAAACCAGTGATCATCACATTTACATCTAGATCAACAAGAGATGCTTTCTGGAAAGAACAACGAGTTCCTCAAGAGCAGAGGTGTTCAAGTGAAGAAGACCTAACAGCTGATGACAGGGAAACACGTGCTGGTCTGTGGACATTTGGAGAGAAGGCTAGGAAAAATGGAGAGAAGGTTTATCTGGTAGAAAACAAAGCATTTGTGAATGAGAATTTAAAGGATGAACATTTTAGGGTCCGTTTCTTCACCAATAATCAGAGACTGACTGTTAGATCTGTTAGATATTGTTTCTAGAATAACGGCTGAAGTCAAAAGAAGACGCTTCAAAGTTATTGTTGATAAATGCAGCAAGTGTAGTGTGTGACACCTTATGTTCTTACTAAGTGCACTTGGGATACGTTAACTCTTTACTTTCTTATTGTTCATGTCAATTTATTTTTATTCATATATGATGGTATAAGAAACAAACTGAAAAGGAAATCTTTATTTTTGTATTGTCAAAGCAAAGGTGCAGGCTTTTATTTCATTCAGGAGTCTCATGTTTGTGAAGCTGATGTGAGTTTTTGGAGTCAGTGTGGGAATAATGTTTGGTTTTCATTTGGTGCTAACCAATCTGCAGGAGTAGATATATTTAAAGGTAAATTCAAAGGACACTTTCACAGTAATTTTCTACATGTTAGTATTGGTTTCTCCCAATTTATTATAGTAAATGTTTATGCCACAAATAATAAGCAGAAGAATAATCATTTATTTTTAACAATTGAGAGTAAAATTAACCAACTGAGTTTTTCATTTCTCTGTGCAGTGATTATTTGGTTTGGGGATTTTAATACAGTTATGGATGAAGAAATAGACTGATGCCCCCTAAAAATAATGAAAAAAAGTGTATTAAAAATAAATGTGCAAGAATGGACCTTTTAGATATCTGGAGATATACTTACCCACATCAAATAATGTATATCTGGACTAATAATGATCTGACTAAACCTTGATTTGATTTCTTGTTGATTTCTGCAAATAGTGCTGAATTAGTGGAAACTGAATCTTCATTATTAACAGATCATAAGACTATAATGATTCAAATCAACAAAGATGCTGAAAGTCCTGCTGGTCCTAAAACAAGCAATTGTAGATTAAATAAGCTATAATCTTATTAGAGAATGAATGGTTTCAGAATAAAGCCATTGAAATTATAAGGAAATATCTTCTTGAAAAAACTAGAGCAAGACGTTTATCATCATTATTCAGAAGGTAATTCAGCAGTTCATTCATCTCTGAATATCAGCATTAATCCAAGGAAGAGTACATTTACTGGCACCTTTACATTTGTTTATCTTTAAAAATAGTTTTGTTGTGTTTTGAATTGTAGATAAAAAGACATATCTCCTCCTCATTGAGAATGCGGTTTCAGACACTGACAAATGTTGAAGCACTTCTTCTGCCTTTTTTTTTTTTTTTTTTTTTTTGAGTTAACAACAGAAGAATATAGGGACATAAACAAAAAGTTTAAAACAATAATAATAAAGATTTTCATCAAATAAAATAAAATAAATAAATAAAACAGTCATACATTCAATACATGAATTATCTTTAACAGCTTTATGGTTGTTCTGCATTGACATTAGAAGCATTAAAGGTCTATTTACCAAATAATAATTTTGATTATATTATCCATCTCCAATAAACCAGTAAAACACAAGTCCATTGTATCAGTTATCAAAACAAACTTATAAAACAGATCAAAAATAAACAGTGAAACTTGGGTCCAGAATAATGTTGAGTCCTTCTTACAAAAACCACATGATGACGGATACCGTTTCTTTAAACTTACTGATAAAGTCATTACTTCAATAGTATCAATCAATTATTTTAATGTGAATTTCTTGGCCTTTATTATGAATTATATAAGTATTCATATCCTGTATTCAACCATGAGAAAGGGATAGCAGCCTAATTAATCCAACAACAAAAAATATATACATGTTAAATAAACCTACTGTACTTGAAAAATGAATGTATTTAATTGTATCTCTATCGGAGGTTATTTTTCTTATGGTCTGTAGTTTGCATGCATTTGTTTTTGAAATGGAAAAATATATACACATGCATGCAACATACATAAATAAATAAATATTATCATATCATTGTCATATTAAACACCATGAGATATCTGATCACCCCAAAGCAGCTGAGAGATGGTCGAAGGTTGAATTTAAAATGGTAGGTGAGTGAACTGTTGCCTGCATCAGTCCGTAATACAAGACCATCGCAGACCAGTCATATAATCGCAAACATAATGATAATCACTTCAAACTAATGGGTCTTGTTCAACATGACAATAAAAGCGAATGGACTAAGCCAATGTAGTATGGAAACAAGCAAAGAACGATCTGATTAGTCATGTATAATATGTATAGTCAACTATTTAAATATAGATTACCGCTTTCATTTAGTTAGTTATGTATAGGTTAAGTATAGGTTTTAAAATTGCTCTTATGTCTAGTGTATGTTTATATTTATGTTTATTTGTGTAGCACTGCGGTTCTGCAAGACACAACATTTCATTCACACAATAAAACCCGACTCGACTCAAAACCTTGTACTTCAGTTACATCTGATCAAATTTATCATTCTTTAGCTTGGGTTGAACACATCATTTTGTGTATTGTGTATTTTAAATAAGGCTATAAAGACAATAATTAATCAAATTAGTTACATGAATGAACACATCTTGTGCCAATTAATTAAAGATTATATTATTATTTAAGATAATTTAAAGTTATCTTTGTGTTAAATTAGAAATGCACCTTAATAAACATGATAAAAAAGTAGCTTTATAAAGAAATATTTTAATTCAACACACAAAAATATAAAAAGCAATTCTCTACATATAAAACTAAAAGCGCCAATAGGTGGCAAATCACTGTCTTAATAAGTAAGTCATTATTAATTCAATTCATTAGTTCAAACGGCTAATTCATTCAGAAAGGAAGCAAGTGACTGTCTTTATGAATGTCTCACTAAATCTCACTAGATTCATTTAAAAACGTTGATTTGATTCATTCAGTAAAACTCTGCTGTGTGTTGATCAGGACAGTTCTTCTAGGGCTTTGTTTTTGTGGGCGAAATTATACACTGTTAAAAAAAAGATGTAATTTTACAGGTGATTGTCTGTATATTTTTACAGAATTGTACAGTTTTTTTCATTATACAATGAAATACATGTTGTTTTACAGATATTTTCTGTATTTTAAAGTTCCACCATTCAATTTACAGATAACTGTTGGTATTTTGGTTTTACATAGATTTTCTGTTTGTTTGTTTTTTACAGTAATTTTCTGTATTTTCACAGAGTAATGTGTAATTTACAGTTTTTCTGAATTGCTAAAACAATTTTTTTGAAATCATCACTCATTTTCTCAAAATCTTAAACACAAATCCAAATGTTCAAACTAAATTCACTGAACCCCTGACTCTTCTGGCAAAATCAAGCAATCGCTTCAAAACCATTTGACCTTTAAAATCAAACAAAGTGTTGAAATCATACACACATTAGTCAATACAGTACACACTACAGATCATTCATTAGACACTACATCAACAAATGGAGAACACAGTGCCCAGTGCATGTTGTTACAAAAAAAAAAAAAAAAATGTTTACTGGATATAGTAATTATTTTGCAATAAAAAAGATACATAATCATACACACACACACACAAAAAACATAAACACACTCAAAAGAAATCACACCTAAGTGTGGTGAATATCTCAAAAAAGGAAAAGAATAAAAAAATAAATGAATAAATAAACTTAGGTGTAGTTTCTTTTGAGTGTGTATGTTTATGTATTTTTTTATTGCAAAATAATTAAAATAATTACTATATACAGTATACATACATATACATAATATTGTAAAAAAAGATCACACATCTTAGAGCTAGGTCAGATTATCTACATTAGCCAAAAAATAAATAAATAAAATAAAATAATAATAATAATAATAATAATAATAATAAAAACCTTCTGGTGTGGTAATCTTGCATTTCTAGATAAGAATATATTGAAACGACCAAAATACAGTCTGTAAAAAATACAGTAGGAAAAAAAAAAAGTTATTTTCTATTCTTCTTTTGAACTTTCCAACTGATTTTGGTGGCCACAGACAATCTGCTAATATCAGGCTCTTTTATGTCTCTGTCATTCAATGCACAAGATCATAGTCTATTAAAGTAGCTCTAATTTCATCTGAAAAGACTGTCCTTGGCTTCATCCTCCTCTTCCTCCACCTCATATTTGCACTCTTTTATTTCTCTCAAATTTCCGGATACACCCGTGCCATCTGTGCACTTTGAACTGGCTTATATTTCATATATTTAAATATTTAGAAACAAGTGTGTAGCTTTTTGAATGATCGTGTGTAAACAATGACAGCCGTGTTGCAGTTGTGCTTAACTTTTGCTTTCTTGTCTTTAGGCTTTTGCATCACAAGTTCATCACAGAGCAAACTGTGTCTAAGTGAGTGAGAATGTGTTTAGAGTTTTGCAAAAAGATCTGCAAACAGTGTCTAAACTGCCTGAACTTGTTTAAGGTTTTGCAGAAAGAGTGATTTATTTGACAAGTTGGTTTAGGCTATTGAGAATTTAGTTCAGAGAATGGGGTTTAGTGTTTTAGCAAATGAGAAAAACTGTAACATAAAATGTTAATGTTTACAGAATATTCCTGTAAAAATAGGGGGCTGTTTGAACCACAAATCATTCAGTGTTTTATTAGCCTACCACTGAAGAATGTTAATCATGTGAGGGATACAGTGAGATTTTTGAGTTCAAATAATAGTATTTGTGCATATAGTAGCCTACATATACTATAAATTATGCCTTGTTTATGTTTAACGCGATGCAGAATCAAACTTGCCGCCAATTTAGCTCTGTCCACGCTGATTGGCCGAGTTATCATTCACAACTCATTGGAACGGCAAATAACCCAGATAGCATACACTTCTGGACCACATCTGGGCCAAACATGGCACATCTGGCTCAGTTCCGGCAATGGCAGAGGTCATATGGGCCACATCTGGCTCACACACATCAAGCCGGTTTTAGTGTCAGTTGTGGTTGAGTTGTGTGTGGGCCACATCTGGCCAATACCAGGTGATTAAAATGATTTTTACATTTTATCCATTCAAAAGACTACGAAAGCTATCCCAGCTGTGCACATAAATGTAGTGCAATGCAGACTAAATAAAACATAGCAGGACATTTGTGTCTATGGCTTGCTGCACAATGGTGTCTTTGATTGGCCATAATACCTGCAGACCAATAGAAATGCTTCTCTATCACTGCACATCCTGCTCCTCACAGCACAGATCGTGAAGCACACTGCAGTTTGTCACGCAGAATGCAGATTAACGAGTGACAGCTTTTAATGATTATAAAGGAGTTTGTAAATTTTTATTTTATACAAAAGTTAATATAAAGTAACTTACATTTTAGGAACACTGTTGTCTGATTGTGCTCTATTTTGTCAGCAAAAATAGTCAAAACAAAGTCACAGCTGAGCCACGGCGCATCTCCAAGCAAACATAGCGCTGTTTTGTTTATTAATGCTTTATTCCTGAATGAATCAGACGTTTAAATGAATCAACTGAAAGAATGATTTAGTGACAAAGACAGTGACTTGCTGCCACCTACTGGTGGTTTCAGTTTCATTTTTAAAGTATACATTTAAATCGTTTAAAGTGTCTATATTTAAAACATTAATCTCATAACATTTTTTAATGAAATGTATTAATGCCATTTGTGCTCTTCTGTGCCATGCAAAGATGAATTGTTGTTGCGGATTTCATTTGACTGGTAACTTATTCTTCATGTTTGTATCTTATTATTTAAAAATAAATTTATTGTTTAAAATTATTATTATTATTATTATTATTATTATTCGATAAAAATTTATAAATCTAAATGTTTTGGCACAAAATATGACACACAATTAATAAAGTTAAAAATGGTATTACAAATGTTAAAAAACCCTTTAAGGAGTCAAATATCACCTTTTAATGGGAAGGTACATTTCTGTTATTGATCAGGCATTCCTAATGTTTTTTTTTTTGTTTTTTGTTTGTTTGTTTGTTTGTTTGTTTTAAGTAGAAGCACTAGTGCTCCTGAAAAGAAATGTAGTCCTTAAGCTAATGTTACCTTTTTTTATTTCACTAATAAATCTTCTTTTTTTTGTCATTATTATTATTATTGTTAAACACAAGGAGTCATTAATGATGACATACAAATTCACACTCAATGCATCTTTAATTGGACCAGAATTGCAGGTGCCTGTCTTACTATACAAGAAGGTGGAGATAAAATATGAAATAAGTTGTTAATAAATAGTATTAATGATTATAAAGGGTTTTTATAATTAAATACATCTGAAAGGTCATCTAAAATTGCCATTATTAGTCCTGGAAGCCAGACACATTAAATTTATAGATGGCCATGGCCAGTCTTACAGGAAAAATAAGGTTGTGTTTATTCATATGTCACTTGTGTTTATTAATGTAAACGTGCCGTGACTGTGGCGTGGCACTTGAAGCATATTGAACTCGTTTATAACACGTTATATTTTAATATAATATACTAATATAACTACTAAGTTACTACAGTTAATGAAATTTGTAATTGCTAGCTAATCAAAACAAAATTTGACAGAAAAAAAATATATAAATAATACACACAACCGTTGTTGACACTTCTCTGTATTTGACTCGCTTCTATTGTTTATTTACTTTATAGAAATGGTTTAATGTCTTCAAATGGGTCCGTTAGCATCTCAACCGTTTTCAGACCGTTTTAGCGGTAAAGCTAACTCTATAGTTTGTGCTCTTATTTATGAAAGTTTGGGCTTTTAATCAAATCTTTATTTATAGATGAGAGATTTTGACAGTTTTGTTAAGGTTTTGCTGGTAATTATTCAATGGATGATTAGAAATTGCTTAATTTATTTAACCTAAACATAAACACTTTGCTGTAAACAGGTGACATAACGTTATTGAGGAGCGTGAAAATGTGCTGAAAACTAGCGGTGTTTGATCTTTTATGATAAACTAATTATGATAAAACTGTTCTGTGATTTCAGGAGCGAGAAAATAACCCTTCTACAACAGAAGAGAAGCTCCAACATTTCTGAAAGGAGCTGCTGACAGGTTGAAACAGCTGGAAAACTCATTCAATAACTTAATATGACTTTTAAACATATTTTCATAACATTTAGCCTATATTACCATGCATCTGTTATTTGTGTTTTGAAAAATACACCTTTTGATTTATTACAATTATTTTAAGAAGGTTTCCTAACATGAGTGACTGTAACCAGGGGACTCGACGACAGCGTTTGTAGATCCAAATGCGAGCTTTATTGCACAAAACGTGGTCAGGGCAGACAGGGTCAAACACCAGCAAACAACAATGTCCAGGGCAAGACAGAAGAGTAATCCAAAAGCACAGGCAAGGGTCAAAATCCAAGAGGGCAATCCAAAGTAACAAGGAAAACAAGGCAATGAAACAAGGCAAGAACTACGGCAAGTGAAATAACTGTGGCAATGACAAAACAAAGAAACAAGGCAATGAAAACAGAGAAAATGCTTGGTAGAGTCCACAACAGCAAAACAATACTTCACCCTCCTTTTATGGCTGCCAAACAGGAAGTCACCATAGAGGCAGCAGAGGGAGCAGTAACAGTCAGTACAGTGGCAAGGGCTCCCTCTGCTGGTGTGGTGTTACAGTGACACTATATGAGCAATATTAAATGAATAACTAAACCTAAAACATAAATTCTGTTTTCTTATTTAAATGATCTATTGTATATTTCTTTTTTGCATTTCACCTCTGACTAGTGTGTTTCCTTCTAATAAACCTGGAACTGCATACTAAATATCTGTTGTCTCTGTGACAGATTGCTTGTTTTGTTCCTAGATTCTTCTGTGCTGATGGTCTGCTGCACCACAGCAGAGTTGGAGCAATCCTCCTGTCAGACAACATCTCAAAGATACTATTGACCATAAAACTAGTAGATCAAATCTAAAATATACAGTGTTTAGATGTTTGAGGTTGATACAGAATTAACTTCTGCTCACCTCTGCAGTAATTATTTGATTGAAAATGCAGTAAAAACAGTGATATTATGAAAAAAATTATTACAATATAAAGTGCCTGTTTTCTAAGTGAATACACTGTAAACTGTAATTTATTCCTGTAATATAACGCTGACTATTTTCAGCATCCAGTCTTCAGTGTCACATGATACTTCAGAAATAATTCTAATATGATTATTTGCTGCTCAAGAAACTTATTTTCAGTGTTGAAACTGTGATATATTTTATTTTTCAGGATTCACAGATGAATAGAAGGCTCAAAAGAACAGCATTTATTTGAAACAGAAATCTTTAATTAGGCTTTTGTTCAATTTAATGTGTGTAATGTACACTGTCATTCAAAGGTTTGGAGTCCTACAAGAATCCTAAGAAAAAAAAAATCAGTATTTATTGTAATAGCCTTCATGATAGTGTTCGGGGCTCTCTTCAAGTTCAAACCTAGATTCAAAACACTCCTTTTTAGCCAAACATTCACAAAACACATCTCATAACCTTGTACTACAATTATGAAATAGAAAAAGTGCACATGATCAGCAGCTATGCAATCCTTCTCCCTTTGCTTTCCTGTTTCTCTGAATGTCCATCCCAGGATTATTAGAAACTGCACCAGGACTAGTGAGGACTTCAGATGATGCCAATACTCAAAAAGATGGCAACTATAGATATAGACATACAAACTACCACCACTGCAACAGACCAGAAAGTCCAACACTGGGTTAAAAGATGGCTGCAGCTTGTCAGAGATGGGATGAAGATTTAAAGGTGCATTATGTAATATTGACAGCCAGCGGTTGAACTGAGTGCTGGAAACATTCAATATCTGCAAACATAATATTTGAATGCTTTAATACTGTCAGAAAGCTAGTTATCAAACTGTTGATTTAAGGGATGTGATGAGATCTCGTGTCTCGCAAAACACTTTGGAGTGTCGTTTACATTAGAGCTCCATGATTAACCCTTAAATGATCTCTGTTCAAACACAATATTATTCTTAAATGACAACTATTCAGTTGTGTCTATTACGACTGTTTCACTCTCCACTGACGCTTACGATGTGAAACAGCTGTTAAAAACATTCAAAAACTCAATTATTGCAGTGTTACAGACATTTAGATAATAGAAGTACTGGTATAAAAGTTTAAAGTTTGGGTATAAACACTTATTGTCTGCAGCAGTGATCAAAACGAAAGTATCTTAACACTTACACATATTGTAAAGCGTATTCTCTTCCGCCAGGAGGTGGCGACAAATGCACGTTTAAAAAAGAATCATTCAATCATTGAATCATTCATTCAGGAGATTCCAACAGTGAAACGAGTCTTTATTAATTGAGACACTGATTTCATTTTTTTCTTCATATCAAATGTTTATCTAATATATTTTTAAAAGACTTAAGCAATGAACCCTGTGTCAGAACCACTAGTAAATTATGTTATTTTGTTTAAATTGTGAATCTTTTTTTTCTCTTCAGAATCGTGATCCCCAATTTATAAAAAAAGCTGTGATTTTCAGTTTAACCAAATCATGCAACTTTATTTACTTTAATTCATTAAAATAGAAGTTTAATTTAATAAAGTTCATATTTATTCACACTTATATTTTTTTGCCTTTTGTGTTTTTCAGTTGAATGAAATACTATTTTTCCCTAAATATTTCATCAATGAAGTGAAAAAATCTTGATGTGGCCAGTGCCATTAGTGAGATGTGGTCCAGATCCGGCCCAGTTGTGGCTGACTGCTGTCTGCTGGACTCAGGTTGAGTCATCGCCGTCATTCCAAGTGGTATATGGGCCAGAAATGGACCAGATGTCATTTGCTATTTGGGTTAAGATCGGAACTTTGGAGCGGGTTTGTGAATCACGAATCATTTGTTTCAGAACGGAACTTTGGAGTGAGTTTGTGAATCGCGAATCATTTGTTTCAGAACGGAACAAATCGCGAATCATTTGTTTCAGATCGGAACGAATCACAAATCATTTGTTTCAGAACGGAACTTTGGAGCTGGTTTGTGAATCGTGAATCATTTGTTTCAGACTTCGAATAGTTTCAAAGCCAGACTTTTTGTTTTTGTATATGAAATGTAGCTATAATTGTATTTTTTCTATATTGTCTCGAGTAGTCAAACAATCCAAAGAAAACATTTTTAAAAGTCACTTCCAAAATGAGATCAGGGGTGCGTTTCCCAAAAGCATCGTTAGCCAACTATGGTCACAAATTCCATCGTTACCAACATAGTTCAACGATTCGGTGTTTCCCGAAACCATAGTTCAAATGAACATTCGCAAACAGCGTCACAAATTTACGTGTGGACTCAATAAATTATGTTCTTGGGCACAATAAGTAAGCTAACATGCAGTACAATCTATATCTTGCATTCTATGTAAATATAAATGCATTTTAATCTATGTATTTTTGTCCGCCCTCTGTAAGCTCCGTGTTTTGAATAGTGCGCATGTGCATAAATAACTAAAGGGAACCCCGGAGTATGATGTAAGATGGAACCCGTGAAGAATCAAACATCAAATAAAGCGAAATGAAAGGGAACAAAAAAAATTGTAAATTTGTATTTTTTTGCCTTTTGTGTTTTTTCAGTTGAATGAAATACTATTTTTCCCTACATATTTCATCAATGAAGTCAAAAAAATCTTGATGTGGCCCCTGCCCAGATCCGACCCAGTTGTGGCTGACTGCTGTCTGCTGGACTCAGGTTGAGTCATCGCCGTCATTCCAAGTGGTATATGGGCCAGAACTGGGCCAGATGTCATTTGCTATCTGGGTTAAGATCGGAACTTTGGAGCGGGTTTGTGAATCGCGAATCATTTGTTTCAGAACGGAACGAATCACGAATCAATGGCCCTACATTGTTGAACTAATGTGTTTCAAACGACATTGATGCGACCGTGTTCGGGAAACAGCCGTGACTAGCTAGTTTGTTTCCACAACAATGCATCGTACTATGGAGGTTAATCAGCGAGTTACGTTGTTGTACAGGAAACGCACCCCTGATGAACATAAATACATCTGATCAAAATGTCTCTGTGTGGTTCATTGGCAAACAACTGAATGAATCTTCCTCAGAAGAGACAAAAACAGCAACTGACTTCAGTGTCTGACTTACATTATAAATACAGCCATAAGCTGTAAGTAATTGATGACAGAATTTCATTTTGGGTTGAACTAACAACCCTTTAATACCATTGTACGTGTATCTAGACACAGTTTTTGTTTTGTCTGCTGTCGCTCTCATTTATAGTCATCAGAAAGCCAAACCACTACCACAGCTCAGATTTTAAAATGTGTATCATGATTTATTTAACATCTCAGTTGACTTCAATCATCACATATTTACATCGGTATTTCAACAGAGTATACACTTTAAACCAGAGGTGTCCAAACTCTGCAGGACAGTAACCCTCAGAGCAGGATTGGACATCTCTGCTTAAACATCACATTTTTGTTATTCAGAATATTGAATGTGTTTCTGAATCAAAGTGTTTGTGTTTATTGAAGTTTATCAGTGTATATAGAATAACCGTATTTTTACTTCACATGTTTTCTGATTTTAAAGGCTCATGGTGAGACACATCATACACTCAAGAAAAGCATGCAAACTGGCCTCCTAATACGAAGACTACAATGGTGCACTGCAGGACACCTTATTCCTTTTAAATGATCAAGAAATAAAGGACTGCAATGGACATATGTTTTTTTTCCAAGCTTGTCTTTGTGGTTGTTTCCCATTAGGTATGAGTTTTTTGGGCAGTTTTTTGCTACATTTAGTGCCCTTGTTGTGTTGTGTACACATATACTTGCATTCACAAATTACACTGAAAAAAAAAACACTCTTGTTTCCAGCCAAAATACCTAAAACATTTTAAATCAACAAGGATTTTCTAGACGAGTAAAAATCCTTCTTGGTTTAAGAATTTTTAGGCATTTTGGCTTAAACAGATAAAATATCTAGATAAGATAAGCATTTTTTTGCAGTGTAGCATGCACAGACAGGTTGTATACTGTGTAAATGTTGTTTCAAACAATTGTTGTAGTGTTTTGTATCTGCATTTAAAATAAAGTTGACATTAACATAACTAGAAAATAAATGTTAAAACTTTTTTCAACTTAACTCATTAAATATAGCAATCCAACGCTGAACAAAATTTTAAATCATAAGTTGAAATAACTTAAAAATGTAAGGCAGCCACAAAAAGTATGTTTTTAAGTTGAAACGGGTGAAATTTTTTTTACAGAGCACTTAAAACAGGCAAGAGAACATTTGAAATAAAGTAGTTGTTTTTAACTGTTTATGTAGCTTTTTTTTTCTTTTTTCATGCAAATGTAAATGTGGTGAAAAAGAGAGTGAAAGACACACAAATGCTGTTAACTGGTGAAAATGTTTAGTTGCAACAAAGACAATATATTGGATATCTGTACATTAACAACAGACACACACATAACTAACTTAATATCAAATAAAATACAATAACAATGTGTATAAAATATGAGATAACAAATGTAACATGGAAATTTCACATTGTAGATTTGCTTTATATCTTTTGATACATTTAAGTGCTGCACTTGACAATAACATTTAAACATTTGAATCATTATGAATGAGTTTAATACAAATATTATTAAACTGAAGAGACAGACTCATCTGAGCTTCTTCCTCCTCTGTTCCAGCTTTAAATTAAACTAAATGATCATTTGCTTGAATACTAAAGCAACATTAATCATTCAATATCATGTTTGTAACACACATGCTGCATTATTTGATTGTAAAGTCTGAGTCTCTTCACCTGTATGGATCACATTCACACATTTATCACACATTTCTTTCTCCTCATAGACACAGTAGTGAAGCTCTTCTGTGATCCTCACCTGATTCTTACTGCTCCTCTTCAAATTATGATATACAGCATTTATCATCTTCTGCTGACTGAACTCTATGAGGGACTCTTGGCAATGAATATTAATATACACTGTAAGGAGGAACAGAAGAGAGAGAGAGAAAAAAAATCAGTGTTTGGTGGAACAAATTGCAAATTAGTTACCATTTAAATTTTCTTTTTTGAGTTAAAAAGGTACATTGACATGATCTTGCATAGATATTTCTACAACAATATTTGTGTTTTAAATACATTTGAACATGAATTCCATTCATATGTTTGTGTGACTCCTGTTGAGTCACTATAAAGACAAACACATGCTAATGAGAGTATGCCATATATAATAAACGACAAGAAACAAATACTAATGTGATTTTGCCTCAAAACAAAAACCTTTCAGTTCAATGTTCCACTAGTTAAAGCTGTTTGTCCTCTAGTTTAAACATGTTTGTATTGTTCATCATTAAATAACTGAAAGTAAAGTAAGTGTAAAGTAATGTGAAAAAGTAAAAACACACAAGAGACAGAGACATTGATCATGTGATGCTGGACGGCTGTGAGCTGAAGCTGGAATCTGCACTGATTTTACCAGCGTTTTCCTACAATCTGACCAAATCTATTTCAAACTGTAATGATTCACTATTACTGATGTCATTAATAAAGCAGCTGTTGTTGTATAAAGCTCTGACAGTGTGCTTTCGTTCTCTTTCCTCCTTTGTGTTCAACAATTAAATCAACTTTACATTTCATTCTGACACAGACCCTTTGAAATAAAGCTTGATGATCATTTGATCAATTTGAAAGTATATATTTGTTCACATATCAGAGGAAAATTAATCTCTTTAATATCACAAAGTGAAGTTTACTCACATCAGTTTACAGTTTGAGTCTCGTAGCACATCAATGAGCTGCTGCTTTGAGTCTCCAATATTATTGAGTCTCAGATCAAGCTGTTTTAGAAACTGCAGTGCTTTTGTGTTTGTCAAAGACTGAGTTAAAGAAGAAACATCTGTAATGCCACAGTATTGAAGACTAGAAAGAGACAAACAAAGGGAGAGAGATCATCTTACAAACAAATCATTAAGGTGAAGAATCTGACACAAATATAATGTGAAGTCAGACTCATCATGAAATATTGAGTATAAAGTGTTTTGAAGTGATATGAAACATTTTGATTATTGTATGTGAATGTTACTGACTTCAGTGTCCCCAGTTTACAGTGTGAATCTTTCAGTACATCACATAAGTGATTCACTCCTGTGTTTTTTATTTGATTCACGTTCAGGTTCAGTTCTCTCAGGTGTGATGGGTTTGATTTCAGAGCTGAAGTCAGGATGAGACACTGTTTCTCTGTAATACTGCAATCCCACAGACTGAAGACAGAAAGAGAAAAGACAATGAATCAGATCTATGATGATCATGAGTAAATGCCAAACATTCACTAAAACACCAGCAAAATCAAGGAAAACAACTAATATATGAATGAACAAACCAAGAGAGGAGTATTTGAGGATACTAGGATCACACTTTCTATGAAGCCCATATTTATAATACATTATAAGGGCATTTTTAAGGCATTATAATGAATGCATAATGCATTATAAAAAGCCTTATAACATGTTATATCATCTTATAAATAATCATAACAACAATTATAATACATTATAATGCTTATGCAATTGCGGTTATAAATTTAAAATTCTGATCATTGATAACACAATGAACACCATATTAAATCTACATTTATAGTGGACTGTATCATATCTTGACATTGTTTATTTAAGATCTGCACAGTATCTTACTATATATAAGTGTTTAGGTGTGGAGTGTTATTTGAGTACGGTGGCCCAGTAGTGCACAACACAATTAAAAAAGCAAACATAAGCTCATAACACAATGGAAATGTTTCTGACCACTAGGGGGCAGTTGGTATGAACTACTTTGATAGTTTTTAATGCTGCTTGGCTCTGATTAAAACTAAGAGTGGTATGAAAAAATAATTAACAGGATAATTAACCCCTTGGTGATTTGTATGAAACCATGTATGAGTCTCTTTCCTTTTAAGAATGGTAATATTTTCTATTTTCTATTTATTTATTTTCCTTGCAACCCCTAAAAATGTTTTTAAAATATTTAGTTTTGTTTGTTTGTTGTTTATTGTATGTAGATCTATATACTTGTACATTTATGTATTGGAAATTGAATTATGGGGAAGTGTGTGTTATTCATTTGCATATTTGTATTCCTCACATGAGTGTGTAAATTGTTATTGTTCAATTAAAAAAAGGGTATTAAAACGATCACAGCAGTTCAGATCGGCTGGCAGCGACCGCAAATACTCATGACATGAGCACAATTTCTACAGACCAACTGCCCCCTAGTGGTCGGGACAATTTCCGTTACGTTGTGAGCTTATGCTTGCTTTTTTAATTGCATTGTGTTGTGCACTACTGGGACACCATATTATACATATGCTCCCCTTAAGTCTATCGACTATAAGAAACTTTGAAACTACATGTCAACTAACTCTCACTAGAGTTAGAAAAGCTGAGGATAAGGTTAGGTTACGCAGAATGCAGATGGACTTGCAAAGTTACTTATAGTCAGTTTGTCTGTTGGGGAACCATCAAAATAAAGTGTTAGCATAAATTTAACAGACATGCTATACTAATACTCAATGATGCTAGTTGACATGTAGATGAAGAGTTACTTATCAACAGCTGTTTAAAGGGTACCATCAAAATAATCAAACTGATATTACAATAAAAATAGTTCAATGCAAACGTGTCAAATTAAACATTAATCTGATCTGATATCTGATCTTATGGCTGTTGGAGAAAAAATATTATTATTACTATATTTATAAATAGTCATTGATGGCTTTGAGTAGCATAAGAAAAATGGCAAGATATGAGACTTAAAATACATTATAACTATGAGAAATATAATCCATTGTAACTGAAGTGGATGCTTGTGTTCATTGTGTTATAAATCATCATACTCTTAAAAGCCACAAATAAGTAAGCATTATAATACATTCAAACTGTTCTTATGAATATTCATAAGATGATATAACATATAAGGTTTTTTTATATTGCATTATGCAATCATTAATCATTATCAGTCTTAAGAATACCCTTATAATGTATTATAAATATGGGCTTCATAGAAAGTGTTACCAATACAAGTTACAATCCAAGTCTGAACCCACTCTCTGTAACAATCGGGGCTGAGATGTGTGGGTCCAAATGCAAGCCTTTTATTAACAGGAATCGTGGTCGTACGGGCAGGGTCAGACAGGAACAGACAGGGACAACGAAGGACAAACAAAGAGGCGTCAATATCCGAGCGTAGGGGTCTGGGGCCGGCAGAGAGCTAAGAGTAATCCAAGGGCAGGCAAGGGGTCGATAGGCGGGCGGCAGAGACTAGGGAACCAGGAACAAAGGATATCAGCAACGGGAAAGAAAACCAGGAATAAACGCTCGGAAATGACAGAATAAACTAATCAAGACTTCGCGAATTGCTGTGTGTGTGCATGGCTTAAATACTGTGAGTGATGAGGTGAAATGATTGGCAGGTGTGTACGGGTGAAAGCAAGATGGCCGACAGGGGTGAGAGGTGACAGGAAGTTCATGAGAGGGGGTTATGGGAAATGTAGTGAGTGTAAATGTCCATAGTGAAATGAAGGCTCCCTCTAGAGGTGAAGGGAGGGAGCCACAACGGCGCAGTTCATAACACTCTCAGTCAACAAATAAGTGAATTTTACCAATGGAAATTAATATGGTCTATTTTCACATTTTTAATGGAAAATAAAAATCATTAAATCAATCAAATCAAATATTTGTTTAAGCTATTTTAGAGTGTAGTTTACCATTTCTAACTACACAAATATACTAAATAATATACATTTCCCTTAAAAAATAATGAAATATACCATTAATCCAGTATAAATCTGTCAGAATCATCTACTGTCACTACTTTTTAGTTTTTACTTCTGTTTTGTTTTACAGCAAAGATGTCAAGAGTCCAGTGGTCTTAAACTAAACAGTGAACTTTAATCTGACTGTAACTGCTGTACAGTATAATGATACTAACTCTAGTTTCTCCAGCTTGAATTGTGGGTTCATCAGTAGATCACTGAGGTTTTTCACTCCAGAGTCTCCTAGTTTATTCCCGCTCAGGTTCAGTTCTCTCAGGTGTGATGGGTTTGATTTCAGAGCTGAAGTCAGGATGAGACACTGTTTCTCTGTAATACTGCAATAACACAGACTGAAGACAGAAAGAGAAAAGACAATGAATCAGATCTATGATGATCTTACTAATGTGTTGTGCATCTTCCAGCAGACTTTTGCTGACAAATAAATGGTGATATCTGTGTGCAGGTAACATGGAGAAAGACTACACATTGTTCATTTAAATATACTACAAACTACACAAAAGTTATAAAGGTATGCAAAGATTGAAAATCAGCAAAATTACCCATTAAGATGTGAGCTATTTATCAAAGTTACGAGGTTTCACTTGATAACATTAACTACATTAGTTAACATGAACTAATGATAAACAACTAACATTTAATAACCTTAATGTAAGTTTCAGCATTTACTAATACAGTTTTAAATTCAGAAGTTTTCTGTTAATTAGCAAATACATTTTGAACTGACATGAACAATGAATAATTATATAAACTAATATTAACAGATTAATAAATGCTGTCAAAATATATTTAATAACTAATGTTAACTTGTTAAATTGTTACTGTCTACTATTGTCATAAATCACTTTGGTCTCAGAGATTAATGTTCAAACATACTGTAGACTAAACAATTACAAGTCAACAACAAAGACAGTTTGCTTATAAAAATATTTTACACATGTTTTCATTTAAGGAATAAATGTATTTCCTTAAACTGAAGACATTCGAACAAGTTTTGAAAAGAAAGTTAATTTGCTTTGCTGCAGCAATCTGGACATTTGAGGCAGATTGTCATGAACTGTACTGTTGTGGCTCCCTCCCTTCACCATCAGAGGGAGCCTTCATTTCACTATGGACTCATTCCATTCATTCACTACATTTCCCATAATCCCATTGTCATGTACTTCCTGTGCCCTCTCACCCCTGTCGGCCATCTTGCTTTCACCCATGCACACCTGCTAATCATTACACCTCATCACTCACAATATAAAAGCCATTCACACACACAGCCATTTGCGAAGTCTTGATTTAGCTAACCCCTGGTCATTTCCGAGCGTCTTTCTGTGTTTGTTTTCCCCGTTCCCGACTCTGTTGTTTCCTGGTTCCTGATCGTTCTCCGCCGGCCCTTTCGACCCCTCGCTTCGTTCCTGGACCACGTTTTCTGCTCGCTGCCTGCCCCGACCTTTACGCCTGGACTCTATGACCACTCTTGGACTTTCTCCCCTGATACCGTTAGCCCCTGTTGACCCTGCCTGTTTCACCACTGCTTTTGTTAATAAAGCTTTGCAAATGGATCCATATGTCTCAGCCCCTTCCGTTACAGAAGACTTCGCCACCTACGGATCCAGCAGCTTTATTTCACACCCCAGCTCATCCATGGACCCTTTTGACCAACTGCTTCACCTCAGACAACATGGTATGTCCATTGATCATTATGTTAAAATTTTCAGTCATCTAATGTATCAGATCCCCTTCTATGATGAAGCTTATTTCATGGACATTTTTTGTTACGGTCTCGATGAGCCGCTAAAATCCCGACTCAGATATGAGGGCCCACGTTCATGCCTCTCTGACTTCCTGGACTATGCTTTGTGGTGCGGAGAGGCTGCCGCGCTGGCGTGCAATCACAAAATGGCGCCGGCGCCCGATCACAAAATGGCGGCTGTGGCGCAGCACGATCACAATATGGTGGCTGCGTCGGCATGTGATCACAAAATGGCGGCCATACCGATATGCGGATCTGAGTTCAAGGACTTCTCAGCGCTTACTATTTTCCACTCTGCCCAGTCTCCCAAGCACGTCAAGATGGCCGCCACACCAGATTCTTCACAAGTCAAGATGGCCCTTCCTGAGTCAGCACCTGTCATGGCCACCACTCCAGTGTCTAGTCCAGTCCCAGTTATCGTTCCAAAGCCAAGTCAAGAGTCATGTCCAGCCTCAACCGTCTATCCAGAGTCAAGTATAGTCACAGCTGTCCATCCAGTGTCAAGCCCAGCTGTTCTTCCAGTATCAAGTCCTGTCACAGCGGCCACTGTCAAGTCAAGTCAAGTGTCTCATGTCATTACAACACTCGACCGGCTGGATAACATCCTTGCTGCACTCCGCGAGTTACAACAAGCCGCAGCTCCGCCTCCCATGCCAAGTCAAGTCACTGCAGTTCCCTCAGACCCAAGTCAAGTCACTGCTGTCCCTCCAGACCCAAGTCAAGTCACTGCTGTTCCTCCCTCCGAGTCAAGCCTCGTCGCAGCTGCTCCTCCAGAGTCAAGCCTCGTCGCAGCTGCTCCTCCAGAGTCAAGCCTCGTCGCAGCTGCTCCTCCAGAGTCAAGCCTCGTCGCAGCTGCTCCTCCAGAGTCAAGCCTCGTCGCAGCTGCTCCTCCAGAGTCAAGCCTCGTCGCAGCTGCTCCTCCAGAGTCAAGCCTCGTCGCAGCTGCTCCTCCAGAGTCAAGCCTCGTCGCAGCTGCTCCTCCAGAGTCAAGCCGCGTCGCAGCTGCTCCTCCAGAGTCAAGCCGCGTCGCAGCTGCTCCTCCAGAGTCAAGCCTCGTCGCAGCTGCACACATACCCGGTCAAGTCACAGCCGTTGCTCCTGAACCAAGCCCTATCACAACTAGCATTCCCGAGCTGGTTTCCACTGAGGCCACGCTCCTCCTGAGAGTTGCTCTAGGGGTCGTCTGGGCCGCTTATACCTCCACCGAGTCCTCAGAGGTGGCGGCTCTCGCTGCAGAACCTCTGAGGGTGGCTCCCCCGGAGGAGGTGGTCGAGACCACGGATCCTCATGGCGAGGGGGGAGCCGCACCTGCTCCTTGCACGGTGGTAGCGCCCAGCAACCCACATCCCTCTAGTGAGCCCTCACCCAGTTCTGTTTCGGCCTCTGAGGTCTTCTATAAGCTGGGGGCCCAGCTTGATCAGGCCAAGAACTTGGGCTCCAAGCCCTCTCTCTCTCTCCATGTTTGTTGGTCTATGCTTTGTGTTCCAGGCCTGCCTGTTCTGCCCTGGGGGGTTTCTGTCCCGTCAGATCCACCCTGGAGGGCTCCAGTCCTGTCTGCTCCGCCCTGGGGTGCTTCCGTGCCGCCCTGGAGGGTTCCTGTCCTGTCTGCTCTGCCCTGGGGGGATCCCGTTCCGCCCTGGAGGGCTCCTGTCCTGTCTGCTCCGCCCTCGGGGAATCCCGTTCCTCCCTGGAGGGTTCCTGTCCTGTCTGCTCTGCCCTGGGGGGCTTCCGTGCCGCTCTGGAGGGTTCTAGTTCTGCCCAATCCGCCCTGGAGGGCTCCTGTCCTGTCTGCTCCGCCCTGGAGGAATCCCATTCCGCCCTGGAGGGTTCTAGTCCTGCCTGATCCGCCCTGGTGGGCGTCTGACTCGCCCGATCTGCCCTGGTGGGAGTCTGACTCGACCGATCTGCCCTGGTGGGCGTCTGACTCGTCTGCTCTGCCCTGGAGGGTGCCTGCTCCGCCTGATCCACCCTGGAAGGCGTCTGATTTGCCTGGTCCGCCCTGGAGGGTACCTGCTCCGCCTGCTCTGCCCTGGAGGGCATCTGTTTCATCTGCCCTGCCCTGGAGGGTGCCTGCTCCACCTGATCCGCCCTGGTGGGCATCTGCTCTGCCGGCTCCGCCCTGGAGGCTGTCTGCTCCATCTTGGTGGTCTCTTAAGCATCTTTGGCAGCTCTGTTGCTCTGCTGCCGTTCCGGCAGCTCCTGGACCATTTGCCCTGCCTAACTCTGTCAGCCCACATGGACCTGGTCCTCCCCTCTGTACTCTGTCCCACCCCCCCTCCCCTTGGTGTTATTGGACTGTGCTGAGCGTCTGGAAGCCGCTCCTAAGGGGGGGGCTCTGTCATGAACTGTACTGTTGTGGCTCCCTCCCTTCACCATCAGAGGGAGCCTTCATTTCACTATGGACTCATTCCATTCATTCACTACATTTCCCATAATCCCATTGTCATGTACTTCCTGTGCCCTCTCACCCCTGTCGGCCATCTTGCTTTCACCCATGCACACCTGCTAATCATTACACCTCATCACTCACAATATAAAAGCCATTCACACACACAGCCATTTGCGAAGTCTTGATTTAGCTAACCCCTGGTCATTTCCGAGCGTCTTTCTGTGTTTGTTTTCCCCGTTCCCGACTCTGTTGTTTCCTGGTTCCTGATCGTTCTCCGCCGGCCCTTTCGACCCCTCGCTTCGTTCCTGGACCACGTTTTCTGCTCGCTGCCTGCCCCGACCTTTACGCCTGGACTCTATGACCACTCTTGGACTTTCTCCCCTGATACCGTTAGCCCCTGTTGACCCTGCCTGTTTCACCACTGCTTTTGTTAATAAAGCTTTGCAAATGGATCCATATGTCTCAGCCCCTTCCGTTACACAGATACTGGTCACTGCTTATTAAAATGCTCTCGTTCAATTTAATATTTTACAGTTTATGCTACATCAAAATTAGACATTTTACATTTTGTGAAACACAAACTGTAAATAAAAGCAGTTGCATACCAGCAATCAGTCAACATGATTACATTCAGCAGACATATGATTATCTGACTTTGACACTTATCTTTAATTTACACAGAATTAAACTGTGAAAGTGTAGTTTTTCTCTTTTTAATCAATGTAGAATTTACATATCTCTGTGTGTGGAACTAATAATCATTCTTTTACAATCTACTAAAAATAATAAAAATGCATTTCTGAAAAACTATATTATATTTGTACATTAAATGTTTACAGTATTTGCATCCGGTGCACAAAATGATGAGCTTGAAGAAACACAGAGTCACAGCATGCAACTCTTCACATTAAAAAGTTCAAATCACAAAGAGAAGAGATATTGATGTGTGGTGTATTAAATCTGTGCAACACTTTATTGAACCTTTTCTTTTAACAGTTTTATATTTCAGTTACTGTGTGCATTAAAAACTATTTATAGTCTTTGCTGTGCTGTGTTTTGTTCTAACAGACACCCGGAAACAAGTAACATCATTTAGAAACAACAAAAAACAGCCATATATATGCAAAATCATAGACATTTATCTACAAATCAAATATAATAATAGAAACAGTGAATGATCTTAGAGAGAGCTGACAAATATAGGGGTGGGAGATATGGCAAAAAAAATAATAAAACAAATTCATATTACATTATTTTTTTCAGGAATTTCATGATTCATGATTTTCATGATTTTTTGCCATGTTGGTTTTACTATTTTAAAAACAAAGCCTTACAAACAAAATATTTAAAAAGAGTGGCACATATTTAGTCCAAATTGGGCAAAGTTAAAAAATCTTTGTCATTATTTGTCATATAGTTTTTCGTTAATGGTTGGAAAAATGAATAAACAGCTTGAATATTCGATTTCTACACGTGGACGGGAACGAAACACCCCTTTCTGCTGATTGGTCAGCCAAAGATCAAACCGGGTTCTTCCCACTGATCTATAATAGAGAGAGATCAGTGGTTCTTCCTCAGTTTAGTCCTCCGCTCCACTGCTTAACATGTTTATTAACATCTTATTGTGTTTATTGCAACCACATTTCATCTTTTCTGTACTCTTCTTAATGTGCCAGAGAGTCCACAAAATAATATCAGCAATATATCTATCAGTGCACTGTTCATTATCAAAGTAAAACCCAGTCAACCAAACAGTCTAGTTGCTGCTATTTCAAATGCATTTTTTGAAGGCTGATGAACCAACTGAAGTAAAATTGTTTTAAACATTTTAGCAGGTAAATGTTAGGCTACATCTCAAATAGGCTATATGGAAACTTTGTACTGAATGAGAGATGCACAAGCCCAATGTCTGTGCAGTTTCCGTTTCCGATGCAAATAAATGGTTTGGGGTTTAAATAAATGTTGTTTGTAACTGCACTATTTTATATAGGCTAACATATTTATATATTTATATCTTATTGTGTTTATTGCAACCACATTTCATCTTTTCTGTACTCTTCTTAATGTGCCAGAGAGTCCACAAAATAATATCAGCAATATATCTATCAGTGCACTGTTCATTATCAAAGTAAAACCCAGTCAACCAAACAGTCTAGTTGCTGCTATTTCAAATGCATTTTTTGAAGGCTGATGAACCAACTGAAGTAAAATTGTTTTAAACATTTTAGCAGGTAAATGTTAGGCTACATCTCAAATAGGCTATATGGAAACTTTGTACTGAATGAGAGATGCACAAGCCCAATGTCTGTGCAGTTTCCGTTTCCGATGCAAATAAATGGTTTGGGGTTTAAATAAATGTTGTTTGTAACTGCACTATTTTATATAGGCTAACATATTTATATGTTGCATGGATACTCATATTTTTTCCATTCTTGTTTGTTTTCTGAATATCATTCATTCAAGGATTTGCCATGGAGTGAGTAAATGTTAATAGTGTTTATAATGTGGACATGGACAGCGCGGAGAGAACGAACAATGACTTTCTTTAGAGATTTAGTTGGCAGAGAAAACAGACCGTTTTATTTGACATCAATTAAAACCCATCATTAATGAAACAAACTTGACTGTAGGAGCGTTTATCTGCTTAAAGTTGAACCCATTGCAACTTATTGAAACTGTGTGAGCTATAACTAGGCTCACCTTGATGTTATTATATGCTTAAAAAAATATATGAATTAATTAAGTAATTATTTTTTATTTTGGAATAAAAATGAAAAAGAAAAAAAAAATGTCCAGCTTGCACTTTTAATGGCATATAATCATGATTAATGACTTTCAATTTTTTTTAATGTGTCGTAAAATAATGCAAATCATGCCGAAGTATATCAGGGCATAGTGTAGAGTCTGGTGAGAAATTCATTTTTTGATGAGAACAATATTAAATGTAGTTGCAGCTGAGGACTATTCTGCAAGAAACTGAATCTTATTTATACATTTGAAATAATATGAGTTTAAACATACAATTAGATCCCGCAGGATATTACTTAAAATCATTTTCATAAATCATTTTAGGTTGATGGCTGCATGAGGAAAAAAATGTGCAGGCTGAATTATATTTGGCTTCGTAAATGCATAGAGCAAATCTCATTTTATGAATATGCTCCGTTTCGAACCGTTTACATCCAAAAGAAAACATCTGGGAGATTCTCTTACTTTCTGTATTTGGCGAGCTGTAACTGCTTGAGTAGCGTCATGAACTGCGCAGGCTCATATCACTGCTGTTGCTGATTCTGGGGCTTGCATTTTGTTTATCAATATATGTTGCAAACTTGCAATTATTTAATAAAAAAATAAGTATTACAGTTGTTATAAAGTCAAGTCATGAAGTACAAGTCAAGTCAAGTCTCAAGTCCATGGATCCCAAGTCAAAGTTAAGTCATGTGATTTAAGGGAATGGAGATGTTGTATCGAAATGATGGACACTAGGGGTCACTCTAGGGAGCCCGAACACCTCTGACGTCTTTGAGAAAAGCCAATGAAATTGTTTGTGCAGAATTTGCATCTCTGGCCCCGCCCCCAGACATCCGGGTATAAATAGGGGCAGCCAGCAACTGCTCATTCATTCTGTTCTGAGGAGCCAAGTAGCTGGAGTTGTGGCAGGAAGGACACAATGTCTCTGTTCCCTCCATCAGGGGACGAGGGTTAACAACGTAACCAAGACGTTTGTTATGATAGGACAATATTTAATGTCTAAAGTGAACAACAGAAGGGGAACCATACATCAATGTAAAGCTTATTTATTCAGGGGATGTATGAATCTCAATTTCTGGTTTTGTGGTCCAGGGTCACATATGCTAATATTTATTTGTGGTTGATAGTGTTCAAATATAGTTTCTTTGTTGGCATTCTGTTTTTATACTATGTTTTTGTTGATATACTAAGGTACTGTGAAAAATAAATGCTAAGGATTGTTTCTAATATTATTTTATGACTGTGAATACACCACTCTCACCTTCACTCCTGTGTTTTTTATTTTAATCACACTGAGGTTAAAAATCTGAAGAGCTACAGCAGGCGTTAGTTTCTAATAGTTTGTTTTGAGTCACATTAGTTTTGTATGCTGGCAGATGCTGTTTCTTTTCTTTTTTCCTCTTTTCTATTTAATGCCTCTTGTTTATTCTCTGCTGATTTCTGCATGTACATAATCAGTATATTGTATCAATTTCTGCAAATTAAACAATTACTTGCTAGATTAAAAAATATAAAGAATATACAAAATGTAAGCAACATGGCAAATCCAGTGTACTGCATTAAACAGAATAAATTAAGATTTAAATAAACTTTAACTGTACTAACTTTAGTTTCTCCAGCTTGAATTGTGGGTTCATCAGTAGATCACTGAGGTTTTTCACTCCAGAGTCTCCTAGTTCATTATAGTTCAGGTTCAGTTCTCTCAGGTGTGATGGGTTTGATTTCAGAGCTGAAGTCAGGATGAGACACTGTTTCTCTGTAATACTGCATCCACACAGACTGAAGACAGAAAGAGAAAAGACAATGAATCAGATCTATGATGATCTTACTAATGTGTTTTGCATCTTCCAGCAGACTTTTGCTGACAAATAAATGGTGATATCTGTGTGCAGGTAACATGGAGAAAGACTACACATTGTTCATTTAAATATACTACAAACTACACAAAAGTTCTAAAGGTATGCAAAGGTTGAAAATCAGCCAAATTACCCATTAAGATGTGAGCTACTTATCAAAGTTACGAGGTTTCACTTGATAACATTAACTACATTAGTTAACATGAACTAATGATGAACAACTTACATTAAGGTTATTAAATGTTAGTTTCAATATTCACTAATACACTTTTAAATTCAGAAGTTTTCTGTTAATTAGTTAATACACTGTGGACTGACATGAACAATGAATAATTATATAAACTAATATTAACAATATTCAATCAGGACATTTGAGGCAGATACTGATCACTGATTCTTAAAATGCTCTCGTTCAGTTTTTATAATTTACAGTAAATGCTGCACCAAAATTAGACATTTGACATTTTGTGAAACACAAAAAAACAGTTATGAATAGTTTTCACATTATAAACAATGTCTCTATAAACTGTATCTGTTTTGTCAGCCTGGTCTCGTTGTTTATACGTAGGTATTTTCACGTAACGTTTAGAGACCCAAAACGTACATTTTTTTTACGTATTTATTGATGCAAAAACTTACAAATTAGACGTATTTCATTGTTTAAAACGTACAAACAGCTATGTATTTTTAGCTAAAATCTTTAATATTTGTGTATATTTTATTTCATTAAGATATTTGTATCAGTTACTTTTTATCATTTTATTAATAAGTGATTTAGATTTTAAGCTCCATATATATATATATAAAGGATATAAAACGTAACTGACCAAAATATGCAAGGAAATTACCATTTTAGTAAAAATATAGCATAAAAAACATTTGTATAGTCACTGATCCCATTCCTACCTCTAAATCTAACGTTAAGCATAACTCTCTCTGTACAGTAATAAAGAAAAACATGAAAGACAGAAAGCGCAATCACAATCATTTATTTACTGCAAAAATGTTAGCAGCTGTACCAAAAAGTAATCCAAATGACGACGCGTTTGCAGCCGCAGTCCTTTCTGACGGAATACAGTAGGTTTGTTTGAGGTGAAGAGCAGAATTTAAATTGTTAATCGCTAAAATATTATCCAGATTATTATCCTGACCGCTCCATATTTATTTACTTTTTTTATTTTATTTAAAGAATAACATACAACATGTTATCAAGAAACGGCATTGAAAAAAGAAAAAGAAAAGAAATAGAAAGACAAAGTACAACAAATTTGCTGGATAAAATCTGTGAATGAGTTTACAGGAAACTTCTTTAATCTTATTTCTAAGATGATATTTCTGTGTTAGCAACCACACTCTTCTCCAGCAAATAAGTTTTCCATTCAATAAAGAGACCCAATGAGACAAAACATAAGATACAGTAACAATTTCTCTTTGGAAAAGAGTATGAATAGCTCTATTATTATTCTTGAGGTTTGATGAAAAACAGATTTTACCAACATAAGATTTAGCAACATCAAAAGACACTGAATCAGGAGAATGGTCTTTATCAATACCTCTAAATAGCATATGAGTACCTGAAGGAATTGAACCAAACACAATTGCAAAAAGAGTGTTCCTTCTTCATTATATAACTGACTAACCAATTTAATGTCATTGTCAAACCAGTTCTCAAAAAAAGAGATTTGTGTTTATAAAGAATATTATTGTTTGTGGAAGGCAGATAACTTAGCTGGGATTTTATCTAGATCATAATTACACATCAAAACAAAACTAAGACCACCAATATTTGAAAAAAAAACAAAACATAATTAGGAATACAATTGCAGATGGAAGCGGGTTTTTTAAGTGATGCTTAATCCAATTAATCTTAAAAGGTGAAAGATCTGATGATCCTCAAATGCAAATTGCGTGTGTTTTGCTTCACAAGAGCATACATTTGTGTTGTCTTTTTACTTTGTTTTTATATTCTTCGTTTATTCTTGATTCCTTTATTCATTTATTATCATTTAATCATTTTATTATTCCATTTAATCATTTATAATAATCATTACAGTCATTTATATATCCATTACATTGATTTATTAATTGATTAGTCATTTATATTATGTTATGTTATATTATTATTGTTTTTTATATATATTTTCCATTGTTGTTTAGTCTTATGACTGTAGGGTTTCAAGGGCTGTTTGTCTTCATGAATTAGAGATATGAGGGACTGTTTATGAACCTCAAGGTTTATGGGATGTTGTTGTGAAGACGTTTGCTATAACAATACTTGTTGAATTTCTGTTCTTTAGATGAAGTCTGAGCATTGAGACATACGCAACTAAAGACTCCTTTTATCATCATTACTTCGTCTCTTTGCTGACAGAAGACTGTTAATAGTGTTTTGGGTATTTTGGGTACCAGACAAGACTCCTGTTAACAGGGTTTGGGTATTAGACGACTCTGCTGATGAGTTGTTCTGTTACCGGAATAACTGATATTTTCTGACAGGATCTGGCGTCCGGGGCTGGATCTTAATTGTCTAGGCATGAGGAGCGTGATGTAACATTTTGGCGTAGTTGGCAGGATGGAATAACATGGAGCTGTGATCTCCATAAGAGTGGAGTCGGGGTTGCTTCTCACATGACCAGACGGTGGAATGTCCCAGACCACTGGGCTTCTGACTCCGGGCCACGAGTGAGGACGAGGATGACTCTCACAGATGTCACTGTTTTCCTTAAAGTGTCTATAAAAATGGCGTATGTTAATGATCACCTCAGTGTCTTGAGTTGACACACACACACCGTGAACATACACCCAGAGCAGTGGGCAGCCATATTGCTATCGCTGCGGCGCCCAGGGAGCAGTTTGGGGGTTCGGTGCCTTGCTCAAGGGTCTCATCTCAGTCGTGGTATTGAGGGTGCCATTAGGCCATTAGGCCACGGCTGCCCCTGCAGGGTTGTCCTATACGGAGATATAGGACAACCCTGTCTAATGCCTCTTTTTAAACCAAATCTAGAGGTAGTTCCATGTTTGAGTTTGATTGAGCAATTTGCATTATTATACATGGTTTCAACTGCTGCACAAAAGAACTCACCAAACCCAAAAATCTTTAAAGAAGAAAATAAAAAAATATGTTCCACAGTATCAAAAGCTTTGCGAAAATCTAAGAATAAAATAAAACTATGTTCATCAATTAAATATGACTAATCTAATATATCTAAGACCAACGTTATATTATTCGAAATGTGCCTTTTTTTCATAAAACCTGACTGAGTTTTCTCTATAATATATTCTAATACATTCTTAATTTTTTTAGCAAATATAGAGGCATTTAATTTATAATCGTTATTCAAAAGACTAATTGGCCACCAATTATCAATAGTTGACAAATCTTTTTTAGGTTTAGGAATAAGGGTAATTAACCCCTGAGTCATGGTAGATGGGAGGTTGGACTTAGATAAACTTTCACAAAAAACTAAGAGTAGAAAAGGGGCAAGTCACTCAGCAAATAATTAATACAATTCTGAGATTAGACCGTCAGTTCCGGGAGACTTTTTTTTTTAAGTTATGAATTGAATTGGTTATTTCTTCTAAACTAATAGGTTGATCACACATAGCTTTTTCTAAACTATCTATTTTTTTAATCTCTCCCACTGAATTTAAGAAATCATCTGATACTTTAGCATCATATTGTGATGCATATAGTTTACGCTAAAAAAGTGGAGCAATACTCAGAAATGTCTTTAGGGTCCTTTGATATTTTATCATTAATTTTTAACTGATGAATAGTATTTAATGAAGCCTGACTTTTTTTTCTAGTCTAAAGAAGTAAGAGGTATATTCTGTTCACCTTCCTCCAGCCACCTTTTCCTAGATATTTGTTTTATCGAAACCTGAAAAATGATTTGATCCTTTATTTAAGAGTGCGGTAATTCCAAATATAATTGTATCTTCCTGTTCATTATGAATTATAGCAAGATGACTGCCAACATGCCTTAAAAAAATACTTAATGAGGCGTGGAATCTCTATTTTTACTGATTTTATTTTCAATAAAGAATTATTAAGTTTCCAATAAGATGATTTGGCTGGACTATAATAAGTGGATATCTGCATATTGAGAAAAATTGCTTTGTGGACAGTTAGAGGGGTTGGAATTACATCAACAAAAATAGTATGTATAGGCAAACAGATCTCAGTGCCATTAATGAAGGCGACTGCACCCGCTTTTCCAGCTGCGCCTGCTTCTTCTACCATAGGCCCCAGCTTCTTTCATCTTTCTCTGTCCAATGGAGTAAGGTCTTCCATAAACCACATCCCATTGTCCTTCAGATAAGACAAAGACTTCGCCGCCCTCCACACAGCATCCCTGACAATGCGCGATGTATCTGTATTATGACAGCGTGTGGGACAGACTTGTTGCCAATTTGATTCTGCTTTTCCCCAATCTGTGAACTGAGTCTATAGCATAGGAAAATTTGCCCTTCCCCTCAGGATATGTTTGCTCACATACGCAGATGACTTCATCCCTGATGTTCTCCTTGTATTTTTCTGGAACCCCTCTCAGCCGAAGGTTCCATTGCTTCAAGTATCTCTCCAGGTCAGTTAAACGAGTTTCACATGACTCAATTCACTGCTCCCCGAGTTGCAACCGAGAAGTTAGCTGGTCAACTTTGACTTCAGCAGAGACAAATTCCAGTCTTTTTCAAGCCCTCAATTTATATGGCGTTGGAACTCACCAACTTTTCAAGAGAATCAGAGCGCTCGTTGATCAGTGATGAGATGGATGATAACATTGCGACCACATCTTCCAGTGTTTACATTTTCCCTTTCTCAGAAACAGGTATAGTTGGAGTGTCAGGAAGATGAGTTGAGCAAAGAGCATCCAGAGTATTACCAAAACCGGGGTCAGTAACATCAGAAAATGCGTAATCGTGCATATCCACAGATACATCCATCAGACTTTTTGCCCGTTCTTTATGTTTTTCAGCACCTTTTGACATATTTATGTCACAATTATATCCTTAATAAAGCATACCACGGATGAATAAGGTAGACAGTTGAAAGCAGACAGTTTACGTGAGTTATAATATTTTTTTATTTATTTTTTTCTATAGCAGAGCTACTAGAAGTGATCTTAACATGCCGCCATCTTGGCCGTCCTCCACATGGGTTTATTTCAGGTGCTATTTGGACTCGCTGCTCGGGATGGAGATGAAAATCGCCGGATAAAGGCTTGAATTTGGGTCTGTTCCTCGCAGTCGTATGGATTCTGAAAATCGGGATTTAGCGCACAAATAAAATTGTTTCATTTTATAATTATTATTCGTGTTCGGTGTATTTTATGGTTGTGTTGTTAGTCACAGCAATTCAGAGAAGACACCTTTTGTGTCCTGCCACGGAAAAACTTTACATTCATGATTTGTTGAAATGTTGCAGAAATGTTATTTATTTTAAGGGTTTAAAGTGTAGTCTTGTTTATCATTGTGTAGACCTATTATTGGAAACGAGCTGGCAGTGGAAATCACAGAACAGTAGGAAATGTAATCATTTCATATTAAGTAAACGATTAAACTATTTAATAATGCAATTGAAAACATAAGGCCATTATGACAACTAAAACAAGAATAATAATGAAATTAATGGCGCAATTTCAACATTCATAAGGATTCTAGCTGTCGTCAAAATGTCCATTTTTTTCGTTAAAATGATAAAAGTACGAGTTTTTGTATGTTTAGATGCTGTAAATACGTCAGTATTTTACGTTTTAGTGTCTTGAAAAACGTAAGTAAATGTTTGTTTTGTAGAACCACATTTTACGTAAAATACATACGAATTATCATGAGATCACGTTGCTTCTGCATATGAATGTGTTTTTGGGGGCAATATATAATGAAAAAATAAATGTAATAATAGGAATTGTTACGAACGCGGTCTCTGTGGCTCCCTCCGATCGCGCCCAGCGGGAATCCTCTCCGGAATACTAACGCCCATGGACTCCATTTCCCGGCACCTCTTACCTGGGGCGCGCTTCCGCTTCCGGGTCGTTCCCCCCGGCGGCCATTCTCCCTAGCGCTTATAACGGCCGCCATTACGCGCGTTTGACGGGAAGTTTTGATTTGCTCCGGCTCTCAACTCTAAGCGTTTTCTCACTGGATTATTGCTCTTCTGGTTTTCGACTCGGACTGTTTATTCTCGTGTGACGATTTCTGCCTACCCTCGCGACCCCTTTGCCTTGTTTACTGGAAATGCTCCTCGGATTACTAGATGCCCCGACCCTTGCCTGGACTCTGACCATTCTTGTGTTTTTGCCTACGTCACATCTGTTTGCCGTTGTCGATCACTCGCCAGTGTACACTTTGAGTTTGTCTGTCTGTGCATTAAACCGTTTGCATATGGATCCCAAGTCTGCTGATTCCTTATCATCACAGGAATAATAATTGGCAAGACTTTCATAATAATATGTAATATTTCATAGCAATATTGAAATATAATTTCATTCCCTATTCACTTGTTGTGTCTCCCAAAATGTGTAATAAACATGCTTTAAGTCCTGATGTCCTCTACAGTGCACATGTGTGAAATTGATATCCTGTTTCATAACAGAAAGTCAGATTTGGATTTGAAACCCCATTACATTATCCTGAGATGCTATTTTATGACAAACAATTAGAAAATGTGTCAGATTTAAATGATCATTATAAATATTATCATATTTCCATGAGGTTGTTAATTTTTGTTATTTTAGGCCTTGCTCTCTCCTGAGCCAAAGCTGTTTATGTTCAACTTTTTGTCCTTTTTTGTCTTGTAAATAAACCCCCTACTCTTGAATATATTGCTCTGGCATCATCTTCACTCTGGGTCAGAGGACGGAAGTGTGTTCTTGCGGTTTATTTTTTACTTTTTCATTTGTTACTTCCCCTCTTAAACCCCTAGACAGGAGGGGAATGTAACAATATTTCTAAACTGACTTAATAAAGAAACTAAAATAAATACAATCACTTTGCCATTAAAACCAAAACTGAACTATTGTAATGGCAGCAACAGAAAAAGACACAGTCAGTGTCTTCGAAAATTTAAATCAATATATTGTTTTCTGTGAGCGAGTACATAAGGTTGATTTTGATATAATTTTTTAAGCAAAAAGTCTAAGCCACAAGATCCAGTTCTCACAAGTCTTGTGAACAAATGTTCTGTATGTGTTTTATGGCTTTATTTCAGTGACTTCAACATTTTAGTTTTTCTCTAACAACACATAAATGTCGGTTTCTTAGAAACACAATCATGTACATACATGCTGCTCTCATATTACTGTAGCCCAGTTTGAGATGAATACAGTGTTTCAGACTTTAGCCATTTATATGTTTATAAGCAACTGAAAAAAGGACAAATGTCAGGGCATGTCAAAACTTCTTCAGGCCCCCAAAACACCCTCAGACCCCAGAGGGTTAAAGCTTGATGCAATTTTTCATTAACTGTTTAATTTTAATACTTCATATTATAGTGGCTTTTTGTGATGCTGAGAAAAACTGCTCTGACTCAAACAAATGAGGAAATATTATCAACTACAATAACAGTACTATTAAAAGTAATGTAACATTGTAAATAAACTAACAATACTCACATCAGTGTGTTGAGTTGACAGTGTTTATCCTGCAGTAGAGCAGCGATCTGATTCACTCCTGTGTCTCCTAGTTCATGTCCACTCAGATCCAGCTCTCTCAGGAGTAATGGGTTTTTACCCACAATTCCAGTCACATACTGACAGCCTTCATCTGCAGCAGGACCCAAAAACCTGCAGAAGAGAAGATGAAGCAAAATCAATTCAGTTCTGATTTAAAGGTCCATTATATTACAAAAATGACTGATACAATAAAAAAACCCTCTTTATTATTCTAAAAATTTGCTCTAATAATTGCAAAACTTTTCTTTGAATATTTGACACAAATAAATATCTGAATATAAATATCTGAAAACAAACTCTGATAGTCACATGTATTTAAAAAGAAACTAGAGAGACACTCAGTCATAAAGAGTGTGTGATTAAAGACCTCAAGATCTTTCAGAAGGAGTGAGAAACATCAGCACAGAAAACAAATGTCTTGAGAGACTGAATGTTTTTGATCATCTGGAGACTCACAGACCTGCTGTAGAGATACAGTGATAGAGTGAATCTGAGCTTGATGACAATTAAACTAGTGTGTTCAGAAACATTTAAATCATTTGACTAAAAAGCTATCTAGACTGTTTTCCTAGAAGTGTCCATAAAACAGTGTATGTTAATGATCACCTCAGTGTCTTGAGTTGACAGTTTGGATCCTGTAGTAAATCATTGAGCTCCTTCACTCCTGATTGTCCAGGATCATTTCCTGTCAGATCCAGCTCTATCAGGTGTGAAGGGTTTGATCTCAGAGCTAAAGACAGAGCTTTATAACCTTCTTCAGTGATACTGCAGTTTGAAAGCCTAGAACCAGAATGAAAATGTCACATTCAGATGATTGATCAGTTATTCTAGAAATGACCTAAACAATGGAAATCCCTAAACAGAATTATATTTTATTCCTTATACAAATGAACTAAAACTTAGTTGTAAAGCAAAATCTGACAACTGCATATCGATTCAAACAAAAAAGAGAACTTTAAACTGTTAGACTTCAATTCACTTTAGTGAATTGAAGGGGGTAAAATGGTGGGGGGGGGGGGGGGGGTAAAATGGTGTTTGGTGTATTCAGAGTTGTTTACAGTGTTAAAGAGTTGGATTCTCATGCTAAACATGGCCAAAGTAAAAAAAAATAATTTGGACAAATGACGAAGAATTTCTGTGCTGAAAATCTTACTTCCAGGTTGGTACAAGTTTCGGCTGTTGTTTTTCGCTTTACAGTGTGATTCAAGGACATTTAAATCAATTTAATTTTAATATCTGGTCACATGCAAACTAGAAGCAAGGGTTTAACTTTTATTTTGAAATCGCGATGTACAACAATTTGCATATTTCGAAATTTTGGTGAATTCTCCTGTGTAGGCATAGGTTTATAAATGATTTACACTACTAATCTAGTGAGATAATGCACCCTGTTTTCCCATTAAAAAAACAACCTAAGCTCATAGGATATGAAGAGGAAGAGTTTGTTGATTGAGCTGTTGAGATGGAGACTTGCTGCACACTTGTAAATGATAGCAGTGCAACACAAAGCGCGTCAGACTTTATGTGTTCCCAAATGCACATAATTGGAAACACAAACAAACAGCACATGCAAAAAAAGACTGAACAATATGATGCAAAAACTATCAAAGGTTTTACCACAAACTCAACTTTATGCTGACATCATGAGGCCACTTTTCACCTCAATGAGTATCAGTCACGTTTAATATTGCAAGATCTTGTGCACTCCTGAATTAGCTCTGTATATCAGACACGCTGCATTGTTCATTTTGCACAAAAAGATTGTTTTATCAAAAAAAAAGTGCACTGAAATGAACACTAATTTCACATATGCCTTATAAAATTCAAGTACTTTTCAAGTACCTTCTCAAAAATATGGCTGATTTCAAGGGTTTTCCAGGACTTAAATTTCAAAAAGACAAATTCAAGCACCTTGTAAGATCCCTGTTAATTATAATAATCCAGTGAGATTTTTGTTTGCACAAGGAGTCTAACAACAGCCAGTGCTCCACACAGAGATTTGAAGTGATCACTGAAGTGATTTTAATCATTTTGATTCTTGTATGTGAATGTTACTGACCTCAATCTCTCCAGTTTACAGTGTGAATCCTTCAGTACGTCACATAAGTGATTTACTGCTGTGTTTTTTATTTGATGATTCACACTGAGGTTAAAGATCTGAAGAGCTACAGCAGGCGTAAATTTCTAATAGTTTGTTTTGAGTCACATTAGTTTTGTATGCTGGCAGGTGCTGTTTCTTTTCTTTTCTTTTTAATATTTTTTCTTATCTTTTTACTTTTTTCCTCTTATCTATTTAATGCCTCTTGTTTATTCTCTGCTGATTTCTGCATGTACACAATCAGTATATTGTATCAATTTCTGCAAATTAAACAATTACTTGCTAGATTAAAAATGTATACAAATACAGTATATACAATAAGTATATACAAAATGTAATCAACATGGCAAATCCAGTAAACTGCATTAAACAGAATAAATTAAGATTTAAATAAACTTTAGCTGTACTAACTGTAGTTTCTCCAGCTTGAATTGTGGGTTCATCAGTAGATCACTGAGGTTTTTCACTCCAGAGTCTCCTAGTTCATTAAAGCTCAGGTTCAGTTCTCTCAGGTGTGATGGGTTTGATTTCAGAGCTGAAGTCAGGATGAGACACTGTTTCTCTGTAATACTGCATAAATACAGACTGAAGACAAAAGGAGAAAAGACAATGAATCAGATCTATGATGATCTTACTAATGTGTTTTGCATCTTCCAGCAGACTTTTGCTGACAAATAAATGGTGATATCTGTGTGCAGCTAACATGGAGAAAGACTACACATTGTTCATTTAAATATACTACAAACTACACAAATGTTATAAAGGTATGCAAAGGTTGAAAATCAGCAAATGTTATGTATGTGTTTTATGGCCTTATTTCAGTGACTTCAACATTTTTATTTTTTCACTACACATACATAAATGTTGCTTTCTCAAAAACACAATCATGTACATACATGCTGCTCACATATTACTGTAGCCCAGTTTGTGCTGAATGCAGTGTTTCAGACTTTAGTCATTTATATGTTTCTAAGCAACTGAAAAAAGCACAAATGTCAGGGCATGTCAAAACTTCTTTAGGCCCCCAAAACACCTTCAGACCCCAGAGGATGAAGTTTGATCATAAGGCCTTTGCTAGGCAGATCAGACACTGCATGCCTAAGTTACAGTAACTTCCTGTTTCATTGCAATAATAGCATCCTTTAGCATTTAGGTAAGTGTTGCTAACATGGTGTAGCATGTGTATAGCATGTTGCTAGCCAATTTAACACTTGATGCTTTTTAATATGTTGCTAGGAGACCATAAGAGTGTAAAACATGTTACTTTCAGCAGGCGGCACTATGACTATAACTAAATATGTGCATGTGTTCAGGACATGACTGTTATTAAAGGTGTGAAGTTTGGGGCAGATCGGACATTGTTTGCCTGAGTTACAGCAACTTCCTGTCAGAGGCCAGTCTTGAACCCAGGTCTCTAGTGTGGTGGTTGAGATATCTACCACTGACCCACTGGAAATATAGAGTTGGACCCAAACAAAACACTTGAGGCGGTATCCCAGGAAAAGTGGATTTATTAAAAAAAAAGACTTTGCAAGAAAATTCCAACAAAAGTTTTTCTCAGTCCGAGGAATTTACAACAGCAAAACAAATCACAAGAGAAAACAAAAACTCCACGAGGGGAGAAAACAAACCAGAGAACAATATAAATTACAGAACTCGGGATTCCTTACTTGGGGAAGCTTGTGAGGCTTTAGCAGGACACTTGCAGGAAACACAAGGCAGGAGAAGACAAAACAGGTTTTAGTAATGAGACATGAAACGTTGGGTTAATTCTAAGGGAACGGGGAAGAAATAAACGATAGGAAACAGAGTTAACCTTCCTTGCTATGCGAAAAGGGCCGATGTACTTCTGAGAGAGCTTTCTTGATTCGACACGGAGTGGCAGATTCTTGGTGGCTAACCTGACGTTGGTATCTCTGGGAGGTCTGAAGATGGGTACGCCTAGCCTTCCTCCAGGTCTGCCGACAGCGTTCAACCCGAACTGGCATTCAAAGGGGGATAGACCAGTAGCCGAGGATATGAGGGTGTTATGGGCATATTCAGCCCACATGATGTAGGTAGCCCAAGAGGTGGGGTTATTGGCAGCCATACACCGCAGGGTGGTCTCCATTCGACTCTGGGTGGAACCCAGATGACAGGCTGGCAGTGGACCCAATAAGTTTGCAGAAGGCCCCCCAGAACCTGGATGAGAATTGGGGCCCTCGGTCAGAGACAACATCCAGGGGGATTCCAAATACCCAGAAGACATGATTCATGAGGAGCTCAGCTGTCTCTTTGGCCGAGGGCAACTTGGGCAGGGGAATGAACCAGGGCAGCTTTAGAAAACCGGTCCACAATCCCCAGGATGACAGCGTTCCCTTGGGATGGTGGGAGTCCCGTGACGAAGTCCAGAGAAAGGTGCGACCATGGCCTACGGGGAATGGGTAAGGGCTGGAGCAGACCCTGAGGTCGCTGATGTGTGGACTTTCCCTGGTTGCATATGGGACAGGCAGCCACATAGACCCTAACATCCTCCTTGATGGACGGCCACCAGAACCGCCGTTGGAGGAAATCAAGAGTGCGAGTACTTCCAGGATGGCATGTCAGGGGGGACTCATGACTCCACTGCAAGACCCGGGCTCGGGCAGATTGAGGAACATACAGGCGACCCGCAGGACCATCTCCAGGGTCTGGCTCATGGACTTGAGCCTCTCGCACCACCCTTTCCAGTTCAATGGCGCCACTCCTCCAAGGCGAGTTTCACCGCAAGCAACTCACGATCCCCCACGTGGTAGTTGCGCTCGGCATCCAACAGGCGATGGGATATGAAGGCGCAAGGGTGTAATTTTCCATCCTTACCCCTTTGTGATAGGATGGCCCCTACACCCACCTCCGAGGCATCCACCGCCACCACGAAAGTTCTTTCTGGGTCAGGGATCGAGAGAATGGGGGCAGAAGTGAAACAGTGCTTGAGATGCTGGAAAGCCCCTGCTGCTTCAGGACCCCAGTGGGTCTTGATTCCTCCTACCTTAGTCAGTGCAGTCAAGGGGGCCACCACAGAGCTGAAGTTCTTAATGAACCTCCTATAAAAGTTTGCAAAGCCAATAAAGCGTTGAACCTCCTTAACTGTAACAGGAACGGGCCAGTTAAGAACGGCCTCCACCTTCTTGGGGTCCATCTCCACATGGCCAGGAGTGATGATGAACCCGAGAAACTGAGCCTGGGTAACATGAAACTCGCATTTCTCTGGCTTCACGTAGAGATGATTGTCAAGGAGTCTCTGGAGAACCCTGCTGACATGCTCCTCATGCTCCTCCAATGATCCCGAGAAAATGAGGATGTCGTCCAGGTATACAAAGACAAACTGATTTAGCATATCCCGGAGAACATCATTAATCAGTGCTTGAAACACAGCGGGGGCATTGGTGAGCCCAAATGGCATCACCAGATACTCATAATGGCCTGTGGGGGTATTGAAGGCCGTCTTCCATTCGTCCCCCTGCCGGACCCGCACGAGATGGTAAGCGTTGCGTAGATCCAGTTTAGTGAAAATGGAAGCCCCTTGGAGCAACTCGAAAGTGGTGGCCATTAAAGGAAGGGGATATCGATTCCGAACAGTGATCTTGTTGAGGCCCTGGTAATCGATACATGGCCTAAGACCCCCATCTTTTTTCCCCACAAAGAAGAATTCAGCCCCAGCCGGGGAAGTGGAGGCACGGATGATGCCGGCTGCCAAGGACTCCTTAATGTAGATATCCATAGCTGTGCGCTCGGGAGGAGACAAGGAAAAGACACGACCCCTGGGAGGGCACGAACCAGGGAGAAGATCAATGGCACAGTCGTAGGTGCGGTGAGGTGGTAAGGAGGTGGCCCGGGACTTGCTGAACACAGCCTTGAACTGATGATAGGAACTGGGGACTTGAGACAGGTCGATTGCCTCTTGAAACTCGGAACTGGGGACTTGGGGATTAGGAAGTAGGCAGGTGAGATGGCAGGTGGAACTCCAGCTTAGAATAGTGCCAGCGGACCAGTCAATCTGGGGATTATGTCTGTGATGCCAGGGGTGGCCCAAGATAACGGGAAACTCGGGAGAGTCAATCAGATAGAAGGTCTCCTCCTGCTGCTGTTGAAGGATTGTTAGTCACAGGGACTGAGTGGCCTCTGTTACTCTCCCCAGTTCCAGAGGTCTGCCGTCCAAGGCCGTAACTGCCTGGGGATAAGGAAGAATCTGGGTAGTAATTCCTTGTTTCTTAGCCAAGGATAGATACAGGAAGTATCCTGCCGCACCAGAATCGATCATGGCCAGAACCGGATGTTGGTGACCCTCCCAGGACAGAGTGGCTGGAATAGCTAAGACGGCATTAGCAGGAGAAACTCTAATTTGAATGGAGCGACTTATTCACGGAGAAGGAAACAACCTCAGCGCGCAAAGCATAAGTGTTGCGTAATACTTTATTTCAGTAAGGGTTGTGTACATTGCAAGTTGCTGCTAGAGCTATACTTTTTCGTTGTGTACATTTTTGTGTTATTGTGGTTTCATTTGAAATTGTAGTTTTGATAGCACTTATTAAAATTAGTCTAGTAAGCCGTCGGCGAAACAAAGCTATTGTTATTGTTATTGCTCCCTTCCTGCAAGCACTTAAGTGTGTCGGTGTACTTTCGATTTGAGCCATTTGCCTTGCTTTTGGGTGAATTAAGTAAGTAGGCAGAGGCAGCTTTTTCCCCTAATTGTCGTTGATTGCGCATTTATCCGCTATTGGAGAGCTGACGCCGAAGCATCAGCGGAAGCGTTCAGCCCTCGCATTCAGCCTCCTCGCGTGAAGACCGACGAGAGTAAAGACCTGCGACTTTTCCCTGCGCGAGTATAAATTTTTTCCTCCCCTTTCTAGCTTGTACATGTTTGAAGCAACACTTGAAATCTAGTATTATGAGCACTGCCTGTGTCTGTTTGTCTTCTTAAGAAGAATCGCTCTATGTCCTCCCAACTGTAAGTCACTTTGGATAAAAGTGTCTGCCAAATGTCTAAATGTAAATGTAATTTTCCCCATCACAGCCCTCCTGTAGCTGGGCGGGGACCTCCATTTCCCGGGAGCTCGGAACAAGAGGAGCGAAAGTGACCAGAAGCACCACAGTAGAGGCAACGTCGCTCCCTCATGCGACGTTCCCTCTCATTAGGAGAGAGCTTGGAACGACCCAACTGCATGTCCTCTGGGGAATCATGGGGCAGTTCAGAGCCCGGAGAAGCACTTGATGCAGGAATACGAACTGGGGAAACAGACCTGCTCACCAAAACTTGGGACTGGGATGCTTTGCAGCGAGCCACTCTACGTTCTCTCAGGCGATTGTCCAGGCAGATGGCCATCGCGATGAGGGACTCGAAATCAGCAGCTGGTTTTCAGGTGGCCAACTCATCTTGAAGGGGCTTGGACAACCCTCCCTGAAATCAGACCATCAGTGCCTCATCGTTCCATCCACTGCTTGCTGCGATGGTCCGAAACTCAATAGCAAAATCTGCAGTACTGCGGGAGCCCTGATGGAGAGTTAACAGGCGCTTGGAAGCCTCCCGACCACTGACTGGATGATCGAACACTCGCTTGAACTCCTCTTGAAAGGCTGCGTAGGACTCACAACAGGCATCCTGGGATTGCCATACAGCGGAGGCCCAGGGGAGTGCTTTATCTGAGAGGAGGGTAATGATGTAAGCAATTTTTGAGCGGTCTGTAGGAAAACTTGAGGGCTGCAGCTCGAAGGTTAGGGAGCATTGGGTGAGGAACCCCTGGCAGGAACTAGGGTCCCCAGCAAAGGGCTTGGGAGGTGGTAGTCGAGGCTCTGAAGCAACTAAAGAAGGTCTGTTGCAACTCGGGGGTGTAGCAGATGAGGGTGACACACCAGGGAGCCGTTCAAAGAGCTGGTGTATGGAACTCATCACATCAGCCAGGAGTTGAGAGTGTTTGGCCATCAGCTCCTCTTGACGGCTGAGGACAGCTTCATGGCGCTGAAAAGATGACTCGTGTTGGGCAATCACTGCCAACAGGTCCTTCGAGGTGAGTGTTTCTGGGTCCATGCTGACTTGTCAGAGGCTGGTCTTGAACCCAGGTCTCTAGTGTGGTGGTTGAGATATCTACCACTGACCCACTGGAGATATAGAGTTAGACCCAAACGAAACACTTGAGGCGGTATCCCAGGAAAAGTGGATTTATTAAAAAAAAATTACTTTGCAAGAAAATTCCAACAAAAGTTCTTCTCAGTCCGAGGAATTTACAACAGCAAAACAAATCACAAGAGAAAACAAAAAACTCCACGAGGGGAGAAAACAAACCAGAGAACAATATCAATTACAGAACTCAGGATTCCTTACTTGGGGAAGCTTGTGAGGCTTTAGCAGGACACTTGCAGGAAACACAAGGCAGGGACTCTAAAACCAAGTGAGGAATCAGGGGAAAAATACACCACTTAAATACATTGGGAGAAAACAAGGCACAGGTGGCCCGGATAACACTAACAAGGACCCACAAAGAAGAACTAAGGCAGAAGGGAACACAGGGGACCTCTAGAGGTGTGAAGACAAACTACAGGATGGCAGGATGCTGACACTTCCTGTTCCTGTCTAAATTTATCAGGTGGCCAGGGACACGCCCTTCAACGAAAACTCAAGATCTTCGCAATTTAGCATCGCAAAGGCCTTATGATCACACTCACCAAATCTGAAGAGGTTAAAGCTTGATGCAATTTTTCATTGCCTGTTTAATTTTAATCCTTCACATTATAGTGGATATTTGTGATGCTGAGAAAAAACTGCTCTGATTCAAACATATGATTAACTACAATAACAGTACTATTAAAAGTAATGTAACATTGTAAATAAACTAACAATACTCACAGCAGTGTGTTGAGTTGACAGTGTTTATCCTGCAGTAGAGCAGTGATCTGATTCACTCCTGTGTCTCCTAGTTCATGTTTACTCAGATCCAGCTCTCTCAGGAGTAACGCGTTTTTACCCACAATTCCAGTCACATACTGACAGCCATCATCTGCAGCAGGACCCAAAAACCTGCAGAAGAGAAGGTGAAGTAAAATTAATTAAGTTCTGATTTAAAGGTCAAAATGTAGGTCATTTGGTTACACAAATAAAGACATAAATATCTGAAAACAAAGTCTAATAGTCACATGTTTTTGAAAAAAAAAAAAAAACTAGAGAGACACTCAGTCCTAAAGCAAACTCAGGAGAACAGAAACGTCCCACAGAGCAGAAGAGCAAAACCTCTTTCTAGAGGTTCACTAGATCACTAGATCATGATTTTCAGTTTACAAATACAGAGTGTGTGATTAAAGACCTCAGGATCTTTCAGAAGGAGTGAGTAACATCAGCACAGAGAAAACTGGCTCGAGAACTAAATGTTTTTGATCATCTGGAGACTCACAGACCTGCTGTAGAGATACAGTGATAGAGTGAATCTGAGCTTGATGGAACTACAGTGTGTTCAGAAACATTTAAATAAATAATAATAATAAATAATAAATAATAAAAAGAATTTAAATATTTAAATAATTTAATTATCTAGAACAGGGGTTCTCAACCGGGGTGATCCTCCAGGAGGGCCGCAAGATAATTTAAAATTAATTTAAATATTATCCTATAATTGTTTAATTTCATTATTAATGTGTTAAATTAAAATAATCAAAGCACGGCCTCTTTCGAGTTCTGTGATTGATTGCTTCAGCCTCATGAGACTGTCAAATACAGACTGAATGGAGGCTCAAAACTTCCAACCACTGCATGCAAACTACATTTCTCAGCTGCATGAAGCAAACCATTGCGCTAATACAGTGTTTCTCAACGGGGGCGTTCGGAGTGCATCACGGGGCGCTGGAAGCAATATTTTGGAAAGGGGGGCGCTGAGCTATTATTGTGGGGTGTTTGGTTAATGCGAGTTTACCCCAAATATGTATTAACTGAAACTTGCAAAAGAAGATGGTCTGCCACGTCCTGATGCCGTCTCTACACTGGATGAAATTTAATTGACTATAAAAAATATATAAATCAGAACTAAAATAGTAAATATTTAGAAAATGAAGAGCATATGTTTCCCATCTTTCCACAGACCAGAAAAGTTGTAATGTTTTGTGAAATACCACAAAGTCAAGAATATGTCTATCTTTAACCTTTATTTAATTGTCAGAAGTACAAGAAAAAAAACATGTTTTCACTGGCCAACTTAATATTATTTTTGTTAATATAAACAAATGTTGAGCCATGATGCAGTTTTGCTTTCAAGGACTGAGAAGCTCCTTTGACACCCAAACATGATACTGTCACGAACTGTGCTGTTATGGCTCCCTCCTTTCACCCCTAGAGGGAGCCTTCTCTGTTCTCATGGACCATTACACACTCCTTTCTCTGAACTCTATCATGGACTCCATTTCCTATAATCCCTTTCAGTGTTTCCTGTCACCTGTCACCTTTCACCCTTCAACCCTGTCAGCCAATTTGAGTTCACCATCCGGACTATAAATACAGCTTATTTCCCCTTTCAGATCACAAAGTATTGTATTTCCTTCTGGTTACAATTTCCGAGCATTTATTCCCTGGTTTGCTTCCCCGTTGTCGACTCTGTTGTTTCCTGGTTTCTGATTTCTCTCCGCCCGCCTTCTGACCCTCACTTGTTTTCCTGGATTTATGTTTGCTGCTAGCTGCCGGCCTCAACCCAATCGCTCGGACTTTACTATTCTTTGGACTTTCTGAGCTGAATCTGTTTGCTGTGTCTCGACCCCGCCTGTGTTAACATGAGTTTTACTAATAAAGTCGCATATGGATCCAATCTGACTCACCCTCATGTTACAGATACCCTCACCCGCTTGCTGTCAACTGTTTCAAACAGTTTATATGGGTATTCTAACTTTTTTCACTTTTAAAAAGTGAAAGTGACGAGACGTGAGGCCAAGTATGGTGACCCATACTAGGAATTTGTGCTCTGCATTTAACCCATCCAAGTGCACACACACAGTAGTGAACACACACACACACCGTGAACATACACCCGGAGCAGTGGGCAGCCATTGCATTGCTGCAGCGCCCGGGGAGCAGTTGGGGGTTCGGTGCCTTGCTCAAGGGTCTCACCTCAGTCGTGGTATTGACGATGGAGAGAGCGCTGATTAATCACTCACCCCACCGACAATCCCTGCCGGACCTGGGACTCGAACCTGCAACCTTTTGATTACAAGTCCGACTCCCTAACCATTAGGCCACGGCTTTTATTTTGCCTCTGTCCCAGCTTTTTTGGAGTCAGTGTGTTGCAAACTTCAAAATAAAATTTTTTTTTATATTTACAAAATACTGTATATTTACATAATACTATATATTTAAGTTGGTCAGAGAAAACTTTTGATTTTTGAGTTTTATTTTTTGTCAGTTAAATAACAGTTAAATAGAATTAACAAATCACAAATTTTATCATTTTACAGAATGTTACTTTGAAATATAGTAAAGTACAGATTACATTTCTTCCATTTGCATGTGTAAATGTGGTTATTTACCCACCGAAATAACCATCTCCACTATGTGAACAAAGGGCAATTCAATATATTCTCAAAAAACTGGGTATTTTCTAAAACTAAGGGATACATATTATTATTATTTTTCACTGAAATCTAAAACAACCAAACATATTGTTCCAGTATGGTTGCCAGTTCCAGGGTGTTCCAGGAATGGAAGAACAAACTAAAATCTCATCTGTAAAAATGTCACTGTGAATATGTTCTAAACATGAATTTTTATGACCTCATTCATTTGAATTACTGTACATATAAAACAATAAACACAAAATAATAATAATAAATTTTAATATTCAGGAGGACAATTAGACTATGTTTTATTTGAAGGGGGCAGTGAGGGACCTGAAAAATGGAGCCGTGGAGTCTGCCGTTGCTAAGCAACAATGACCTGCGCTCTCCGCTCTCAATGCGGCGCGTATATGTCTGGAAAAATTGAGCCCGTCGAACCGCATGCACATCACGACCGCATTGCTTGCATTATGAGTGTGCATACCGCACGTCTACATTTGAAATAAGACGCGACATGTGAACGACCTCTGAGTCCGCTACTGATTCACAAACTATGCGCTCTCTCAGGGCTCTGATCTCTATGGTATTTTTGTGTGGAATTTCAATATATTTGCAAAGTTGTACAAATTAATGCCCTGTGAGTGTTTTATAACGGATGCTCACCGATAGAGGAGGATATTGTGAGGTTTTTTGGCATCTCCCTGTTGTCCTGTTTGGTAACGGCAGGTTCACTTATTTAAGAAAAAGTACTCTGAAGTTGTAAAGAATGTCTGAAGTAAATAATTCAAGAGCTTTAAATCTGTATATGTATATATTATTTTAAAAGGTTAAAATTGAGCAGAGAGTTTTCTTTTAAGTTGTAAAGTATTGCTTTAATTTAAAGTTTGTTTGAATTTTGAGGGTTTTTTAACAACATGCAGTAGAAGAAGAATAAGACAAAACAAATGTGAAAGAGGGGGGCCCTGGAAGGTGAAGAACCCCTGATCTAGACTATTGAAGGATCTGATGATCCTCAAATGCAAACTGTGTGTGTTTCACTTCATGAGAGCAACCATACATTTGTGTTGTTTTTTTTACTTAGTTTTTTTATATTCTTTATTTATTCTTCATTCCTTTATTCATTTATAATCATTTATCATTTAATCATTTATATTAGTCATTATAGTCATTTATATATTGATTACATTGATTCATTAATTGATTAGTCATATTATTTTATATTATTGTTGTTTTTTTATATATTTTTCCATTGTTGTTTAGTCTTATGACTGTGTGGTTTCAAGGGCTGTTTGTCTTCATGAATTAGAGATATGAGGGAATGTTTATGAACCTCAAGGTTTATGGGATGTTGTTGTGAAGACGTTTGCTATAACAATACTTGTTGAATTTCTGTTCTTTAGATGAAGTCTGAGCATTGAGACATATGCAACTAAAGATTATTCAATAAACTCTGCTCCTTTTATCATCATTACTTTGTCTCCTGCTTCTGCTCTTTACTTTTACTGGTTTTTCCTCAGTCAACTTCTTTGCTGACAGAAGACTGTTAATAGTGTTTTGGGTATTTTGGGTACCAGACAAGACTCCTGTTAACGGGGTTTGGGTATTAGACGACACTGCTGACGAGTTGTTCTGTTACCGGAATAACTGATATTTTCCCACGGGATCTGGCGTCCGGGGCTGGATCATAATTGTCTAGGCATGAGGAGCGTGATGTAACATTTTGGCGTAGTTGGCAGGATGGAATAACACAGAGCTGTGATCTCCATAAGAGTGGAGTCGGGGTTGCTTCTCGCATGACCAGACGGTGGAATGTCCCAGACCACTGGGCTTCTGACTCCGGGCCATGAGTGAGGACGAGGATGACTCTCACAGGTGTCACTGTTTTCCTTAAAGTGTCTATAAAAATGGTGTATGTTAATGATCACCTCAGTGTCTTGAGTTGACAGTTTGGATCCTGTAGTAAATCATTGAGCTCCTTCATTCCTGATTGTCCAGGATCATTTCCTGTCAGATCCAGCTCTATCAGGTGTGAAGGGTTTGATCTCAGAGCTGAAGACAGAGCTTTATAACCTTCTTCAGTGATACTGCAGTTTGAAAGCCTAGAACCAGAATGAAAATGTCACATTTAGATGATTAATCAGTTATTCTAGAAATGACCTAAACAATGGATATCCTTAAACAGAATTATATTTTATTCCTTATACAAATTAACTAAAACTTAGTTATAAAGCAAAATCTGACAACTGCATATCGATTCAAACAACAACAACAACAAAAACTTTAGTATCTTCAGCTTACAGTCACTTTCAAGCTTTAACCTTCTGATGCTCCTCATTTGTGAGGTACACTTTTGATTAAACTTTTGACCATGAAACTATTTATTTTCATTAAATTCAATGTAATATATTTTGTTCTATATAGTACTGTAAACAAAACATTAAAAATAAGTCAAAACGTTTATTTAGCCATTTATTGTAATAATCCAGTGAGATTTTTTGTTTGCACAGGAGTCTGACACCTGTCAGTGCTCCACACAGAGATCTGATCTCATCATCATCATCCAGTTCATCTGGAATGACATGAAGAAAGAGAACAAACTGAGACAGACTAAATCCAGAAGAACTGTGGCAATGTCTCAAAGATGGGTTTGATCTGATTTCAACTTCTTTTTCAAGTTTCTTGATTCAGTTTTACTATAGTTTTATAGCTACAGCAGTTCATTTGTGTGATGTATAACTGTGTGTGTGTGTGTGTGTGTGTGTGTGTGTGTGTGTGTGTGTGTGTGTGTGTTTGTGTGTATGGTGGTTGAGTCTGCTCTGCACTCATGATGTTTTAGAGTTAACTGCTTCCTTGCTCTGTGTTCACTGGTATTCACCAAGTTATGGGCACCAAATATCCCCACAAAGATATCAATACCAGTGAATTATGACCTTGACTAGGGCTGCATGATAAATTACACGTGATTGTCATGTGCATCTCGTCAGTAAAGCTGGTTCATTGATTAGTAGTAAATCTCCATCACATGCATTCAGATGAGCACCATTTACAGTTTTTGCCTATTGCTTACACACTTTTTGCAGAATTTAGCTCATTATGTCAAAACTCTACACACAAGCCAATCAGACATAGCACTTGGAGATTACCAACTCACATCTATGCCAAAATCAAACACTGCAATCAAAACTTAACACTCCTTTCTAAAAATGAAATTCATGTAACAAAACCATACACACAAGCACCATTTGAATTACTCTTTCATATCACCAGCAACACACTGATGGGCTTTATATAAAACACTGCAGTCTTTGTGTTTCTATTTTAATTGTCATTTGCTCAAACTCAGTCTTCTGTAAAACTCAAAAGTAGAAATTCAGCAGCAATCAAACAAGAGTTTTTACAATAAACAAACATTCTTACAGAAATAAAGTAAATTTAGCAACAATACAAAAGTAAAAAAAAAAAATGGGGTGATGGGGGGCTTATGGATCCCGCCTTCTGTTTGGGTCTGGCCACAAGTCCTCACCAACATCACAGGCGATGTCCTCACGGGCTAGGCATCAGGGAAAATATCGCCTTGTGAAAATATCACCCTTGGATTGATCCCACCTCAATGTCTCTGCATGCCTCTTGCAAAGTTCTCAAAATGGCTTACCTGAAGTCTATTTGTAGTGCTAAAGCTCAGACCGATTGGTGTTCTATTTTCTGTGCAAGTGTTTTCAGGTGTGTATGTAAGTGCCTACAATTGCCAAATGAGTTTTGTTTTTTGAACAGAGTGTTTTCCCAATGATAACAGGTGATTTTGTTTTTGAACAAAGTGTCAAATGTAAGAAAACGTGTGTAGTGTTTCGCAATAAGTGTGTTACAGAATTGTAAACAAAGTGCAAAGTTGACAATGTGTTTAAGCTATGGTTACACTGTGTTTAAGGTATGCTACAAGAAGTTTATGTATTGAGGCTTTGGTCTAAGCATTCAGTTTTAGTGTGTAAGCAATGGGCAAAAACTGTAATACACAGAGCTGTAGATCACTGAAAAGATCTGCGATTATGAATGCGATAATGTGTAGCTTGTCAGGGATCTATGTCTCTGTGTATTAAACGCCTCTCCGTCTGAATGCATGTGACGAAGATTTACCACTAATCAATGAACCGGCTTTACTGACGAGATGCGAATGACAATAACATGAGATTTATCGTGCAGCCCAAACCTTGATGAGACTTTTTTTGGAAAGAAGTTTAAAAACAAGATGGGGCCCTCAACAAGATGGGGCCCCAGGATGATCCGGAGGCATTCCTTGACCTCTTTGAGAGGTCCGCCGAGGCAGCGGGGTGGCCTCAAGCGGACTGGTCTTTGTTGAGCTCAATTTTGGTCTAATGTCACACAACTTACGTTAGTATCTCCAAATGACACTTCATATTTTCCAGTCCAGTGCAGAGCAACTTCACTCCTGAATCTTGCAGTTTATTATTGCTCATGTTCAGCTCTTTCAGGTTGGTATCTGATCCAAGAACTATAGCCAGAGCTGAACAGCTTTTGTCTGTTAAGCCACAATCATTTAGCCTAAATAAGATTACAGAATAATTAGATTGAATGCATTTGCTAAATACAAACAATAAATTATTTTCCATCTATAACTTTAATTACAATGAATTATACATTTGAAAGTGCTAGTTCCATGGTTTCAAGGAGAAGCATTACTGAGTGAATTCTGATTAAACACCTAAACCATCTTGTAAAAACAGAGTGCTCACAAAAAATATTCACAGTGATATTTGAAAGCAGCTACCTAGCAGCAAGTACCACATTGACCCAGTATTTAGTACTATTGGTACTGCAGAAAGGCTGGAACTATACATTAAAATAAATCACAACCACTAGATAGCTGATTGTCTGTTGACATTTATATAAAAGAACAAAAAAAAATCTGTCGTTTTTCTTTACATTTACATAAAAAAAGGAAAAATCAGTAATTAACATTCCAGGTTTTCCAAGATGCATTGGAAATCTAAACAAATTTATTTGTCAGATGAAAGCAAAAAATGAGCAACTTACAGAGCTCTTTTGGAGATTTTGATGACTGACAATAATCTAATGACACACTTGTCTGATTTCTTGAATTTCTGAAGCTCAAACTCCTCCAGCTCCTTCTCTGATGTCAACAACATAAAGGCCAAAGCAGACCACTGGGCAGGTGAAAGATCAGCAGATGAGAGACTTCCTTTGCTAAGGTGGGTCTGAATGTCTTTCACCAGAGTTTGGTCGTTCAGTTCATTCAGACAGTAGAACAGATTGATGGATCTCTCTGGAGACAGATTAGCTTCAAATTTCTGCTTTATGTACTTGACTATTTCCTTTTTGCTCTGGTCATTTCCATTTTGCTGCGTCAACAAACCCTGTAAGAGTCGCTGATTGGACTGGAGTGACAAACCAAGGAGGAAGCGAAGGAAAAGATCCAGGTGTCCATTATCACTCTCTAGTGCCTTGTCCACTGCAGTCTTGAGCAAATCAGTCATGTTTTCATTCTTGTTTCTCTGTTCTGTAGAGTCTTGATCAAACACATATTTCTTGCTGATGTCTAGAAACAGATGTGCATAAAGGGCTGCAATAAACTCTTGAATGCTCAAGTGAACAAAGCAGTACATGGTACCAAGAATGATCCCTGTTTCCTCCTTAAAGATCTGTGTACACATGCCTGAATACACTGATGCCTTATAGACGTCAATACCACAGGCTTCCAGATCTGTGTCATAGAAGATCACATTGTTTTTTTCCAGCTGATCAAATGCCAGTTTCCCCAGTGAAAAGATGGCATCTTTATCCCAGGAAACATCTGGTGCATATTCTCCATCATACTTTTGTCTGCTCTGCTGGATCTGAAATCTGAGAAAGTGTGTGTACATTTGTGTCAGAGTCTTAGGAGTGTCTTCAGTATTTGACTCCTGCAGTGTTTTGGAGGCGTCATCAGCCTGATCATTTTTCACAACATTATTTATTTTCTCCTCTAAAATGTTCTGAAGAACAGTGGCTGAAATCCAGCAGAAGACTGGGATGTGGCACATGATAAAGAGACTCTTTGATTGTTTAACATGATCAATGATTTCTTTGGCCAGATTCTCATCCGTGATTCTTTTTCTGAAGTACTCCTCCTTTTGTGCATCATTGAATCCTTGTATCTCTGTCAGCTGGTCGATACAGTCAGGAGGAATCTTACTGGCAGCTGCTGGTCTGGTGGTGATCCAGATGAGAGCAGAAGGAAGCAGATTTCCCTTGATGAGGTTTGTCAGGAGAACATCCAGAGAGGCTGGTGATAAAACATCATGCAACGTCTCAGTTTCCTTAAAGTTTAAAGGAAGACGAAATTCATCCAGTCCATCAAGAATGAACAGGACTTTTTGGTTCCTTCTTGTAAGGTTTAGTCCTTTTGTCTCTGGGAAAAACTGAGTTATAAGGTCCATCAAACTATTGAGTTCCTTCTCCTTTAAGTTCATCTCTCTGAATGGAAGAGGAAATATGAAGCTGATATCTTGATTTTCCTTTCCTTCAGCCCAATCCAGAACAAACTTTTGCACAGAGACTGATTTTCCGATGCCAGCAACTCCTTTTGTCAGTACAGTTCTGATCTGTTTGTCTTGTTCAGGTGCTTCAAACAAATTTCTGCATTCAACTTGTATCTCTTGGGGTTCATGATGTCTGGAAGCAACTTCAATCTGTCTTACCTCATGTTCAGTATTGACCTGTTCACTACAACCCTGAGTGATATAGAGATCTGTGTAGATGTTATTCAGAAGTGTAGAGTCACCTTGCTTTGCAATTCCTTCAAGCACACATTGATACTTCTTCTTTAGGCTACATTTTAGCTGATGAATGAAGAACAGCTCATCTAAACAAAAATACAGCAAATTTGTATCTTATTTTCTCTACTACATTTATAATTGACAATATGACAGATTGTCACGAGTCTCTTACCTTCTAGAGTATCAGCAGCTTCATCTTGCTCCATCTCTCTCAGGAAGTAGAGTGTGAAATCAAGAGCTGCTTCTTTGATACTTTTAACATTTTTAGCAAAGATAAAAACAATACTGTGATGAATTTATTAACTATAGAATTTTATGATAATTATTTATTTATACACTTTCTAACACAGTCTATGTTTAAAGAAAATAAGACACATGAAATACCGTTTGGTTCGTGATTGTTCTTCGCTGAAGTTCGGTATTCTACCCTTTGAGCAGTCACTCTTCACAGACACAGAGCTGGACACATGTGAGCCTGATCTTACACTAATTACACAGAGAGAAAGTAAACTTTACTACAGGAGGTTCATCTGTGTTTTATATTGGCACACATTCTCTCTAGTCCTTCACAGAAACATTTGCAGAGTTTTAAAGTCATTCTTGTTTACAGACTCACATTTGATTAAGTATGTCTGATCTAATCGAAGACAACATTTTCTTTCCTGACTAAAATGGAGAGATTTGTCAGAAACATACTCAGCTCTCTTATATTTCAGATACAATCTCATAAAGTTATAATTTTTCTTATTCACTGTAACAACTTTATGTACTGAAGTGCCAACTTAAATACAGTTATTTAGGTGTGTATAGCTCAGGTGTGTATAAAGTGTGTTGTACACAAGATAACCTTTGGGTTGTACGGCTCAGGAACAGCATGATAAATAAATCTTACCCACTGATTCCAAACAAAGCGGGTTTGCTTTCACATCCAAACACACTGGATAAAAACATATTGCCTGTTTATATATATATATATATATATATATATATATATTTATTTTTTTATGTCATTTTTTTAAATAAGAATGTTATGAAGCTCTGAAGTTCTGCAAAGCATTTGTAAATATAGAAGTATATTTAGTTTAGTTTTTTCCAGCAAACATCTCAGCAGCCAGCAGCTGTGTTTAAAATGATTTTCTGAAAACAGACTCAGTCTTACCTCTGTTTCTGTGAGAGACTCATCTCAGACGGAGAGTCCTTTCCTCGCTCCTCTGACAAACTGCAGATAAACTGATCAAAACTGGGATCTTTGTGTCGCTGAAGACGATCAGATGCTCATCATGACCTGAACATGACAATATGTCACTGTCTGAGATCAATATCATGATAGTTAAGAGGAATAAATGATGAAGAAAAATAACTAGTGCTTAATGTTTGGGTTATCAAACAATACACACACACAAAAAAGTTATGTAATTGGTGCCATAATCTCTTCAGATCATTCAGATCACTCACAACATATGTCTTTATTTACATTAACATTACTATGCAGCAACTTTCGGAATATTAAGAAGTTTATTTATTGCTCGGGTTTATCGACCTCTATATCCGTAAGAACAGATTTGATTTGACGACAGAATACTTTCGGTCTCGCATCTTAACATGGAAAACGGGGAAATGAAAACAATTCCAATTTAAAATTGTTTTTAAAGCTACATTTCTACACACTTGCAAAAAAAAATGTTTTAACATAAATCGTCTTCAAACGGTTTGTTTTAATAATATCTTTCTGCTTCTAGGTCGTTTGTTACTTCAACGACAGGTATAAGTTATAACTTAACTTAAATCACACTTACATATAGCTATGAAACCCATTCATCATTCTCCTCAATAACTGTAATCGTAAAATATTCAAACTTACTTGCAATAGTTCAGATTATCTTGTGCAGCAGAAACACAATCCAGAAGTCTTTAAAACTCTTTACATTTGTGATCGCTGTTAAACACCTGTGCGATCCTTCAGATTGATGTTTGTCACATGAAACGACCCTAAATCAAAGTCCAGTCAAGATCAAAGTGCAGTTTGTTAACAACAGATCTAGTGCATCAGCGCCACCAACTGGACAGGAATGTAATGCACAAACACACCTGCTTTCTCCTTCTTCTAACAGCGGATCACAAACTAAAATACTGCTGTTTCTTCATATTCTCTCTCTCCTGCAGATAATGCACAATCTTCTCCATTCACCTCGTTTTTGTAAATGTGTGAACTTTGAAGGTTTATTTAAATAATGACAGACAAATCATATAAAATAATCCAAGCCAAACATATAAATCTGAAAGGTAATAATTATTATAGAACAGAATTATATACAGTCCTATTTTTATTTGAAGACATTTCATTACATTCCTTTCATTACAGCAATAGCCTATGAATTCAGATTGAATGATTTCATTGGGTTAGTCTGTAGGTTATGATGAATAATTAAGATATATGAAATGTATGATTCATTGAATTAGTTCAGAACTAAATTAATGAACTTTACGTTTCTAAATACAAATAGAAAATGCCCAGTTTTTTTTTTTTTTTCTGAATTTACCATCTCTGTTCAGTTTCACAGGTTGCTGTGATGTAGATATATGTGCTTTTCACAATCTGTCATTTAAGGTTGTTTTGAGGTGCTCAATTCCTTACACCTTCTACCTTATTTTATTTATTCTCAGGTCAAGGTAAAGATAGTCAAATCCTATCCTATCTCATAAGCATTCACATTTTCATACTCACAAAATAGGATTCAGAAGACTTCTCTGTGGTGTGTTCTGGGATGTCAATCCCGTGGCAGAAACAGAAAACAAATAGGAGCATAATTAGCGTAGCTGCTGTTCAAACCAAGCAAAAGGATTTGTTCAACCAAAGCTAAAGATTAATAATGTGCAATTGGTCAGATATAACTGCAGTAAAAGATGAGATGCATTATGTGAATGCTTGGCTAAAAAGATGTGTCTTTAATCTAGATTTAAACAGAGAGAGTGTGTCTGAACCCCGAACATTATCAGGAAGGCTATTCCAGAGTTTGGGAGCCAAATGTGAAAAAGCTCTACCTCCTTTAGTGGACTTTGCTATTCTAGGTACTACCAAGAGTCCTGAGTTCCCCCTCAGTCGTTCTCTACGACGTTACGTCAATGACGTAATAATGGGGATCGGCTACGAGACCCTATCACCTCTGAGCTAAAGAGAAAAAGCCAATGAGAATTGGCGAGTGGAATTTGCATGCCGCGCCACTCCCCCGGACATACAGGTATATAAGATGGCGGCGTGCATCCACTCATTCAGATTTCTGCTTCGGAGCCTCGCCTGTAAAGAGCTGTTCCTGAAAGAGAAATAGAAGAAAACGGAGAAGAACGATACCTGCTGTTCCTGCTCCTGTTCCTGCCTGCTCGATCGTGTTACCGGCGCTGCCGGCATCTGTGCCAACCAGCGATCTCTGGCTGTTGCCTTCCCTGGGGCACGCCGATCTAAAAGAGCAATTTTCTTACACGGTCATCGATAGCGTCTTCCGGGATGTCTGTCCGACCGTGTGCTGCTGGATGTGGTGGTTTTCTGTCGTCTAATGACGGCCACGAGCGCTGCCTCTCGTGCCTGGGCCGAGAACACGCTGAGGCGGCGTTTGTGGATGGATCGTGCACTCACTGTGAGCGCATGTCCATGGCCACGCTACGATCGCGCCTCTCGTTCGCGAGATGGCGCCCTTCATCCTCTACCCCTTCCAGTTCGGCGGGCCGTTCTGGCTCCTCGGCTGCATTGGTTAGAGGTGAAGGTGATCTGAGGGTGACAGTGCCGAACGTTCCGTCGGGTCAGCCCCCGCGGAAGTCCGGTCCCTCAAAGCGTGGCCCCGTGGAGTTGCCAAAGCTCAGCACTCGTCCACCAGCTGGACCTAGTGTTACCTTTGGCGCTCCAGAGGATGACAGAATGTCCGTCACTGCATCAGAGGAGGGGCTTACGCCTGCTGATGCTGAAGCTTCTCCTGGGCAGCCCCCCGCTGCGGCGGCTGCTCAGTCGGAGGCGGACGCAGAACTGGCGGCCATGCTCCGTCGGGCGGCCGCGAGTATCGGGTTGGAGGTGTCTAAGGCGCCTTCTCCCGAACGCTCGCGGCTTGATGATTGGTATCTGGGCGCGAGTAGCGACGTCGCCACACCTCGCTCCGCCCCAGTGCCTTTCTTTCCCGAGGTGCATGAGGAGCTCACTAAGACGTGGAAGGCCCCCTACTCGGCCCGTACACGTCAGGGCTCCTCCCTTCTCACTACCCTCGATGGCGGGGCAGCCAGGGGGTACGTGGATGTCCCTCAGGTGGAGCGTGCGGTTGCGGTGCATCTGTGCCCGCAAAACGCCGCCACCTGGCGGGACCGTCCGTGTCTCCCGTCCAAAGCTTGTAAGCTCTCGTCAGCGCTTGCTGCGAGGGCTTATAATGCGGCGGGCCAGGCTGCCTCAGCCCTGCATGCGATGGCCACCCTGCAGGTATATCAGGCCAAAGCACTAAAAGAGCTGCACGAGGGTAGTTCTGACCGGAGGATGATGCAGGAACTGCGCTCGGCTACCGACTTCGCCCTCCGGGCGACGAAGGTAACGGCGCGGGCCCTCGGTCAGGTGATGTCTACCATGGTAGTCCAGGAGCGCCATCTCTGGCTGAACCTGGCGCAGATGGCTGACGTCAACAAAGCTCGCTTTCTCGACGCACCCGTCTCCCAGGCCGGCCTTTTCGGCGACACCGTTGAGGACTTCGCCCAGCAGTTCTCAGCGGTTCAAAAGCAGTCTGAGGCCATAAGCCACATCCTGCCCCGGCGCAGTGCCAACAAGCCGCCGGGTGCCAGGCCTCAGGCTGCTCGTCGCCGAGGGCGCCCCCCTGCGGCTGCGGCTTCTGCTCCTCCCCCTGCACCACCAGCTGAGCCCAAGACCTCTCAGCCCGGGCGTAGAGCCAGTCGCAGGAAGGCGGCGCAGCCCGAGACTCAGCGGCCCGCTAAATCCACCCGCAAGTCTGCGAAGCGGCCCTGACACGGGCTGCCCGGAGATGAGGGAGATTGCTCTTCGGGGGACGTCACCATCAGTCCCCCCAGCCCCGGGGGAGGGCCGGGGCCAGACGACATCGCTGCTGCCACTGACCTCCGGGTCAGTGGTACCCACTTTTTCAAAAAAAGAGCAATTTTCTTCACCTCTGGGCCTAGTGCCCCGAGTTTCGTTCCTGAGCGACGCACTGCCTCCTCGGACTCGAACTCGGAGCCTGAATTCGCCAGCGCGGGATCCAGGGAAGGTAAGCGCTGCCCCGTGCAGCCCAGCTCTTCTCCAGAACGCCCCGCTTTCTGGGATGAGCCCCCTTCCCCTTTCCCCCCCCGGCTGCCCCACCCCCGGCACGTCAGCTACTGCTCCGCTGATCCCACTGGCACGTCGACTGGGAGCCTGGCTAGCGCTTCCCAGCCCGTCCCCGTGGTTGATCAGGACGGTACGACTCGGCTACGCGATTCAGTTCGTGAGGCGACCGCCCAAGTTCAGAGGCGTCCATTTCACGTCTGTTCGTTCGGACACGGATGCCTCTGTTCTACGGGCGGAGATTGCGGTTCTCCTGGCGAAGGACGCAATCGAGCCTGTCCCTCCAGCCGAGATGAAATCAGGGTTCTACAGTCCCTATTTCATCGTGCCCAAGAAAGGGGGTGGGTTACGACCGATCCTGGATCTTCGAGTGTTGAACCGGTCCCTTCACAGGCTACCGTTCAAGATGCTTACCTCGAAACGCATACTGTCTTGCGTACGACACCAGGATTGGTTTGCAGCCATCGACCTGAAGGACGCGTACTTTCATGTCTCGATTCTGCCTCGACACAGACCGTTTCTTCGGTTTGCTTTCGAGGGTCGGGCATATCAGTACAAAGTCCTCCCATTTGGCCTGTCCCTGTCTCCCCGCGTCTTTACCAAAGTCGCGGAGGGTGCCCTGTCCCCCCTTTGGCGGAAGGGCATCAGAATCCTCAACTATCTCGACGACTGGCTGATTCTAGCTCACTCGCGAGATGTGTTGTGCGAACACAGGGACCTGGTGCTGCAGCACCTCAGCCACTTGGGGTTTCGGGTCAACTGGGAGAAGAGCAAGCTCTCCCCTGTGCAGAGCATCTCTTTTCTCGGTATGGAGCTGGACTCGGTCACCATGACAGCACGCCTCACCAACGAGCGCGTCCAGTCAGTGCTGAACTCCCTGAAGTCTTTCAGACACAAGACAGCGGTCCCTCTCAAAGATTTTCAGAGGCTCCTGGGGCATATGACAGCCGCGGCCGCAGTTACGCCGCTCGGGCTGCTTCATATGAGACCGCTTCAGCGCTGGCTACACGACCGAGTCCCGAGATGGTCATGGCACCGCGGCACATTCCGGGTGGGCGTTACTCCGGAATGTCGCCGCCTGTTCAGCCCGTGGTCGGACCCTGTTTTCCTCCGGGCAGGAGTGCCCCTAGGACAGGTGTCCAGGCATATTGTGGTCAACACAGATGCCTCCATGACGGGCTGGGGTGCTGTGTGCAACGGGCAGACAGCCTCGGGCTCCTGGACAGGACCTCGACTGCAGTGGCATATCAATTGCCTCGAGTTGCTGGCCGTGTTTCTGGCACTCCGGCGGTTTCTTCCGCTGCTGCGCCACAAGCACGTGCTTGTCCGTACAGACAACACAGCGACCGTAGCGTACATCAACCATCAGGGTGGTCTGCGCTCCCGTCGTCTGTCGCAACTCGCCCGCCATCTCCTCCTCTGGAGTCAGACATGGCTCAAATCGCTGCGGGCCGTTCATGTTCCAGGAGAACTGAATCGTGCAGCCGACGTGCTCTCACGACAGCTCACCCTTCCTGGAGAATGGCGACTCCACCCCCAGACGGTTCAGCTAATTTGGAGTCGATTCGGGGAAGCTCAGGTGGACCTGTTTGCTTCCCCAGAGTCCTCCCACTGCCAGCTCTTTTTCTCCCTGACTCAGGCCCCCCTCGGCAGGGACGCTCTGGCACACAGCTGGCCTCGGGGCCTCCGCAAGTACGCCTTTCCCCCAGTGAGCCTCCTTGCACAGACCCTGTGCAAGATCAGGGAGGACGAGGAGCAGGTCCTGTTGGTTGCGCCGTTTTGGCCCACCCGGACCTGGTTTGCCGACCTCATGCTCCTCGCGACAGTCCCTCCCTGGAAGATTCCCCTGAGGAAGGACCTTCTTTCTCAGGGGGACGGCACGATTTGGCACCCGCGTTCCGATCTATGGAACCTATATGTGTGGCTTCTGGACGGGACACGGAGGACCTCACTGGCCTCCCCCAGGCCGTGATAGACACTATCACTCAGGCTAGAGCCCCCTCTACGAGGCAGGCCTACGCCCTGAGGTGGGGTCTGTTCGTTGACTGGTGTTCCTCTCGCCGAGAGGACCCACGGAAATGCTCGGTCGGAGTGGTGCTTTCCTTCCTGCAAGAGAAGTTGGAGCGGAGACTGTCATCAGGTAATTTGCGGGAGGACGGCTCAGGTGTCGGCTTGCTGCGCCACTCCTCTCGGATCCGTGCGCTATTCTCCCAGTTGTTCCCATGGTTGAACTCTGGGTCCTCCATGCCCCGCAGTACTGGACTAGACGGAGTAGTCCATACTGTGCTCCGGAGCGGGGCCTCCTTCACCCCCCTCCGGTTGTGGCGTCATGTCTCAGTATCTCCACGGAACCTTCCGTGTTTCCCCAGTCTAGTTAGACTTATTTCAAAAGCTTCCACATGACTTAACCGTCATTGTGCTCCGCCCCCCAACGGCTGCTTCAAAACTTGGCACCCCTGGTGGGCCACCACGTGGTCTACAGGGCGTTGGGACGGTTACGCATTGAGCCCTTTGTTCCGACACGCTTGCCTGCCGGCATTGGGTCTCGACTGCGTAACGCAGTTCAGGATTGTGGCGTTTTCCAGAGGTCCCCATTATTACGTCATTGACGTAACGTCGTAGAGAACGACTGAGGGGGAACGTCTCGGTTACGAAGGTAACCCTCGTTCCCCGAAGGAGGGAACGGAGACGTTACGTCCTCCTGCCACAATCCTGGACTGCACTGAAGCCGGGTTGCGGCTCGGCTCCTCAGCAAATCTGAATGAGTGGATGCACGCCGCCATCTTATATACCCGTATGTCCGGGGGAGTGGCGCGGCATGCAAATTCCACTCGCCAATTCTCATTGGCTTTTTCTCTTTAGCTCAGAGGTGATAGGGTCTCGTAGCCGATCCCCATTATTACGTCAATGACGAAGGTAACCCTCGTTCCTCCTTCGGGGAACGAGGGTTACCTTCGTAACCGAGACGTTTTGCGACCTTAGGGAGCGTGATGGATTGTAGCGATTGTGATCTTCAGTTCTGGAAACTCCCTAAGAAACTTCCCTAAAACCCCTAGTTCTGCATTCCTCATTCTCCGGACTCCCTCTTGCCTGCTGCAGTGTTCCTCCGCTTCTCATCTCGAGCAGAAGACCTGAAGGTAACGTACGACGACCTTCTCTAGCAAAGCTCTATCTAATACATGTTTGTTCTCTAGCTATGCTCTTGCTTAGGGTTTTACATGCTATCAACATTTGCTTAATAAATGCTTTAAAACAACAAGTGTGGTGTCTTTCTTATTAAACCACTTTCAATAAAACAAATACAAGTGTGGTGTCTTTCTTATTAAACCACTTTCAATAAAGCAAATATAATACAAGTGTGGTGTCTTTCTTATTAAACCACTTTCAATAAAGCAAATACAAGTGTGGTGTCTTTCTTATTAAACCACTTTCAATAAAGCAAATATAATACAAGTGTGGTGTCTTTCTTATTAAACCACTTTCAATAAAGCAAATACAAGTGTGGTGTCTTTCTTATTAAACCACTTTCAATAAAGCAAATATAATACAAGTGAACAATATATGTGTTCAGGAGAGAGAAAGAACATACTTGCAACACACATTCTCACAGTATTCTCAACAAGGTTTAAATAGTTTTAATTCTAATATATATTATAATATCTAAAAACTGAGACTGTAACTCACTTATGTGGGTCTGAAAAAGACAAAACAGCACTTTACCTCTTATTTAGAGCAGAAATTAACATTTTTATCATTGTACAATAAAAAAACGCAGCTATAATTTATGTATTTTAAATCGTACATTTAAGGAAATATTAGACTGACTAATACTTTTAATTTGCTGGCTTTCTGTACTCTTATTCAACATTTATAACACTGTTTCTGATGTAATTTAATTTTAAATGACAAATACCACAGCTGTCTTATTTACTCTCAATGTAATTTATTCTTTAATATTTTGAGCTCATCTACACATTCACTGTCCTCAAAATCCTGCATCAGAATCAGAAAAACAAAAGGGAAGTGGATAAGCTGAGCGTGGCTTACAAGAACTAAAACTGATGCATCCATCAGTCAAAATGTGTTTGTACAGAATGTGCTACAAAATAAAGTGCAGTTTTCAGGTAAACTACAGTGAAAGACAAATCAAAAGGTCCAACATGATGTGCCTCATGCTCCATTCATTGCAGAATGATTTCAGACGAATACAGAAAACATAAAAAATAGCATATATTTGACAGTCAATGTTATAAAAGTCAACTGTGACCCTAAAATAGTCATTCCTGACTGTTCATATCCTGACAGCCCCATTTATCTTATGATGAACACACAAATCAAACCCGAAGACTCAAGAGTTGAATTTGGAGTCTGATCAAGATGGAGGAACGAGTCGTTGTGCTGTTGAGGAACATTAAAAATGTTGTCACACAGTCAGCAATGTTCATATAATACAGCTGCATAATATTCTGTTACCAGATGTATATAGTTGTCTTTTTAAGATAAATTTTATGCGTTTTCATTGTTCATTATTATATTGAAAACTTTATCTCAGAACCTGTCAGATTCTAATATGGAGGAAAAAAAAATATGGAGAAATGGAGAAAGTTACCATCAAAGATAAGAGAGTGATTCAAGATACACTCCTACTCCTGCAATACTTACAAGGAAATTAATGGAAGCTAATAAACACAACACACTGCAAAACGAGGAGCTTAAAAAAAGATCAAATAAAAAATAAAAATCGCTGATATTTTGTCATCAAGAAGTGGTAGATCTAAAAAAAAGAAAGGAAAATGCTACAAATAAAGCTGAGAGTGGAACAAATGCAATAGAAAGTTAAATGGAGTTAAAGGTGAATGATGCACCTTCATCACATCGGCAGAATAGACAGCAGTGAGACAACAGTTTCCAAAACCAGTGATCATCACATTTACATCTAGATCAACAAGAGATGCTTTCTGAAAAGAACAACGAGTTCCTCAAGAGCAGAGGTGTTCAAGTGAAGAAGACCTAACAGCTGATGACAGGGAAACACGTGCTGGTCTGTGGACATTTGGAGAGAAGACTAGGAAAAATGGAGAGAAGATTTATCTGGTAGGAAACAAAGCATTTGTGAATGAGAATTTAACGGATGAACATTTTAGGGTCCATTTCTTCACCAATAATCAGAGACTTCAGAGACTGACTGTTAGATCTGTTAGATATTGTTTCTAGAATAACGGCTGAAGTCAAAAGAAGACGCTTCAAAGTTATTGTTGATAAATGCAGCAAGTGTAGTGTGTGACACCTTATGTTCTTACTAAGTGCACTTGGGATACGTTAACTCTTTACTTTGTTATTGTTCATGTCAATTTTTTTTTTTTCATATATGATGGTATAAGAAACAAACTGAAAAGGAAATCTTTATTTTTTTATTGTAAAAGCAAAGGTGCAGGCTTTTATTTCATTCAGGAGTCTCATGTTTGTGAAGCTGATGTGAGTTTTTGGAGTCAGTGTGGGAATAATGTTTGGTTTTCATTTGGTGCTAACCAATCTGCAGGAGTAGATATATTTAAAGGTAAATTCAAAGGACACTTTCACAGTAAAGGAAGAGGGATAATTCTACATGTTAGTATTGGTTTCTCCCAATTTATTATAGTAAATGTTTATGCCACAAATAATGAACAGAAGAATAATCATTTATTTTTAGCAATTGAGAGTAAATTTAACCAACTGAGTTTTTCATTTCTCTGTGCAGTTATTATTTGGTTTGGGGATTTTAATACAGTTATGGATGAATAAATAGACTGATGCCCCCTAAAAATATAAATGTATTAAATTATAATGTATTAAAAAATAAATGTGCAAGAATGGACCTTTTAGATATCTGGAGATATACTTACCCACATCAAATAATGTACACCTGGACTAATAATGATCTGACTAAACCTTGATTTGATTTCTTGTTGATTTCTGCAAATAGTGCTGAATTAGTGGAAACTGAATCTTCATTATTAACAGATCATAAGACTATAATGATTCAAATCAACAAAGATGTTGAAAGTCCCGCTGGTCCTAAAACAAACGATTGTAGATTAAATAATCTACAATCTTATTAGAGAATGAATGGTTTCAAAATAAAGCCATTGAAATTATAAGGAAATATATTCTTGAAAAAACTAGAGCAAGACGTTTAGCATCATTATTCAGAAGGTAATTCAGCAGTTCATTCATCTCTGAATATCAGCATTAATCCAAGGAAGAGTACATTTACTGGCACCTTTACATTTGTTTATCTTTAAAAATAGTTTTGTTGTGTTTTGAATTGTAGATAAAAACACATATCTCCTCCTCATTGAGAATGCGGTTTCAGACACAGACAAATTGAAGCACTTCTCCTGCCTTTTTTTTTTTTTTTTTGAGTTAACAACAGAATAATATAGGGACATAAACAAAAAATTTAAAACAATAATAACAAAGATTTTCATCAAATAAAATAAAATAAATAAATAAAACAGTCATACATTCAATACATGAATTATCTTTAACAGCTTTATGGTTGTTCTGCATTGACATTAGAAGCATTAAAGATCTATTTACCAAATAATAATTGTGATTATATTATCCATCTCCAATAAACCAGTAAAACACAAGACCATTGTATCAGTTATCAAAACAAACTTATAAAACAGATCAAAAATAAACAGTAAAACTTGGGTCCAGAATAATTTTGAGTCCTTCTTACAAAAACCACATGATGATGGATACCCTTTCTTTAAACTTACTGATAAAGTCATTACTTCAATAATATCAATCAATTATTTTAATGTGAATTTCTTGGCCTTTATTATGAATTATATAAGTATTCATATCCTGTATTCAACCATGAGAAAGGGATAGCAGCCTAATTAATCCAACAACAAAAAAATATATACATGTTAAATAAACCTACTGTACTTGAAAAATGAATGTATTTAATTGTATCTCTATCGGAGGTTATTTTTCTTATGGTCTGTAGTTTGCATGTATTTGTAATTTGTTTTTGAAATGGAAAAAATATATACACATGCATGCAACATACATAAATACATAAATACATAAATATTCTCATATCATTATCATATTAAACAGCATGACATATCTGATCACCCCAAAGCAGCTGAGAGATGGACTGTTTTTTGATAAGGAAGACAAGAGTGCAGGTAGGAAACCCTGTCTCTGAGGAGGACAAAGAAGGAGAAAATAAAGATGAGTCAGAAAGAGAAAGTTTTGACAGAGAAACTCCTGAGCCAAGACATGAAGGAGAGCGAGAGCAGTTTGTTTCTGCTGCTAGTTGCTCCACAGATGCAGCCGCAGCTAGCAGAACTAGCATAACTATCGCTCAGACAGATTCAAGCCAGATTTGAATTTGCTAATTCTACCCTCTCATTGACTAGCAAATGAAATGACCCACTGGTTTTCTACAGAAGCAGGTGCAGCTCTCATGGAAACATCAGTCCTCAACCACAAGCATGCCCCATTCCTCCAAATAGACAGCAAAGTATGCTCAGTTATGATTATGCATACATCTGAATTGTTTTGTTAATGCTGAGTGCATTAAAAGGTTGAATTTAAAATGGTAGGTGAGTGAACTGTTGCCTGCATCAGTCCGTAATACAAGACCATCGCAGACCAGTCATATAATCGCAAACATAATGATAATCACTTCAAACTAATGGGTCTTGTTCAACATGACCAAAAAGTGAATGGACTAAGCCAATGTAGTATGGAAACAAGCAAAGAATGATCTGATTAGTCATGTATAATATGTATAGTCAACTATTTAAAGTATATGTATAGATTACCGCTTTCATTAAGTTAGTTATAGGTTAAGTATAGGTTTTAAAATTGCTCTTATGTCTAGTTTATGTTTATATTTATGTTTATTTGTGTAGCACCGCAGTTCTGCAAGACACAACATTTCATCGTTTTGTGTATTGTGTATTTTGAATAAGGCTATCAAGTCAATAATTAATGCAATTAGTTACATGAATGAACACATCTTTTGCCAATTAATTAAAGATTATATTATTATTTAAGATCATTTATAGTTATCATTGTGTTAAATTAGAAAAGCACTTTAATAAACATGACAAAAAAGTAGCTTTATAAAGAAATATTTTAATTCAACACACAAAAATATAAAAAGCAATACTCTACATATAAAACTAAAAGCGCCAATAGCTGGCAAATCACTGTCTTAATAAGTAAGTCATTATTAATTCAATTCATTAGTTCAAACGGCTAATTCATTCAGAAAAGAAGCATTTGACTGTCTTTATGAATGTCTCACTAAATCTCACTAGATTCCTTTAAAAACGTTGATTTGATTCATTCAGTAAAACACAGCTGTGTGTTGATCAGGACACACAACAGTTCTTCTAGGGCTTTATTTTTGTGGGTGAAATTATACACTGTTAAAAAAGATGTAATTTTACAGGTGATTGTCTGTATATTTTTACAGAATTTTACAGTTTTTTCATTATACAATGAAATACCTTTTGTTTTACAGATATTTTCTGTATTTTAAAGTTCCACCATTAAATTTACAAATAATTGTTTGTATTTTGGTATTACATAGATTTTCTTTTTTTCTTTTCTTTTTTTTTTTTACAGTAAATTTCTGTATTTTCACAGAGTAATGTGTAATTTACAGTTTTTCTGAATTGCTAAAACACATTTTTTTGAAACCATCACTAACTAAACTAAATTCACTGAACCTCTGACTCTTCTGGCAAAATCAAGCAATCGCTTCAAAACCATTTGACCTTTAAAATCAAACAAAGTGTTGAAATCATACACACATTAGTCAATATAGTACACACTACAGATCATTCATTAGACACTACATCAACAAATGGAGAACACAGTGCCCAGTGCATGTTGTTACAAAAAAAATAATGTTTATAGGATATAGTAATTATTTTGCCATTAAAAAGACACATAATCATACACACACACTCAAAAAACATAAACACACTCAAAAGAAATCACACCTAAGTGTGGTGAATATCCCAAAAAAGGAAAAGAATAATAAAAAAAAATGAATAAATAAACTTAGGTGTAGTTTCTTTTGAGTGTGTATGTTTATGTATTTTTTTATTGCAAAATAATTAAAAGAATTACTATATACAGTATACATACATATACATAATATTGTAAAAAAAGATCACACATCTTAGAGCTAGGTCAGAGCATCTACATTAGCCAAAAAAAAAAAATAATACAAACCTTCTGGTGTGGTAATCTTGCATTTCTATATAAGAATATATTGAAACGACCAAAATACAGTCTATAAAAAATACAGTAGGAAAAGAAAGTTCTTTTCTATTCTTTTTTTGAATTTTCCAACTGATTTTGGTGGCCACAGACAATCTGCTAATATCAGGCTCTTTTATGTCTCTGTCATTCAATGCACAAGATCATAGTCTATTACAGTAGCTCTAATCTCATCTGAAAAGACTGTCCTTGGCTTCGTCCTCCTCTTCCTCCACCTCATATTTGCACTCTTTTGTTCCTCTCAAATTTCCGGATGCACCCATGCCATCTGTGCACTTTGAACTGGCTTATATTTCGTATATTTAAATATTTAGAAACAAGTGTGTAGCTTTTTGAATGATCGTGTGTAAACAATGACAGCCGTGTTGCAGTTGTGCTTAACTTTTGCTTTCTTGTCTTTAGGCTTTTGCATCACAAGTTCATCACAGAGCAAACTGTGTCTAAGTGAGTGAGAATGTGTTTAGAGTTTTGCAAAAAGATCTGGAAACAGTGTCTAAACTGCCTGAACTTGTTTAAGGTTTTGCAGAAAGAGTGATTTATTTGACAAATTGGTTTAGGCTATTGAGAATTTAGTTCAGAGAATGGGGTCTAGTGTTTTAGCAAATGAGAAAAACTGTAACATAAAATGTTATTTAATGTTTACAGAATATTCCTGTAAAAATAGGGGGCTGATTGAACCACAAATCATTCAGTGTTTTATTAGCCTACCACTGAAGAATGTTAATCATGTGAGGGATACAGTGAGATTTTTGAGTTCAAATAATAGTATTTGTGCATATAGTAGCCTACATATACTATAAATTATGCCTTGTTTATGTTTAACGCGATGCAGATTCAAACTTGCCACCAATTTAGCTCCGTCCACGCTGATTGGCCGAGTTATCATTCACAACTCATTGGAATGGCAAATAACCCAGATAGCATACACTTCTGGACCACATCTGGGCCAAACATGGCACATCTGGCTCAGTTCTGGCAATGGCAGAGGTCATATGGGCCACATCTGGCTCACACACACATCAAGCCGGTTTTAGTGTCAGTTGTGGTTGAGTTGTGTGTGGGCCACATCTGGCCAATATCAGGTGATTAAAATGATTTTTACATTTTATCCATTCAAAAGACTACGAAAGCTATCCCAGCTGTGCACATAAATGTAGTGCAATGCAGACTAAATAAAACATAGCAGGACATTTGTGTCTACGGCTTGCTGCACAATGGTGTCTTTGATTGGCCATAATACCTGCAGACCAATAGAAATGCTTCTCTATCACTGCACATCCTGCTCCTCACAGCACAGATCATGAAGCAGACTACAGTTTGTCACGCAGAATGCAGATTAACGAGTGACAGCTTTTAATGATTAAAAAGGAGTTAGCAAATTTTTTATTTTACACGAAAGTTAATATTAAGTACATTTTAGGAACAGTGTTGTCTGATTGTGCTCTATTTTGTCAGCAAAAATAGTCAAAACAAAGTCACAGCTGAGCCACGGCGCATCTCCAAGCAAACATAGCGCTGTTTTGTTTATGAATGCTTTATTCCTGAATGAATCAGCCGTTTAAATGAATCAACTGAAAGAATGATTTAGTGACAAAGACAGTGACTTGCTTCCACCTACTGGTGGTTTCAGTTTCATTTTTAAAGTATACATTTAAATCGTTTAAAGTGTCTATATTTAAAACATTAATCTCATAACATTTTTTAATGAAATGTATTAATGCCATTTGTGCTCTTCTGTGCCATGCAAAGATGAATTGTTGTTGCGGATTTCATTTGACTGGTAACTTATTCTTCATGTTTGTATCTTATTATTTAAAAATAAATTTATTGTTTAAAATTATTATTATTATTATTATTATTATTATTATTATTAGATAAAAATTTATAAATCTAAATGTTTTGGCACAAAATATGACACACAATTAATAAAGTTAAAAATGGCATTACAAATGTTAAAAAACCCTTTAAGGAGTCAAATATCACCTTTTAATGGGAAGGTAAATCTCTGTTATTGATCAGGCATTCCTAATGTTTTGTTTGTTTGTTTGTTTGTTTGTTTTAAGTAGAAGCACTAGTGCTCCTGAAAAGAAATTTAGTCCTTAAGCTAATGTTACCTTTTTTTATTTCACTAATAAATCTTTTTTTTTTTTTTTGTCATTATTATTATTATTGTTAAACACAAGGAGTCATTAATGATGACATACAAATTCACACTCAATGCATCTTTAATTGGACCAGAATTGCAGGTGCCTGTCTTACTATACAAGAAGGTGGAGATAAAATATGAAATAAGTTGTTAATAAATAGTATTAATGATTATAAAGGGTTTTTATAATTAAATACATCTGAAAGGTCATCTAAAATTACCATTATTAGTCCTGGAAGCCAGACACATTAAATTTACAGATGGCCATGGCCAGTCTTACAGGAAAAATAAGGTTGTGTTTATTCATATGTCACTTGTGTTTATTAATGTAAACGTGCCGTGACTGTGGCGTGGCACTTGAAGCATATTGAACTCGTTTATAACACGTTATATTTTAATATAATATACTAATATAACTACTAAGTTACTACAGTTAATGAAATTTGTAATTGCTAGCTAATCAAAACAAAATTTGACAGAAAAAAAATATATAAATAATACACACAACCGTTGTTGACACTTCTCTGTATTTGACTCGCTTCTGTTGTTTATTTACTTTATAGAAATGGTTTAATGTCTTCAAATGGGTCCGTTAGCATCTCAACCGTTTTCAGACTGTTTTAGCGGTAAAGCTAACTCTATAGTTTGTGCTCTTATTTATGAAAGTTTGAGCTTTTAATCAAATCTTTATGTATAGATGAGAGATTTTGACAGTTTTGTTAAGGTTTTGCTGGTAATTATTTGATGGATGATTAGAAATTGCTTAATTTATTTAACTTAAACCTAAACACTTTGCTGTAAACAGGTGATGTAACGTTATTGAGGAGCGTGAAAATGTGATGAAAACTAACGGTGTTTGATCTTTTATGATAAACTAATTGTGATAAAACTGTTCTGTGATTTCAGGAGCGAGAAAATAACCCTTCTACAACAGAAGAGAAGCTCCAACATTTCTGAAAGGAGCTGCTGACAGGTTGAAACAGCTGGAAAACTCATTAAATAACATAATATGATTTTTAAATATATTTTTATAACATTTAGCCTATATTACCATGCATCTGTTATTTGTGTTTTGAAAAATACACCTTTTGATTTATTACAATTATTTTAAGAAGGTTTCCTAACATGAGTGACTGTAACCAGGGGACTCGACGACAGCGTTTGTAGATCCAAATGCGAGCTTTATTGCACAAAACGTGGTCAGGGCAGACAGGGTCAAACACCAGCAAACAACAATGTCCAGGGCAAGACAGAAGAGTAATCCAAAAGCACAGGCGAGGGTCAAAATCCAAGAGGGCAATCCAAAGTAACAAGGAAAACATGGCAATGAAACAAGGCAAGAACTATGGCAAGTGAAATAACTGTGGAAATGACAAAACTAAGAAACAAGGCAATGAAAACAGAGAAAACGCTTGGTAGAGTCCGCAACAGCAAAACAATACTTCGCAACCTCCTGTTTGGCATGGCCCTCCTTTTATGGCTGCCAAACAGGAAGTCACCATAGAGGCAGCAGAGGGAGCAGTAACAGTCAGTACAGTGGCAAGGGCTCCCTCTGCTGGCGTGGTGTTACAGTGACACTATATGAGCAATATTAAATGAATAGCTAAACCTAAAACATAAATTCTGTTTTCTTATTTAAATGATCTATTGTATATTTCTTTTTTGCATTTCACCTCTGACTAGTGTGTTTCCTTCTAATAAACCTGGAACTGCATACTAAATATCTGTTGTCTCTGTGACAGATTGCTTGTTTTGTTCCTAGATTCTTCTGTGCTGATGGTCTGCTGCACCACAGCAGAGTTTGAGCAATCCTCCTGTCAGACAACATCTCAAAGATACTATTGACCATAAAACTAGTAGATCAAATCTAAAATATACAGTGATCAGATGTTTGAGGTTGATACAGAATTATCTTCTGCTCACCTCTGCAGTAATTATTTGATTGAAAATGCAGTAAAAACAGTGATGTTATAAAAAAAAAAAAAAAATTACAATTTAAAGTTCCTGTTTTCTAAGTGAATACATTGTAAATATAACGCTGACTATTTTCAGCATCCAGTCTTCAGTGTCACATGATACTTCAGAAATCATTCTGATATGATTATTTGCTGCTCAAGAAACTTATTTTCAGTTTTGAAACAGTTGTGCTGCTTTAAATTTTTGTGGAAACTGTGATATATTTTATTTTTCAGGATTCACAGATGAATAGAAGGCTCAAAAGAACAGCATTTATTTGAAACAGAAATCTTTAATTAGGCTTTTGTTCAATTTAATGTGTGTAATGTACACTGTCATTCAAAGGTTTGGAGTCCTACAAGAATCCTAAGAAGAAGAAAAAAATCAGTATTTACTGTAATAGCCTTCATGATAGTGTTCGGGGCTCTCTTTAAGTTCAAACCTAGATTCAAAACACTCCTTTTTAGCCAAACATTCACAAAACACATCTCATAACCTTGTACTACAATTATGAAATAGAAAAAGTGCACATGATCAGCAGCTATGCAATCCTTCTCCCTTTGCTTTCCTGTTTCTCTGAATGTCCATCCCAGGATTATTAGAAACTGCACCAGGACTAGTGAGGACTTCAGATGATGCCAATACTCAAAAAGATGGCAACTATAGATATAGACATACAAACTACCACCACTGCAACAGACCAGAAAGTCCAACACTGGGTTAAAAGATGGCTGCAGCTTGTCAGAGATGAAGATTTAAAGGTGCCTTATGTAATATTGACAGCCAGCGGTTGAACTGAGTGCTGGAAACATTCAATATCTGCAAACATAATATTTGAATGATTCAATTATTGCAGTGTTACAGACATTTATATAATAGAAGTACTGGTATAAAAGTTTAAAGTTTGGGCATAAACACTTATTGTCTGCAGCAGTGATCAAAACGAAAGTATCTTAACACTTACACATATTGTAAAGCGTATTCTCTTCCGCCAGGAGGTGGCGACAAATGCACGTTTAAAAAAGAATCATTCAATCATTGAATCATTCATTCAGGAGATTCCAACAGTGAAACGAGTCTTTATTAATTGAGACACTGATTTCATTTTTATCTTCATATCAGATGTTTATCTAATATATTTTTGAAAGACTTAAGCAACGAACCCTGTGTCAGAACCACTAGTAAATTATGTTATTTTGTTTAAATTGTGAATCTTTTTTTCTCTTCAGAATCGTGATCCCCAATTTATAAAAAAAGCTGTGATTTTCAATCTAACCAAATCATGCAACTTTATTTACTTTAATTCATTAAAATAGAAGTTTAATTTAATAAAGTTCATATTTATTCACACATTTTTTTGCCTTTTGTGTTTTTCAGTTAAATGAAATACTATTTTTCCCTAAATATTTCATCAATGAAGTGAAAAAATCTTGATGTGGCCAGTGCCATTAGTGAGATGCGGTCCAGATCCGGCCCAGTTGTGGCTGACTGCCAGTCATCGCCGTCACTCCACGTGGTATATGGGCCAGAACTGGGCCAGATGTCATTTGCTATTTGGGTTAAGATCGGAACTTTGGAGCGGGTTTGTGAATCGCGAATCATTTGTTTCAGAACGGAACAAATCGCGAATCATTTGTTTCAGATCGGAACGAATCACAAATCATTTGTTTCAGAACGGAACTTTGGAGCCGGTTTGTGAATCGTGAATCATTTGTTTCAGACTTCGAATAGTTTCAAAGCCAGACTTTTTGTTTTTGTATATGAAATGTAGCTATAATTGTATTTTTTCTATGTTGTCTCGAGTAGTCAAACAATCCAAAGAAAACATTTTAAAAAGTCACTTCCAAAATGAGATCAGGGGTGCGTTTCCCAAAAGCATCGTTAGCCAACTATGGTCACAAATTCCATCGTTACCAACATAGTTCAACGATTCGGTGTTTCCCGAAACCATAGTTCAAACGAACATTCGCAAACAGCGTCACAAATTTACGTGTGGACTCAATAAATTATGTTCTTGGGCACAATAAGTAAGCTAACATGCAGTACAATCTATATCTTGCATTCTATGTAAATATAAATGCATTTTAATCTATGTATTTTTGTCCACCCTCTGTAAGCTCCGTGTTTTGAATAGTGCGCATGTGCATAAATAACTAAAGGGAACCCCGGAGTATGATGTAAGACGGAACCCGTGAAGAATCAAACATCAAATAAAGCGAAAATGAAAGGGAACAAAAAAATTGTAAATTTGTATTTTTTTGCCTTTTGTGTTTTTTCAGTTGAATGAAATACTATTTTTCCCTACATATTTCATCAATGAAGTCAAAAAAATCTTGATGTGGCCCCTGCCCAGATCCGGCCCAGTTGTGGCTGACTGCTGTCTGCTGGACTCAGGTTGAGTCATCGCCGTCATTCCGAGTGGTATATGGGCCAGAACTGGGCCAGATGTCATTTGCTATCTGGGTTAAGATCGGAACTTTGGAGCGGGTTTGTGAATCGCGAATCATTTGTTTCAGAACGGAACGAATCACGAATCATTTGTTTTAGAACGGAACGAATTGCGAATCATTTGTTTCAGAATGGAACGAATCGTGAATCAATGGCCCTACATTGTTGAACTAATGTGTTTCAAACAACAGAGATGCGACTGTGTTCGGGAAACAGCCGTGACTAGCTAGTTTGTTTCCACAACAATGCATCGTACTATGGAGGTTAATCAGCGAGTTACGTTGTTGTACAGGAAACGCACCCCTGATGAACATAAATAAATCTGATCAAAATGTCTCTAATAATATAAATCTTCCTCAGAAGAGACAAAAACAGCAACTCACTTCAGTGTCTGACTTACATTATAATTACAGCCATAAGCTGTGAGTAACTGATGACAGAATTTCATTTTGGGTTGAACTAACAACCCTTTAATACCATTGTACGTGTATCTAGACACAGTTTTTGTTTTGTCTGCTGTCGCTCTCATTTATAGTCATCAGAAAGCCAAACCACTACAACAGCTCTGATCGTGTGTATCGTGATTTGTTTAACATCTCAGTTGACTTCAATCATCACATATTTGCATCGGTATTTCAACAGAGTATACACTTTAAACCAGAGGTGTCCAAACTCTGCAGGACAGTAACCCTCAGAGCAGGATTGGACATCTCTGCTTAAACATCACATTTTTGTTATTCAGAATATTTAATGTGTTTCTGAATCAAAGTGTTTGTGTTTATTGAAGTTCATCAGTGTATATAGAATAACCGTATTTTTACTTCACATGTTTTCTGATTTTAAAGGCTCATGGTGAGACACATCATACACTCAAGAAAAGCATGCAAACTGGCCTCCTAATACGAAGACTACAATGGTGCACTGCAGGACACCTTTTTCCTTTTAAATGATCAAGAAAAAAAGGACTGCAATGGACATATGTTTTTTTCCAAGCTTGTCTTAGTGGTTGTTTCCCATTAGGTATGAGTTTCTGGGCAGTTTTTTGCTACTTTTGTGCCCTTGTTGTGTACACATATACTGGCATTCACACATTACACTGCAAAAAATACTTTTCTTACTTAGATATTTTGTCTTGTTCCCAACCAAAATTAAGTGAGTTTTTGCTTAGAACAAACAAAATAGTCTGCCAAAAGAGTAAGCAAAATAATCTCATTTTCTGTTTGAAATAATTGCTTTCCAAGCAAAAACTCGCTTCATGTTGACTTATTTTTTCCTGAAAACAAGACAATTTTTATTTGTCTAAAAAATCCTTCTTGGTTTAAGAATTTTTAGGCATTTTGGCTTGAAACAAGACAAAATATCTAAGTAAGATAAGCATTTTTTTTTTGCAGTGTAGCATGCACAGACAGGTTGTGTACTGTTTTTAATATTAAAAATATGTTTATAATAAAATTTAAATGCTGTTTCAAACAAATGTTGTAGTATTTTTTATCTGCATTTAAAATAAAGTTGACATTAACATAACTAGAAAATAAATGTTAAAACTTTTTTAAACCTGACTCATTAAATATAGCAATCCAACACTGAGCAAAATTTAAAATCATACGTTGAAATAACTTAAAAATGTAAGGCAGCCACCAAAATTATGTTTTTAAGTTGAAACGGGTGAATTTTTTTTACAGAGCACTTAAAACAGGCAAGAGATCATTTGAAACAAAGTAGTTGTTTTTAACTGTTTATGTAGCTTTTTTTATTTTACATGCAAATATATGTGGTGAAAAAGAGGAGAGTGAAAGACACACAAATGCTGTTAACTGGTGAAAATGTTTAGTTGGAACAAAGACAATATACTGGATATCTGTACATTAACAACAGACACACACATAACTTAATATCAAATAAAATACAATAACAATGTGTATAAAATATGAGATAAATGTAACATGGAAATTTCACATTGTAGATTTACTTTATATCTTTTGATACATTTAAGTGCTGCACTTGACAATAACATTTAAACATTTGAATCATTATGAATGAGTTGCTTCATTATTTGATTGTAAAGTCTGAGTCTCTTCACCTGTATGGATCACATTCACACATTTATCACACATTTCTTTCTCCTCATAGACACAGTAGTGAAGCTCTTCTGTGATCCTCACCTGATTCTTACTGCTCCTCTTCAAATTATGATATACAGCATTTATCATCTTCTGCTGACTGAACTCTATGAGGGACTCTTGGCAATGAATGTTAATTTATACTGTAAGGAGGAACAGAAGAGAGAGAAAAAAAATCAGTGTTTGGTGGAACAAATTGCTAATCAGTTACCATTTAAATTTTCTTTTTTGAGTTAGAAAAGGTACATTTACATGATCAAGTCAAGTCAAGTCAAGTCAGGTTTATTTGTATAGCGCTTTTCACAAAACAAATTGTTTCAAAGCAGCTTTACAGCAAATTAAGGGTTGTATAATAATTAAAGTTTGTTAAATTAAAGTTTCTGCAATAAATAAAGTTTGTTAAATTAGATTTGTACAATTTGTATAAATGTTAACAGTAATGATTATATGTTGCGATCAAATCACTGTAGTAAATTCAGTAGTGATGGTGTTTCAGGGCTGATATCATCTAAAGTCCTCCGAGGGGTTGGCATCATCATCATCTCTTCTTCGGTGTTCATGATCCAGACTGAAGTTTGTGTAATTCCTAGTTACCACAGGATGTCAATCCCGTGGCAGAAACAGAGCAAATAGGAACATAATTAGCGTAGCTGCTGTTCAAACCAAGCAAAAGGATTTGTTCAACCAAAGCTAAAGATTAATAATGTGCAATTGATCAGATATAACTGCAGTAAAAGATTATGAGATGCATTATGTGAATGCTTGGCTAAAAAGATGTGTCTTTAATCTAGATTTAAACAGAGAGAGTGTGTCTGAACCCCGAACATTATCAGGAAGGCTATTCCAGAGTTTGGGAGCCAAATGTGAAAAAGCTCTACCTCCTTTAGTGGACTTTGCTATTCTAGGTACTACCAAGAGTCCTGAGTTTTGTGACCTTAGGGAGCGTGATGGATTGTAGCGAGGTAGAAGACTAGTTAGGTACGCAGGAGCTGAACCATTTAGGGCCTTATAGGTAAGAAGTAGTATTTTATAGTTGATACGGAATCTAATAGGAAGCCAGTGCAGAGACTTTAAAATTGGGGTAATATGGTCATATTTTCTTGACCTGGTAAGGACTCTAGCAGCTGCATTTTGGACTACCTGTAGCTTGTTTAGTGAAGATGCAGGACAACCACCTAGCAATGCATTACAATAGTCCAGCCTAGAGCTCATAAATGCATGAACTAACTTTTCTGCATCAGAAACAGGTAACATGTTTCGTAGCTTGGCAATGTTTCTAAGATGGAAGAAAGCAGTTTTTGTAACATGGGAAATATGATTTTCAAAAGACAAGTTGCCATCTAATATAACACCCAGACTTTTGACTGTAGAGGAAGCAGCAGTACATCCATCTAGTTGCAAATTGTAATCCAAGAGATTTTGTGTATTAATTTTTGGTCCGATAAGTAATATCTCTGTCTTATCTGAGTTTAATAGGAGAAAATTATTGGTCATCCAGTCTTTTACATTTTTAACACACTCTGTTAACTTTGATAATTTAGAAGTTTCATCTGGTCTTGTTGAGATATATAGTTGAGTATCATCAGCATAACAATGGAAACTAATTCCATATTTCCTAATAATATTGCCAAGGGGCAGCATGTATATTGAGAAAAGCAGAGGACCTAGGACAGATCCTTGTGGCACTCCATACTTTACTGGTGATAATTGAGACGACTCCCTGTTTAAGTAAACCATGTGGTAGCGATCAGATAGGTAGGATCTAAACCATCTTAAAGCCTGCCCTTGAATACCTGCATAGTTTTGTAGTCGATCTATTAGTATGTCATGGTCTACAGTGTCAAATGCAGCACTAAGGTCAAGTAAAACTAGCAATGAGATGCAGCCTTTGTCTGATGCAAGAAGCAAGTCATTAGTGATTTTAACAAGTGCAGTTTCTGTGCTATGATGGGGCCTGAAACCTGATTGAAATTCTTCGTAGATATCATTTTTTTTGCAAAAAGCAGCATAATTGAGCAGATACAACTTTTTCAAAAATGGAAACGGAAGATTGGAAATGGGTCTGTAATTTCCTAGTTCATTAGGGTCTAGTTGTGGTTTCTTAATAAGAGGCTTAATAACCGCTAACTTGAATGATTTTGGGACATGACCTAAAGATAACGATGAGTTAATAATATTGAGGAGCGGTTCTTCTGCTACAGGTAACAACTCTTTCAGTAATTTAGTGGGTACAGGATCTAATAGGCATGTTGTTGGTTTAGACGTACTGATAAATTTATTTAGCTCTTCCTGTCCTATAGTGGTAAAGCACTGCAGGTTTTCTTTGGGTGTGACAAAGGAAATTGACGTATTAGACGCTGTAGAATCTACGCTGGTTATTGTATTTCTGATGTTATCTATTTTATCAGTGAAAAAATTCATAAAGTCATTACTATTAAACTGTAAAGGAATATTTCAGTCGGGCGGCATCTGATTATTTGTTAATCTGGCCACTGTGCTAAATAAAAACCTTGGATTGTTTTGGTTATTTTCTATGAGTTTGCGTATGTGCTCGACCCTGGCAGCTTTTAGAGCCTGTCTATAGCTGGACATGCTGTTTTTCCACGCAATTCTAAAAACTTCCAAATTAGTTTTTCTCCATTTGCGCTCAAGATTACGAGTTTCTTTCTTGAGAGAATGGGTAGTACTGTTGTACCATGGCGCAGTACATTTTTCTCTAACTTTTTTCAATTTGATGGGGGCAACAGCTTCTAACGTATTAGAGAAGATAGTGTCCATGTTGCTAGTTAATTTGTCTAGATCCTGTGTATTACTGGGTGCACAGAGCAGTTGAGATAAATCGGGCAGGTTACTTGTAAATAAATGTTTGGTGGCTGGAACAATGGTTCTGCCCAAACGATAGCGCGGAGCGATATAGTTAACATCAGTCATACGCAGCGTGCATGATACAAGGAAATGGTCAGTAACATCATCGCTTTGAGGTACGATATCTATGTCAGTAAGATCAATTCCATGCGATATAATTAAATCTAGCGTATGATTGAAACGATGAGTGGGCCCGGTGACATTTTGCTTGACTCCAAAAGAATTTAATAGGTCAGTAAACGCAAGCCCTAAGGCATCATTTGTATTATCGACGTGAATGTTAAAGTCTCCGACAATTAGTGCTTTATCAAAATTAACCAGCAGGTCGGAAAGGAAATCTGAAAATTCTTTTAGAAAGTCTGTATACGGCCCTGGTGGTCTATACACAGTAGCTAAAATAAGAGATAAGACAGATTTCTTTTGCAAATCTGACAGAGTAACTTTAAGCAAAAGTATTTCAAAGGAATTAAACTTGTATCCTTTTTTCTGAGTTACATTGAGAATATCACTATATATTGTTGCGACACCACCGCCACGACCAATCTGACGGGGCTCATGCTTATAACAGTAGCTTGGTGGAGTAGACTCATTTAGACCAATATAATCATTTGGTTTTAGCCAGGTTTCAGTCAAGCAGAGTACATCAAAACTATTATCTGTGATCATTTCATTTACAATAACTGCTTTGGGTGCGAGTGATCTAATGTTTAGAAGCCCAAACTTTAAAAATGGTTTTTGTTCGTTTATTTTGCATTTTTCCGGGTTAATCACGATCAGATTTTTTCTAGATCCTGCATTAACTGTATGTTTTGACCTCACTATTCGAGGAACAGACACAGTATTTATAGATTGGACAGCACTAGTGCTATCATTTAAGTGTTCAGAGCAAAAACCATCATAGCAGTTATTTGGGAATCGGCTTACTAGTCAAATGGAGCGCAGCATCCTGGAGATGTTGTCCGACAGCAGTTCTGCGCCGACTCTGCTGGGGTGCAGGCCATCAGCACGGAAAAGCCTAGGACGCTCCCAGAAAAGATTCCAATTATTAACAAAAAGCAGTTTCTGTTCTTTACACCATGTCAATAACCATTCATTTAGAGCAAAAAGTCTACTGAACCTTTCGTGCCCACGTCGATACGTGGGAAGCGGTCCTGACACGATGATCCTCGTCTCGGGCGCCGTGCTGCGAACCGTCTCGATCAGGCTGCCGAAGTCCTGCTTCAAGACCTCCGTCTGCCGCAGCCTGATGTCGTTCACCCCCGCGTGCAGGACGATCGCGCAGACGCTCTCGTCCTTCAGGATTGCGGGTATCTGCGCAGAAACATCGAGAACACGAGCACCAGGGAAACAATGAGTTTGCACATTACCTTTAGCTAAAGTAGCACGAACGTACCTGACGATGGAATCTCCGACGATCACAGCGTCGCGTTCCGTCTCGCGGAGGGGAGCGAAGCGGTTCCGGGTGGAGATCTCGAAGACCGGGGGCGGCGGAGGGGGAGAGGTCATCGTCCGTGGCCTGGCTCGCGTCTTCCGCTGCTGCTGCACCCAGGGTCCGTGGTGTCCCGGCGCCGGAGTGAAGGACATCTGGGAAGAGCGCGTCCTGGGTGCAGAGGGCCTGCACAGAGAAGCACAAGGAGTGGAAGTGGTAGGAGTGTTAGTATCGCGCTGTATACTTACCCGAGAGGATTCCAGAGCTGCCCTCAGCTCGGCCTGCCTCTCCAGAAGCTGGCGGATCTGCTTCTCCACGGCCTCCAGCTCCACCTGCACCGAGTGCAGCTTGAACGTGTCATCACCTGTATTCAAAGGTAGACACAAATTTGCCATTAAAGCAAGTAACAGTTAGTAAACAATGGTAGTGTGTGTGTGTATAAACAACGCAAGCAAGAGTAGCGGCAACCACGCTGGTGATGCTAATGGGCTATAAGCTAGCGGGATCGGGAATTCAAAACAAAACTAGTGTTAACAAGGTACTCTGGATGTTTTAGTTTTAAAACACTACAAGGGATATATTCACACGTTATAAGAAACGTAAATGATGGTGTAAAAATTTGATTTTCGTTTGTAAATTAGACAATATTAAATTGACTTGACGAAGCCCAAACTCAAAGCATACGGCAACAACCGTATGCACAACAATTGTGACCTTTGCATTCCCCATGCATTAAGAAAATTAGGTTACTCTATAGGTTACTCTTCACTCTGTTAGAGTGAAGAATGCAGCCAAGATAAGGAATGGAAAAGAAAGTGGAAAGTAACATGTAAGACAAATATTTTTTTTCTACCTATTTTTATTTACATATCAAACTGTTGGTAAGCCGACAAGAAAAGTTATTTATGAGACTGATTATTTTTGCATTTAATGCGGCTGATTTCCCCAGACACAGGTATTTATACTTTTATATTAACTACCGTAACCACTGTGTATCTCTTAATGCTGAAAAGTTCACCTTTTAAAACGTTTGTCCATTGTGTACGGCTGCTGACCATTAGCCTTTTTGAACACTTTCTAATGTTAGCATGTAAAGGTGAAACGATTAAATGATTAAATATTGACAGAAATTGAACTTAAATATTGAATTTTCATGTGGTAAAAATACACACAGCGATGCCAGTGCGGCCCATTTTGGACACATATAAGTTATTCATATGAATATTGGACCGTTTGGTCTAAATCCAAAAATAGTCTGTACAAATTATTTTTCAATGGACAAACGACAGTCCTATATTTAAAATCACTTATATATGCAATATATTCATATACATGTGAAACACTGCTGAATATTGAAACATATTTTAAAAACATATTTTTCAAATGCATAAAATTCCTAACTAAAATGTTTATCTTCATGTTGCATGTACATATATGTGACAATACCCTTACAAAAATGAATCATGGTTTAAGTAAAAGAACCATGGTTTAACTATGTTTTTTTAGTAACCACATAGGTTTTACGATATGATTTGCAGTAAAACTGTGGTAACTACAAAATAACCATGGTAAAATTATAAAACATAAAATTAAATATGGGTGTACTATAATATGTGTGCTCATACTTCTTCTTTTCTACTTTTTTTTGTGTATATATGAAATAAAGTAATAATATATATATATATATATATATATACATATATACACATACACAGTGCCCTCCACAATTATTGGCACCCCTGTTTATGATGTGGTCATGGACTTCTAAAATTTCTCCCTTTTTTTTAAACAAACATAGAACCCAAATGCAAAAAAAAAAAAAAAAAAAAAAAATCCAACCTTTAATTTAAGTACAATATTCTGGTGGGAAAAAAATCACACATTTAGAAAAAAAAAAAAAAAAAAAAAAAACCTTTTGTCAACAAGACAGGCTTAATCTCCTCCTATAACATTTCACAAGATTGGAGAACACAGAGAGAGGGATCTTTGACCATTCCTCTTTGCACAATCTTTCTAGATCATCCAGTGTCCTGGGTCCTCTCTTATGCACTCTCCTCTTTAGCTCACCCCACAGGTTTTCAATTGGGTTGAGGTCTGGAGACTGAGATGGCCATAGGAGGACCTTGAGTTTGTGACTGCTGAACCATTTTTGTGTAGATTTTGCCCCATGTTTTGGATCATTATCCTGCTGAAAGACCCAATGACGACCCATCTTTAGCTTTCTGGCAGAGGCCATCAGGTTTTGATTTAAAATGTCCTGGTAGTTCAAAGCGTTCATAATGCCATGAACCCTAACAAGATTCCCAGGGCCTTTGGAAGAGAAACAGGCCCACAGCATCACAGATCCTCTACCATACTTCATGGTGGGCATGAGGTGCTTTTCGGCATACTCAAATTTTGTTTTACACCAGACCCACTTAGAGTGTTTGTTGGCAAAAAGCTCTTAAAAAAATCTTAGTCTCATCTGACCAAAGCACACAATCCCAGTCGAAGTCCCAGTACCACTTAGCAAACTCCAGATGTTAACGTTTGTGAGTGTTAGTGAGAAAAGGCTTTTTAATTGCATGCCTCCCAAACAGCTTGTTGGCATGTAGAGAGCGTCTGATGGTTGTTATGGAGACTTTGTGACCCCAAGATGTCACTTTCTGATGCAATTCTGTGAGAGTGAGCTTAGGAAATTTTTTTACTTCTCTTACCATCCTCCTCACTGTGCGTTGTGGCAAGATAAACTTGGGACCTCTTCCAGCCTTCTTTGTCACTGTTCCAGTTGTTTTAAACTTCTTAATGATTCCTCTGACTGTAGATATGGGCAAGTTAAGACGAGTGGCTATTTTCTTGTAGCCATTGCCTGACTTATGAAGGTCGACACACATCTGCCTTACTTGAATGGTGTGTTCTCTTGTCTTTGCCATATTGACAAGTGGGTAAGAGAATTAGGCCTCTGTGTCACGTCATATTTATACCCCAGGGGGAAACAGGAAGTCATGAATTACTAATTAAAAGTTCCTAGATACCCTGGCCAACTTTAACAAATACAGAAAAATATTAAAAAAAAAAAATGCGTCAATTACATTTTTTTAGAGGAATTGTTATGGGTGCCAGTAATTGTGGAACAGGTGATTTTATAATTTTATTTTATTTTTTTTAGTCATGGACTTTTTAAAATTATTATTAACTTGTGTTAAAAGTTATATTTTTCACAATTTTTCAGTTAGAGATTATGCTTCTGCAAAAAAAAAAAAAACATTTATTTGACCGCTTTTAAGATATCTTAAACGGGGGTGCCAATAATTGTGGAGGGCACTGTATATATATATATATATATATATAAAGTATGGCTTCTTCAGTGTATCCTACAAAGTCAAAGTAGTTATTATAAGCTCAGCAGTAAGATATTGTTTTTTTTTTTTTTACTTTAATAATTATCTACAGTTATCTACAACATATATTATTAGCATTGTATTATTATTTTCCCCAATTCCAGTTTCCATGGCAATGATTAGTGGATCTCTCAAGACTTTTAGTTTTTAAACTAGCACTGCACTGCCTGTGTCTGTTTGTCTCCTTAAGAATCGCTCTATGTTCTCCCAACTGTATGTCGCTTTGGACAAAAGCGTCTGCCAAATGCCTAAATGTAAAATGTAAATGTAAACTTTAGTGTGGCGCATATCAACGTTCTCTGGTGTGAAGAACGCGAACTTGCAAACTTACGTTTTTAATGTCCGGTGCGTTTGTTTTATTCGATTTAAAAAACTAAAATAAAACTAAAATAAAATAAACAAACAAACAACACGGTCGAAATTGGCATTTTGAGTTACAGGAGGACACACACATTCATGCAGATACATAATTAATAACGAGTAATTTAATAACGAAGTTATTGGATTTTTCCAAGGATCACCAGACATAAGTTCATCGCGAATTATTTTGCAGGTGAGTGGCATTGAAGTGTATTTATACATTTAGGTGTTTCAGTCTTTATAAATGTGATTGTTATTGCTGTGATTGTTTTATTCTTTTTATTCGTTATGATTTTTAAAAGCTAAATGCATGATAGTCGATACGGACAGAACGCACACGAAACCATATTTCGAAACGGAACTTAAAATAATATCTTGCAGATCAGGCATACCGAGTTTGAACAAGAACTGAATCTTATTATATTGATATATATATTATAATACATATTGCTTTATTTACTCAATAGAACCTACCAAAAAGACTTGTTGGCAATTCAAGTGCATTAATGATATGTACATTTATAAAACGATTCACTTTTGTCAAACACATTTCAGTGTAACTTACTAAATTATATATTACTAAACATCTATATAGACAATGAGTCTGTCATTTTTACTCACATACTGTTTTAAACCTGCGTTACTTGCTTGTTTTCTGTGGAACATAAATAATTGAACTTTGGTAGAATGTTCTAGTTTGTTCTTTTCATGTAATGGCAATCAATAAAAGCCTTGAAGGCTCAATTCTTGCGCCGCTCTTGTTTAGCCTGTATATGCTCCCTCTAAGTCAGATAATGAGAAAGAACCAAATTGCATATCACAGCTATGCAGATGATACCCAGATTTACCTAGCCTTATCGCCAAATGACTACAGCCCCATTGACTCCCTCTGCCAATGCATTGATGAAATTAACAGTTGGATGTGCCAGAACTTTCTTCAGCTAAACAAGGAGAAAACTGAAGTCATTGCATTTGGAAACAAAGATGAAGTTCTTAAGGTGAATGCATACCTTGACGCTAGGGGTCAAATAACTCAAAATCAAGTGAAAAATCTTGGGGTGATTCTGGAGTCAGATCTTAGTTTCAGTAGTCATGTCAAAGCAGTAACTAAATCAGCATACTATCATCTCAAAAACATTGCAAGAATTAGATGTTTTGTTTCCAGTCAAGACTTAGAGAAACTTGTTCATGCCTTTATCACCAGCAGGGTGGACTATTGTAATGGTCTCCTCACTGGCCTTCCCAAGAAGACCATTAGACAGCTGCAGCTCATCCAGAATGATTCTGACTAGAAATGGAAGCTCTGCGCAGGTTCTACCAGGAAGACTCAATGCCACGTCACTTAGAACGATCAGTTCCAGCCAATCACTATCTTACACATGTATATTACACATTGCCACTTTATTTTCATAAGTCACTTTATATCTCATACATCTCTATCATAAATGCCACTTTATTTTTTTAATTGACTCTTTTACTGTAATTTTGTATTTATATATATATTATTTATTTTGTACATTAGTGTATTTTACTTCTTATGTTATTGTTAATGTTACCTGTATGCATCTAGGGTTTGAGAGTAACGCAATTTCAATTCTCTGTATGTACGTGCTGTATATATGGCAGAATTGACAATAAAGCAGACTTTGACTTTGACTGATATAAAAGCTCTCAACTCACCCTTCTTTGTGTTTGCAGTAACCGACTCTGACATTTCCCTCCTTCCTCCCCACCACCACCAGGTTGGCCCTGTCTACGGGGGGTAGGCTCCTCTCCTGCCTTCGTCTCGGCAGTGCTAGCCGGAATCCACTACGTCGGATTCAAGCTTCAGATGGGGCCTACGCCAAACTTTATCTTTTATATCGGCATTGTTAAATAAATTCCTTTGAGCCTTAATTTCATCTCCCGAGTCTTACTGGTAGAACCAGAAAATCAGGGCATATCACACCAGTCCTCAGGTCCTTACACTGGCTTCCAGTTACATTTAGGATTGATTTCAAAGTACTTTTACTCGTTTATAAATCACTCAATGGCCTAGGACCTAAATACATTGCAGATATGCTCACTGAATACAAACCTAACAGGCCACTCAGATCACTAGGATCGAGTCAGTTAGAATTACCAAGGGTTCACACAAAACAAGGGGAATCCGCCTTTAGCTTTTATGCTGCCCACGGTTGGAATCGGCTTCCAGAAGAGATCAGATGTGCTAAAACACTAGCCACATTTAAATCCAGACTAAAAACTCATTTGTTCAGTTGTGCATTTAATGAATGAGCACTGTGCTACGTCCAAACTTATTGCACTGTATTTTATGTATAATCATTTTTTTTTCTCCTGTTTTAATTCTTTTTTTTTTTTATCATTTTAATTGTTTTATTGTTGTGATTATTACTTTTTATGATTATTTTAATTCATATTCTTATGATTTTATTATTTCCTTTTATGTAAAGCACTTTGAATTACCATTGTGTATGAAATGTGCTATATAAATAAACTTGCCTTGTCTTGCCTTGCCTTGATCCTTTCACACCAAACCCTAATGTCCTCAGAAAACTTAAAACCCAGTGTTTCTTTTGTTTTGTTTTTTCCTTAAAGCTTGAAGCTGATCACTGTTTACTGCCATTGGACAAGCATAAGCAGGAAATTTTATTTTATTTTCCTTTTTGTGGTCCAGAGAGAGAAGAACAATAGAACAGCACAAGGGTGAGCAAGAACTGACAAAATTATAATTTTGGAGTGAATTACCCCTTAGTTTTTTCTCCATCTCTTTCCCATGAGTTCAGCCCATTTTCTGTTTGATTAAATGATGCACTGCTATGTGTGAGACTAGTCAATTATTTAAAGTATAAAGCATATTTAAAGTATCTAAGTGGACATTATTTATTATATGGCAAGTAGAGATGTAAGTAAATAATTGCTGTGTATCAGCATGATATATTTTCTTTTTCTTAGGTCCTAAGTCCAAATAGAGTCAATAATACACAATTTTAAAGCCTAATCTGGACAGATTGAATTTGACTGAAGTCTTCTTTTCATGTGTTTTTAAAATTAAGGTTGTCAATGGGATCTGTTATACAGTATAGAATACAAACATCTGCTTTTGTTTGTACACACTGTTAATTTCTGTAGAGATAAAACAGTTTTACACTGAAACAAGTTACATTGTACTATTTTTTATACATAAATTAGTGATTTTTACTACTGCACTGCAGTATTTATCTCTAATATGTTTTTAAAAATTGTGCTTGATTGTTTGTAATCATTTAATGTCACAGGTAAACATCTGTTATGGTTTATATTCTCTTTCCATTTTGATATGTGTGTGTGCTTTAATAAAGTATATATCATAGAATAGTAACTTCTGTTCATTGCACAACTGTTTAAGTGTAATACAACATACTTTAGCAAGTACTTTAGTTCTACTATAGTTTTACTATAGTAAAACCCCATAGGAAAATCTTGAAGGAAGCAGTGAGAATTAGTCTTTCAGGTGTATTTGTTGTAAGATTGAGTAATGTGTTGGTGTAATTTATATATATTTCACATATATGTGTAAAAATTATTTAAAAAGGGGCCAAAATCAAATATACAAATATGTTTTTGACATATATTTCAAAATATACTTACATATAAAGGTGTATTTTCTTCTATTTAATTTTAATACATTTAAATACATAGAAATGTATTTATTACTCATTTATTTAAATCTATGTGACTTCCGTATGGGCGTGAATATATCAAAACGTAAGTTTTGATGTATGCATTGCTAAGAACTTCATTTGGACAACTTTTTGCGCCATCAGATTACATCTGGATCAGATCAGATCTTAATAAACCATACATCAATGAAAAGATTATTTATCGGCTTTCAAATGATGTATAAATCTAAGTAATAAATAAAAAAAAGACACTTTGACTGGTTTTGTGGTGCAGGGTCACATATGGATAGTGAAAAAACACTCATTAAATGGTTTGAAATATTACAGTTCAATTTTCTTCATCTCAGTTATTTGGTAGTGTATTATGAGTTGGTGTCAGTGTTCAATGTGATGATGTTGTTTAATGGTCGCTAGGTGGCGGTAGAAACACATCAAAGCCTCACAGTGATTATCGAGATAACAAGTCAATACTGCCATCAATATGGCTCACAACACACACATCTGACTGAAACACTAAGAATGTGTGTGTTTCAGCTGGACATTTGGTTCAGAGCAAAATAAATAGACATGTATTAAAAATTTTAGTAATTTAATTATGTATTATAGACATTGTTAAACTGATTCAGTTATAATTATTTAGAATTAATTTATTTTAAACATAGAATAATTTCTAATGATGAAAATGTATTATAAACAATATGTTAACAATGCTGTATTAATAGTTTTAATAATTAAAAAATATATATTTTAATAATAATTTATACTGATGACCAGATCACATGTGTATTGTGATTCGAAGCATGCGATCTCTCAGTGGGCAAGGCCCTGAAGCTCAGTACATTAAAAAAAGAAACTCTTATACAATGTAAATAAAACACCCATTTAGGTTTGTCTTAATTTCCAATAAAATGACAGTAGAATTAAATACATAAAATCTAAAGTATCTAAAATGTAAAGAAAATTAAGCAACAGATTAAAGTAAAAATTAATGAAACACACATTTCGCTGTCTCTGGAACATTTTAAAAATGATATTTGGCAAGTGGAAGATAATTCAAGTGTTCTTATTTTTTATTAGAGTTATAGTCATTATTAGGTATTAGTAGAGATTACTTGACTATTCCTTCATGTAATGTAACAAGTAGCTAGTTTTTTATTATTTATAGACCATTATTTACTCCTAAATTATGCATATTAAAGGTACATATTAATATCTAAAAAGCACACATACTGTATGCACCTAAATGGTAAATATAAAAAACCTAACATTCGTCATAAAAGGAGTATTTATACACCTGTCATCTGAGTGAGGTAATTGCTCATAGTTTTACTGAAAAATACTTTTGTTTCCTCAATAAACAATAGAATTACAAAGACTCAAGCAATGCATTCCTGTTTTTCCAAGAATTTGAATATGTATTTATGGGAAATGATACTGAATACAACAGTTTTGGTTTCTGTTCTCCAGCTGAAACCTTTTGAACTGTAAATTAAGTTTCATTTCCAGCAGAAATGTGTCCTGTGAAAAGGGCATTGCATACCCTTCTTATCTTATCTTATATAACTACTGAAAAACAAGATTTAAGGAATGACAATGAATGTATACGTAGATCAACCGGTAGCTTTAGCTTTGCTGTTTATTTTGTATTGTTTGATCAACATATCATTTGGCACTTTATTAAAACGCAATCTTTTATTTTAATAATATTTATTCAATCCCTCAAAACTTGATCTTGAAAGCATCAGAATGTTTTTTAAAATAAACATTTTTCATAAAGTGTTTTTTCATATTAGTGGAAAGAAAACATCTAAAAGACACTGTTAAGTGTTTCTTTTATAGCACTTGATCTATTTGTGTCAATAGATTTCAATTACAGTATGTATTTTTAAAGGCCATTTTTTCTCAAAATGAGTTTTTTTCTCCTACACTGAGCCATAAATCTCCACTTCAGTAGCACTTACACATTTATTCCTGTCTATATACTGAAGGTTTTTACAGAGGGATTTGTTCATATATTTGCTTGATTATATACAACATTTTTTACTGTATTTTACAAGTATTTACTGAATTTTGGAGTGACAAAATGAGATACCCCAAATCCCCTCTGTAAAAACATTTGACTCTAATATGGCAAACAAATTAAACAAGAATTTTGAAACTGACTTCATCCAGTGTTTAGATTTTTGTTCTAGAAATGTATGCAAATTATTAAATATGATGAAATAAATCTGAACCAATTGCACTGTATTTTATGTATAATCATTTTTCAATTCCTGTTTTAAATCATTTTAAATGTTTTTATTGTTGTGATTATTACTTTTTATGATTATTTTAACTCATCTTATGTTTTATGATTATTTTATTTCCTTTATGTAAAGCATTTTGAATTTCCACTGTTTTGCCTTAAATAATGGCTCATTTGCATATTTAAAGCTAACATTTTAGAAAACTTGTAATACAAAGAATGTTTGCAATTATCAATGTAATCAATCAAGTGGGCAAGTAAGGTGATAACTTATGAGTAATTTTTTATTTTTTTTTACCCTATTCACCTGCAGTGTCTCGCCTTAAGCCAAGTTAACCAATCATATCTCTAACACATTATCTCCTCCAAACTGGAATCTCAGTCTGCCGTGGTGCAACTGAGCAGACTGTATAAGGCCCATGGATGGGATTGCAAACACTCTTGAGCTTTAGGCAAAGGAAGCAAAACTCCACCTTGCAGCGCTTACACATAAGGTTCTTACAAGCAAACCCATTGTGTTCTAGAAGGAGTCCGCAGGTCGGGCAGGCACGAATGGCAGGACACTCTACATTGTTCACATAAGACAGCCTTGTATCTGTACATTTTGTTAGCTTATCAACATCTGGGTTGACACAGTCTTCATAACCACAGCGGAGGAAATTAGCAGCCGCTCCTTCCCATTCTCTCATGCACTGCCAACAGAACTGGTAGGTCTTCTTTTTTACAGATGTGCAGATGGTGCATTTCACACAGAGGTTGGTCAGGTCTTCTCGTTCAACATAGGACCCACAGCTTGGACACTTACAGAGAGACATACCAGAGTGCATTAACTGTCGATGAAATCAGACGTATTTATCGAAACGTTATTTCTACTCACTGATTTGAACTCGCAGTACTCAGATGCTGCCATAAGAGCCATATTCTCCTCGAAATGAGCCTGCTCTGAATCACTAAGCACTGCCAGTTTCCTGACCTCCAGGTATGGCCACTCTGCGTTACATTTTTCTGTCCCGTGTGTGATAGCTGGACAGCTAAATTTATATTGACCCTGTAAGAAAGAACAGAATAAAACCAACATGTTTACAGATACCAGTTAAAAGAACAGGCATATTCTTGTGAAAGACATTTTTTTTTAATCTAAACTGAAAAAAATAAAAATGGACGACTGTTCTCTAGATGCTGAGTTCCTCCTAGTTATTGATAATTGTCATAAGTCCTTACGTGATTTCCACTTTTAATATCACTTAAATTCGGGTGTTGGCATAGAGGCTTCCAGTGGACCGTGTGAATAAATATAGATTTAAATTGCAAGAGACAGGATAGTCTGTGCATGACCTGTTGTTTTATTCATAGAATGATGTGATATGAACTATCACGCGCTAAACACTCAATGCAGTGTGTGTTTCATTCATACTCGAAGCCGGAGGGCGCTCTCGTGCAGAAAGTCGTACAAGGAAATCCCTAATATGGACAAAAATTGTTTTTACAGAAAACAGAAGTGTTTGGAAACAAGAAGACATTAAACACACGATTGCGACAATATATGATTTATTTGTGTTTTTCAAGTCATCTTCAGGTAATAAATAAAGTATATAAACAATGCAGTGCTAATTGGCATTTATTACAGTATTATTACAGAAAATATTCTGCCTTATTATGTGATAAAAATGAAAAAAAAAAAAAATAAATAAATAATAATAATAAATAAATGTGTTCATAGTATATAAACAAGTCATTATTATTGGTTATTGTCCAGCAGTGTGTCTTATTTATTAGCCAATTAAAAGCTAGAAATAAAGAATAATTAAAGTTGCCTATATATACACTACCAGCCAAAAGTTTTTGAACAGTAAGATTTTTTTTACAGAAGTATCTTCTGCTCACCAAGCCAGCACTTATGCGATCCAAAATGTGTAATATGATTACTAATATTAGTAATATGATGTATTTGCTATTTAAAATAAGTGTTTTCTATTTTGAATATCCTATTTCAAAATGTAATTTATTGCGAAATCAAAGCTAAATTTAATTTCTGTCAACCTCGCTTCTGAAATGATGGCTACGCCCCTATGAGTCAGAACAAAAACAATACTTTAAAAATGAACAAAAAAAGAAAACGCGTGTTTCATACTGGCTCATAAATGAAGCGCAGTTCTCTATATAATACATACCGAGGATAAATCAAAACGCGCAACACAAAGAAACAGCATACTGAGGTCAAAATTCAAAATGGAAAGTTTTTAAAATTAACATACAATTAGTTAGGCAACATCACACAACGTTTTCACCATCACGAATCGTTCAATAAACAGTTCAATGAGCAAGCACAAAAATATTAGGTCACTTACATTTTAGGCGCAGTATTGCAGACTGCTTTTGTTCGATTTCGGCAGCAAAAATAATTCCAAAGAATGACACAGCAGAATCACAGCGAATCTCATAACATTATTTAATGCCGTTGTATTTTTCCAGTGTAAATGATTTAATTTGATAATGTATGACAACAGTCATATTATTGTAACTGAACTGTGAAATGAAAGACGAAGTATTAATGAGAATAGGGCGAAATGCCCTCTGTAAAGGTAAAAAAAAAAATCCCTTGGATTAAATATAAAAAATAACGCAGATGTATGTCACAGCTGATAGAAAACTGACGATAATATTAAAGAAAAATAAATAAATAAATACATCAATAAATAAATATATAGGCCCGACACAGAGCCCCCCCACCTGATCCAACAAACTGCGACACCAGGCAGTCAGCGATTCTGGGGACACCGCATGGCCACAGGACATTTCTGCTCTCAGAATGTTGGGGTCGTCATCTAAAGCTAAGAGCCACAACACAGCATCAGCAGTTGCACTTTAGAAAGCATTGTTTTATACTGAGAGATTATTCACCCATTAACTCTCCGAGATGTTGGGGGGAAAACTTACTAATGTCGTCTCTCCGTCTGACAAATTTCAGCGTTGCATCGTTGACGTCGTACTGTCCACTGCCTTGGTTGTCTTGCATCTTGATGAAGGCTCCTTGTTCAGTTCGTCTGGAACAGCTGCGAGCATGAATGAGAAAGCTGGAAAGTGGACCATTATCTTACCTGTGAAGCGAACCAATAAAGTGTTCGCTTTCAGTTTAGAAAATAAGAAAGCGAAACCACCATTCAGACTTGTGGATGTTTTGATAAACAATGAAATATGGAACAATTTTTTTTTTCTCAACTAAAGATAAAAGTTTAAATATAGAAATAATCGACAAATACATAATGCAATGAAGAATCATTTATTCCTCACACTTGCGCAGCTGTCTTCGATATAACAAGCGGTCCTTTCACTTTCTGAGAAATCACACTCTTTCTGAAAAACCGGCCAGGGTTATTTGAATGTATGAGTTTAGGCTGGGTGTGATCTGTCCCATTGGCCTGTTTTCTACCGTCCCTTAATTCATCACGTGTGCAGTAGCCTATAAAATCTTATCTGACAGGTCTTTAACTTTGACTATATCTTTCAAAACGTGTTTCGTTCACATGCAGTAAAAAAGAAAGTGTCTAACATACTTAACATCAGTCTGCGTGTCTTTGCGTCTGTGAGATATGGGGAGAATCTATCAAGTGACTGTGATCGGAATGGAAGGCGAGAAGAAAACTATAGACGTCGCCACTTCGGAGGAAGAATTCAATAACACGACGGTGCTGGAATTAAAAAAAAAACTTGCTGAAAAACTGCCACAGGAGGCATCAGGTACTGTGAACACTATAAGAAATACGATACATGAGTTTGATTGACACAGAGGAGCCACAGAGCTGAATCATCATGACACTATATATAACTGTTTTGTATTGCCATAACTAAATGTTTAATTTTAATTCTCACAGACCCGTCTGCATTACGACTACTCTACACCAGCAAACAACTAAATGACACTGACAAGTTCTCTGACCATGGGATCAAGGATAAAGCCACTATCTGCATCATAATTCGTTTGCCGGGTGGAAGATAAACCAGTCGTCAAGCTCAAGACAAGTGTGCTGTATATTTATATTTATTCTTCATGTATCTTCAACAAACTACCAATATAGACTTGATGTTTTCCATCTGAGACTGAAGAAAGTTCCAAATGTATCAACAGTCACACCTAATAGGTTTAAACTGGGATTTTAATATATCTTGACCAATGAAACATTTTAAAAAATAATGTTTTGATTATCGATTCTGTTGTAAAAATGAAAGAAACACTTAGAAGCATGACAAAGTTATATTAATATCTTAAAACCATATAAGTAGGCTAGATGAGAAAATGTTTCCCGTGGTAAGCTATACAATGAAATTTCTCTTGTATTCTACTCCTAACCGACTTTGTGCAGTTTTCACTTTTTTGTATGAAATTAAATAAATGTTTTTTTTTTCTCAACACAATGTTTCATCTGTCACACCCATTTCATGTCACTGATATAATGAGCTGAATATTTTGTGCTTATTAAGGAACAACCCACAGTGCTCAGGGGACAGGCATGTGTGAAAAATGTGACTAAACGTGACCTAATTTTAGAGAGCTGGACTTGTAACCTAAAAGTTGTGGGTTCGAGTTTTGGTATCGGCAGGGATTGTAGCAGGCCTGGCTCCAGAATCAAATCACTGAGGATGCTTCTTAAATTAGTGACGGTGCTGTAACCTTAATATTACATATATCCTATTAAATGTGTGTGCCATTCCATTGCTAGGGCATAGCGCTCCCATCTCAAAAATGTACATTAAGTTATTGCATCTACACTTTGTTATAATGAGACAATTCATGCTGAACACAACACCTGAAAAACAGTGATTTGAGCGGTGAGTGGATTATAACCAACATCGGAACTGTGGATCCGGCCCGATTCTGGCTGAGAAACGGCATATTTAACCACATTCAGCCCGACTGTAGTCCATAAGTGTAAGTCAGAAAAATATTTAAAAAATCAAGTTTTACTCCTTGTGTGAATATTTGGTCCTCACAATGGAGATCAAACACACAACACACACACAATTAATTAACTAGGCTGAATTACAAAATTGCTAAATATATATATATACATATATATATTCAGTGTGCAGTGTAGAGCTTTATTCATTAAAACTCGATGAATACTTTTTAGACAGCGTTTTAATGATAAAGTTTGCAAATGTGGAATTGAATTTATACATCAGGTTTATACATTTTTTATTTTATACAAAAGTTAGTATTAAGTGGCTTACATTTTAGGAACTGTCGTCCGATTGTGGTCAATATCGTCAACAAAAGTAGTTCCAAACAAAGCCACAGCTGAGTGAATGAAACTGCGCGTTTGAACTAAATGATTTAATTAATTATTCAGTGACAAAGATTTTGACTTACGTGCCAAATTTTGATAAAAATTTTTAATTTTTTTTTTTTTTTTTTTTTTTGGCACAAGATGACATACATTTAATAAAGTTGGAAAAATGGCATTACAAAGGTAAAAAAATATATACAGGTCCTTCTCAAAAAATTAGCATATTGTGATAAAGTTCATTATTTTCTGTAATGTACTGATAAACATTAGACTTTCATATATTTTAGATTCATTACACACAACTCGAAGTAGTTCAAGCCTTTTATTGTTTTAATATTGATGATTTTGGCATACAGCTCATGAAAACCCAAAATTCCTATCTCAAAAAATTAGCATATCATGAAAAGGTTCTCTAAACGAGCTATTAACCTAATCATCTGAATCAACTAATTAACTCTAAACACCTGCAAAAGATTCCTGAGGCTTTTAAAAACTCCCAGCCTGGTTCATTACTCAAAACCGCAATCGTGGGTAAGACTGCCGACCTGACTGCTGTCCAGAAGGCCATCATTGACACCCTCAAGAAAGAGGTCTGTGGGAAGGAAAAAGTGTGGCAGAAAACGCTGCACAACGAGAAGAGGTGACCGGACCCTGAGGAAGATTGTGGAGAAGGACCGATTCCAGACCTTGGGGGACCTGCGGAAGCAGTGGACTGAGTCTGGAGTAGAAACATCCAGAGCCACCATGTACAGGCGTGCGCAGGAAATGGGCTACAGGTGCCGCATTCCCCAGGTCAAGCCACTTTTGAACCAGAAACAGCGGCAGAAGCGCCTGACCTGGGCTACAGAGAAGCAGCACTGGACTGTTGCTCAGTGGTCCAAAGTACTTTTTTCGGATGAAAGCAAATTTTGCATGTCATTCGGAAATCAAGGTGCCAGAGTCTGGAGGAAGACTGGGGAGAGGGAAATGCCAAAATGCCTGAAGTCCAGTGTCAAGTACCCACAGTCAGTGATGGTCTGGGGTGCCATGTCAGCTGCTGGTGTTGGTCCACTGTGTTTTATCAAGGGCAGGGTCAATGCAGCTAGCTATCAGGAGATTTTGGAGCACTTCATGCTTCCATCTGCTGAAAAGCTTTATGGAGATGAAGATTTCATTTTTCAGCACGAACTGGCACCCGCTCACAGTGCCAAAACCACTGGTAAATGGTTTACTGACCATGGTATTACTGTGCTCAATTGGCCTGCCAACTCTCCTGACCTGAACCCCATAGAGAATCTGTGGGATATTGTGAAGAGAAAGTTGAGAGACGCAAGACCCAACACTCTGGATGAGCTTAAGGCCGCTATCGAAGCATCCTGGGCCTTCAAAATTATTTGAAGGTTGAATTTTTTTGTATTAAAAACACTTTTCTTTTATTGGTCAGATGAAATATGCTAATTTTTTGAGATAGGAATTTTGGGTTTTCATGAGCTGTATGCCAAAATCATCAATATTAAAACAATAAAAGGCTTGAACTACTTCAGTTGTGTGTACAGGTCCTTCTCAAAAAATTAGCATATTGTGATAAAGTTCATTATTTTCTGTAATGTACTGATAAACATTAGACTTTCATATATTTTAGATTCATTACACACAACTGAAGTAGTTCAAGCCTTTTATTGTTTTAATATCGATGATTTTGGCATACAGCTCATGAAAACCCAAAATTCCTATCTCAAAAAATTAGCATATTTCATCCGACCAATAAAAGAAAAGTGTTTTTAATACAAAAAAAGTCAACCTTTTGCAGAAATGACTGCTTCAATGCGGCGTGGCATGGAGGCAATCAGCCTGTGGCACTGCTGAGGTGTTATGGAGGCCCAGGATGCTTCGATAGCGGCCTTAAGCTCATCCAGAGTGTTGGGTCTTGCGTCTCTCAACTTTCTCTTCACAATATCCCACAGATTCTCTATGGGGTTCAGGTCAGGAGAGTTGGCAGGCCAATTGAGCACAGTAATACCATCGTCAGTAAACCATTTACCAGTGGTTTTGGCACTGTGAGCAGGTGCCAGGTCGTGCTGAAAAATGAAATCTTCATCTCCATAAAGCTTTTCAGCAGATGGAAGCATGAAGTGCTCCAAAATCTCCTGATAGCTAGCTGCATTGACCCTGCCCTTGATAAAACACAGTGGACCAACACCAGCAGCTGACATGGCACCCCAGACCATCACTGACTGTGGGTACTTGACACTGGACTTCAGGCATTTTGGCATTTCCCTCTCCCCAGTCTTCCTCCAGACTCTGGCACCTTGATTTCCGAATGACATGCAAAATTTGCTTTCATCCGAAAAAAGTACTTTGGACCACTGAGCAACAGTCCAGTGCTGCTTCTCTGTAGCCCATTTCCTGCACACGCCTGTACACGGTGGCTCTGGATGTTTCTACTCCAGACTCAGTCCACTGCTTCCGCAGGTCCCCCAAGGTCTGGAATCGGTCCTTCTCCACAATCTTCCTCAGGGTCCGGTCACCTCTTCTCGTTGTGCAGCGTTTTCTGCCACACTTTTTCCTTCCCACAGACTTCCCACTGAGGTGCCTTGATACAGCACTCTGGGAACAGCCTATTCGTTCAGAAATTTCTTTCTGTGTCTTACCCTCTTGCTTGAGGGTGTCAATGATGGCCTTCTGGACAGCAGTCAGGTCGGCAGTCTTACCCATGATTGCGGTTTTGAGTAATGAACCAGGCTGGGAGTTTTTAAAAGCCTCAGGAATCTTTTGCAGGTGTTTAGAGTTAATTAGTTGATTCAGATGATTAGGTTAATAGCTCGTTTAGAGAACCTTTTCATGATATGCTAATTTTTTGAGATGGGAATTTTGGGTTTTCCTGAGCTGTATGCCAAAATCATCAATATTAAAACAATAAAAGGCTTGAACTACTTCAGTTGTGTGTAATGAATCTAAAATATATGAAAGTCTAATGTTTATCAGTACATTACAGAAAATAATGAACTTTATCACAATATGTTAATTTTTTGAGAAGGACCTGTAATGAATCTAAAATATATGAAAGTCTAATGTTTATCAGTACATTACAGAAAATAATGAACTTTATCACAATATGCTAATTTTTTGAGAAGGACCTGTATATAAAAATAAAATATATCATGAATGTATAATATAAATGTAAATGTAAGTGTAGAGTCCTTAAGAATGTAATGTTACCTTTTAAAAACTAAGTGCAAACGTTTTTGCAAAGTGTAACATATTAAATATAATCTACAAATCATGCAATACTGTACCAGTAAATAAGAAGTGTTTTGACAGCTTAGCTAAACAGGCCAATTAGAGAGTTTTAGAGACCTTTTTTTTATTAAACGCCGGTGGTCATTAATGATGCTCACATGCAAATTCACACACAACTTATCTTTAATTTGGGCAGAATTGCAGGTGTCTGTCTTAATAAACAAGAAGGTTAAAAAAATGAAATAAGTTGTTAATAAACGTTATTATAGACTATAAAGGGTTTTATAATTAAATGCATCCGAAAGGTCATCTAAAATGACCAAATTACCATTATTACCATTATTATTATTATTATTATTATTATTATTATTATTATTATTATTAACCGAACCAATATGTCTGCCTACTGCTCCGTGTATGTGTTCACTACTGATTGTGTGCTTTTGGATGGCTTAAATGCAGAGCACAAATTCTGAGTATGAGTCACCATACTTGGCCACACTTCACATCCTTTTCTTTTCTTTCCTTTCCTTTCCTTTCCTTTCCTTTAAACGAAACCCAAAACCAGTGTGGCAGCATATTCTCTATCAGCATGGGTTTAATTACCCTTCCCATAACGCATGTCGGTACAAACCCAAGCGATCCATACAGAGAAAGCAAAACTAATACGTTAAAAAATGAAGGGGTTGTGTAATAAAATGGAAAGATACAGGTATTGATATTGATACTGAACATGCTTACTAAAAAGTATTTAATATTTCGTACAAAAGCCTTCGTTGACAATGACAGCTTCAGTAAGCCTTCTGTATGGAGTCACATACATTGCTCAGGTGTGATTTTGGCCCATTCTTCCACACAAACGGTCTTCAAAACTTGAAGGGTCCATGGGCCTCTTCTGTGAACTCTGATCTTTAGTTCTTTCTATAGTTTTTCTAGTGGATTCAAGTCAGGTGATTGGCTAGGCCACACTAGCAGCTTTATATTCTTTCTCTGAAACCAGTTGAGAGTTTCCTTGGCTGTGTGTTTGGGATCGTTGTCTTTCTGAAATGTCCACCCTCTTTTTGGCCTCATCTTAATACAAAGGCTTGTCTAAGTCTTGTGCAGCAAACTTTAAAGGAGCTTCAACATTTTGCTGAAGTTTTTTCTCTTTAGCAGGAGTCTTGCAAGCTGAGCGTGAGTGGTTGAGTGCATTGCTTATTGTTTTCTTCTATTGTTTTTCACTCCTCTGTCAGAAAACTTGAGAGGAGCACCTGGTAATGGCTGGTGTATGGTGAAATTATGTTCTTAACACTTCCGGATTATGGCACATTCAGAGATTCAGAAAATCTTCTGTAACCAATGACAGCAATGTGTTTTAAAACAATAAGGTTGCAGAGAGCTATTTGCTCTTTACCCATCATCAGATGTTTCTTGTATGACAGCTTAGTAATAAAACACACTTATATAGACCATCAGTTAGGACTGAACCAGCTAACATTCATTTCCACTGACAAGGGGCATGATTGCCTTCTAATTACTGATAGATTTCAGCTGGTGTCTTGGCTTTCCATGCCCATTTGTACCTCCCTTTCTTGTGTTCAACACTTTTTCCCTGTGTCATTCCATTTTATTACACATAACTTAATTTCTGAACTGATTTTTTTTGTTTTCTTTTTGTGTATTACTTGGGTTGCTACCGACATCTGGTGAAAATGTCTTGTCAGCTGTACCTGGAGAAATATATTTACTGAGAAAAAAGGTGATGTGTTGAGTACTTATTTTACCCGCTGAGTAAATTTCACCAAAATGTTGTTTTGAGAATGTTGTTATAAGAACGTTTTCCCTTAACGTTACAAGAATGTAAATCATTAATAACGTTATTAGAACACCCTAAACATTATTTTAAGAATGTCCTAACCTTCAAATACCCTTGGACAAAACGTTAATGAAAGCTGTGGGAACGTTCCCTGTTAGCTGGAAAGGGTGTGCTTTTGAGACTCATACTTTCACTTCTGACCAAAGTGATGAACTGAATTACACGAACTGCAAGCAAGAAGGACGGCTGGCATAAGGTATGTGTTTCTGTTTGAGACTGAAAATCGCTTCGGGGAACATGGCCTACTAAAATTATTATTATTATTATTATTATTATTATTTTTATTTTTTTATTTATTTTTTTTTTTTTTAAATAGTATGGGTGTGTATTCTTTGTCAGCAAACAATAAGCAGCTCAATAATCGGTCCTCTACTGAGTTTTTTTTTTTTTTTTTTTTTACCATGATGTAAAGAGCGCATTTTCGGGAAAGTGAAAGCTATTCATGATCTCTTCATCACTGTTGCTTTCATTTATCTAACAAAAAGCTGTTAAGCACATTCCATGCGAGCGCAGTTTAAACGCTAGCAGTTTAAACGCTGGCTGTACCTGTTTCCAATATTAAAACGATTTTATCGTATTGTTGTTGTATGTCCACGTTACAGGTCCAACTGGAGTTTCGATTTGCACATTGGTCTGTTGATGTTGAACGGTGAGTTACATGGTCAGATTGGTTCTTGATGAAAAGTTTGAAAGTTTCAAACGTATATATTGACCTTTTTAAAATGCTTTGAGCTGATCTTTATTTTGACCGTTGTTTCTTTCCGTGTTGTGTGTGAGGTAAGTGTTCTTTCAGCGTTGTTCTCGACGGTAACTTAAAACTAAATCGAAGTCGCTCTTTGCGGTTTTAAATTTTCTGTTGTTGTTATTTTAAGGGCTCTGGATTTTGATGTCATTTCACTATAGATAAGTAACATGTAGCTACTTGTTCAAATTGATGCTTTTATCTTTATAGATCTTCAAATGCTAGCGTTGACTGTTGTGTAAACTTGGCAGTTTCGTCCCTGCACTCTGCGCTCAACCATCATCTCCATCAGGTAAAGTAAAAAAAAAAAAAAAAAAAAGACATAAATTTTATTGAAATCAATCACCACACAGTGTAGATTTATATGGAAATTGGCTCGACATTAACGCATGGGATTTTGTGTAGGGGCTAATTTTACTAATGAAAGATAATTTTACTTGCCGGACCGGAAAAGTAATCGGATTAACAATCAATCAATCAATCAATCATCAAACAAACAAACAATAACGTAGGTCAGCACCGAAACATTTGGGGAGAATGATTCTTATTTTATTACTTTCGGTGTAAACGGTGACTGATAACGGACAGTCTCAAGGTTGCGTTAGCTGACTCTTGGAAAAATTAAAACTAATAGGTAGCACACAACAAACATGAACAAACATAGGTCTAATACTGTATATTACATATGATATATGCATGCAACATCACACAACCAAGCACCAGCACGGTTGCAAATGTGGCATCGATTTTATACAACAGTTCGATAAAGTAGTTAATATTAACCCTTTAAACCGGCGGTGTCCCGCCACCTCTCGCACGAACAAAATCATAATCAAATTACTAAGCAACCCCTGAATGAAATAACAAAAACGGGTATCATTTTAAAGCTTAGAATCTCAGCTTTTTTTCAGCTCTTAACGTTGAACAGTCCCTCTAAATTGGAGTGTGCCGCGGGAGGGACGCCCCCCTCCTCAAAAAATTTACTCATATCATGTAAATCATATTTTTCAAACCACTGCCTTGATCAACAAAAAAATTCACCTGAAAGCATAGAGTCTGAGCTTTACAATGCATGTTGCCACTTTGATTGCCTCCAAAGTAGTTAAGTAAGTTATTTGCTGATGAATGACCAAAAAATAAATAAATAAATAAAAAAAAAATAATAATAATTTACATAATTAACAAAATATGTTTTTTTTTTTTGTTTGTTTGTTTTTTTGTGCCATGTACTGTAATATGTCAAAAACATCATACAGCTCAGGGCTGCGTTTCCCGATAACGCTGTCTCTTACGAACACTCTAAAGGTATATCTTAACTCCAGGTGTACCTTTTCCTCACCTTTTGGGTGTTCCCCAAACTATACCTTAGGAGGTTGCTTCTTACGTGCGACGTTACCAGGTGCTTTTCATGGCAGTGGTGCTGAATTGGTGGATATTGATGGCTCAAAAATAGGTTATTAACTTTATGCACTTCTTCAGTGCGTTATGTGAGAAAGTCGTGTTCTTTATAAAATATGTGTTAATATTTATATAATAATATAATATATATATTATAAAATAAAAACACGGCACTCTGTCCTGTTAGAGCGCAGCAAACTTGCGTGAAAATTTTACTTTCGCTTTGAACGTCAGGAAAGAAAACAAGGGGGAAAAAAATACCCAGAGCACCTCCTTGTGGCCACCACCTAAAATACAAGGGAAAAAACCCTACAGGTCCTTCTCAAAAAATTAGCATATTGTGATAAAGTTCATTATTTTCTGTAATGTACTGATAAACATTAGACTTTCATATATTTTAGATTCATTACACACTACTCGAAGTAGTTCAAGCCTTTTATTGTTTTAATATTGATGATTTTGGCATACAGCTCATGAAAACCCAAAATTCCTATCTCAAAAAATTAGCATATCATGAAAAGGTTCTCTAAACGAGCTATTAACCTAATCATCTGAATCAACTAATTAACTCTAAACACCTGCAAAAGATTCCTGAGGCTTTTAAAAACTCCCAGCCTGGTTCATTACTCAAAACCGCAATCATGGGTAAGACTGCCGACCTGACTGCTGTCCAGAAGGCCATCATTGACACCCTCAAGCAAGAGGGAAGGAAAAAGTGTGGCAGAAAACGCTGCACAATGAGAAGAGGTGACCGGACCCTGAGGAAGATTGTGGAGAAGGACCGATTCCAGACCTTGGGGGACCTGCGGAAGCAGTGGACTGAGTCTGGAGTAGAAACATCCAGAGCCACCGTGTACAGGCGTGTGCAGGAAATGGGCTACAGGTTCCGCATTCCCCAGCTCAAGCCACTTTTGAACCAGAAACGGCGGCAGAAGCACCTGACCTGGGCTACAGAGAAGCAGCACTGGACTGTTGCTCAGTGGTCCAAAGTACTTTTTTCGGATGAAAGCAAATTTTACATGTCATTTGGAAATCAAGGTGCCAGAGTCTGGAGGAAGACTGGGGAGAGGGAAATGCCAAAATGCCTGAAGTCCAGTGTCAAGTACCCACAGTCAGTGATGGTCTGGGGTGCCATGTCAGCTGCTGGTGTTGGTCCACTGTGTTTTATCAAGGGCAGGGTCAATGCAGCTAGCTATCAGGAGATTTTGGAGCACTTCATGCTTCCATCTGCTGAAAAGCTTTATGGAGATGAAGATTTCATTTTTCAGCACGACCTGGCACCTGCTCACAGTGCCAAAACCACTGGTAAATGGTTTACTGACCATGGTATTACTGTGCTCAATTGGCCTGCCAACTCTCCTGACCTGAACCCCATAGAGAATCTGTGGGATATTGTGAAGAGAAAGTTGAGAGACGCAAGACCCAACACTCTGGATGAGCTTAAGGCCGCTATCGAAGCATCCTGGGCCTCCATAACACCTCAGCAGTGCCACAGGCTGATTGCCTCCATGCCACGCCGCATTGAAGCAGTCATTTCTGCAAAAGGATTCCCGACCAAGTATTGAGTGCATAACTGAACATAATTATTTGAAGGTTGACTTTTTTTGTATTAAAAACACTTTTCTTTTATTGGTCGGATGAAATATGCTAATTTTTTGAGATAGAAATTTTGGGTTTTCATGAGCTGTATGCCAAAATCATCAATATTAAAACAATAAAAGGCTTGAACTACTTCGAGTTGTGTGTAATGAATCTAAAATATATGAAAGTCTAATGTTTATCAGTACATTACAGAAAATAATGAACTTTATCACAATATGCTAATTTTTTGAGAAGGACCTGTACAATAAGACTGCTTAAGAATTTAAAAGTTTTTAACAAAAGGGGAAAACGGCTACACAAGTCCAACGGAAAAACATTCTGGCAAGAGAGCTTTCCAACAAAAAAGCACTTCAGCAAAGGCCAAAATGTAATTTATCAGGACTTATGTGATCTTAAAAAAATAATCTATACTAAATCCAACACTGTATATTTTATAGAATTTCTAAAAGAGTGCATGAGCCACCTCATGCCTAAACGTGCATTATTAACTGCCAATATGCCTTCACTGGCTTTTAAAAGGGTCATTTATATTAATTAATTATTTAATATATTTTCCATAGTGTCTTAATTTAAAAGGGGGGTTACAATTGTGTTTCGTATATTCAGAGTTGTTCACAGTGTTAAAGAGTTGGATTCTCATGCTAAACATGGCCAAAGTTTAAAAAAATAATTTAGACGAATGACTGAGAATTTCTGTGCCAAAAATCTTACTTCCGGATTGGTACAAGTTTCGGCTGTTTTTTTTTTTTTTTTCTTCAATTGTGGCTTTAATGACATAATCGGTTGTGGAACTCCTTATATGAGCATTTCCCCAGGAAACATAGACTAGAGCGAGAGAAAGAGCCCATCAACGCACTTCATTCGGCTGCACTGCTGCAAGGGATTCATTTAGGAAGAATGTCTCTAAAGAAGTGTGGTTTTGGTTGTAAGGCAAAGATAACTTTGCTTAGCTTCCCGAAGAACCCAGCACTAGTGAGCAGTGGATGCAATTCTTTTTTTTACAGGGCAGCAATGGAGTTTTGCAAGTGTGTTTGTTGAGGAAGGTTTCATATACAAGGCTCAGTTCGACACATTGTTTGATACTGAAAGATGGAGTGGTCCCAGCTATAAAAGATCCCACTCATGATTCAGAACTGCAGATGGTAAGTGAAACAACATCAAATGTCTGTTTTATTGGCAATCCCAGCTCAAGTGATCGCCAAACTTAGCTCCGCCCACGACACGCCTCCAGAAGCTCGACTTTTTCCGGAGAAAATCGGAAAGCTGTATTTTTCTTTTATAAATATAAGAAAACTAAAGACTTTTTAGAGATATTAAGAATACATTACTACTCTATAGGTACTCAGGATTAAAATGAAGGTGAAACTGTATATGTTATGTACCCTTTAAATAATAAGCAGCAATGGTGTAGAAAAAAGAGAGAGAGAGGAGAGCTGACAACAGCTGAATTTCTGGGCTGAGGGGGTACAGTTGCTGAATTTGCCGTGGCAGCCGATTTGTTTATTATTATTTTTTTTATATATTTTTAAAAAGTTTTTAATATTTCTTTATTTATTTTTGGACTTATTACCATCAGTGCAATGACCATGTTTTTTTTCTTTTTCTTTTTTCTTTGCAATAAAACATATCAGTTAGCCTAATTTAACACTGGGTGTATTATAACCTAAGAATTATATTCATACAGACTAAGATGTAAAGAACTGTGAACTGCTGAAAGTGATAAGGCATAGCTAAGAGTGGTCCAGACCAACCTTTCGAACATATGACTTACAGAAGGTATACTTAACTAAGAACATTATGGGAAACACATATTAACTATAAGGTACAACTTAAGGTATAACTTAAGAACCTAGCATTTCGGGAACTTTCGGGAAATCCAAAATGCAGTTATATTGAACATGGCACCTGATGACTTATGTACTATTTTTTATTCCCTGTCATTTATATATGAGCGAATCCTATATGAGTCAATGATTCATTGATTCAATCGCAGTGGGCAGCCATATTGCTGCAGTGCCTGGGGAGCGCTGGGGGCTGGTGCCTTGCTCAAGGGACTCACCTTGGTGGTATTGAGGGTGGAGAGAGTGCTGTACATTCACTCCCCCCACAACAATCCCTGCTGGACCTGAGACTCAAACCTGCAACCTTCGGGTTACAAGTCTGACTCTCTAACCATTAGTATTGCATTTTTCGAACATCTCAGAGCCCGTATTCACAAAACATCTTAAGGCTAAAAATACCTCATAACTCACAGATTTTAGAAGAAAATCTTAAAAATAATGGTCATGATGGTGTGTAAACGTGATTGAGACAAAGTGAGGTCGTATTTATTTTTTTTAAACATTTCGGCTGAGAATTTCTGACTCAGTGTGGAAAGACCTTTAGCCTGTATTTTAAAATCTTTATTTGAATATGGCAACATAATATCACACTCAACAATATTTCTATGAATAAATCTCTGACAAAACCCCTTCCCTATCAGCCAATTACTGTGTGCATAGTTAGTAAACATACTGACACGTGGTATATTCACGTGGTGCGTCAGCATTAATGCTTGATGGAGGGTGTGTCTGAAGCTTGGTGCTGATGCGACCATCGAAGTGACAACAGCCAATCACATCTAGCATGGACTGCAACACAAAAGGTGTGTTCGACTTAACGCATCTCAATCAAATTCTGAATTGAAGCAGTGCATGCTGGGTAAAAATTTTGTCCAACCTGAGATGGTGCCTAAGCCATGTGACTGTCACAAGTGGCTGTAAAGTACCGCGATTCAAGAGCAGCGGCTAACTCAGCCACCGCAGTTGCAAGAACGCTGATGATGACACAGCTGTTTCACCACTGGCCAGATTTACGGCATGACAACAATCACCTGTGCTTTGGGTTTATACCCAAAGGCCACAAATCTGTTTTTAGAACAGTATAAGCTTTTTTAGTGTAGTCACAATGTTATATTGAGTCACATTTATCATAAAACACAGATAAAATCATATATAATTCCACTTTATTAGTATTTAAATAGTATATGTTTATGCTGAACTATATTCTTGAACAGATGGCGCTGTATTAAGCAGTATATGAAAGTGTTTCTGTTGCTCACAAAACGTTTCTGAAACGTCAGTGTATTTGACAAATAGTGCATTTTAATTCACTTCATCTGTGATAGAGTACACAAACACCGCGTGAGCATCACTACCGAGAGCAGAAAGTGTCCGACCTGACATGTACGTTTTCAACTTTTCCCCCGACTGCAACCGGCTGATCTCATTGACTGCTGTCTGTCAAACACACCTAATCATGACGGACCCACGATTCAGTTCAGCAAAGCTTGACGTCACTCCATTCAAAGTAAATGAGAAGCATTAAGGCTGATGCCCCAAACTCTTAGCTAAAAACCTTTACTGCTATTTAGGACAGCTCTTAGTGGTAAGATAAAATGTTTATGAATACAGGCCCAGATTTATATGGAAAAAAGTAAAACATTACTTAGATCTTATAACATTATTTATGCATTTGCAATTTTTTTGTGAAAATGCATTTATGGAACAGTCTGAGTAAATACATCTAAATTGCACTTTTGATGCAGCTTCTGTGTTTCCTCTCCAAAATCATATTTAGTCTCATAACTATATTAATTTTAAGTAATCATTCAATAAAGAGATCAATAAACGAGCAAGTCAGTGAGTCAGTAAAACGAAATTACCATTAAATGTATATTTCAAATGGGAACCAAAAATAATGTTGAGGGAACATTCTGTGTTTGCTGGGGTGAGGCGGGCAAGGGTAAAAATTATATAGGGGAGCAGGAACAATATTGTTAGCCATGTTTCATCTAAGTTTTTTTTAGTATTGATTTTAAAATGAGGACATTCTGCTATTTTTTTTTTTCATCTCCAATCAGTTTATTAATACTTCACAGAAGTAGCAGAAGACACTAACCTGTTTTAAATTCCAGTTGTAACACTTTATTTACTTTATTATTTGAAAAAGTTAATAATTTCATTTTATTCGATCAGATAACATTTTCATCTGTCATATAGTATGTTACAACGTGCCCCTCAGATGTTACAATGTACTGTAAAGTAATGAGGCTCTGTCACAAAACAACTGGGCTCTTATAGATGCTCCTGCAAAACAGGCTTCCTCTTTGGAAATCTGACCACTTCACCAATTTCTTTTACTAACCACTGCAGAACACTAATTGTTCTACACTGGCATGCAATACTAATAAAATCTAAATAGAACAATGTAAGGATGAATCTTTGCTTTGATTTCTTGTTTGTGCATGATGGTAGCTGGTTTAATAGATGTGTATTACTGCTTTCTATAGAAACACCAGTGGTATGTTAAAAGTAATTTTATTCCTTACTCTGTAGATGAAATGAAGACCAAAGTAGATACAGATGTGCTAAAGCAGTAAGTGTCTTATATAATTCACCAGAACATCTAAATAAAAAACATGACTAGAGACAATGTGAAGGAACAACTGTCATACTGATTGTTTACTGATGGTAAATGCAGTAAAATCTTACAATGTATACCTTAAATATTTGAAGATCTCTCAACCCAGACTCGACTGCTGTGCAGGCCTTGGCATCAGGTAAACCCAATCTCACATCAGCTGCACACTTCAGAAAATTAATGGAAATGTCTGTGTTTTAATGTTCTGCATAAGAAAAAAATGATGTGCATCACAATACTGGTATTGAACACTAGTCCTCACTCGTATAGCATTACTGTCACAAAAGTGTATTATTATAAACAAACAAAAAAAAAGTGTAATTAAAGTCTGTTTATGTGTTAGAAATTACACGATCTCTCATTGTATATATTAACTTTTTTTTTTTTCTTTTTACAAGACAGTGTATACATATTATATTCTGTGTTATTGAAAGGTCAAATTTTCAACATGAATGCCACAAAAGTTGTGTCTCTTTTCAGGCAATTCAAGTGCAGTAAATCAAGTGGTACAAGGCATTAAAAACATGAAAATAAAGGATACAGTTGACAGATCATCAGTCTCTTACACATGGAATGAGAGACTAACAGCAGAGACGAGACAAACAAACCAAGATCTTTGTGAGTTGAGATACTTGTCTCACTTAAATATGAAATGAAACCTGTTTAGATAGTAAGTTTATTATAGCTATGCACAAAAGTGCAATGAAATTTTATTGCATTTTATTTTAGTAAAACAGACACTTCTAATGAGTAGAGACCAAAGATCATGAATTAGTTTTGACAAATATCTCATGAATCAGTGGTCTTGGAGTTTTAAAGTCTATAATCTCACATTCATAGTCAGCAAGTAGCTTAGAGCTCTGTGGCCATTCAATCCAAAATAGTTAGAATCAGTAGCTGATAACACAATGAAGCCAATTAAAGGACTTGCCATCAGAAGGGAGGAGGAAGATGCCTTGAGTTTTGATTTGAAGTAGCAGAAGACATGGATGTGACATACTACAAATACTGCTGTTCCCACTATGACTGCTATTAATGTTGTTGTTTTTATTAAAAGCGTCTTAAGCATTTGCTGCCTCTGCCTAGGTCCATATAGAGGTTTGCTCAATCAAGGTGCGACGTGTTATCTGAATGCAACCTTGCAGGTGCTCTTCATGACCAAACCATTCAGACAGAGAGTGCTGCAGGGGTCAGTGCCGTTGCTGGCTTTGACTTTTCATTTGTCTGAAATGTCAGTGTTTAAAATCAGTAACTATACTGAAATGAAAGCAGTTGTTGTTGTTTCATTTTTTAGAACTCCCAGTGACACCAGTGAGAAATTAGTGTCAGCGTTAAAGGAACTATTCAAAGAGCTCAGCAGTCAGGACAGGGGCGCTCAGAGCGTCTCAACTAAAGAAGTAATCAAGGCTCTTGCTATACAGAATGGTAAGTTTATGATGAGCATAATATCATTTAATGAAACCTTTTATTGTAAGTGTGTATAAGTTGTGCTGTATTTTCTAATTAATTTCAGTATATGAGCAGCAGGATGCTGTGGAATACTTCCTAGATATCCTAGAGAAAGCAGGCCCTGATGTGGCTGAGGTAGCAAACTCCTTTTCCTTTTCATTCAATGTGTAACAATGCAGAAAAATAGCAAAGCGTTTGCTCAGTGACAGGGATCCTCTGGTAATAACTCGAAGTGTGTGCTCTGTGATTCATTTAACTGAAACAGGTCTTTAGTGGAACTATGAGGAACATCAGAGTATGTTCAAAAGGTCACAAGTCCTATGATGACAGCTCATTCAAATCAATACCGATCGCTCTCAACACCAGAGATGGACCGTTCAGAGTTGTGAGGGAAAATTCACTGACCTTCTGTATTCATGATTTTGCATGGTAGCCCATTTACACCACTGACTAAAAAAAAAAAAAACAAGGTCATTGTGACATTTATTTTATGGTTATAATTTCTTTTCTCAGAATGGTGTGTGTTATAAAGTCAGAATTGACAGATATAAACTCATAATTCTGAGAAAAAGAAGTCAGATTTGCGTAAAAAAAAGTCGCTGGTTTTATATTTTACTCAGTGGCAGAAACAGGCCTCCATAATGATGTGTAAAAAAGAGGCTTGTGTGCAGGTCATTATAAACCATTTGATTTTGATTTCAGGAAGATGGGGTTCAATCATACTTTGCATCTACACAATTAGTTGGAGATGACCAAATGTACTGTGAAACCTGCGATGACAAAAGTGATACAACATGGGTAAAATGGATTTTGCTGCTGATGTATTTTTATACAAACTTTAAAAGCCTATTTTTTTTTCAAAGCTACCATACCACTGCATCCCATTCAGTTTGTGTAGCACTTTTCACAATACAAATTGCTACAGGTTTGCCCTTCAAATCCCAATACATAACTGTATTACTGTTTTACACAGAGATGTGAAATACACCAGTATCCAACAATACTGGCTTTGCACCTGAAAAGGTTTGTGTATGACTACAGGTCATATGTGTTTGTGAAAAACGAATGTCCCCTGGATGTACCGCTTTATTTATCTCTTCCGGTATGTAACCACACCAAAGTACACCAATTTAATCGGCAATAATAGCATAGGACCACATAAAAAGAATTATGAGTTTAGCACATGCATGAATCGTAGTAAAACCCTGCTGATGTTGTTTCAGGAGCACAGGTATTCGCTCTATGCTGTGATCAACCACAGCGGGAGCCGTTACGGAGGACACTACACCGCTGACATTCGATCTTTTACAGATAACAAGTGGTACTGTTTCAATGACAGTTATGTCACAGAGGTAATGTGTTATCATTTACTATCTAATATAAAATGGCCACTGTTTTGGGTGTTTTACATCACTCAGCTGTGCTCTTGTGATTTCCTTCAGACTAGTGCAAGCAAACTAGAAAGGTAAGTGCCAGTAATGTCAAGTGATTAATAATAAATGTTAATTTCTTCTGTCAACACATCACATCACATCACAGAATTAACTTATGAACTAACTATAGTTTTTATTATTTTAATGTAGGTCTGTGGCAGCTTATTTGCTCTTGTATCAGAAAAGTGAGTACAATCACAATTTTGCATTCAACCTAATATTCAATAGCAGTCTGAATCTCAAAAAACAAAAACAAAAAAAACATACTATCAGGTGATCTTGGTGCACTTATCATACATAAATGTATGTCAATGTACAAAACTCCGTACAGATGTCATTTTCTCTGAGCAATTAAGGGTTCCTCCACTCTTAAAAATAAAGGTGCTTAAAAGGTGCTTTAAAAGGTTCTTCGCAGTGTTGCAATAGAAGAACCATTAAGTCAAACCATCTCTTTCTTACCTTTTTATAATCTGAAGAACCTTCTTTCGCCAGAAACAGAATGTTTTTTCAGTTGTTAAAGGCTTTTTATGGAACCATTTAGACAAAAAAGGTTCTTCTGTGGCACCGTGAAGCACCTTTATTTTTAAGAATGTGCTAGGAGATTCTTCTTAATGTCACTGAATCTGGTGTAGTTACACTAACCTGAAGACACCGTAGAGGGTTTCGCCAGGGCAAGGCAATACATTTATGGTGAGAAATGGGAAAGTGTACAATGAGAGATTTAGTTTAAACTTGAGCCGCACGCACATAATACATTGTGGGTGGGCAGATGTAACTGTTTTTTGTTTTCTTCACAGTCGACAGCCCTCCAGCTTATGAGAAGAGGAAGGAAACTCCAAAATTTCATGTCGCTCTGATGGAGCCCAGGACTGAACACCTGCTGCCATCACTGACAGAGCGGCAGAGGAGGACAGCGCCATGTGAGTCACAATCACAGCACCACCAGCTGACAGTAGGAGATGCTGCGTTTGAAAGGAGCAGCCTTTAAAATAATCCTGTTACATTTACCCTGATCACCAGACTTATATTCCCTGTGGTGTTTTGTGCTGGACATTTATGTTGTAATTTTCTATTAAACACTCTAGTGGAAAAAGCTGGAATAAAACAATAAATAAAGTATTGGCTCTTCTTATCGGCTGTTGGCACATAAACATGCAAATAATCTGAATCTATTATAAAAAAAAAAAAAAAAAATCTATATTAGTCAGTCTGTACTAAACACTCCATCAGAAACAGCAGATAGAAATAAAATAATAAATAAATACTGGTTCTGCATATCGGTTATCGGGCACATAAACATGCTGTTTCGGTTATAAAAAAATCAATATTCGTCAATCTTTACTAAACACTTCAGTACAAATCAGATCAAACATCAAGTCACATAAATGTTGGTTCTGCATGTCAGTTTTCTGGAACACAGTCATGAAAATAGTATCGTTATCATCATACAAAATCAATATTAGTCGATCTACACTGCACTCCCCTAATTGGCAGACTTAATAAAGCAACATCTGTGTCTGATTTTTGTGCTTTAATAGCTTCATCAGTTGCATGGGTGGAGGACATAAAAGAAGAGAAAACTGCTAAACCCAGAGAACCAGAGGAAACAGGCAGCGCAGAGGTGATGGAATCTGAATTGATTTATTATTTAACAGAATGCAATTTGGTTGCAATTTTACAGAAAAATTGTGAAAGTGACATATCATATTACTGCAAATAATGTTTTTTTATTTTTTTGTAATCCTTTCCATATTTTTCCTCTGATTTTATTTTTCAGCAGTGTGCTGGAGCTCATAATAAGCAACACCTGCAAGGTAAGGATGGAGAAGCCAACTGACAGTTCATTTGATTTTACTAGCGAAGAAGCAAAATGACTTACAAAGTCTTGATTTCTGAAAGGTTTTATCAAAATATTTATTATCTGCCAATGGACTAAGAAAAATCATCTTAAAGGAATAGTTCACCCAAAAAATTAAATGGACTTTTTTGCTTCAGTAGAACAGTAATGAAGGTTATAAGATGTAACCTATGGCTTTTAATAGTCTTAAATCTTGCACGTCAAAAACGTGTGTGTAATTGTCATGAGCGTGCAGAACAGTATCAGTGTGTGAAAAATCGCCCTTGGTAGGGAGCTCTCTCCTAACTGCTCAACACTCAATCACTACTGACTTCTGAGACTTTGGAGGCAGGGATAGTAACTGATGTCTCTGCTCCTGTCCTTCTGCTCTGTCCTAGCAGTCTGACCTACAGTTTTTGGCCTGCCCTTTTTGGTAAAATAAAAAAAAATCAGCAAGTAGATGTCAGACAAAAAAACTGACACATCAGCAATGTCCTAAACAGAAGTAGATTGTGCATAACAACAGTGGCTTATATAATACATTTAGCAAAGGTGCTAACCTAATTTTTTATTTTTATTTTTCTGTATTTACAAATGGCAAGCAGTTTCTGCTGATTCTGAAACTCAGCAGCACATGGGACAGGATGTTCCAGAGCAGAAAAATGCCACAGTGGCAAGGTTTGTCATATTCAATTCAATTTTGTCCATTTTTTTTTTTCCATCAATGGATATTTTGCATATAGTGCTTAACATTGTCTGTCTGTTTTTTGAATTTCTCTTACTGTGTCTTGCCTTCTATTTTACACTGTTGCAGGATTTTTCCAGGACAATTCGGGAAAAATTTGGGAGGGAAAAAAAAGATTGGGAAAAAGGGACCACATTCTAGTTGCAACTTAAAAAGAAGTCTCAGTACTGACAAATATATGGAGATGACACCAAAAACTGCAGAAGAATTAACTATTCTACAGACAGGGCTGGGTTGCAGAACCATCAGTATCACACAGGTATTTTCTTAAATAAATTTTTTATTTACCTTGGCACTTAGGTGCTATTTTTTATTTATTTATTTATTTATTAGTGTTTATTTCATTTTTACACTGTAAAAACAAAAAAGCTATTTATTGAGTCAACTTAAAATAATTAGTTATCCTGCTGCCTTAAATTTCTTTACTAAGTTGTCACTTAGTAAAATGTAACATTTCAAGTTGACAAATGTTACTGAACTTACAATTTTAAGAAAGCCAGGTAACAAATTATTTTAAGTTGACTCAACAATTAGTTTTTTTACAGTGTAGGTGTTAATTCTCATTAGTGATATTTCATACCATTTAGTGATACACTGTAAAAATGGCTGTGAATTTAACAGTAAAAGACTGTAAAAATGCTACAGTAAAGAACGGTAAATGAATAACGGTGTGACGAATAGGACGTAGACAGGTGGATACAAGCCCAACTTTTATTAGCAGAATTCGTAATGATACAAGCAGGGTCAGAGTGGAACAAACATGGACAACGTAGAACAAACCGAGAAGTGTCAAACCGAGCGTTAGGGGTCGGGGCTGGCAGCGAGCAAACAGAATAATCCTAGGGCAGGCAAGGGGTCGATAGGCGGGCAGAGAACAATCACGGGAACCAGGAACTAAAGAGATCGGCAATGGAAAAATCAAACACAGGAATAACGCTCGGAAATGACAGTGCTAAACTAATCAAGATTTCGCGATGAGAGTGTGGTAAACCAGTCCTTTTATGCTGTGAAAGTGTAAAGAGCAAGATGGCCGACATGGGTGAGAGGTGAGAGGAGACAGGAAGTTCATGAAAAGGGGTTATGGGAAATGTAGTGAGTTAGTTGTCCATAAGAACATGTGAAGGCTCCCTCTAGCGGTGAAAGGAGGGAGCCACAACGGGACAGTTCATGACAAACGCTAATTTCCCCTACTATATACACAATGAAAAACTGTATTGGACATTGACATTCCCACTGTTTTTTATTGAAACAACAGTTTCTTTTTATCAGTTTTGTACATTAGGGTTGTATGTTAACATCTAATGTTATTAGATAATGTTATAATAATGTTTATTGCATTATTTATTTCAGTTTCATGTGTGTTATCATGGTGGTGTTTATGTTTGTTTGAATGACACTGTGCACCTTCTATATATATATATATACAGGTCCTTTTCAAAAAATTAGCATATTGTGATAAAGTTCATTATTTTCTGTAATGTACTGATAAACATTAGACTTTCATATATTTTAGATTCATTACACACAACTGAAGTAGTTCAAGCCTTTTTTTTGTTTTAATATTGATGATTTTGGCATACAGCTCATGAAAACCCAAAATTCCTATCTCAAAAAATTAGCATATCATGAAAAGGTTCTCTAAAAGAGCTATTAACCTAATCATCTGAATCAACTAATTAACTCTAAACACCTGCAAAAGATTCCTGAGGCTTTTAAAAACTCCCAGCCTGGTTCATTACTCAAAACCGCAATCATGGGTAAGACTGCCGACCTGACTGCTGTCCAGAAGGCCATCATTGACACCCTCAAGCAAGAGGGTAAGACACAGAAAGAAATTTCTGAACGAATAGGCTGTTCCCAGAGTGCTGTATCAAGGCACCTCAGTGGGAAGTCTGTGGAAAGGAAAAAGTGTGGCAGAAAACGCTGCACAACGAGAAGAGGTGACCGGACCCTGAGGAAGATTGTGGAGAAGGACCGATTCCAGACCTTGGGGGACCTGCAGAAGCAGTGGACTGAGTCTGGAGTAGAAACATCCAGAGCCACCGTGTACAGGCGTGTGCAGGAAATGGGCTACAGGTGCCGCATTCCCCAGGTCAAGCCACTTTTGAACCAGAAACGGCGGCAGAAGCGCCTGACCTGGGCTACAGAGAAGCAGCACTGGACTGTTGCTCAGTGGTCCAAAGTACTTTTTTCGGATGAAAGCAAATTTTGCATGTTATTCAGAAATCAAGGTGCCAGAGTCTGGAGGAAGACTGGGGAGAGGGAAATGCCAAAATGCCTGAAGTCCAGTGTCAAGTACCCACAGTCAGTGATGGTCTGGGGTGCCATGTCAGCTGCTGGTGTTGGTCCACTGTGTTTTATCAAGGGCAGGGTCAATACCAGGCCCGGACTGGCTAATCGGGAGGACCGGGAGAATTCCCGGTGGGCCAGTCCGTTTTTTGGCTGCGAGGGCCGGTGTCCCAGTCGCACTTTTTATTTATTTTATTTTATATATTTATTTATTTATTACCATAGCCTCACTCTTTTTATTCATTATTTTACCGTAGCTCCACTCTTTTTATTTATTTTCTCGCAGCCCCATGAGCAGAATGCAGCCTGCAGGTTAATGATGACGTAATTATCATTCGACTCCCCCGACAGCGGCACCTTGCTCAACAGCAAAATCAGTTGTTAAGAGATACGCGTCGCGAGAGATGAAAAAAATGGATAATAAAAAGAACAACAACACATGAAGACGATGAAACGGCCGGTAAATTAACGTTATGCTACTTAGGAGCAGTGCAAAACAACGATGTCTGCAAACCACCGTTCATGTTTTTGTATCAAACTTTTTCTTGTAGCCTACTGTAGCTCTTCAGCAGCAGCAACCTCTAGTCCAGTTTATTTATGAGCACTAATTCTTACAGAAAATAGATTCTGATACTGTTAAACATTACACTGTGTTAACTGTTCAAATAAATATTAAATAAATAGCCTAAATATTACCCACCTCTAATACCCTCCGATGCCCATCATTCAGTAGTGTCCTGCATTAGCCAAAACCATGACTGTCCACCACATCCAGACATAAAGTAATAAATGCAAATATTCACTAAAAACACCCAGTGATGATGCTGCCAGAAACGTGGCGCCGGCTTGCTTTGTAATGTGTTTGATGATTGCGCCTCATGCGCCCGCGCCCGCTCGGTCTCCCGCTCCCCGGATGCTGCTGTTCATACACGAGAGCACGTTAGGGGAGGCGCAAGAGTGGAAAAGTACTAATTATTATTTATCACTGATTTGAATCAGTTAGTAATAATGAAAACAATACCTTACAAATAAAAGAAGCAAGTTTTTACGATTAGAAAACCGATAAACCCCTGTAAACTTTTCTGTCAAAGCAGGGCCGTCGCCAGAAAATCTTCAATGGGGGGCATTTCGTTTTCGTAGGGGAGCACAATTATGAGCAGTTATAAAATTGTACATATTTTTATATATAAATGATAAAATAAAACACAAATTATAATGGCATTCGTTATAAACAGCATTAGTCTAACCAAAACTAATTTATTTAAGAAACAGACCAATTATAAAATAAAACGCAAATTATAATGGGAAAGAAACGGAAAAATTACAAAATAAGACACACACTTTAATGGCATTCGTTATAAACAACATACAAAAGTCAAACCAAAACGAATTTAAAGAGAAACTGAAACGCACTGATCTCTCATTCGGCATGAATACAAATATTTCCCACAATCGCTTAGAATTTATTTCCTTATAGTAACAGAAACAACTTAAATACTATGTCATTTTTGGTCATATAGATAAGAATAAGACATTATTCGGAACTGTAAAAGGTACAGAGCGCGCAGATGAAGCGCGGTCGTGTTTGCTTATGTTCAGAGTCTGCTGTTTGACAACGCAGATCTGGGACCTAATGATAAAGAAGCACTTCGAGGAGACTTTGCTCAAGCATTTTAGAATGACAAAACTAGCATTTCAGATGCTGTGCAAAGAGATCGGTTCGTTAGTTAGTCCAGTTATGCTGTCCCATCGCAAAGTCACATATTTTTAATGCGCATTAAGGTGTTCCCATTGTAGTTCATGCGCACGTTTTCCTACTGGATACGAATTTAAACTAGTTGAGCGCATACATTTTTAGAATTTATGCTCATCTTGCTTTTTTATGCAATATTCCATAATGTGCATAAAAATAGGCATGGAAACACTTGTAGAGATTTTTTTTTAGCTAAATGATTATCTAATGCTAGATCAGAACAAGTTAATGTTTTTCGTTCTCAATATTAAACTCGCTCGTGATCATGTGCGCAATGCCTGTGTCAAAGGATCCAGTAAACGAATGAGTTCAAATAGTACGTTCAAAACGGCTTTTTTTTTTGGAGGGGGGGGGGGGGGTATACCCACTTCTCCAGGCACCACTACACCACTGTTGGAAATGACGTTATTTTAATATAGTCAGTCGTGAACTAAAGTGGGCCGGTCTAAGGCTTGAAACTCCAGGGCTGAAAAGGAGTCCCACTCCGGCCCTGGTCAATACAGCTAGCTATCAGGAGATTTTGGAGCACTTCATGCTTCCATCTGCTGAAAAGCTTTATGGAGATGAAGATTTCATTTTTCAGCACGACCTGGCACCCGCTCACAGTGCCAAAACCACTGGTAAATGGTTTACTGACCATGGTATTACTGTGCTCAATTGGCCTGCCAACTCTCCTGACCTGAACCCCATAGAGAATCTGTGGGATATTGCGAAGAGAAAGTTGAGAGACGCAAGACCCAACACTCTGGATGAGCTTAAGGCCGCTATCGAAGCATAACACCCATAACACCTCAGCAGTGCCACAGGCTGATTGCCTCCATGCCACGCCGCATTGAAGCAGTCATTTCTGCAAAAGGATTCCCGACCAAGTATTGAGTGCATAACTGAACATAATTATTTGAAGGTTGACTTTTTTTGTATTAAAAACACTTTTCTTTTATTGGTCGGATGAAATATGCTAATTTTTTGAGATAGGAATTTTGTGTTTTCATGAGCTGTATGCCAAAATCATCAATATTAAAACAAAAAAAGGCTTGAACTACTTCGAGTTGTGTGTAATGAATCTAAAATATATGAAAGTCTAATGTTTATCAGTACATTACAGAAAATAATGAACTTTATCACAATATGCTGATTTTTTGAAAAGGACCTGTGTGTATATATATATATATATATATATATATATTTAAAAGCTGCTTGTGATGGGTTTTGGTTCATCATTTGACTTTCTCATCACCACCTGCTTTTGGTGGTTATCAGTGTATTACAAAGGTACAAAATAAATTTTTAGTACTTCAATAGGTTTGTACATTAACATTGTATCAGTTAATGAAATTGTTTTTTTTAAATGTAAATTTAAGTTACAACTGTAAAACTTAAAATGCTGCTACACTATTTCAAAGAAGTGAGTAAACCCCTCACATTTTTGTAAATATTTTATTATATCTTTTCATGTGACAACACTGAAGAAATGCCACTTTTCTACAATGTAAAGTAGTGACTGTACAGCTTGTATAACAGTGTAAATTTGCTGTCTCCTCAAAATAACTCAACACACAGCCATTAATGTATAAACCGCCACAAAAGTGAGTACACCCCTAAGTGAAAATGTACAAATTGGGCCCAATGTGTCAATATTTTGTGTAGCCACTAGGGATGCCACAATTTTCAATATAATATCAAAACTTTCAGTACGACATCCATGGTTCAATAAGTGGTTGTGAATTGCAGTTTTTCAGTTTTGCATTAAAATTGCTTTGTATTTCTTTGTTTTATTTCTCTCTGAATTTGCTCTGTGTGTGCCTGTGATTTCACGTGCTGTTGAAAAAGCAACTCACACAGAGCATCTTTCCTTCTAATGACATGCAATGATAAGCCTTTCTAAACCTGCTCTCCAGCAATAGCGATGCCTTCAACCATATTAGAGATTTCCTGTCTGGAACGGAGCATCATCACTGTTTTTTGCACGAGGATGTCCTTTGGCATCCAGTATGAATGAAACCTGTCCTATTTCGGGTAATAATACCTCTCTCAAAAGAAATATTAAGCAAACAAAATAATCCACCCTTTTCCAGTGTACAGATGTTTACAGGAATATTTTTGTTTGTAACTTTTGTTTGTAACACTGATGTGGCAAGCTATCAGAACCAAGCCATACCGAAAACTGTGATTAAAAACCAAGGTATGTATCCCTAGTGGCCACCATTATTTTCCAGCACTGCCTTAATCCTCTTGGGCATGGAGTTCTCCAGAGCTTCACAGGTTGCCACTGGAATGCTCTTCCTCTCCTCCATGACATGCTTGGCCAGTCCATCACCTTTACCCTCAGCTTCTTTAGCAAGGCAGTGGTCATCTTTGAGGTGTGTTTGTGGTCCTTATCAGATTCAAAAACTGCCCTGTCGCCCAGTCTGCAGCCCGTACATGTTGGCATTCATGGTTGCCTGACTGTAGGCAAGACACATTTGTCTTTGTCACATACTCTTCACCTGGTTGCTGCCACACACGCTTCACACCATCTTAACCAAATAAGTTTATCTTGGTCTCATTAAACCACAGGATTTGGTTCCAGTAATCCATGTCCTTAGTCTGTTTGTCTTCAGCAAACCGTTTGCATGCTTTCTTGTGCACCGACAGCCATGCAGACCAATTTGCTGCTGTGTGCGGCATATGGTCTGAGCACTGACAGGCTGACCCCACACCCCTTCAACCTCTGCAGCAATGCTGGCAGCACTCATATGTCTGTTTCCCAAACACAACCTCTGGATATGACGCTGAGCATGTGCACTCAACTTCTTTGGTGGACCATGGCAAGGCCTGTTCTGAGTGGAACCTGTCCTGTTAAATCACTGTATGGTCTTGGCCACCATGCTGCAGCTCAGTTTCAGGGTCTTGGCAATTTTCTTATAGCTAACAACATTTTATGTAGACCAACAATTCTTTTTTTTTCAGATCCTCAGAGGATAGTTGGTTCCCAATTTGGACATTTTCACTCAACTCACATTAAGGGCTATGTGTTGAGTTATTTTGAGGGGACAGTATATTTACACTGTTATACAAACTGTACACTCACTACTTTACATTGTAGCAAAATGTAATTTCTTCAGTGTTGTCACATAAACAGATGTTTACAAAAATGTTAGGGGTGTACTCACTTCTGTGAGATACTGTATGTATTTTTGCAGTAAAATTCTGCAACCACAGCTGCCTTTTTTATTGTAAAATTTTACGTTTCTTTTTTTTTTTTGTAATCTACCCTTGTTTCTTCTGAGTTATAGTTCCTTTTTATTTGTAATATAATAATTGAAATTGTAAGGGTGGCTTCCCTACAGTGGTTCAGGCTGAAGGATTGCCGATGGACTAAAGTAATGTTATCAGCATGATGATATAAAACTGTATATTTCTTGTCTATTACCACCCACTGCCACTTATACCAATGATGGAAATAAGCGCAGTTAGAATAGCTAAAATTGTGGGAGAGCATTGCTATTGAGTGACTATATTGTATCGCAATACGTAGCACTTTAAAATTAATGTTAAATCAAGACTAGTTAGCACATAATTTATAACTGAAATGGTTTAATAACAGTATCTCGTAAGGGTTACATTTGAATTGGTTGCCAAATAGATGAAGGATGGTAAACAGTTAATTGTACCCAGAATGTATGTAAAATGTTACCAGAGAGAGAGAGAGAGAGAGAGAAAATGGAGCCCTAGGAAGAGCTCCAGTAAAGAATAAACGAGCAAGCGCCGATAGCCTTATGGGCAGTGCACTGACATACAGTGCCGTTGTGCTTCAAGCATCCTGAGCTCGAGGACCTTTCCTGACCCTACCCCCTTCTCTCTCTCCCACTTTGCTTTCTGTCAATAATGATCTGTCCTGTCATAATAAAGCCAAAAAAGTAAAAAAATATATATTATTATAATGTACATTTAAAATATTTAAAAAAAAAGAAAAGAAAGAGCAAAGCAAAAGAAGAAGACCAAGAAAAGAAGAAAGCCAAGAAAAAGAAGCGCCAGAGCAATCCTCTTTTATCCCTTCCTTGACCATGTGACTAAAACCCAAATGTGAGACATTCAAACTGACCAATCAGCAGATTACAGCTTCACCCACTGTAAAGGTGTGACAATTAGCAAACCCCCAATGTATACACATCTAGACCTACAGGCTTTGATCGCTATCAGCTCCTCTGTGTCTTCAGGAATGCCAAATGGCCCTTTTGTTACTGAAGATATGTTTAGGGCAGTAAAACAGGAATCTTTGATCATTTTCAGCCTTACAAAATAAATTGAAATAATTTAGTGTTAACCATTATTTATATGCAAATGTAATTAAGTAATGTACATTATACACTAGCTTTTCTTAAAAATACCTATTAATTATACACAGCTGACTGTAAAATACACATGCTGTAAAATGGCTGGTTTGAAAGGAGCATGGATGTCGTCCAAGGATGATGGTAAGATATTGATGCTAACTATTTTTATTTACTCCATTATGCTTGTTGTCTAATGGCAGTTTTGACTGACTTCAAATTATCTTATTTTCTTACAGATGGATCTGGACAATGCAAATTGTGTAGTGTGCCCCCTGGGTCAGAAGGGAACACAGGTGCTTCCCTTATTACAGTAGCAGGTGGCAAGCAAACACTGTACATTGTACCAGGATCTCTTGATACTTCACCACTTTCCTACTCTGGCAAAGAGTTTGAAAAAATGCTAAAAGCAACATGGCAACCATGTTTAGACAACTCAGCTAATAAACAGGCAAGAAATGTTTTATTCATGATTAAGTGATTAATTACATTTTAAAAGATGTACATTTTAAAATATGTGTTTTCATGTAGAATGAATATTTGCAAGAGTCCCCAGATAATAGGGACCTGCCATCAACCAGTACTGCCATGGATATTATGCTGAAAAATGTCCCAGATCACACTCTTCCTATTGGCACTTATGTGACAGTAAGTCTGTCCATTAGAAATCCCAGTAGAAAGTTAAAATAGACTTAAGTTCCTTTTTTACTGTTATTTATACTGTTGTTTTACACACTTATAGTTTCATATCTTATATTTAAAGGACTCCACAGATTTAGATTATTATTTAGTTGAAGGAACATATGTCAAGGCTCCTGGTGATGCTGTGATATGTATTTTAGCACTACCTTTAGGCAAACATTTTATGTATATACAGTTTTAATGTATTTATTAACTGGGTTACATTCTAGACAGCCTGGCCCAATTTTCTGGCCCAGCTTCACCCCAATGACTTTGTGAAATTCGATGCAAGCTTCGGTGGTGAAAGGTATTTCTCAGTTTTCCCATGCTTTATAACTTTCGGAAGCAAAATTTCAAGTATCATACAGTTGATGATAATTCATGTTATGCTGGTGAAGATATGTCAGCTTTTTGTCATGACTAAAACATGTTTCAGGTCTTCCCATGAAGCTTATGATTCAACCAATACCAGCTTACTTCATGATACTGATGGAACAGAGATATGCCCAAAACGATTTAAGGCACATCCAGAGATTAAAAGGTAGTTAAAAAGAAGTTCTTCAGAAAGTTTTATTAATTTTACATTAATCATATGAAATGTTCCTAAACTGTTATGTTTTCCAATTTTATAAGCATTACTGATGTCATTAAAATCCTTGCTGAAATGGTGGATGAAACCAGCGACTTCAGCATTTGCGTTACCAGGGATCGGATACTTGAGATGGGCCTAAAACAATGGCAGCGACAAAAAAAGTCTTCCCCCAAAAATACTCTCAGAGTCACTTTTACTGGGGAGGCTGGCATTGACAATGACACTCTAAGGAAGGACTTTTTAACCGGTATGTTTTTTGTTGTTGTGTCTTTCTTTTTTTCTGTTCTGTTCATTTTTTTAACGTAACATTGATCGACATCAGTTGTACAAATGTAGGTTGTATAGAACTTGACTTTTGATGGTTGATACCTATGTATTTTATGTTTCATGATTTGTGTTTCCTTATTCTGAAAAGAAATGGTGACAGGAATAGAGAAGACATTCTTTGAGGGAGGAGAAAATGGCAAAACCCCCAAGTATTCAGTGACAGACATGGAAAAACACAACTTCAAGTAGGTTAAAAAAAATTATAAATTGAAAGGACAAACTGATGCTTTTCAAAAAGATTATGGGCTGGTTTGACAACATTATTTTTTCAGCAATACTGGTGTGTATCTTGAGATAAAACAAAGGCATTGCCACTAAAACAGGCTTACATTTAGTCAGGGAAAATTATAATATTGTGATTTTTTTGTTGTTGTTGTTGTTGTTGTAACTTATTTTAAAAAAAAAAGAATCTTTCATATATTCTAGATTCATTACATGTAAAATAAAACATTTCAAAAGTTTTTTTTTTGTTGTTGTTGTTGTTTTAATTTGGATGATTGGAGTGTACAGCTCATGAAAGTCAAAAATCCAGTATCTCAAAATATTAGAATATTTACATTTGAGTGTTTCATTTAATGACCATCCCTACAGTATAAATTGTGGGTATCACTTGTTCTTTGAAAGCACACTAATGGGGAAGACTGCTGACTTGGCAATGATCCAGGAGACAATCACTGACACCCTCCACAAAGAGAGTAAGTCACAGAAGCTCATTACTGAATGGTGTGGCTGTTTACAGAGTGATGTATCAAAGCATATTAAATGCAAAGTTGACTGGAAGGAATAAATTGGGCAAAGGTGCACATGCAACAGGGATGACCGCAAGCTTGAGAATACTGTCAATTTAAACACTTGTGAGAGCTTCACAAGGAGTAGAATGAAGCCGGAGTCAGCGCTTCAAGAGTCACCACACTCAGACGTCTTCAGGAAAAGGACTACCAAACCATTTTTGAAACAGAAACTAAGGAGAAAAACTGGACTGTTGCTCAGTGCTCCGAAGTCCTCTTTTCAGGTAAAAGTACATTTTACATTTCATGTTGAAATCATGGTCCCAGAGTCTGAAGGAAGACTGGAGAGGCACAGAATCCAAGCTGCTTGAAGTCCAGTGTGAAGTTTCTGAAGTCAGTAATGATTTGGGGTGCTGTGTCGTCTGCTGCTGTTGGTCCATTGTGTTTTATCAAGTGCAAAGTCAATGCAGCCATCTACCAGGAGATTCTGGAGCACTTTATGCTTCCATCTGCTGACAAGCTTTATGGAGATGCTGATTTTCTTTTCCAGCAGGACTTTGCACCTGCCCACAGTGCAACAACCACTTGCAAGTGATATTACTGTGCTTTATTGGCCAGCCAACATGCCTGACCTTAACCCCATTGAGAATCTATGGGATATTTTAAAGAGAAAGATGAGAAACAGTCGATCCAACAATATACAGATGATCTGAAGGCTCAGTAGTGCTTCAGCAGTGCCATAGGCTCATCACTTCCATGCCACACTTCACTGATGCTGTCATTTGTGCTAGGAGAATCATTTGCTGTAATATGTGCTGCCGACCAAGTATTGAGTGCATAAATGAACATACTTTAAAGAACTTGAACTTTTCTGTTTTGCAAATCTGTTTTTTGATTGATCTTAGGAATTTTCTAATATTTTGAGATACTGGATTTTTGACTTTCATGATCTGTAAGTTCTAATCATTAAAATTAAACAAATATAAATATATATATATATATATATATATATATATATTACTTTACATGCAGTGAATCTAGAATCTAGAGTTTTTGAAATGAGTTACAAAAAAAAAAAAAATAACTTTTTCACAATATTCAAATTTTTTTAGCTGCACCTGTATGTCTTAAACCCAAGACATCTTTCAGATTATTTCTGTCAAACAGCCTCAACCCATATTATTTTTGTTTTGCAGGACTATTGGGGAAATATTTGCTGTCAGCATCACACAAGGTGGGCCATCACCAAACTTTTTTATGGAGTGGTGCTACAACTACATATCCACAGGAGAAATGGACCTGGAAGTGATAACTGAAAGGGACGTCACAGACCCTGTACTGATGGAGCTAATAAAAGAGGTATTTTGTTTAAATGTGCTGAAATTGCATTGTGAATCATAATTTTATGTTTATGTGTCCATGATCATCTTAAATTCCTGAGGTAGGTTTATAACGTATGTGTGACGTGAGTAAATGTGGTTTTGTTCAAAGATTAAGGCAGCTGATAACACAACGCTGATGGAGTGCAGCGACAGAATTTCATTATGTGGATACAAAGGGGAAGTGTCCATACTAAGAAAGGAAGACATTGTGCGGTAAGATGTCTCCTTTAATGTAGGCTCACCTTCTGAATTAGATTTTGTTTTATTATTAATGTTATTTTACTTTTTTGGATACAGCTCTGTAGTCCTGCATGCTAGAGTCAGGTTAGTTCCCATGCTGCAGCAAATCTGCTCTGGAATGAAACTGTATGGGCTCCTCACTTTGGTCCAGCAGGAAAAGGACATCTGCAGACAGCTGTTTGTTCCAGCATCTTTCACAAAGGCAAGCAATAAATACCGTCCATTGCACAATCTGCACTGAATCCTTTAAGAACTAAAAAAAATAGAATGACTTGTTCTCTGTAAACCTAAGGTGGATGCTGATTTTCTAGTCAAGTCACTGTCACCTGTCTTCATTGAGAAGGGTACAATATGGCATCAGACTAAAGAGTCTAAAGTGGTCTTCTTTCCACAGGACATTGAGGATGAAGGTCAATAATTTGTACAAATTAACAATGTTATGATACTAAACCAGAGCTCTCTAACTTTTAGTAGTATAAGGATTTGAGCAGCAAATTAAAACAAACAGTATCAGCAATACCAACAGTTACACTACCAATAGTATGAATAGTGCTTATAATAGTAGTTGGTAGTAGTGGTAGTGGTACAGCATGCATTAAAAGTTGCTCTGGTTGTAGTACCTGTGTAATTCACAATACTCACTAATAATCATATAGCTGTAGCAGTTTCAGTAGTGATAGCAGTAGTTGCATGATAATTTGGGCAGTGGTTGTGACGTACTACACTGTGTTTGCTCTCATCATTAAAATAAACTTTGCTCACAACGGTTTCATATTATTATTATATTTTTTTTTCAGAAGAAGGCAAAAACAACAGAGAAGACATGCCCAAAGGGGAGACCAAAGATGAAGAGGTTGACAAAGCAGAAGAACATATCAGTGACACGCCCATTACCAACTCACAGGACTATTTCAAATCCCACTAAGTCATGTAAACGGTGAAGATTTCCCAATTGTTGTGGAATTGGCCCATGAACGCCATGTGCAATTGTGGCACTCATCATAGCATCTGCTCTCCTGTAGTTATTGCATGTTCTCACTCAGTCACGTTCCAAGTTGCACACCTTGGTACACATGCAAGTTTTAGAAATGTCGTCTAACAGGCTGTTGTCTGCAAATGAAGTTGAAATTTATGCTTGTTCTTGATGTTTGCTTATGCATTTATAAAACCTTCTTGTAGTTTTTAGTAATACTTTATTTCACAGTGTATGCTGTTTAAATTGATTTATGGTATTTATGATGCTT